>JAUJYP020000285.1:2443633-3665450 GCA_030674075.2 Linum usitatissimum | reverse complement strand
ACCGTCTCGACGAGTTCAATTCCCTCCACCAGCACTATACCTGATGACGATGATCTCTAGTTTTGAATCAAAACTCTAGCTCTTACCTTTGGATTCGACCCCTTCCTCTCCATCTACACAAACGGCAAATATCGAGTGCCCTCGAGTCCATCACCGACATCATCCTCCACGGTCGGCCCTCCAACCTAGTTTTCATTGTCTTTGTCGACCTCTTGGTCTCCTTAGTAACTCTCCTTTTCCTCTCCTTAATAATTCTCCTTTTCCTTTGCTTCATTACGGCATAGGGGATGATGAAAAGGTGCATCTTCTTGAAACTATTATCTATACGTCCTTATATTGACAAAAATTAATAATGAAAGGTTTTATAGCGTGAGAAACAAAGTATGTTTCTTTAAAGGATGTTGTTCTGTGTTTCTCATTTAGTGGGCAAGCGTTTTGTCTTTTTTTTCACAAGTTAGATAAAAGTTTGTTGTAAAGGTTGTTTTTAGTAATTTGAGAAAACTATGAAGCTTAATTTGTAAATTACTTGGTTATATTTGATGACTGATGGAAATTCATTGATGATTTTTGTACTGATATACTACAATACTGCATTCCTATCTGGCAATCTGAATATATATAATATACTCGGTTACACAACAATCTAGCATGTTGAAAAAAAATATTTGAGTTAAAAATGGTAAAATAACAAAAATCTAATCAGAAGCCATATGACATATGAGGCTGACGTGTCATGTTGATTCAACATAATTTAACGGAATGTTGACGACAATAGTAACAAAAGGAGATGTTTAGCAAATTGATAAAATAAAAAGGGACAAAAATAGCATTTAATAATACAAAAGTCTAATTGTTATCTTGGTAAAATAAAAGGGTGCTGATTTCCATAGGTGATGCGTCGAGCTGGATCCAACGGTTAAAATATGTCCAGCTTATTTATTTTTATATTTTTTATCTATACCATATCTTTCAGGTTCTGTTGATTTTAATTTAAGTTTTGGGTTTCAATTTTGATTTTTGGGTCTTGGATTTTTTATTTTTGGTTCTAGATTTTGAGTTTGGTTTAGGCAAAACAATCATAATCGGTTGGGTTTTAATTTTGGGCTTTGGGTGTTGGGTCAAACTCAAAATTTAAAATCCAAATTAAAAATCTAATACTCTAGACTCTAAACCTTAAATTCTAAACCAAACCAAAAATCTAAAATTAAAAATTAAAAACTCAAAACATAAAAACCCAAAACCAAAATTCAAAACAAAAACTCAAAAATCAATTTAAAACCAACCCAAACTTAAAAAATATGACGTAGATAAAAAAAATGAAAAAAAGAACTAAATACATTACCATTGAATCCGGCCGGACTTGTTGGATCTGAAAATCAACAGATACTTATAAAATTCAGCACCCAAAAAAAGTTGATCATTTTGTATGGATTGGAAAGTATTCAGGTGAATAATGTAATCTTGTACATTATTATAGATTTATAGTCAAACATTTCAAATTGTCAGCGAAGGGCTGTTGTCCCTTTTACCCTCATCGGATCTTACCCCACCCAGGATCCAATTCTCCACTTTGCCCCTCTCATGACACCGAGCCGCCTCCTCGTCAAGTACACAGTAATTGAAACTCGAAAGGGATGATATTGTAAATTGCTTCCAACTGAATCCAGGCCCCATGTTATAAATGTCCATTAGCACAGCCACGTAATCAACTCTCATAATTGCCTGGTCTCGCTTCCTCCATTCTATGCTCGCTTCCTCTTACTTCTTCAGCGGCGTCGGCAGCCGTCTTCCGTCTCGAATTTACCGAACGACTCGCCTTTTCCGGTGAATTGAACTTCAAAATGTTGATATTCCGATCACTATATGCTTCTATTTCAATTTCCTGCTTTCTTAAATTTACAATTTCCTTTCGTGCTTGTTTTTTTTATTTTGCATTGGCATTTTCAAGTGCAATGAGCTCCAGCAATTCGGCCACGGCGCCTCCGATATTGTCTCTGGCTCTTCCTTCTGAAACCGGTCGAGTTCTTAGCATTCAGTCTCACACGGTGCAGGTATTTTGCTCCGTCTAGCGTGCTGTTTTGTTTCTTTCACTGACTTTATGTAGGTTGAGCTGGAAAAGTTAGGCAGCTTGTTTTCTTTTATAGAAAGCTAATGTGGAATCCACTGTGAACTTAACCTGCAATCAGTCCGTTGTGATTGCATGGAATATACTTCTGTTAAATTGGACGTGATTCGATTCTTTGTGGTGTTTCTTTGCCAATTTTTGAAGTGAGAGCAATGGTGCAGGGATACGTTGGCAACAAATCAGCAGTTTTTCCTCTCCAGCTATTGGGCTATGACGTGGATCCCATCAATTCAGTACAGTTTTCAAACCACACAGGCAAGCTGTTCATCTTTTATGCCTGGTACTTCGTGTCAACTACTACATATCCTGGCATTGTTCCTGCGCAGAACTGCTTGATTCAGTTTTTTGCATATGTAACTTTGGATAGGTTATCCAAGCTTCAAAGGACAAGTTTTGAATGGGCAACAGCTATGGGAACTAATAGAAGGTCTTGAAGCAAATAACTTGTTATACTATACTCACTTGCTAACAGGTTAGTTAAGTGTAGTTGATCTTTTCCTTTCAATAACTTTCCCTTTCTTACGGTGGCTGCAAAGCTGTTGCATTTGTAAATTCATGATACAAGCATCCATCCTGCCCTCTATCTCTAACACGTCCTTGGTTGATATTCCGTTCAGTTTTGTATTTATCCCTATTGTGGTTGAAGTACTGATATTTCTTGCTTTGGTGGTGTACGTGCAGGTTACATAGGTTCAGAGTCATTTCTCAACACTATATTGCAGGTGGTCAATAAGCTTCGCACAATAAATCCCAAACTCACTTATGGTAAGTCAGAAATGTTATTGACACTCATGAAGGATGATGAGCTTCTCCCGCTCATCAAGCCTAGAGATGTCTGTTTTCAGTTGTGACGAGGAGTTTTTATTAAATGTTAGGAAATGTTGGGTATCGGGTTCCCTTGCAAGCTTCCTTGGCTAATCTTAGTGATTAAATATTTGAACTTCTATAGAGAAAGCTTCTTAAAATTGGTCTCATGTTCAAAAATCAAAATGCTGGTTGTAAAAGAGCTGCTTCCCTTTCTTCTTTCTCTGGAATCTGATGATTAATCAATTTTTACTGGTCAGAATTCTCATATAATATTTCAGGATCTTTCCGTTGGCAGTGAGATGTATATATGACTATTTAGGTATTAATTAAACATTGGTTGGCCTGATAAAAACAAAACCAATCCAGGGCCAACTAAATGATTGTAACTTGTTATGGTATGGTTACTGCTGCTCTCAGTGTTAAAAATTAAGTTTCTTGCCTTTCGCTCAGTTAAGGGGCTACATACCTGCACCCTAGCATGCCACATGGAAACCCCTACCCTTATGTCTCTGATTTCGGCCAACATAACACTATTTATGTTAATGAGTATTTCATTTGAAAATAATACATTAGGATGTTGTTAACAGCATCCACTTAGCTTTTTCATGTCGATGAATGGAAACGAGGTTTCTCACTATGTGGCTCTGATTTTGTTAACTAGTATGTGATCCTGTGATGGGTGATGAAGGGAAGCTGTATGTCCCCTCAGACCTGGTAGCGGTGTACCGTGAGAAGGTGAGCACTACATTCCTAGGTGTAACAAGAGGTACATAGGTTTCCTATGGAACATGTCTTGATTTATGTTCCCTTTCGTTAAGTGGATTAATTTCTAAAATTTTCTGTCGAAGTAAACTCTATATTTTTTCAATAGTATGTACTCAAACTTAATTGACAATATGATACTCATTTCTTCTGAATAGGTTGTCCCTGTGGCATCAATGTTGACTCCTAATCAGTTTGAAGCTGAGCTGTTAACTGGCTCAAGGTGATGATTGCATGCTATCTAGTTAGGTCTACCTTTCCTTGCTTTGAAAGATAGAGCTTCTTTCTCTAATAACTGATGAACTATAGTCTGCCTTCTTCCCTGTTCTCATATAATATTCTCATGCAGGATTGTGTCTGAAAGTGATGCCCGTGAGGCTTGCAATATGCTTCATGCTGCTGGACCTTCGAAGGTATTATCTTCATATCATATACTGCTGGTCTTTTTGAAGTCCTTAGTGATATTTCTGCCGAATCATTGGCTGTTGTACTTGCTTCATCTCATTGGTATATCAATAACCATGAACAATGTATGTCTTTAACTCTCAGGTTGTGATTACTAGCATTAACATAGGTGGTGATGGTCTTCTTCTCATTGGCAGCCATCAAAAGGAGAAGGTAGGTCTAGGGCTTCTGTCACTACAAATTTTCCTTGTTGTTATTGTGAGCCATTACCTCGTGTAGTATGAAACATTATATCCTTACATCGAAGGGTTCCCTCTCCGCAGTTCTTGCTGGCTTACTGTCATTAAGTGCAGAAATGCCTTGAGATAGACAGCAAGAGATTTCATGATGGGCTGCTATTTGATCCAATCTTTAGAACCATATTTCAACTCTTCTAAGATGTTATATGGTTCTCATTTATCTCACTTGGGATTTATTGATACTAGCGTTTCTGCTAGCCTTTCATGTTCATGCCCATGTTTTTGTAGGGCCAGTCAGCTCAACAATTCAAGATTGCGATTCACAAAATTCCTGCATATTTCACGGTATTACATTTCCAAGTTTCCTATTTATTAAATCCTTTTCTCGTGAATCAGTTCTATCAAATGACTTCCAGGGCAGATATGCTACTTGAAGTCGTTGCTTGGTATACACCCTGTTGAAGTAAAAGCATTTGAATATCATTAAACTGAACTGAATTCGTGAATGGTTTTTGGATGAATACCATGAACTACTTTTAATGATATGAAACTCAGCTTCTCAATGGAGGGTATAAAACTAAGCTCACTGGATTATACTGTTAGTTCTTTGAATCTTTAGCTTACTTTCCATATACTGCTAAATCTTTCATCTAAACTCCTGTCATATTTGGTATATGCTGTACAGCAATATGACCTTGAGTAGGCTCAATGTGAAGGCTTTTCTTAACAAATCTTGTGTACTAGGATATGACAATGCCAAATCGTGTATATTGCTTCACATAAACATACCTTCTTTCTAATTGACGCATCTCGAGGATCATTTCTGAATTATTTTGATGGTGTTGGGATGTACGCTTGCAGGGAACAGGGGATTTAATGACAGCACTTCTTCTTGGATGGAGCAATGTATGTAAATCTATGTGCACCTGAATTTTCCTCCTCACACCTATACTGAGTTTTGGTACTACTCCATGTTTCTCTTCTTTTCAGAAATATCCGGACAATCTTGACAAGGCTGCGGAGCTTGCGGTATCAAGCTTGCAGGTACTTGGCTGTTGAATCTAAAAACATGAATCACTTGCCACATTCATAGCACTATGTAACGTTTGTTTTGGTCAGGCTCTACTTCAAAGAACGTTGAACGATTATCGAAAGGCTGGATACGAACCAGCAGCTAGCAGCTTGGAGATTCAATTGATTCAGAGCCAAGACGACATTCGCAACCCAACTGTTGAATACAAAGCCCAAAAGTACTCTTCGTAACACCAAACTTTTATCCTATATACATGAAATGGCACCACCAAAACCAAAAGGTAGAACAGAAGGTCTTTGAGCTCAAAGGGAATCTTCCATTCTGGAAAAGCAAGAAGAGTAATTAAGGATTAGAGGTTGGACAAAGCGGATGGCTTTCCAGTTCAATCGGTAAGAAAGACTGGTGATGAATTGGATGGATGCATGGGAATGGGAGTTGGACTGGACTGGACTGGTTGGTTCTTTGTAGGCTTGTTCCACTGTCTAGCCTAATAGCATTGACTGTGTGCGATAATGGGTTTATGGCTTTTTTTTCATTACCATGATGATTACTTCCAGATGCTGCTAATGTTACTGCCGAGTTTGACGTGCCGCTTGCAATATGAAACCAAGAAGAAAATTATACTTTTAACAAGATTGGTTTGTCTTTGGATTTACTTCTTATCTTAACCCAATCGAATGACTGGTCTCAGACACTTAATCCATCTATAGTCTATACCCGATGGCCACCACCAAACCAGTATCTTAGAAGAAAACAACTGTTTGAAAAATAAAATACAAAGCAAGCATATGGACATGTGGGGGCCTCCAAAACCACCATTCAACATATCCGTACTGTGCATCATCCATCGTTCTTCTTCTTCCCCACTTACCTTCTTCTTCGAGATATATATAATATCACACAATAATATCAAACCATTCACACAAATACAAATAGCTCCCAGTATTCTCATCTGTCTATTCATCTATCTGTTGAGGATGAGGAGGAGGAGGAAGAGACTAGATGGCTTGAAGAGGAGTGGTCATCGGAGGCTTACAAAATTTCGTAGCTTCGGTCAAGACGAAGAGGATCTCATCCTCAAACTCCACGCCCTCGTCGGTGGACGGTAATACGACTGCCAAATCATTTCAATTATGTACCTTTAGAATCTTTCGCAACATGAAATCATTTTTATGTTTATAATATAATGAATGATAAATATACATTATACAATAAACCATTTTGGATCCTATCGATACAATTAATAAATATCTGTTCGTCTCTACATGGTTTTTTTCTTATATCTAGAAACCTAATGCATGACTTTCGATAAGATAATAATTCGTTACAAAATTCAATATTTTTGTTTTTTGGTCGTAACTAATTAGTTTGAAAAGTGTGGGAAAAGCCCCAACGATTGTTCACAAAAATCCACATCTAGCTAGTACTGTACTGTTTAGTTAAGATTCCGTCCCATCATTATATATTATGCTTCCAAAATCAGAGTTAATAAATTAACTGGTAATTATTTGCAGCAATTGTTTAAATAAATAAATTCATATACAACCACGTCATTGTTTCAAAACTTGGGAGTACCAAAACCAATTAACAAATATTGATTGGTAGTTGATTAAGTAGTACGTACTACTTCGTCAAATTCAAAGGTGGATCCTGTTGAATTCTGACCATAGCAATAAGGACCGCCTCCCTATCTAGTTACCAGACAGTCACCCGGAAATAATTCAAATGTTTTGTTGGTTAATACCCTGGAAATCCGGGTCATACCCACCAACAATTAATAGCTGTTGTCGATTGACAATGTTTACTTTAGGTGATTTACCGACTTCAAAAAATGACGACAAATCCGTTCCCTAAACTCGTAAACAGTCACTAATAGACTAAAATGGTCATTAATAACCTTTAATGACGAGCATGTTGGTGATCGTTTTATGAAATACATAGTCACATACATACGGTCCCTTTAACTGCAGTTTGGTGAACGTCCTGATAATGCCATCAATTTAAATCGAATGTTTAATAGTATAAACGATTGGTCTTTTCGGTTTTATAAAACTAAGACGCTGAACCAAACGAGACTTGAAAATACGGAACAAATCACGCATTTATTGAATGATAATAGGGGATTAAAATTAAAAATGATATGAACACCAATAACAAGATAGTCTAATATTTTGGACATATATATTCAACTTTAACCATTCGATTTCGATCGAACATTTCAAAGGAGCTAACATGTCTTTAACTTGACAAAACGAGAAAAGGCAAAAGGAAACGAAGACAAACTCCAAGAAAACAAAAACAAAAGGCATGCAGAGGGTAAATGAATTTTAAGGAAATGAAACGAGGAGCGGCAAAACAAAAGTTCATGCAAATAATATTTTTGTTATTTTATTTTAGTTTAGTTTAACTAATTCAGTTAAATGACAAAAGTAATTTGTTTATTGTGCATGTCGGCCGAGACTTGATCAATTTGATGTGATCTGATTTGACCAGTTTTCAAATGGATAATATTAAGGTTTATTTATGTTTTCAAACGGATATATATATCGGTTGATTAGTGGCCCAAATGATTGAATTTACACCATTAACAATACAAAGCTGAAATTAATCCTTAAAGAGGGCTTGACGAGTTGAACCTGGGTAATGCTCTTAACATTCTAGGTTTTTATTTATTTAGAGGAACTGCAATTCTGGTTTAACCGGTTTCCTTTAGTAAATTAAGCCACCCTTGCAAGCCAGTTCGCTTTAAGGTGGCAAATTCAATTGTGACAGTCGTGTCGGCTTCCAAATTAAAATAGCATCGATTTTTCCGGATCATACTATCGTGAAATCTCAATTTTTAGCCATTCTCAATATACACGTCAAATATTAGTTTTTTAAAAAATATTCTATTTTCACCTTAAAATTTATCGATTTTTAAAGGAGTTAACCTATGAAAATAAGCCATTTTGACATAAAAATTTCAAAATTTTCAATCGGTTAATATTTAAAATGCATGTTGAAAATGGCTAAAAAATCAAGTTTCATCATGATAATCCCTATAAATAATGGTCAAATAAATTAAAAAAATATTTTTTAACATTCTAGTTGACCTTCCATTATATTGGAGTTTAGACCGATTAAGCCCAATCTATAAACAATGCTCCATCACACCACACTATTATATATAACTATGTTGGTGCAATGGTATCAAATGTTATATTTAGAAGGTCGGATTAAGATTCGACTCCCTATAATAACGTTGGGAAAAGTAAAATTTTAGTTTCGAAATAATTTTTCAATTAAATTAATCAACCAATGAGTCGAATATTAAAATTAAAAAAATGTAGGATGTGAACACAACTTGGAAAAATGAGTTTGGAGACAAGTGGGGTTAATTATTTGGCCGACATCATTAGAATCTATCAGTGGATAAGGCCGCACCACCTTTGTAATTAAATCAAATAATGCAGCACGCCTTATAACCTAAGCAAATTAATTAAAGTTGATTAAATTAAAAGGTTTCTTCTCAGAAATCACAGCTTTATTTTCAACTTTTGAAAAGTTCATCCCACTGCCACTTCCAAATCACCACTTTTCTTGGGCGTAATTTATTTCCATAATTTAATACACAAATTTTACAAACTAATTTTATAATAATATATTTACTTCTCTCTTTTGCTAAAGCCACATGTGCCGTATATTATAAATTTTTTTGACTAGTTCGGGAACACCGGCCTCGATCACTAAAATATATATTTGCATGGGTACAAGATGATCATTACACGTACGGTAAGTAACTTAATTTCTACAAATTGATCCTAATTACTATGATTTTTACCAAATGACTTGGATGTGCACTAATTGGATCATTTACATACATCTGGTCTTAATTTTCTCATTTATTGACATAAATTGTCGTATTTTACAGTTAATGTAGGGTGAGAAAATGGTGTAATACTTTCTTACATAAGAATTCCTTATAATTTACTTATTGGTATGGACTGATTCTATGTTTATCTTTAGATCATCCAGATAAGTTAGATTTTAAATTCGATAGTAGTTTGATTGTGGATGATAAGTTTTATACGATTTGAGTTCTATATACATAAAAAAACCATTATATTTAGTTGAATATATAGTACCATAAACAGTCGAAACCAACTAACTCAATAACCAACTATGAATCGATCAATCTCTTCGGGAACTTGCCACATATATATGTACGGTTGTTTTCTTGTTTGTCTACAAAACATTCTAGACAGAGACTATATGAGATTGGGAAGTAGACAACTGGTCGTGGAGAATTCAGTTTGTCAGACCGGTAGAATATGTAGATAAGTTATGGAAGCCATAGTTGAACAAATGACCCAAATCGGCAAAAACATCAAATGCAGTACTATTGACCTCTTTGTAGATATGAACAATCTTAATCTCCCAACTTCTAATACAGAGCTCACAAAATCTACCAAATAAAGAGGCATACTAGTGTAAGGTTGAAGTTCATGTCTATTACATTTTTTCACAAAAATGTGTATCATTGTGATAGCTAATAAGCATAACCTAACCCTTATCTTAAAAAAGTTTGTTAAATATTTGGCCTAATCAGATTCATTTTTTCTCGTACCAAATCACTAAACAAACAAGCATATCTTGACGATCGGCTGGGTCCTAATCGGACCCATTGCAAACCAAAACCAATTTTTGTAAATTCTGGTTTGTAGTTTTTACACACAGCTCCAGTAGACTCTTTCTCTGCCGGGCCATATAAATAAATAAATATACCCACACGCTAAAAGCAAACAACCATATCTTCTTTTCGAAAGAACCATTTCATCAAAATTATATGAACCCATACCTAATTACAAATCCAAATTCCAAGTTAAATTAAAACCATTCTGTTCAATTTGTTTCTCCAATCACCGGAAGATATGGGAAACGCCATGGGCTGCAAGGGAAAGAAGACGAAGGTGATGAAGGTCACCGGCGAGACATTCAAGCTCAAAACACCGGCGAGGGCCAACGACGTCGTTAAAGACTACCCGGGTCACGTCCTGCTGGACTCGGATGCGGTCAAGCACTTCGGGATCCGGGCCAGGCCGCTGGATCCGAGTCAGGAGCTGAAGCCCAAGAAGATTTACTTTCTTGTGGAGATGCCGAAATTCCCGGACGATGACCAGCAGCAGCGCCAGCGCGGGGCCCGGCGCGTGAGATCTGGCATCCACGTCGGCGCCAAGGACCGCCTTGATTTCATGATGCTTTCGAAAAGATCGGTGTCGGACCTCGGAGGGGTCAGGCCGCCGATCATAGTCGACGGTGGTGGTACCGGCGGCGAAGGACCGATGCGCGTGAAGGTGAGGCTTCCCAGAGCGCAGGTGGAGAGGTTGATGGCGGAGAGCAACGGCGGCGCTGAGGTGGCGGAGAAAATAATCGATCTTTACATGGGGAATTCGAACGAACAGGAGCAGGTAGGCGCCGGGATGAGCCGGCGGCATGTTCATTGGCGGCCGGAGCTGATGAGCATAGAAGAAAGCCTAAAGAAGAACAAGGTAATGGTTCCATACCGAACTCCTTTTTTATTATTATTTCTTCCCTCCAATTTTTACTTTCCACTTTGCATCATTAAAACATTTTTCTCAGCTGAAAAATTAAGTTTAGATTATGTATGCTAATCATGGTTTTCATAACAATACATGGTAGATCAAATTATGATATACTTAATGATGATTCAAGATCGAATAATAATGAGTGAAATCAAATGCGACGTGGATTAAAAAAGACAGATAGTAACATCACAACAATTTATGTATAGTAGCTAAAAAAAGGTTGAAATAATGAGGTATATTTGTAGTCAATTAGTCGAATGGTTGTAGCACTAGACTGGATTTAAAGTTTAAAATGTTTAATTATTCTAACATCTATATAAATTATAACGGCATCATCATTTTTACCTGAACTAACGATCGACTACTCTAATTTTTTTTTCCGTAAATATTTGGTGACATAACATGTTGTGGAGCTTTCGAAAGTTGTTATCTACTAGGCCTAGGGCCAGGAAAACAGGACAAGTGGGGGTTGGGGGACAAAAGATGCTAATAAATTAATCCAACAATATTTTTTATAAACATTTTTATTTTATTTATTGATTTACAAAGCGCTCAAATAAATGATATTTATTTAAAATAAAAAAAGATGATTTCAAATTTTACTTAATGAATTGTCGGTATGAAATTATATATATATATATAGGTCCATCATGTTGCTTAAGTATTGTTTGTCCCAATTAAACTAAAGTGTTCATATTGTTTATTCTAATAAGATCGCAAATTTAGACAAGGGTCAAGGTTGGTGGGTTTAATTAGTACTATAATTTGAAAAAAATGATGAATTGGAGTGCGGATTCTGTGGGAACGGTATATAGTTAAACGTTGTATTCACATTTGCAACGTTGAACTTTATAGGAAATTAACAGTAAACGTTAACATCACTTTTCATATTCAAGATTCACATGATGATGATGATTTCCTCCTTTTTTAGGAAGCTAGCTATTACTATTAATTTGGTACCAAAATACATATTAATTAACTAAATGAGGGCATGCACAAGCCTAAAATTACATCATGGTCATATGTCTTAATTAGCATGATGACAGCTAGAATTACATGGTTAGTTTAATTATTAGTTTATTTTAGCTCTCTTTTCATGTGTTATATGAACCATGAGTTATATGGGAAACATGTTATATGGCCTCCCACAAACTCATCCTTGCGAGGATTGGGTTCTGCTTTCGTAGAATATCATATCATATATGTGTGTGAGGTTTGATTTTGAGACACGATCAACCAAGTTTCGAGCTATCCGGTTACGGTTGTTGGGTTGGACTTGGATATACCATATGCTCAAAATCCGGTTTGACCGGATCAGGTTTAACCTGGTCTAGCCCGTTCCCCCCTCCCACCCTCACTATAAATAAATATAGCTATTCTACTGTTCATTCTATTTTTCATCAAACATTTTCCCTGTTTGTTTATTAGACGTAGAAATGAGAGAATCTCTCATAATTAACAAGTTGGGGAAAAGCTTTTAAAAAAGAAATAGTTAGAGAGAGGGTCACTTGCTCCAACAGATCAAATGACTTAAATCCAAATCACATTTTTTTTAATTAATAAAAAATTTATGATTAATTTTGAGGTTCAACATAAAGTGTTAATTGAACAAAAGTAGTCTTACATTACAACCACCAAATCTTTGGTTGTCTGTTGGTGCGGTTGAAAAAATATCGTACCTACAAATCTGGCTTTATTGACTCTAGTTTTTTTAAGTTGGTTAAGGTGGATCTTATGTAATCTGTTATATAATCTGTCGTATTTATCTGATTATAAATGTTGGATTTAATTAATTTGCAGGAAAAAGTGAGTTTTGTTGGGGTTGAGGAGGAAGGACGGCAAAGAGGAACCTATTCAGGTCATTTATAGACGACGACATTAATAGCATTTTCGATTTAGCTTCTATATTTATATAAATCAAGGTAGAATTTATAAGAAACGTTTCATTTCGAAGGAGATTGGATGTATCCCTCAACTGATCATCTTTTTAATTTGATTTGTTTTTGTATATGACCCATCATCTTTTGTTAAGTGTACCATTATTGATATGTATAAAAAATAACATTGTTATGGCAAAACCACATAGATTGCTGCAGTTGATTTCATGTTGATGTAAGGTTACTACTGCATGCTTTGAAGTTGTAAAACAAGGTTGGGTTGGGCGAGTCACAAATCGGGATGCAAACTTACTAAGTGCGGGTTAATGGAGTTGTTATGGGTTCATCAGATTGCGGATTTGTCGGCTACGAGTTTGTCGGATCATGTTTTAATTGAGTTTTAGAGTAAACCGATCATAGACGGATTGATTCGGATCGCATATCGGGTTACAATAAATAAATTTATGAAAGATATTAGGACTAACTGACTATTTGCATCCATAGTCCATACTGATTGTTGCCGAATTTTTAATGGGCCTTTGTTCAGGGTCCCAAGCCCTAAACAAAATACCCAGTCCATTCCTTCCACACGATACTCGGCCCGACCCGGCCCTAACTAGTAAAAATCTATCCACCCCACGACCCGCCAGCCAATCCTCAAGATTCCCCTCCGCGCCACCGCACGACTGCTGCTGACCGCCTTCAGCTGCCGATTCCGATAATTGAGAAACCAGTCAGAAAATCCAGTTGGCGCTAAATGCCGCCAATCTTCGATTCCTGTCCTAGAGCAGAGAGAGTAGCCCGCGGGTCCCGTACTCCTTGATTCGGGAGTTGAGGTAATGAAATGGGTATCGATTCTATGTCTGAATTCTGGCTATTTCTTTCTCGACTCTGTAGCTACGTTCTGGTTTTTGTAATGGTTTCTGCAGCACTAGTTTAAGATATAGGATAGATACATCTGCTTGTGAATATATAAGCTTTTGTGTAATTACCATAAGGTGTTTGATTGAATGTCTGATGGCTAATTGAAGTTGTAAGTAATTGATATAGCAGGTTAAGATGAATCAAGCAGCTATTTCACCAGGATATGGATTTTCAAGTTGTGGGTTCTCCATCATGCGAAGGTCATCAAACTGGGTTTGTTCTTCCCACATCTCTACAACGGCAAGGTGTAGAATTCAAGTCTCTTGCAGTACCTTGCGTACATCAGATGCTCCTGATGCCAGATTTTCCAAGGGTCGAGGTGTTGCAGATATAGCTGATAAGAGTAGGTGATTCCCCTATTCTGCGCTAAGATTGGAGCTCTTTTAATACGAAGGTGGTGGTTATGTGTTTTTGGAGTTTAATTGCTTAAGTATCCTACACAAATTCAGGAGAACTACCAAGAAAGTGAAGGATAATGAGCGTCATTTGTGGAAGAAAAGGGATTCTGCTGGATCTGGAAAAAAGGCTCTCGATCTTGTTAGAATTGTATGTTTCATCAAGTTTTTGAGTGGAATGCAAGGATCAAATAATAAAATTGAGTGTGAATGGGTGTTCTTTATCTCTCTCTTTTTAACTGAAATAGGGTTGTCAGGTTTCTGAAGTTCCGAATGAGAAAGAAGCTGTTTATGGAGCATTAGATAAGTGGACAGCATGGGAGACGGAATTTCCAGTCATTGCAGCTGCTAAAGCCTTACAAATGCTGAGGAAGAAGGCACAGTGGCACCGAGTAATTCAAGTACGGTTTCTGTTTCACATATATATGAGATCAAATGAGCATCATGTCACTATTTGGTGTCATGTCATTCTATGTTTCATCTCCGAAGCTCTATTGTCAATTTTTCTTGCAATAAGTAGGTTGTCATCAATCCTAAGGTCCGAGCCTGCTTAAACCACTTTGTTTCTTATTATAGACCAGATGTGCAAATAAGGTTCATTATGTAACTGATCTCTAGTTTCCAGGTAGCAAAATGGATGCTGAGCAAAGGTCAAGGGGACACAATGGCAACATATGACACCCTTTTGTTAGCATTTGATATGGATGGCAGGGTAGACGAAGCGAAGGCACTATGGACCATGGTTTTGCATATCCACCACCGCTCTATATCGAAACGTTTATTTGCAAGGATGATTTTTCTATATGATCACCATGATATCCCGAATGGGATTGTAGAGGTACCAAATCTCGTTCGATCATTCCAACCTTTTTTCGTTTCTGATACAGTATTGATGCGAGGACCATATTTGAACTTCGAATTGCGAAATTTGTGTGCAGGTGTTTGCGGACATGGAGGAGTTGGGAGTACGACCTGATGAAGATACGGTCAGGAAAGTGGCTCGTGCGTTCAAGACACTAGGCCAGAAAGAGAAAGCAATGTTGGTTCTCCAAAGATACGTATCGGATTGGAAATATGTCCACTTCAACGGCGAAAGGGTTAGAGTGAGAAGAAACAAATGGGTCGACGGGTGACTGATGCCATATGCCTCGAGTACACAAATTGCATCAATACTTATACCTTGTCCATGGCGCCCACGGTAATGTAAGATCTAAGAGATGTTGTATGATTGTATCTAGTCTAATCAGCATCTGTAACATGCCGGCCTCTTAATATCCTCGAAAACATAGATTCACAAGCCAGTTGCACATATCTAGTGTCAAATACAAATATGCTTACGGGTCCGAATGCAGTTCAGCAACCTAAAAAGTAAATTCAATAGAGACGTAAACCCAAAATGAATAATATCTTCCCTAAAAAATGTTGCGATGTTACAATTCAGCAATCTAACAAACGGTGCAATTTCCTCACTAGTTACCCTCCCTTTCTCCGAGTCTTTACAACGGTCACTTTACATCATCTTCAGCAAGGAAACAGGAAACAGGTGTTTGGGTTAAATGCACAGGAAGCGTTGGATCATTCAATCGTATATCCATGATTGAAGGACCAAAATGCAAATTAAAGTTGTATTTGATATGGTTAATCTTATCTTATGCATCCACCTTATTCAATTTGCTATGTAGGAAACAATTAACACTTTTTATTCAAACTTATGTATCCAAAATCCACCTTATTCAAACAGAAAGCAACACACCGCCATTACATAAACATTTTGGAAGGATCCAACTCCAAACCAGATGGGCCCGAAAAGAAAAACACCCAAACGAAAAAACACATCACCGTCAAACCAGCCCAAACCAAATGGGCCCGTAATCAGATTGGAATGGCATTGGTGACGGAAGGGTAAACAACGGTGGCCGGATGGGCCATGATCCGCCTACCTTTCCGGTGCTTGAAGATGTACACGAACGCCCCCACCGGCCACTCAACCACTGCCGCCGCCGCGAACGCCAGAAACCCAACCGTCGGCCCCACCACCTTGCAACGGCATGGGTTGCTATGGGTCCCACATTGCATACAAATCGGTACGCCGACTCCCACCATGTCTCTCTCGCTCTCTCTCTGCCTGAGTTAACTAATTATGGTATGGTATGAATTGAAAATCGAAGCGACGAAGGAAAGTTGCAGATGAAGAAGACGGCTCCTACTCAGTAGCTCAGCAAGTTTGCACATGAAACATTAATATGTGTTGTTATTTCTTTTGTGGGTATAGGATTCTTAACTGACTTGGTTATTGTTAGGACTTGGTGAGGTTTTATATATATATATATATATAGTTGAGAGTTGAAGGAGCCAGTGTTCATTTGGGGATGGGTCGGGAATGGGGGGTTGATACGTGTCAGGATCTGGATGTTTGTGAGCGGGGCACGTGTCTGATATGATACGACACAGTTGCTGACACGTGTTTCTATCACCGACTCGGATTATATTTTTTTTATGGGTAAAATAAATACTTGAAAGAGATGCAGAGAAATTTGGTACGTCTCTATTTACGGATCTGAAATGGACGTACGCATTGATTTCCAGATTCCAAGGCCCATATCTTTGTTACCGTGAAGCCCGATCATAAGCAGGTTAGAGTTCGGCCCACTTCCATTTTCATCTTCCAGTTCGAGTTGGGCTTTATAGTCATTCAGCAATTTTGAACTATCTCCATCTCAACTAGGCTTGTCATATTAATTATATATACTCCAAATTTGATTTGATTTTGGAGTACATATGCTAATTATTTATGTTGTTTAATTACGAGTATTGAATGTTACTAATGTTTGTGTTGTTAAAATGGTCACGTCCGAAGTATAGATCGATAAATAATTGGACATGCACACGAACATATATAACAATGAAGTCGCCCTAGCTAGGCTCCAACCTTATCCTACTGAACCAAATGTTGCAGTGAACCGCTGTAGACAGAGATGATGGGGTTGGAATATGATTCCATATATACATATCCAGAATAAAGATAATTATTCTTCTTCTACGCACAGCAGGAAACTTCACTCCTTTTGGTTGGGGGGGGGGGGGGGGGGGAATTATTAATATTCCTCACCAGGCAAAATATGGATTCCTTTTGCCAGAGTTAAAGTTCAGGGCCTATTCTGGAGGTTCTCAAGTTAGCTTCGACTTCACAGTAAATAACGAGAGAGCTATGAACATATACAGTAGAAAACAGAGTACATTCTTTTCTACAGTACAGTAGTGCTTGCCCTCTAGTTGGAGCTGGAACAGTCGCCGACTACTTCCATGGTCTGCTTACCAAATACGCCATTTCTTTCTTTTACTTTTCCTCCTCCACTGTAACCGAAAGTTGCCTGCACTACTTATTTCCTGATCCCATCTTAAATTCGTTGCTCGTGTGCATCCTCAACTAATTACTTGCTTGCCGATTATATAAGTTTCTATTAGTAAAAAGAGACATCCAAGTTATAAAAATTAGCATTCCTTTAGGAATAACTTCACCTCCAATAAGGTTTAGAGACACCACCATCTTTAGACGCTTGGAAAACAAGTTGCACGCTTTTTTACTTTATGCCAAAGTTATATTTTCGTTCTGGTGATCCAGAAATTTCGAGTTTGGATTCGGTACACTTTACGTAATGGATATTAATGTAATATTTATTTACGGTGTTTTAAAATAAATTAAATTTTTGCTCATTTCAATTTGGTTTTTCCAAAACATATACGCATGATTACCAAAGGACTTCTTGCTTGATGGTAATTGTTAACCTAGGCCAAGAAACAACCATTAAGTTTTATGCTATTTGATCGAGTTACATAAATTTCAAATAAAAGTGTATTTTTTGTCGATGAATACAATAAGAGTTTTCCCATGATATAATTCGATTTAATTTATTTTGAGATTTATTAAAGCTCACATATTATTAATGTCATTTATATTTAAGTATTTTTTAAATGTATTGATTGAATCATCATGAATTTGCGGCTGATATCTCATCGTGGCTCACATATTTCACACTTTGTATTATTAACTAGCGCCAATCAAACAATATTCCCATCATGCAAACTTTACAAACCACACAACTACTTATCTCACCGATCGGTCCTCCCCATTTAGTCTTCCCTCCCAGCTCCCCATTCATGCATCTGAAGACATCACAGGAATGAAAATGGCACCACCACCACCACCATTTTCATCTATCCTTCTCATATCCTCTCTCCTCCTCCAAATCTCCCAACCACTACCAACCATCAACGCCACTAATATCACAACCGTCATCACAGAAATAAAGCTGGATGATGATGGCGGAGAGATCAAGTGCGGCTCATGCCCTTGTGTCAACCCATGCACCCAGCTGGCGCCGCCTCCTCTGCCACCGCCGCCACCCCCACCACCACCCTCTCCCCCACCGCCGCCATACTGCGCTCCTCTAACCCCGCCGCCTCCGCCTCCTCCGCCGTCACCACCACCGCCGTGCCCTCCGCCGCCGAGGTTTGTGTACGTGGAATATAAACCACCCCCGCCGCCTCCCAAGTTCGTGTACCCGTACGAATGGAATTACTACAATCGAGGGGAACGGAGCGTGACGATTAATCTTGTGGTAACTGTTATGGTACTACTGGGTGCTGGATTCCTAGGCATCATCTAGCTCGTCGTTTTTCCGTTGTTTCTCTACCGTTGATTAGGTTGACTGTTATTCTTTAGTCTACGCGGACTTGGAAATTGATTGCTGTTTTTGGATAATTAATTAAGTACGTTATTATTAATTATTTGCTGATTTGTCACTTCAAATTAATTAATTTTTTTTAAGGGTGCGTACGTAAGTACGTGCATGACATTCTTTATTCTCCATCACATCAAATAACGTAGCTGTAAATATCGAGTTTGGGTTTTGTTGTCAAAACTCAAAATTCGAATTATTAATTCGACTCCGTGTTATTATTTGAATTCTCTTCTGAGCGAAAATTTGAATTAATTAACGATCAATTAAAAGCATTTTTACCATTTTAATTGCTATCTACTAATTAACTAATAAAATTATAAACAATGAGTTTTTGTCAAAAAAAATAAATCTTCACTCGATCGGCTCTAATCCCCACATTTCAATGAAGAGAGTAGCCAGGCGGCGGCCCCCTCCCTCCAATCTTCACTTGACATAATTAAAAGCTTTCAATTATTAATTAATGACTGTTATTTCATTAAACTTAAAATTATTTTTTTTAGGATTTAAAAGTTTTATTAGTTTTCAATTTTGAGTTTTAAGTTTTTAATCATTTTGACTTTCAAAACAAATTGTTTTAATTTTAGTGGAATTCTCAATCAGTAAATAATTTTATCCCGCAGACAGATAAGTTTATATGGTGTGCACAATCAACATACTAGATATAATTTGAATGGAAAAAACTAACAAAATGGTGTGTTTGTTAAAACCATCAAAGTTTTGATCAGTTAAAACATAATATACAAGTGCCGATAAAATTTCGCATAGTAGTACAAAGATGCCAATATAAATTTCGAAAAAAAAACAGCAATACAAACAAAGTAGACACTTACGTGTAATAATATAATTTGGGATGAGTAATTAAATTCAACTTTAGATTGAAATGTGCCAATCTTTATTATTCCCCTAACCCCACACATCATTGTCGAGATGAGTATGTTATGTTGGCCATCCCATATGGCTTGTTGTTGCAAAGTCCAAACGAATAATGTACAATGATTATGAAATAAGAGATTCACATATACATATATAATACTTACATGCATATACCAAAATTGTCGGTGGCTGATTTTAAAACGTAACTAAACTAATTTAGCAATTATATATTAAACAAAAAGTTTATGTTGGTCCAACAGTATACTGAATGCATCCACGGATCGAAAGAACTGGACGAAGCTGTGGCGAAAAGAAGAATGAAAGAAACAGAGTAAAGGGGTTGGGTAATCGAACAAAGCCGCCAGTGGAGAGCACATTACAACGAAGCCTAACCCAAAGAAAGAAGAAAGAAAAGAAAAAAAAAGAAGACAAATATTCTTCGTCGCTATATACTTGTTGGACCAATTCATAATCATATCTCTACACTCCAATTTCCCACACTTCTCCCCTTTCACTTCTTCGTCATCTTCACCATCATGATCATGGCTCCATACTCGCTCATCGCCCACCATTGTCCTTTCCCATTTCTCCTTTTCACTCTGTTTATGATCAGCTTATCTCCACCTAAGATTATGGTAATCTCGCAAACAACTTTTGCTTGCTCCTCCTCTCCATGTGTTCTACCGCCACCTCCCAATCCGCCAACCAACTGCCCGCCTCCGCCATCGCCGCCGCTCCCTCCACCTTCGCCGCCGCCACCTTCCTGTACGTCATGCCAGCTCCCTCCCCCACCTCCACCACCCTCGTCACCTGGCTACTATTACCCACCACCACCTTACGGTAATGTGCCCGACTTCCCTCCATCTATGAACTTTGCTCCACCGCCACCGAACCCAATCCTGCCGTATTTCCCCTGGTACTACAAGAACCCACCACCGCCGGACGTGAATTCTTCTCTGACTAGTCGGATTGATGGAGCTGTGGTGGTACTGGTTAATAGCTTCATTGTTCTTTTTGCTGTCATCAACTTCAAAATTTAATTGATTAATTATGAATTGTTTTTGTAAGACAATTATTGACGTTTGTTCTTCTTCAATGATGATTCCAGAATGCAAACATTGTTTACAATATCTTTTTGCCGTATGTACCTATTGTGGGAAACATATTATCAATGAAATGTATGAAAACCTGGAATTTAAATAATAAAATACTCTAAGGTCAATTTTCAACCTTGATTATGTTTCATTTTTTATTTTATTAATTAGTAATCACATTGTCCGAGTGTTGTTGCTCCAATGATAAAACTGTGTATTTGATAACCCAAAGATCTCGGATTCGAATCCAACATATCCCACGAAATGAACACTTATACTGTGTTTACTTTCTATCTTCTATCTTTTAATCTCATACTAAAAAATCAAAAAGGAAGTTTGCAGTTAAGTGTTCATTGTACACTGAACGATGATGAGGAATCTGGGAATGGCAGACCTCAGTAATTAGCAGTCGGAGAAAGGATTTCACAGTAATTTTGGTGTATCAGTAGAGAATTTGCAGTTGATTGTTTGACGACGCCACATGGAGGTATCGGGATGGAATCTCAACTCCCAAGTTGGCCAGTAATGAAGATCTTGCTTAAGCGTCATCACACGAGGCTTCCCGTTTAGGTGAACTGTTCTTACCCTCACAAACTCCCCATGTTCCAGTTCCTGCAAATAGAAAGATACTATTACGTCAGCAAAATAACCGAACTCTGCAATTCAAGGTTGCGGATCAAGGAAATGATCACTTTATATTGTACCTTGGCCACGTTAATGAACGCGTCTATATTGGGAGTTGGTTTTCCGTTGACTTCAACTATCCATTGAAGGGCATACAGCCCGTATCTATGCACAGGGCTCCCATGGCACCACCTGCAAATGTTGAATTCCAACAAAAAGTATAAGGAAGCAGCAAGTTGAAGTGTAGTTTTTTATTTTGAGATTTGATCAAAATTGATTTGAAATAGTTAAGAGACTTTGAAATAAAAGAGATTTAAGATATGCAAGCTAAATTCCACTCAAATTACTGGAGAGATTTTTCATCAAAGGATTTCAAAAGGACGCCAAAATAATTTGCAGATTACCTGCTAACTAGTTTTCCCAGCAAAAGTGAAGAGTAAAAGGTATTTACCTGGCCACATAAACACCATGACCTTCTTCAGGCAGAAATCCCAGAGCACGAACTGCCGGATGTGGATCCTGTACAACACATCCGCACCAATTTATCGTCCGAGTTGTTCCATTACCATCCCTAACATCAGTTCCCACTGCAAGATCAATTTCACGACCCTGGGAAAACAGAGCAAAAGTGTCAAATATGTGTGCAATGAGATCCACACGAACACGAAGTTGTGCTTTTTTTTCGTACTTGTCCAAATATCGTAATTTTGAGCGTCCCGTCAGTGTCTTCTACTTTATCTAAATCTTGACAAGCTTTCTCTATGTCTCGGAAGCATGTCACGGGTGCTTTGTTGACAGCTAAAATCATATCTCCTTGTTCTAGTATATTTTCAGCCTTTGATCCAGCAAAACAACCTTTTACACGGAGAACTTGCCTTCTAATCGGGTCCTTCTTCACAAGAGCCTACAATATAAGAACGTAAGATACAGCAGTAAATATCATCAATCTTTCACTTCCTACATGATGCTTCTGGGAATCTTTGTAAAATTAAAGAAGCAGTTAAAGTAAGGAGCAAGGTTGTAGATTCCTATTCTATACTTGAGGTAGTAGACAACTACCAAAATTCATCCTTTACCAATACTTGCATCTGAAAAACCACACTTCAACTGATAATTTAATCCAACTTACTGAAAAAAGTGTAAAAGAAAGAACAGTACATACTTGCACCCAATTGTCACTCAGGCCGAAACTTCGTGCTTTTGAAAGCAGAGTTGGATATAGCTCAACCTCCAGAATCCTGACAAGTGGCATTGGCCTTCTAATGCCATTAATGAGAAGGGATGGTCCATTTGCACCAGATATGATCTTGTCAAGGACTTCACTCACTGCATAACTAGGGATTCCTCGAACAAATTGATGATCTTCAGATGAATTACCGCTGAATTTCAACTGGAAATGAGGATGCCAACTCGAAATCAGAATAGGAAAAGCAATTGCAACATGATTTCATCTAATCGTCAAATGAGTTGGGTTAACAGTTGAACGGACCTGAGTAGAAAAACTTGCCCAAATAGCTTGCACCTTCCCTTGCTCATTAGTTAGCACACCCGAGAAAGTACTGCCAAAATCTGAAAACACCATAAAGTTAAATATTCCAGAAAGCTTCACCCCTATCGACAGCAAACTATGACCTTTTCTGATTTACCTGTATCTAGTTCTATGACTTCCATATTTGTCGCTCTGTACCGTGGAGAATCGGCTGAGCCAATATTTAAAGCAGCGCAAGGGTTGGTAACAATTGATTTCCTGGATGTTGCTTGTAGACTTCTACTTAAACCCACAAGATAGACTGAATCGCCACGGCGTAATGGAGGATCTGTTCCAACAGACACCACAACAGTACAGGGGGAGAGGAAAAATTGGCAAAGGGTGGGCTGTGTTAGTAATAAAATCCAAAAATTCATCAACACAACACAAGGAGTCTTGAAAAATAGATGCATAAATTTTTCTTTTATCTGAAAACTGAAATTTATATCATGGTAGAGAAAATACTGTATGCAAACTTTTACTCTTTCATTTGCTCAAAGTGGAAATCAGAATTGTGCTGATGCGATGCTTCTCCACCCAATGATTATGGCATAGAAGTTATTTTAAGCTTACAACTTGAGATTCCATATCTCTTAACCAACAGCATAACTAGCTCTGTTGATTGCCTCAGACTAAGAAACCATTAGTTTTCAATTACGTATATTTTATGGAGATTTTTACAATAAAAGCAAATGCCTGGTAATTGTAGGTGCGATATCTGCACATATTTATAAATCAACTTATGTATCAAGGTTTGCTCTTCTATTCATTGAAATGAAGCTGCCAATAAGTTATTCGAACTTACAGTTTCAGATTCCATGTCTTAAGTAATTACATTACTAGATCCTGTTAATTTTCCCATACCAAAAACCCTTTTTCAATTTGTGGTTTGATGAACACTAAAAAAAAGGCCAAGTAATTTGTAGGTACGGAATCTGTACATATTTTACCCAAAGGCTCAGTCAACTCTAGGCTAGTCTAAGCAGGAGTAATATTGTAAAACATACCAGGAAGCAACTCAGCAGCTCGAACGGTTGAGGCACCAACAGGTCCCAAAGCTGAAGGGTCATATGCAACAAGAGCATAATTATGAACAGGATGAAGAAACACAACCTGTAAAGGAACGCTAGCATCAGAAAACAGTTGGCTGATGGTTCCATTATTTTACTTCGTATTGAAGTTTACATACCTCCCCTGGAATTTCAATGGGAAAAGCAGAAAATGACAACATCACATCAGATGCAGATATTGCGACTGTATTCTTGTCTACTAAAGCCAATCCCATGTCCTGGGAATGGTAAACAACGACACCGGTACCAAAAAAATGTTGTGGATGGACACCATCAAGCATGACTGATTGTGGAACATGAACCTGTAGAATCAAAAATCAAATTGCTATATGACTATGACCCAAGCTCAGTGGGACTGTAAGTACAAAAGAAACAGCTAATAAATCCTAAGAACAAATGAAAAGGAACTTGAAGCAAGCGCCTTGAAATCGTAAACTTCAGGACAGAAAAGAAAATTGTAATGGAAGATAATCATATTGTTCAAATTTCAAAGCTACAAGATTGTACCTCAAACATCACAAGTGTAGGTTCTATCACACTCTCAGCAAATGAAGCATTAGCTACAGCTGACACACCAACAGTGTCCTGATTATCGATTAAAACACCATTCCCGTTGCTATTTGAGTCCTCCATATTCAGTTCCTCATGTTTGCAAAAGGAATCATCACCAGCAGCAATTTCATTTCCAGAAAGATCAGATAACCGTCGTTTCTTTAATCCAATATCAGATTCGTTTCGAGAAAGCTCATTGCATGTTTCCATAGCTATGACACCATTTGCAGACTCCATGTTGCCAATTTGATTAATATTTTTCAAATTTTGTGCCTCTGCACTTAATATAACTGTTTCACTGGGTAAAGGTTGTATTGTGTTGTTGTTAACACTAGCTGCTGGAAGAAAGGACTCTGGTTGAATAGCAGGCTTTGCCATCCACAGACCGGAGCTATCGTCACGAGTATATATCTGTGGAGGGGCATACCATTCATGGCGGTCAACTGTAACTAGGACAGACTGCAAGCATCAAAAAGTTGGAAGAGAAATTAATTATCTATCACATTTTACTCATTGTAAAGCAACGCTCATTCTTCCAATGATGTCAAATCAGCTTAAAAACAACTGACTTGATAAAACAACTAATGAGAATGAGAATTCTAACGTGCCCAAAGCAGAAAAATAACTACAATAACATTTATCACACCTTCCTTCGATGGCGATCTATGTGGCTAATGTACTCTAAGGGCACTCGGCCACCCCTTGATAGCTTACTTAAAACAAGAATTAGTTCATCAATGCATGATATTTCCTCCCCAGCAAACTTCATAATTATGGCATGACGAGGAATTCCAGCTCGAAATAACATATACCTGCAACAAGAAATCATACACCATTCCTAAAACAAGCCAACTAGCCAACAAAGACAAAATATACAATGCGGAAAGAGACGTTGATGGAATCATTTTCCAGAACACATTTTTTTTCCTAGCCAACACCTAGAAGAATTAAGAGGGAGAATGGCCATAATCTTACCCGGGGTCTGCAACATACACCAAACCACAGTGGAAACGGAAGTTCCTAGCCTGTATAGAGAAAAGCCAAGTTCATTAAGCAACCATCATATTCAGTCATATAAACACACTGAACACCAATTAGATAAGCAATGTTCCAGATATTATCTTTGAAGAAATAACAAACACGTGAAGGAATAGGCTTATGATAAAAGAGATTTCTCTGGACAACCTGTTGATAAGACAGTGGATGTATAACTGCCCCGCTTACTTCCAAGAAGTAGTCGGGAGTTATCGAGTGAAGATCCTGAACCTGTGAAAAAAGCAGGGGAGAACATTTAGCTGAAGCATAAAAGATGTAGAATAGTTGAAATATGTGAAAATAATGAACGCTCTATAAAAGAGTTGGACTGTCCGGCTCCTTAAAAGCAGAGTCAGAAGTATTATGTCCTCACAACTACGTTTGGAACTGAACAAATCCTACCACTAAGTTCACTGTGAAGGATGTGCCACCTCTTTCTATCTGCAATTCAATCACTTCACCAACACTGTCGTCAAGTAGGGTCTCCAGTTTAAGAAATTGGGTCATGACCTGTGATAAAAGAATATATCATAGTCACATAGAAAAGAGAAGGCGGGAGGAGAAGACCACACGTGTTAATCGATAGTAAGAGCAGCCTATTTGAAAGCTTAAAGGAAACAGCTATCCAGTCAACAAGAAACCATAGCAGTTCTAGCAGCTAGAGAGGAGAGATAAACAAGGTACTCCATAGAACGAAAAACTCACTTCTCCATTAACTCGAACAAGCATATCGCCTGGTTCCAAATGAGTATGAGCTGGCCCACCCGGGACCTGAAACATATTAAAGAAATTGTGTTTACTTTTGATACTTATTGTGTTGACTTAACAGAAAGACGTCAAAGATGGAAGTATCATACCGCGGCGTCAACTACTAGCATTCCAGTTTCAACAAGAGGAGACGCAACCCTGACCATCTTGAGTACTCAAAAGTGCAGCAAAGCGAAGAGATTGTTTTAGCACAAAGGAGAGCTTTATAAATAGTTGGGAAACAAAGACAAAATAGAAAATCGGGATACCTGCTCAGTTTCACTCTTGAGACCAAGTCGACGTGTTTCATCAAATCCCTTGTGTAGAAATGTTACCTGTATGATAAACAACAGATATCCTATCATGCAATGTCAAAATATGATTACCAGAAACTGAAGCGAATTTTACCAGAATTTAGAATCATGAAGAGCATTATAGGACATCTAAGCTCTAGCCCAAAAAAGGTGCTACATCTTTGTCCAGAAATTTTGAAACTAACTCAGGATCTGGTTCTTAAATACAGTGACAAATGAATCAGAATAAAAATTACCGATTATAGAACTTCAAACAAATCTGACTGAATATCTACAAGAACATCAACAACAAACCTGAAGCGTACCGCGTGGTATAGAAACTGTCTCCCACTTGTTTGTGTATGTATCCCTCCCCTTTTGAAGAAGTTTTAGCGCCCTAACAACCTGAACATTGCATAAACTTAAGATTAATTGACTAGAACACTTTACAATTTTTATCAAAAGGGCTCGATAAATAGCAGCTTTTCATTCGTCCATATTAACATTATTCTCAACATCTATATTTTTTGTCCAATATAACAAGTTTCAGTTCTTCCGCTATTGGTCTCATGAAACTTAAACCTCATTAAGTTCTCAGTGTAGGATTTGTGAGCAATGATGCTCAACTTTCCATTTCGTCCATATTTCTGCCGTCCCACCTTCCAACATCAGTAAATGTTTGACAGCATGATACCACTTAAATCATCCACAGTTTTAGAAAGAAACATCAAGTCAATTCAGGCTTTACTATAAGATAGCATTTCCCACATTAATTGCAGAAGGAAGGATATATAGACGGAAAAAAGGAAAAATAAAGCAAATATATAAATACGCACTCGTTCTAGAGGTAAGAAAAAAGCTGAAGCACTTGAAGACTTGCTCCCAGCATTCAAAGCCACAGCCCTCCCTTGCGAATCAATGACTGGAGAGCCACTTGAACCTCCCTTAGTTCCAGATGCTGCCTAAAAGTCAAGATGGAAGATAATAGTGGCAATGGTCAAGAGGGAGTAATTACATAAAAAACGGAGAAGAAAACCATAGAAACTTATACATATGCCTTTAAGGTGAAGTCAGCCAGGTTTTTACGGAAAAAGTAATGCACACACAAGTTTGTCCTAATTGGAACTTGAACGTAGGAAAGTGTGGTTAATTGTACAACCAAGTCAAAGCCATATTGGTGAACCAGCCTGAATTAGCATCTTGGAGTTTGAATGTTTTCGTTTTAGGACCCATAGCAAAACAGAAAAAGACAAAAAATGTGGAAATTTTGACAATCATCTATCAGAGAGAATTTTAAATCCAGAATCAAGCTACTCACTTGCATGTAGAAAGTGTTGAAATCATTATATCCATCCCTGTACCAAATAATAACAACCATAAATATAGAATGTGAGGCTATTAGCAAAGCACTTCCCTGGCAATAGAAATAACTAACAGCCTAACAGCATGACCAACAATTCATATTTTCACCACAGATGGGCAGCAAGCAGATTTATGGAACGAAACATCTGTTCCACTGACAGCATCAAGATCAAGAGCATAAACTTTTGATCTTTTAAGAGTAGTAGCTGAATATTCAACTGCAATTAACTATCCCTAGAAGCAATGCAGGTTGTGATCTTTCATTATTGCGATCCTTTCTTCTGAAATTCAGAGAAGATTTACTAAAGTGCCACCGGCTACTCCAAAAGAATCATCCTTTATTATAGAAAGCTGCTGCCCGGAAGAGTTAATTTAACTCCTCGTAATTGATAGTTACAGAACAATACACCCATTTCCGTGAAGTGCAGCAGAATATATAGTACTGTTCAATATAAACAGTAATATGCTGAGCTAACAATTTTATAGAGCCCAATATATACACCGGCTAGCTGTGCAATAAATTAGGACATACTTTTTATAGTGAGGAGCATCTCTATCCAAACGAGCAAGTGTACCAGCCAAAATTGAAACCTGAAATGGGTAATCATATTATAACACTTAATAAGAAGAAACCCATAAGTTATGAGGTAGAACCCTTAAAAGAAGAAACTTACAAATGAAAAAGAAAGCTATGAAACCAAGTACCTTCTCGCCACTATCATTTCCAACAACCCTGATTTCAAGTCCAACACTCGCAGCCTCGGGGGCAAGAGGAATCTCCTCATATTTGAGAAATTGTATTTTACTAGGATCATAGCGAAAGAAGCCAAAATCATGGACCTGAAAATTTGTTGCTTTAGTATGAAACCTTGAGCAGTGTATAAATGCAAATGTTAGGAAGATTACAATACAAAACAGGATTAAGTTATGTGGAAGGCATGAGCTATTATGATAAGTTAAGTAATATGAATGCGGATTATGCAGAAGCAAAGTTATAGGATCGCAGTTATGCAGAAGCAAAGTTAGATGGTGTGACTGGAAACTCAATAGGAGACCTCACTTACCGGATCTCTGTATATTGGATACACTGGAATTTCTTCCCGGTTCAGAAACATGGCCTCTGCAACTACGGGTCCTACAAAAGCAAAAAGTGAAGAATAGTGATTAGAGAATAGAAACCTGTAGATTCACAAACAATATAAATTAAACTCTTCCAATTGTCCAGCACCGAATTTTCAATCCCCATACGTAACTACTCAATCTATGGAATATTCAATTCAACTATAACAGGACAGTATCCAGTGATTAGTATTAACGCGGGAAATGATCAAATTCAAAGGAATACCGACACAGGTCAATTCAATTACAGATAAAAAAACAAAGCAACTTGAAACAGCAGAAGTACAAAGATCCTGGAACCACAGTCGAAAAGGAAGTGAGTACCAGGCTTAACAACATGGCGATTGGTGAGAATGATCCCCAGACGCTTGTCGACAACGAATCCAGTGGCATAGCTTGCTCCGGCGGACTCCGTGTCAAATGCACGGCAGGCAGTGGTTCGCAGCACCACCACAGCCGGAACCACCTTTTCCAGAGACTTCCGCCAGTCCTCGGCGGTGGCAGCGTTCTCCCGAAACGGAGGGTCGATGTCCATGCAGAGTCCGTCCTTCAAGCTGGCCTCCAACTCTGCCATGGCCGTCTCCTATTGCGATCTTTTCCGATTGATGAGATTGTTTGTAGGTTAGACGGATTGATTAGTTTGGAGGGAAAGACAAAAAGAAACAGAGAGGTACAAAAATGGAGTTCCTTTGCGAAGAAGAGGAATGGTAGTCTCGTGGATGACGCACGTGCAGGAGCCTACAGGTTCCAGCTGAAACTTAATTTGATTTCTCTTTTGATGGTAGTTGGCTGTTGCTGCTGTATGCTTGTTTATTTTATCAGAATTGAGCACATAGCACAGACAATCAACCTAACCTAAGGTCTAGGGATGGGACTTACTTGGGAGTTCGGCTCATTATCAAGGAACTTAGCCCATGCTTTTTTATTTAGAGGTATCAAATAGAGATAAATAGTGATAAAAATTACAATATTAAGGAATATAATAAAAAAATAAAAAAGGCTGTTGAATTATTGAATAACTTAAAGTTTCACGTGTCAATAAATAAGAGGTATTGTTATCCATATCGAGACATAACTAATAATAATAAATAAGAAAACTTAACCAATGTTTGGTATCAAGGGATATGCTTTGTTAGATATGTAATCTTAGCTTACCCCATATACAAAGATTCCTCTCTTCCAAATCGCTCAACCAAATATGGCTTAATCGGTTTATTCTTCTCATCAAGGTTTTTTTAGGTATAATTATTGATACACAAAATAACATACCAAAAAAGTTACAAATTAATATAATAACATAGTTCAAAACATCTATCAATAATGTCGGGGTAATGTAGAGCTTCATTTGCTATTTAATGGACAGTGCTATTATCGAGCTCGTCGCGAGACGTGAGGAATTTATACCAAAGACAAGTATGTAAGTGATTGAAGGCCATAGTGTTGATTGAACAAGAATTTTTTTTTTGGATTGCCATAACTTGAATAGTGAGGATAGTAATTACTGGAACGTTTTTTAGGTATCAACCGTGAGTGAGAGTCAGCCCAACCCTTTCTCATTGCCGAAACAAGTATCTCGAATCCTTTTTTAAGCACCAACCCTACTGCTCCACAATCAGTAATAGAGGAAGAAAGTTGTGGTTTATGGATTGCTAGCTACATCGATATCTACGTAGTATCTCCAGATGGGTGAGGCGTATTAAGAACGTTGTGGTGGTTTATGAGATTTAGATACATCTTTAAAAGTTCAAAATGTAAATATCAAGATAAAACATTGTTAAATTGAATATCATATTGATTAATATGATACATTATCAATGATACATGTTTAGTGTTCAATAAAAATAGGGCTAATAATTGCCAACATTTAGACCTAACATACGCTTTGGCACATGTTTTCAATAATACATTTTCTGGCATAAAATTTAAATCACGCTAACGAAAATCGGTTAACTTCGTCATTGATTGCTATAATAAACTGAGCACGAGACGCGTTAAAAACAAAAATCATCAAAATGTGACATTGGACGTCACGTAAAAATCACTGACCACATCATCTTAGTTGGGTAAAAAAAAGTAATCTCCTTTCATTAAATAATAATTCAGCTACAAAACAAAACATTCATATCTTCCGCCTTCTTCCTCCTTCATTGTAATTTTTATAAAACCCAGTCAAGACAAAAAAATCTCAAATCAATCAAACAACTCAAACTGCCTGCAAACTCACCCCAATAAAAAATACTCAACCAATTCAACTGCTCCACCTGCACCAAATAGAGAAATTCTCAATTTCAGTTGCCAGCAAACCCACTCCCAGCAAGAGCATTGAAATCAATTCGAAGCTTGGGGGCAGTCGGGTAGGATTTCTCAATGGGTCAAGAGTATCTTCAATCATCTTTTGTCGCTCTGGTCAAACAACTCGGTCCGATCAGGTACCCGACATTGCAAATTCGGATTCCGGGCAACGGATTTCCGTACCGAGGTGAAACCGTTCATTGTCGAATGGACTGAGAATCTGATATGAGATGATTCTTCTTCTTTCAAGCCTTCGATCTTTACTGCAGCTCGATACCTATCGTTGAATTCTCAAAACACAAAGATGCTCGGCAAGGTCCTGTTATGTTCGTCCAAGCAGTCATCATCATCCGGAGAAGAAGAACGGACGAGGGAGGAAGAACAACAATAACAATAAGAGAGACTCGAAATGCAATGACCTTACTTGATTCAGCGCCTCTCGGAGAGGGCAGGTGGCTTGGAGAGAGGCGGTCGACGAATTATAGGGATCGATTTTCCTAGTCTAGATTTTGGCCAACCGAAAGAGTGGATGAGGATGATTTTAAACTTGGGTTAAACATAATTAGATTTTAAATTGAATTATTATGGATTGAGCTTACATTTTAATTGGTTTAGTGCATTTTAACCAATTGATGTTAATCTAACTTAACGAAAATCGAATTTCAGTTAACTGTACTTCATAATCTAATTGAGTGACTAATTTGTAATTACACAAAAGTTTGAGAGTCCACGGTATAAAAAATAAGTGGTGAAACCATTGAAATAATGATTTCATGCATGCATGTGCCGCACACCGTAGGATGCGCGCCGCACTGTAAATTTTTGTAATTGCCAACTTTTTGTAATTTTTAATTTAATTATGCTTAAAAAAAATTTGCTACTAGGAGTACGGCTGCAATAGTAGTACTCTTCTCCATCAAAATCACCACTCTTAGCTACTTTCTAGCTAGTATTCATAAATACTCGAGGTGAAGAATATATATGGAAGATCTAATATTGGTTGCGATGACAGTGAGTACAATTTTTCTTCTTCATCATTTAATTGAATATGAAAAAAGAAATTTTTTATGAATAGCATTGCTTACGAAAAATAATAAATATGTCGATGAAATGAAAAGACGACAATGGCCTATATCAATTTGACTATGCATAGAGTTTCCAAATCGGCTCCACACCATGAATGTAATTATATTCTTGATCAAATTGAAGTTTTAAACTTTTAAGTTTCATTGATTCGGATTGTTAAGGAAGGAGAAGAATAGAAAATAAAAGAAAAAACAAAATGATTCGGGCGAGGACCACAAAATTAGAAATTAAAAATGGAGGACTCATTTATAGATGTCCCAAAGTCAAGGGAGCTCAATTGACATCTACCCCAGTTTCCTCGTCTCCCGGGGAAGACCAAAAGTCCAAGTTTGTCAAATCCACCGGCGGCGGTCAAAATGGAGAGCGGCCGCTACGACTTCCACCACACCCACCGGCGGGACGACCATCTTCCCCAGCACGGCTCGACTTCGCCATCCTCAAATCTGCGGCAGCATCAGTCATCTTCTTCGTTTCATCCCCCAGATTTCCCTTCACACACCGACATCCCAAATCTCCCTCAGAAAATAAAGCTCATCTGCGAAATCATCGCCACAACGCCGTCGATCGCCGTAGAGAGAGTCCTCGAAGGCACCGGAATCAGCGTAACACAGGCGGAGGCCGAGCAAGTTCTCAAGCTCTCTTACTCCTCTCCAGCCACTTCAGTCAAGTTCTTCCGCTGGAGCGGGTTGCGGCTCAGCGGCGACGGCGGACACTCCCCTTACGCTTGGAACCTAGTGGTTGACCTTCTCGGTAAGAATCGCCTCTTCGATGCAATGTGGGACTCTGTTAAGTCCATGCTCGTAAGATTAGTTTCTTCAGCTACTTTCTCTTCAATTTTCGGTAGCTATGTATCCGCTGGTAAGGCAAAGGAGGCTATTATGACTTTCGAAGTTATGGATCAATACGGCTGCAATCATGATGTTGTGGCCTTGAATTCATTGTTGAGTGCCATCTCTAGAGATGGCAAAACTATACAAGCATTTGAATTTTTACACGTAGCTCACCAGCATATGAATATCAGGCCTGATGCTGATTCATACGCCATCCTATTAGAAGGATGGGAGAAGGAGATGAATCTGGTCTCCTCCAGAGAAACTTTCTCCGAGATGATCGAATGGGTCGGATGGGACTCGAGAAATGTCCCTGCTTACGATTCCTTTCTGTGCACTTTGATTTCATGTTCCGAAGGAACAATGATGGAAGAGGTTTTGAGACATTTGGAGAGAATGAAGGAGAAAGGATGCTGTCCAGGTATTAGGTTCCTGACATTGGCTCTTCAACAGTGTCGTAAACGTAGTGATGTCGAATCTGCCGAGTTTGTTTGGGAGACAATGGTGGGTGGTGGCTTCGGAATCAAGCCTGATGCGAGGCTGTACAATGCGATGATTGTTTTGTATTGTTGTTCCAAGAACACCAATAGGGCAGTAAATCTCATTGATGAGATGGTTTGTAAAAGGGTATTACCCGATGTGCAGAGTTACAACGGGTTGTTCCGGTTCTTAATCGAGAGTAGAAGATTGGAAGATGCATCGGCATTGTTCACCGAGCTGGTTAGAAACGGCTGCATCCCTAACCAATCGAATTGCGGCAGAGCAGTCGAGGTGTTTCTGGAATCGGGGTATGGTGGTATGGCTATACGGGTTTGGGAATCGATGGAACCGAATTATAAGCTGGATTTGGAGGAGACTGGAAACTTGCTGATCGTGGGGCTGGTTAAGTTGTGTCTGGTTCCGGAGGCAGTAGTTTACGCTGAGAGCACGATTAAGAAAGGGATTAAGCTGACTTCAGCGACGATTTCGGTGTTGGAGCACTGCCTTACTGAAGTAAGGAAGGAGTTGGTGTATGAAAGGATCCTGAGGAAGTGGAAGAACTCTTTTAGTGAGATTGAAACAATGTAGAGAAAGAATGGCGAAGTAGAATATCATAGCTAGAGGCATGCCGGACCGTAAGTTGGAAAACTGCTGTATCTGTAATTGTTGGATTCATTGTTAAGTTAAATCATCCAGCTGGGTTACTCGTTGCCTCAATGATTCATATTAGACTTACAAAAGAATTGAGAGACTGAGTCTGACATTTCGTTTAGGTTTCAGCTGTAAATTTTGATAATATACTCTAGTTTTACTTTTCTAACATCAAAAGCTGGAATAGCTCAGTTGGTTAGAGCGTGTGGCTGTTAACCACAAGGTCGGAGGTTCGAACCCTCCTTCTAGCGCTTTCTTATTTGATTTTGTGTTTTATAATTTTAAAAAACATGATCGGCAGGATTCGAACCTGCGCGGGCAAAGCCCACATGATTTCTAGTCATGCCCGATAACCACTGCGGCACGATCACTCATATTGTAAAAATACGCCAATTATAAATAATTATAAGGTTCCTAACGTCAAAGCTTAATAGGACGGTTCTGAAATTTAAGTTTTGTTGCTTTGTCTTTCAACTCAGAGATAAACTGTCTGCATGTGTCTCCTTCTATGTCTATGTTACATGAACACATATAGATGATATGAAAGAGCCTACAAGAACACCTAAGATCTATCCAATGACCAGTAACAATTGCTTGGACAGTGGACATTACAATGCAAATTTCGTGTGATTTTCATTTCAGACCACAATTGTGAAGGGGAAGGGACCGAAGTTCCAGTTGATGACCATTTCTTCCGCAAACAAACATTCAATCTCAGCCAATCCACAATTCTCTCAGCCGACTTCAATGGCCGTCCTCATAACCCGCCAATTCCCTGTCCCTTTTAAAAAACCCCTTTCTCCTTCACTAATTCCTCCAAATTCCTAACCCTTTCCTTAATCAACTACTTGCATATCACAAACTAATTACTCTCACTACAATGGCTGACGACGAAGCACAAGAGCAGGCCGATAGGGAGCGCATCTTCAAGCGCTTCGACCTCAACGGCGACGGCAAGATCTCTGCCACCGAGCTTGGCGACTGCCTCAAGACGCTGGGTTCCGTCACTCCCGAAGAGGTGAAGCGGATGATGGACGAGATCGACACCGACGGCGACGGCTACATTTCCTACCAGGAGTTCACCGACTTCGCCCTCGCCAACCGCGGCCTGATCAAAGACGTCGCCAAGATCTTCTAAGGCTCCATCTTCTTGATTCGTTTGATTAAATTATTTACAGTTCATTCTTCGGTTATGTTTTGGTTTTGTGTTTAACCTCTGTTTTAGTTATAGGAAATTACCATACACGACCACAACTATTTATCCATTTAGTAATTTTGGACTCTGTTTACTTCTACTAATGTAATTTTCTCCTTCTTCCAAACAGAAGCCTTCAGTTCCTCAAAACTTTGCAGTTTGCAATAAGTACCTGTAAGATTATTCGTGTACAACAGTATTTGTTAGAAACCGAACGACAAACAAACAAGGTTATCGATTTGGCTGAGCGCGTAAGCCGTGTATTAGTTCGCTTGTTTTAAGACGTTTGCGGCGCTATCTCGTAATTGCTATCAATCTAAACAAGTATCAACAATGTCTTGGCCAGGGGACAAAAAGTGAAAGAGTTATTCACAAGCAATTTTGCTTCGTTGTCCAATTTACACTTTTACTTTGGGAGAGATTTCTTATGAACTCTGCTTTCCACCAAAATTAGTACACATCATCCTACTTCCACAAGCCACACACAGAAAACAAAAAAGATAATACTTACACAAGCTGGAACAAACAACTCAAACTCGGACAAAAGTAACACATCAATGACAAACGAATGAAACAAGAAGAGTTAGTAGTAGTAGTCAACTTCTTTGAACTCACCAGCATCATCGATAGTAGAGGTGATCATCATCCTCGAACTCAGAAACCCCGAGCATCGCCAAAGCCAAGTGGCTCTTCAACTCACTGTTTGTATGTTGTAGTTGATAAGGATAGCAATCTATGATCCCCGCAACCAAGTTGGACCTCTTCCTGCTGCTACTTGATAACACTGTACCTGCTGACAATGATGATGACGTAGTTTCTTCGTCTCCTTTTAATATCACAACGATGTCGTTAATCCCCGGCCTATGAGATTCCTCGCTGCTCACGCACGCTGCAGCAGCTCGGATCATCTGAGTTATCTGCGACACGTTTCTCAAGGTGCATGTTATGCTCGGGTCGAGCAGCTCCTCGATCGCTCCTTTGCCTTTCTCCAGCAGCGGTTTCGCCTGTATATATGTAAACACATTACATCAAATGGAAATGGACTATGTAACAAAAACAATGTGGGTCTATGGAGGAAGGATATTGAATCATCACTTACCCATTGGACTAAATTCTCTTCTCCCGGCGGGCGAATTGCTTCTATTGGTTTTCTTCCGGTGATTAGTTCAAGGAGGACCACTCCGAAAGCATATACATCAGTCTTGTCTGATACCTTGCCGTGCTGGAAATACTCAGGAGCCAAGTAACTGCAAAAATTCATCATACCCCTCATCAGTAAATGAAACAAAAAGTCACACAAGTAAGATGAACTTAATTAAATTTCAAAATCATACCCAAATGTTCCCTTGACTGTCTTGCAAAGGAAGGGTACACAAGGTGAAGAAGTCCAGGCAGCCAACCCAAAATCACACAACTGCATAATTAAGGCAAGGAACAAAAAAAAAGGTGTCACCTTTACCATGAAAATGAGATATATAAAAGATTGTGGTGCAAGTAAAAGGTTTGATTGAAATCCACTTTACCTTGGGGTTGTTCTTGGAAGAAAGGAGTATGTTCGAAGGCTTGATATCTCTGTGGACAACACATCTCTCAGTCCCACTGTGCAAATATGCAATTGCTTCTGCAACTCCAATAGCTACCTTGTACCTCACTGCCCAAGCAAGTGTTGAAGAATTTCCCTTTACTCCTCTTCTCTTCTTCTTCTTCTTCCTCTCTGGTGAATAAGATTAGGATTCACTCATAAGTATTGTCTTTTTCCAATACTGGACACACAGAGAAATCAAAACTAAGAAGGCAAAAAAGACTTACCATGTAAGTGGTGCTCCAAGCTGCCACCAGAGGCATACTTGTAGACCAAGAACAAGCCTTCCTCAGGATGAATGCAGAAACCCAGAAGAGGGACAATGTTTTGGTGGTGAAGAGAGCTAGCAATCATCAACTCTCTACAGAATGCCTTGGAAGATTCCTTGTCTTCTTTGTCTAGCCTCTTTATCGCCACACAAGTCCTCAAAACCCCAACTCTTCCCCTGTACACATAGCTCAAAGCTCCCCTTCCCAACACTTTACCTAATAAAATTCGAAAAACAAACAGAATCATCACCACTCAATCAGACTTGTTGATCGATAAATAAAACCAATCCAAACTCTCTCCAAACAACTAGAGTTATTAGGATGTAGAGGTTCATGGCATGATATCATAACCATACTCTGTTTCGAATCCTAGTCCTAGTCCGAGGACATAACTTCGGCTATTTTGAGAGCATCCGAGGGCAATGTTAATGAATAATATACAAAACCAATCTAAACCCCTCTCCCAATAGCTCGAATTATTGGAACTAACCGAGTGATTGGGCCGCAATGATTCTTCACACAAAACATCAAAACCCAAACAACACATGCAAAATCAGAAAACAGGGGAGGAAAGGAAAAGACTCTTCCTTTACTTGATACCTTGGGAGAAATTACTGGTGGCGGCGAGAATCTCGCTGTAGTGGAACCGAATCAAGGAATTAGCGACAGGGGAGATGCTCCTCTCCAGAGACTGGATTCTTCTCCACCCGAGCTGATCCTTAGCCAAACCCCCATTGTCCAGATTCACCATCAGCACTGTCGCCGAAGATATGTTCATGGAATCCAGCTCCACCTGAGAGCAGAAGCTGAACCTGAAGGATGAATGAACCGACTGGGGTTCCCCTGCTCTCGTAGTGATCACCGCACCTCCGCCGTCGGCGCCGCCGCCGGACTCTGCCAACAGCCAAGCCTTATGGTTCTCCGTATTATTATTATTATTATTACTACTACTACTACTTTCTCCTCCTCCTCCGGCGTTCTTATTCGTTCCTTCGCCGTCGGGGAGGAAACAGGACAGTCCGAATAGCCACACCATTTTGGTCAAAAGTGGTTTTGACGGCTGCTGCTGCTCTGTCTCATTGTTGTTATCAACGACGGAGATAGGGAAGGAAGAAAACGACGACGAAGAAGAAGAGGAAGAGGATGAAAGTGAATAAGTGGAGCAGTGAAGAAAACAGGGACTGTCCTGAAAGATTCCCATCTTTTTCACTTTCCAAATATTCTTTTTCCTCTGCTACTTTTGCAGAGTACAGGAGAAAAAGCAGATCTCAATGAAAGAGAGGAGAACGAGAGCAAAAATCAAAATAGCACAGAGACCCAGAAAACGGAAACAAAGGAAAGGGAAGAAAAGGATTCAACTTTTCTTCTTCAATGGTGTTGCAGAGATTTGGGTTTCCTTTTTTAAAAAACAAATTGGGAGGTATGCTCTTCAATGCCACCGAAGGAGCAGAGTCAGTGATGAGGGAGGAGGCAAATGGGGCAGAGTGGCAAATATAAAAGGGAGGGGGGGATGTTTTCAACTGGTTGAAGATAATTGAATGAACACAAAGAGGCAGCCTTTTGGGTTTGTTTAATGGGTGATTAGAGGAAAGGGTGGATTAGGAGTTGATTTTGCGATTTATTAGAGACCAATTAGGGTTAGGCAACGAGTTCAATTTTCAAATTAGGGGGAATGGACATTATTAAGTAAACAAGGAGCAGACTTTTAATGACGTTAACAGCTTTCTTTTTAATTAAAAAAAAATGGAGTATGGGGGGCATGGAGAGTTTGGTTTTAGTTGGGAGGGAGTCTTTGTTTATTTGAACACAATATTTGGGGAGAGAGGGACATAGATTTTGTTTTTGGTGTTGTGAGTGAAATGGACAAAGTTGAACTATCAATGTGTAAACTATACCGAATTACTTTCGTTTGTTTTGTAAATTATTCCCATGTCCATAACTTTGATCATTTGGATACATAGTTTTTCATGTTTAATATTTTGAAAATTATAATAAGAGTTAAATTTTAATTATTTTGTTTGGCTAACTCAGAGTAATAAATTGATTATTTGCTCTGATATATTATAAATAATTATGATTTGAAATACTACTCTCACAAAGTATTTTAAATTAATTCAATAGTTGGTTGTTGGAAATACTACACTCAAAATGTTACATATGTAACAGATTTAAATAACTCATTTTCAAATGACCCATTATTTTTTTGTCGGGATAAAACTTTGAACTATAGTTGGTGTTTAGTAAAAATCTTAGGCCATGTTTGGTTTTGGTGTTTTGGTGAAATGGCAGTTTCTTGAAAATCCCTTATTTGTTTGTTGCAGTAAATATGAGTTTTGTGTTGGAGAGAAAAATTGAGTCTCAAAACACAAAACACAAAACTCAATCAAAAAGTAAGTTTTGTGGGTTTTTAAATTGTATTTTGTCTAGTTATTTAGAATTTCAATACTATCCTTGTTTTGATAAGATTTAGGATTGAGTTTTTATGAAACAAAGGATAATTTAATAATTAAATCAAAAGTACTCAACCATAAATATATAGTTTCCAAACAAGGATAGTATTGAAATTATAAATAGTTAGACAGAATACAATTTGAAAACTCACAAAATTCAATTTTTGACTGAATTTTGTATTTTGTGTTTTAAGATTCAATTTTTCTTTCAATAACACAAAACTCATATTTACTTCCACAAACAAATGAGAGATTCTCAAAAACCTACTATTTCACCCAAAATACAAACTCCAACATACCAAAACTAAATATGACCTTAAATACACCGTCTCAAAAATTACTATTTAAAAAAACTATCATTTCTCAAAATACAAAAACCAAACATAATCTTAAATACACATAATCCAACACACTCTTTATCCTTTTATCAAAAAAGGCAATCGATTTTCTTGCTTTTTTTCTTCCCTTACCTTTGCACGTATCATATACACTCATTGAATTGAATAGTATGGTTTTACCTATGGTAGCGTCATAAAGTAGCACCTCCATGCAGAAAGGATTCTTCGTCAAAAAAAATAGTTTTAAATATCGGATAAAAATGGTGAAGATAAGAACATCTTGTTTAATTGCTTAAATAATCCGCTATAAATTACACTTGACTTACACTAATATCGAAATATACATATCAGACTGTTTTAACTACGATTTTGAAAACATTGATAATAATGAGGGTTGAACAAATTAAAACATGGCATCTATCATCTTCCACAATCTAGGAACACAAAGCCATCCATTCTATGTGTGTTTATTTCCATGCAAAGAAAGAAACGCAAAGAGACAAAGAGGCTACCTACAACTAGTTTGGAAAAAGGGTTGAAAGTTTGGGATTTTATATATATGGTTGGTTCCATTAAAGAAAGGAAAGAGACTGGTCAGCTGTATCTTTAAATTCATAAACTAATTAATTGGGTTTTACTGATTTAATTAATATCAAATCATTAGGGTTAAAAAAGAAATGACAAGTGGACAGTGTGAAGCCACGTGGACTTTTGAGACTTTTGAATGATGTATGGATTTAAAGACAAATAGATTGTGTGTGTTTCTGTTTCCTTGGTGTTTAGGTTTGAGGGTTTGAGTGACAAAGGCAACGTTATAATTATTTTTAGTTTGGTCACCTTCCAACCCCTTTCTTGTGTCAACAACTCTCTATGTACATTTAGGCTTCTACTTTTTATTTTCCGATTTCGTTAGGCTGTCTATCGTCGATCGTGGCAACAAATTGATTCAAATGTATGGGAGATCGATATTCTATATATAAGGGTCAGCGCGACTGCTGATTATATAAATAGACTATCTATTCGTTTAAATATATTTGAATGAAGATCTTGTTATATGGGGATTTTTACGCGATCAAGTCTAGAAGTCCATGAAAAATGTTTAGTCCTTTGCGGCTATAATTTGGACTACCGCAATGGTCAGGATGCATGGCAAGATCATAACGGGCCGTCTTGATTTAACGGACATAAGCACTAACTCCGCCTATATAAACATGGTAGGACGATTTTGGAGGCTCCATCTCTTCCATGGTTGGTCAACGACGATTGAGATTATATCGGAATCAACAATATACCAAGATGGTGAAGAGATGGGGCATAATGACATTGCAGCAGGTCGGTCACGTCCTACGTACATATATCACGCTACACTCTCAGGGCTCCCAGTAAGATATTCACTTTGATACCCTTACTACCAAATTCCCTCACACGCCTTGCCCGAATGAATGCGAGGAAGGCCAGTGTTGCAAAAAGAAATTAGAGCAGAATTTGAAATAAATAATAAAAAATGTTAGCAAAGACAGCCTGTTAAATCGAGACATGTATATATGTTTGGTTGAGTTAAGGATCCATGGGACAGCGTTACGTTCGTTCTTTGGGTGCGATGTCTCCTAGCTAGCCATACTATATATAAGAATCCCAGCCGTTAATCAATAATTAAGGAAAACCCCATGCATGCATGATTAACGCTATGTAATATTTTGAGTTATTAGATAATTTAGTACCTGAGTAATTGTAATCGAAAACCGATGGATATTAGTATGAATATTTTTACAATCCAAAAAGCTATTTACGGCAGCTATATATTATCCAAAATCAAATTTATAACGAATAAAAAACAAATATTAACTATCTAAATTTGAATTATTACGATTGGAAATTATCTGGAATAATGTAATAACATAGCAGGCCGCAAGGGCAACGAGGGGGTGGCATTTGAATTTTGGGTTAGGAGGGGAGGGACATAGCAGGTACAAATTTATGGTGCAGTTGCGTTGCGTGCATGAACCGTTGATCTATCCTATATCGTTTGGTTGTTCATTTATTATTCTAAAAACGAACATATATATATATATATAATATAGTATAGTGTTAATTTTAATGAGGCTTAGTGGCTTACCCCCTCTCTGCACATGCAACGTCTGGGTAGTATTAAAGCTACTGCTGCTATTTAGATTGGTGAGATACTACTCGTAGCTAATTAATTGGCCCAAAATCACATGCCATTCATGATAATATTGATTGATTGATTGTACCATTTGCTGCTTAATTAACTACTTCTTAGTGTTGTCTCATTATACGTATCCCAAATCATCCGTTAATTGATCTTGAAATAATGTTGAATTGCATGCTCGATTGTAGTGGTTCTCCAAATGATGTCGCAACTCCAAAGTGAAGGTTCGTGTTCCTCGTCTTTAGGTGGTGAGTGATCCAATAAAAGGTTGGTAAATTTAGGATGGAATCCTACATTTGGAATGGGAATTACTCATATCCTAATTAACGGGAAAAAAATTGGAACTAGCTTTCCTGTTCACTGTCTAAATTTCATCATGCATTTCACTTGCGGAACCGATCCATAATCGGACCACTCTCTGAGCCAGTCAAATATTCATCTTGGTAGATAAAGGTTCAAGGGGTGTTTCTTCACATTTTTTGTTGGTTTATTTGACTTGAACGAAATGGTAAAATGTTTAAAAGTTTAGCTAGGTTAGAAATACATGTTGCATATAGAATCTCGTTTCCAGTAAGTTATTGGTTGCATACAGAATCATTGAGTTAAACCAGAATTTGTGTTTCTTACATAGAACCAGATTGGATTTGAGGGGTTGCTTCTCTTCTGACTTGTTTTTCAGTTGGTTTTGTGGTAACACGGTTGGGTTTTCGGATTAGGAAGATCCAATTCTTTGAGTTCGTACAGAGAATTCGATTTGTGAATGATATCTATATAGATCATTTTTGTAAACATTATTTTGATACTTTATATAATATTAATACACATTGTTGCTAAAAAAAGATAGTCTTTTGACTTTTACCAAGAAAGTCTTCTCCAAAACAATTTTGACTTGAAAGTCCAACACTCAAGAGTCGGATTTTCTTACAATTTGGTCTGTCAAAGCAGAATTATTTATTTGGTCCAACACCATAGTAAACATGGCTGCTTTTCATCGCAAGTTTAGTAAAAATTACTTTTTTATTTGGGTGTTTATCGTCGATAGTAATAATCAATCTTTTTTATCGTGGATGTCCACGCAAAGCAATAAACAGCTGGTCATAAAGTGTACTTCATTCCTATGGTTAAGATCGAAATTCCCAAGTTTCGTAGACTGGATTGTTCTATTGGCGACTTGGATATGTCTTTGGGCGGCTTTGGGTTGTTAAACTGGATCAACATCAAGATGCTTAGAAGCCATGAAAAATTAATAAAAATTGGGCAGACAATGACTGGCATCAAATTATTGGGTCCAAATCAAAGCAAGTTAGGGAGGTTGAACAACAAACAGGCAACAGAGACAGAGACACCCAGAATCTCAAATCCCTGGGTCGGCATTTTTTAGGTTAACGTCTCATAAGATATGATAAAGCCATCTCTCCCCAAGTACTCTGAATACCAAATCCACAATCTCATAGTTGATAGTTGGGACCTCCCACAAATCACCATCAAACCAACTTCAACAATCAACATCAGCATAACTACCTAAACCAAGTTTGTTCCCATGGAAACATCTGGTTTATATTTATACCACAAAACCATCCAACAATCTAGCTTACAACATATGGATGGCATTCTCAAGTTCTGGCACTAGAATTACCAGGCATGAACTAGCTTCATCGTGTTATCAACACATTATGTTCAAGATTACTACATACATTCAAGCTTCGTGATATTTCCCTCACAATTCTCAAAGAATTTTGCATCTGGTTATTCTAGACTTACTAGTAGCAGCCCTCGTGGGAAAAACCGACTATGCTGCGATCTTAAGGACTGCATCTGTTACTGCTTCTCTTGTCGGCAATGCCGGTATCGCACCTCTTTCCATAACTGTCAATGCACCGCAAGCATTCGCAAACTTGAGAGCATCTCTCAACTTTGCCTCGTTCTGTGATAAAAAAAAAGCAAACCGGCCAACAGGAGTATCAGGTTAGTCGTTGCTCGAAAGTTGCACATAGTAAAAGGTGATCACTGTACCATATATGGAATAGTACAAAGGCACAAATATCAGATACTAATATGATATGTCACACATACATTATATTCACGTGTATAGACTTGTTTATCAAATTTCTTTCAGGTATCAGTCCAAAGTCTGATCAGTAATATATATTCTTTTATTTCTGAATATTATACAGATGAATAGGATTTTGCATAAGTTGTGGCTCAGATTAATACAAACCAACCAATTTATGTTACTTGGTTGAGCATGCCAGTAAGAAGGTCAGATGTTTACATAACAGGTTATTTGTTCTAGTTTATAGAAGAAGAAAAAAACAGTTTCTTTGTTCTAATTACGGCAGAGGAGAAAGTGATCATTCTTTTGGATTGAAGAGTTATTACCTGAAGCAAGGATAAGTCCCCTGCTAGTTGAGAAAGGATTCCAGCCACAAAAGCATCACCAGCACCGGTGGTGTCAATAGCCTCAACCTTTAAGCCTTTCACTCTACCGCTGAAATCCTACATATATATTACAAATTACTGTCAGAAATACAGTACTCTGGACAGAGAAACTTTTCAAGCTAGAATCTGTATAGAAATTGTTGCGACGTACCTTAGTGTAATATCTGCAACCATCTGGGCCCTCAGTAACAAGCAGCAACTTAAGATTTGGATGGTACAGCTTGCGGACAACAGCATCATCATATGGATCTTCTCCTTGAGTTAAGAAGGATATTTCTTCTTCACTTATCTGATATTGATTACCAAGAATTGATGAATACCAAGTTTCCACAATACAATGTGAAGCAAGGAGAAGGAATTTTTTTTTCAAACAAGTATAGTTGCTTGATCATGAATACGTATTGTTTAGCATCTTTAATCATCATATCATAAATATGCATAAAAAATGGTCATTACCTTAATGATATCAGCCAAATTCCAAATGCTAAGGATGCCTTCTCTGGCACTCTCTGCGGAAGACCACAGAGGAAGCCTAAGATTGGGATCGTAGGAAAGAACAACACCTGCTTCCTTCGCAGCCTTTGCTGCTGCAATATGAGCTGTTTTGCACGGCTCTGTTATAAGACTTATAGATCCATAGTGGAAGATCTTTGCCTGCAGCAAACAATTCATAGGAATGAAAAACTCAAAAACTTAAAACATAAATACGTTGGAACTAGCAGTCAGTACAAAGTGATCTATGCATTACCTTCCGAATCAAATCAAGATCAAGTTCGCTTTCTTCAAGTAACATATCAGCACTAGGATTGCGGTAAAACATAAATTCCCGTTCGCCGTCACTCCTCAACGTGACAAAGGCTAAAGCAGTTCGTGCACCAGGATCAAAGCGCAACCCTTGGTTGTTGACATTGTTTTCCTTCAGTATCTCAGAAAGCATATATCCAAATTCATCTTCGCCAACCTGTAGGCGTGAAACAACAGAAATCAGATTGAGCATTGAAACGAAGTGCTCCAAATTTCTCTTCCAAAGGGCTGGGAGCATATAAGTGCCAAATGGAAAGTGTAGAATAAAGACAAGAGTTACAAGAAGTTAGTCAACTAAGATAAATATAATTCTCAGGCCTACACTAGTGGAATGCTCGTTTTTCAAGTGTTTTCCTAGCATTCATATGGCTGAGGTTTGCCACCGAATGTGAACTCTTCCTCATTAGAAAATAAGAAACAAGAAATTGGTCTATACCAAAGGTCACTCTTATCAAAGTGAAGGACTATACCATGGGTCGTTTGCTTTCTGAAAAGCTAAGAAATGGCCTATTCACTACAAAACTCCCTGACAAGAGATCCGAATTGACATTTTCAGAGCCAGGAGACCTCCAGCAGCACAAATTCCATTACACTTTACCATAAATCTGAGGAAGACTCCTAGTAAGAAAGAGCTCAGGAATGGTTGACCATTTCCACACAGGACAACACTAGTAATTTGGTCATATGAACAAGTACTCACACCAGCCACTAGTAAAGAGCTTCGTGTACCTTGCCAATGAAAGCTGAAGAGCCACCAAGGCGAGAAATGCCAACAGCAACATTAGCAGGAGCGCCTCCTGGGGCTTTCTTGAAGGCGGGTGCATTAGCCAGGGAAAGCCCGTTGATTGTAGGTACAAAATCAATCAGCATTTCCCCAAAGCAAACCACAAGGGATGATGAGTCATCTCCCTCAGCCGCTGAAGCAGCTTTACCTGAAGCATATAATTGACAATAATTCAAGCTAACTAGAAAGTAAAGCAACGATCTTTCTCTACTTGATTTTGACAAATGCCAGAAAATAATAAAAAGCCACAATATTACTTACCTCGGGAGCTCCAACGACGAGAGAGAGAAGGGGAAGAGGAGAATGACGAAGGTTTAAGATTTCCAGGTCTAAAGCTAACAGAAGTATGGCGGGAATTGAGGCCCACGCCGCCGAAGCAAAGAGCAGGTGAGTGAAGTAGAGCCATGCAACTTGAAAGAAACCCAGAACAGGAAACAATAAGGGCAGGGAAGAACAAATCAATCTCAGGAAAATGAGAAGAATAAATGAGGCAGCTGATTTTACAAAGGTTGTTTGACAAAAACTCAAAAAGGAAAAGGCGGAAATTGCAGAGTAGAATGTGGATTGCTGAACTGGGGTCGTCAAAGTTGAGGGTGATTATGCTTTTGGAATCAGCATAGGGATTGATTGGTTGCTCAATGAACCCCAACAAGAAACCAAAAAATAGAAACAGTTGTCTAAACTTTCAGAAAAGGGTTTAAGATGGATGGAATGAGATTCTCCTACTCGTTATTTAGAACTGAAGAAAGTGAGCAGAGCAGTAGCCAGTAGGAGAGGAGGGGTGAGTGACTAGCAGAGAGTACAAGTTCTTATTGTGGCGGAGAACGCAAGAACAAATTCCACGTTGTAATATTATTTCTAACTACTTTTCCCGCTGTACCACTGGGCCAGAATATGTTGGTAAGTGTCAATTTGGGCTTGATCCGTGGGCTTATGGCTTGTCTTCGATTTGCTTATACAGCAACAAAACCTCCTGCACTTCCTTTTGGGCCCGGATTTCACAAAGCTCAATTAGTATTGAATGATAATAATCAGTTAAAGGCACAAAGATTAAGGTTTTACTTCAAAACTGTGTTAAAACTTAAATGGGCAATCTATCTTAAAGTTAACTGTGGTTGAGTCCATCTATCAACTTAGGTTCATTTGTTATTTATTTCCCTAAAGTTAACAAACAGTAATTTTCATAATTGATGATGGAATTTGGAGAAATTAAGGTTAAAAAGCATCAATCAATTGGACAGAGCTTTCTTAATTAAATTTGGGCCAAATCCCTTAATCTTTAACCTCCTCCACACGTCAACACTGAAGAACCAATCTGATTCCAAGAAAATTAAAAACAAATAATAATAATAAAACAGTCGCTTTACTTGCAATGCCAGCACACCTGCACCACTTTGCCCAGCTCACAAGTCACCGGGGCAGCCAAGCAAGTCCCTTTTCAAAAGACCGCACCACGTGTCTAGCAATCATGCCCCCCCAAACCCGATCGACAACCAATCCCTACCGCCCATCTTCCCACAGCCACTCATCCACATTAATTACACCATGCGCTCGCACCCCACCGGATCAATCCCTCTCCCACGATTCACGCGTCGAAACCGCGTGAACCGCCTCCATTTAGTACCCACCCCCTCACGCCAACTCCTCGCTTCCAACTTTCTCGTGTTTTCTCCTTCTTCTCTGTTTTAGCAATGGCGAAACAGAGCGAAGCTGCTGCGTCTCCTCCGATAGTCACCGATACCACGTCCCAGATCCGTCAAATCTTCGACAAGTTCGACAAGAACGGCGACGGGAAGATCTCCTGCTCGGAGGTAGTCGACAGCCTGAAGGAGCTCGGCACCGCCGTCACTCCAGCGGAGGTGGAGTGCATGATGAAGGAGTTCGACAAGGACGGCGACGGCTACATTGACCTGGACGAGTTCGTCGGGTTCATCCAGAGCGGCGGATTCGAAGACTCTGAGTCCGTCGACGGGAGTAGCCGCCGCGGAGGAGGAGCTGCAGGGAGGAAGGAGCTGAAGGACGCTTTCGATCTGTACGACATGGACAAGAACGGGCTGATTTCAGCTAACGAGCTACACGCGGTGATGAAGATGCTGGGGCTGAAATGCAGCATGGGCGAGTGCAAGAAGATGATCCGGCAGGTGGACCAGGACGGCGATGGCAGCGTCAACTTTGAGGAGTTCAGGAAGATGATGTCTACCGGAAACCGCGCTCCGGCAGCGTAAGTACTAAGTAGGGGAAGGTTAATGAATGTGCAAACAGTCATAATTAGGTATAGTTTTTAACTGCAAGTTAGCTTAATTGCTTCTGTGAAGGCTTTTGGTTTTCCCACTACGCCATTGTTGTTCCTAAAACTGTGAAGCAGTACGTAGCATTTCGATTGGGATTCTTGCGACTCTGTTGATGAAATCGAGCGATTAAACTTTGCCCAATTAACGCCATTTGATTTTTGGTCAAGCTTGTTGACTTTGTTCGTGGTGGATGAACCATTGGACAAGTAGTATCTATACGTATGTATGTGGATGACATCAACGCGTAGAATGAGATTCCTTTGATGAAATGAATACACGCAGTCAACCACTTTATTTATTTTTATAATGGCAAATTTTTTTATTAAACATTGGTACAAATTCTTACTAAATATATAATAAGAATGATAAAAATTTGGTGTTTGAAAGTTTCGTCCATTTTTGGGTAATAAGAAAGAAGAAAAGATTTATAAAACTTCTTACATCATATCCTTATATTTTTAATATTCATATTAAAGCCACGATTGTATTGGTCAAATTAGATTCAGACACCAATTTTACTTTATCTCGATCAATATAGAAAAAAAAAACATTAATATTCAAAAGCTAACATATGAAAATAAAAAAGGTAGTTGTTCCTGCGGACACCAGCTGGTGGAGAGACTGGAACTCCATCCAAAATATTTGGGGGATTACTCACATTGGCGAGTTGCCTCCTGCAAACTCGCTAGATGTTCGAAATCGGTCTCCCTTTTCGAAGACTTGGCCAGAGGCCGATTTCCAGCTCGTAAGTCTCTCTTCGACCGGCTTCGGACAACAGCTAATTGCTCCACCACAGGCGTAGCTCCATGCGCCAGAATTTCCCCTGAAAAAGTAGTGTTTGTAGCTCCTCACGATCCTCCAGGTAGTTTGTCGCCGGTCAGGTTAGCATGAGCAGCATCGGAGTTGGACGAAGGGCATTACATCTTCTCAACAGCGGTATGAAGATTCGAACGGTAAAAAACCCTAACCGAATGGTAGAACAAAACCCTAATCGAAGGGTAAAAACAAAACCCTAAACGAAAGGATCCAAATAAAATTTTAATCAAAGGGTAGAATAAAAATCCAAATTGAAACCAAAAAATTAAAAAAAAATTAAAAAAACAGGATCGATTACAGCAATTAAAGTTTGACGACTTCTATTAAAAGCTGTTTAAGGGCAAAGGCACTCGACTGTTATAACTTGCAGTCAACCATTTTAATTTGCTGGTATTCGTGAGAAAAAGAAGAACACTTTTCAGAAATTGCTGGTCCAAGTAGAATATATGAGCACACTCCAAGCATTATTCAAGTATAGAGAATTATTGATGATGAGCTGTTTTTTATTTATAGAACTCTCGTTGTTTTATATGTTGTAATTCGCTGTGTGGGGCAAGTATATATAATAATAAATCTATGACTAATATTTATAAATATAAAGGTGACCTAAATTCCTATCGACTTTAACCATTAATGAAAGTTTCTCAGGTTAATTAATATGAAAATAATATTGGCCAAATTTTAAATAGAAAAAAGTTAGTCCATCAACTCGTTAATGAACCAATATCCATTTATAATTCATGTAAGCCATCGGTGCACGAGGAGAGACAATGTGCGTTTCTCTAACCCATTTAGTGGATTATTGATATACGGATTCAATAGGGGTAGTTTGAAGGTGATTCTCATGATGTGGTGCATGCATTGTGGATTGTGGAGTTCAGGGGAGAATATGATAGAATTTGACGAGTTGATTCAAATGTATAGATACTTGTTAGGCTTCCAAAATAATTTTTTATTTGTTTATATTTAGAGAGATAGGAATGAATATAGTCTTTCATGAACTTGTTAGGCCTCCAAATAGCTTATTGATGTTGTAAATAATGTCTTTAGTTTACCTGAACTCTAATAAGAATAATGATATTTGATGTCAAAAATCATATATCTTTGCGAAGAACATTGTTTTTCATGATTTTTTGGGGTGGCATGGATTTGGATATATCAAATCAAATATCAATTTATTTGGGACTATTATGTAACTTCTTATCCATTTTGGGTGTGGAAGCGTATCTTGAAGGTTAGAAAATTGATTCAACCTTTTACTTTCACAAATTCAGATGGTTATCCTCGTTGGAATGAGAATCAAATGTTAAAATTCTTTGTTTTCTTGGTCTAGAGAACAATTTGTTCAACAGAACTTCTGGTGAATTGGTGTGACATTGTCTGGAAAAATCCTAAAATCCCTAAGCATTTGTTTATTGTTTGGCTTGCAATTAAGAAAATATTGCAAAATTGAGACTTACAACTTATATTTCTTATTGTCTCTGTGCGTATGGAATTGACTTCATAGAATACATTACGAGAAAATGTGAGTTTGGAAAAAAAATTGGCATTATTGCTTCAGAAGTAGATGGAAGATGGATAGCTGGAAAGATTTGAATGCAGGAATGATGAGAGACTTCTTAGGTGATTCAGATGCTGCTAAGGCTGGGAGATTAATATGAAGAGCGATGATTAGCATATCTCATTTTTTTTTATGAATAATACATACCGTATTCATTGAAAAAAAATTATTTTCCACATACACAAGACAATTAGTGGGATATATGCATATTCAATGGGCTATTAGGTTGAGGGGTAGGCTTATGCTTGAGCGGGCTTACGGGCTTCGTAGTCAGCCCTTTTTTAATAATCAGGCCCTGCTAGCCCACAGAAACAACACACAACAGATAATTTGTTGTGATCCCAAAGCAAAAGGGTAGGGACATGAATGAAAAGGCAACAGAAATCCACGTGAGAGGGAGTGTATGGTGGGACACTATTTTTCATGACAAAGACAGATAGAAAGCAATGATGTTTCTTTGTCCCTTTCATTGAATTGTTACACTTGAAGTTTCGGTCTTTTTGGCCATGGTTAAGATCTGGCGGTCCATGTATAATTAATTGTCCATATGCTTAAAAGATCCAGATAAAAAAAAATCATTATCTTACTCGACTAACTAACTAATCACCCTCTAAATCAAACCAATTGGTTGATCCACCAGCAACTAAAAAAATACGTATTATAATACTTTATTGGATTTCATAAATGTTATTTCTTTTGTCGTCAGATATAAAATGTTATAATTGAAATGAGATTAGATGAGTGAAATAGTGGTGAAACTATACCAAATAAAAAGTATGGTTGACCAGAGCCGAGCCGGTGGGCGGATGGAGCTGGCTTCAACGGCTGTCACACGCGTGTCACGTGCGGTACCGGAAATCGACCAGAAAATTGAAATTTTCACGTATAGCAACAATTGAAAAAGGAAAGGAGTTGCGCAATAATTAATAAAAACATTTTTTAAAAAAAAGTTTGGAAAAATTACGCGAAGCAGGGGAAGAGAAGAAACCGCTGCTCTCTCTTTCTCTCTCTCTCCCTCTCTCCCTCTCTCGCTTGCTCTGGTTTTCCGACGAATCGAAAACAAAGGGCTTTTGGTGGTGAAAAGGATAACGCCATAGCCGAGCTCTGTGATTGGTCCCAGCGAGACGAAAGGCCAAGTGAGAATTGCGGAACCGAGCTGACTCGCGCAGCTTTACTGGTGGAGCTCTGCCGCACAGCTTCATTAACTCATCAAGGGTGGGTTTGGTGTTTGATTATCCCCCACCTTTGATTATAAGGTACGAAATTCTTTTCTCTCCTTCTGAATTCTGACAATCCATGGTGTTTTTTATGATTTCGATTTGGACCGTCAATTTTGGAAGTCATTTGGTCCACTCGAATTAACTTTATTGAACGCAAAATTTGTTGGCATTAATTGATAAAGTATCGATATTAATTCTCCTGTTCTGTAATTGCAATTCGCGAATTTCTGAAGTTAGGGTTTCTGTCCAGGCTTTTGTTGATGTTTATCAGTGGTCTAGCTAGGGTTTCATTTTCTGTGCATTTCTACACCATTTGGTGTGCCCTTTTCGTGGCCTGGTTTGAGCTTATTGTCTATTTTGTACTTGCGTTCCGAATGAAAACTGCGATTGATGGTTAAACTGGTGACCTATCTTGGAGTTTAGGAGGTGATGTATATCATGTTGTGGGAACTGGGTATATAGGTTGGTTTATTTAATTCGAGTTTCAGCATCTTTTCTGTCTAGTAAATCCCTCTAGGTGATGTCAGTCTATTCATATGATCTAAGCTCAGCTTGTTTAGTGCGGCCAGTAGATGTCTGATCAACCTTTACACTATGCTCTTCCATTAATTTCACGAGTTTTAAATCTTTATTATCATGAGCTACGTTGCTGGTCTTGTTATCAGCTGTGAGTTTTGCGATGTTGTCTGCAGCCTTGGGGAGATGTGATCTACTCTCTCTAGACATAGTGTTATTCTATATTTGTGTAACTTGTTAAGATGTATATGGAAACAAATGATTTTCCGGATGTGCTGTTATGCTGGTTTTCCCCTCCGCTTAGGCTGATGGTTTCTGTACAGGACAGATAACTGTTATTTATTAATGTATTGCATATAGTCTTTTTGTTGTTGCTTACCCCCCTCTTAACGACTGTTCTTGGTACATATGGGATTTCTCTCTGGTTTCATCTGAATTCTCTACAATTTGATTATTGGATTTGTCAAAGCCATGAGGAGAAGCCACTACTCTGTGGTCTTAATAAACTTGAACATTCGATGTCTTGTTCTTGGATGTCTGTCGCTTGTTTTTGTTTTGTTTTGGTGGTGAACAGCAGCGCTTGCTTTTAGGCTTTAGCTATGAACTTATGCTGAAACTTCAGGTTCAAGATCAAGCATTCTGTGAGTTTGAGTATTCTGTTTCAACGGACTTGTTAAGGTTTTTAGGCTGAGAGTCCAGGGTTTGTGACGTGGTGAGAAGTTACAATGTTTGTGTTAAGATTTGACTAGTTTGAAAATGTTCCTAAGCAAGTTATTTTCCAGGTCTTTGCTGGCCAGTCTGATTGCTTCTGGAAGTCTTGATGGAAAATAGAGGAGTCCTTCGTAAAAGGTTATTTGGTGATTGGTGCTGTAGTATGTGAAAGACTATGACGCTGGAAGATTTCTTTACCCTAACTGAGATGAAAGATGGGCTCACAGTCCCTTCTCGAGTACATGAGCTGCTTGCTGTAATGCAGAAGGAGAAAGATTGTATCGTTAAGAACATCGGTGACGCACCTAGACAGTGGGCGGCAGTTTGCAGTACAATTGCTGCTACCGAGAATAGAGATTGTCTTGATCTTTTTATTCAACTAGATGGACTCTGGTTCGTTGATAGATGGTTAAAGGAGGCCCTAAATAACAGCAGTGGTACAAGTGATGGTTTTATAGAAGAATCAATCGCTGCACTGTTAAGAGCAATAGAAAAGCTGCAAATAAACAAAACTAGGTCTCTTTCTTCAGGGATCTGGTCATCAGTCAATAATCTTATTCATCACTCTAGCTCCCGCATTCAAGATAGAGCAAGAGCACTTTTTGATTCTTGGAAGAAGGATGGCGATAGTCATGAATCTAGGAATGTTCAAGGGGTAGATGTTGTTGATGTGGTTTCTGGTGATATTGAGACAGCTAAGAACATTCTTGTGAAAGGAAGTGATACCAACAAACAATGTACAGCTGAGCCTTTTAGTACAGGAGATACACGATCAAGAAGCTTAAGCTGTCCTGAATCGGAGAGAGATCAAAATGTAGAATCTCATAACAGTAAGCCCGGAACACATGCAGGCTTAGACCATGGAAACTGGGGAGACAGATCCGTGACTAATTCTGCTATGATCAATTGCAACCAAGGGAGCACTTCCTTGAAAGAGAAGACCTCCGTAGATTATGTAGACGGAGCCGCCTCATCAGAGACTCGTACTTCTCTAGCTCAAAATGGACAAGGTACTGCACCTGAGTCAGATGTCATAAATAATTCAAGCAGCTTATGCGATAAAGCTTCCTCAATTGTTTCAGCTTCTACTAAACTGGTATCTGGAATAAACTCAACATCTGATGCTGCTAATATTCAAGGGACTAAGCCTGATCCTGGTTTTCAAAAGAACTTTAGTGCCCAGGAGGGTGATCAATCTCGTAGTGTTTCTGTATCAGATGGTGACGGAGCAGGTGTAGTGGCCCCTGAAGTTTCATCTGATAATAAACTTGATACCAGTGGCTGTAATCCATCGATGTCCAAATTAGTTCCTAAAGATGATGAATGTCGTGATGTTTGGAATATTATAGGCGATGAGAAAGGATCGACGAAATCTGGAGTTTTGAAGACTATGCCTAGGTTGGAAGATACTGAGCCTAATGAGGATGAAAGCAAGCACAGTAGTGATGGAGATGAGGAATTGGGAGAAAGCTACAATTTCTCTAAATCAGTATTTGACCCCCAGAGTTCTTTCTCGGCAAATAGAAGGAAGCCTGATTTTGAGCTCGAGTATGGTATAGTTGATGCTTTAGAAGTTGCGCGACAAGTTGCGCAGGAAGTTGAGAGGGAAGTAGAAGATTATAGAGAACCATCCGGCAGTTCTTCCGAAAAGATTACAGGGAGTAATAATAAGCAGCCTGAGAGCCCAGATTCCATAAGTGAGAAACAAACTGAATCAGGGGAGTTCCGAGCAGAAGATTTGGCATCATCAGACAATCAGGCTATACAAGCCTCAACTGATGAAGGCATGCAGATCGATGATTCTAACCAGGATAATAAAACAGAGAAACATAATATTGAGTTAGAGTCCTCTCAGGTGACTGAAGCAGCTCGAGAACCCGAAGTTACAGAGAAAGGATTTTGTGGTTTTGATCTTAATGAAGAAGTCTCTTCAGATGATGCTGATCAACCTGCAGAGTGGGTCTCTGCACCGATTTCTATCGTTTCAGTCTCGAGACCCGCTGCAACTTCAGCATCACCTGCAGCACCATTGCACTTTAAAGGAACTCTTGGGTGGAAGGGATCGGCAGCTACTAGTGCTTTTCGTCCAGCTTCTCCACGAAAGGTTCTCGACATTGATCTGAATCTCAGTGAGAATAATGGAGATGAGAAAGGAGGAGTGGGTTTAATGTTGAGAAGGCAACCCACGATGTTACCCTTCTTCCAACGTGGGGAGTCTTCGCTGAATCCATGTACAAGTAAATCAGAGAGACTCAACTTGGATTTAAATCTCACAAGCGATGAGGGCGAGATCACACCAGCCTCAGCCTCGAAGAGTGAGGAAGGGGTCTTTTTCCTCCGGAACGGCCATCATCGCAGTCCTTCTCCTGCCTCTTCATCCTCATCTCTGCGGCCATCATTGAAGAACTTTGATTTGAATGATAGGCCACTCTTCCATAATGATACTTCAGATCACAGATTATATCATGGCGAGTCTTCTTCTCAAAGTTTCAATTTTCACGGAGGAGGATCAAGACAAGGTGATCCCGTCATTTCCATCATGGGAGCTAAAGTCGAAGTCGGCAGAAAGGACTTCTTCCCTCAGACTCCATCCTTGTCTACTATACCGAACGGTAAGCCTTCAGATCCTGCATTTGATACTAATATGGCAAGAATAGGAGTTATGGGGATGATTCCAACGGTACCCTATGCGCCTTCTCCTGTCTTTGGTTACAATGGATACGCTGCAGCACCACCCATGTCTTCGATGTATGGGCCGGGCGGTCCAATCCCATATATGGTGGATTCAAGAGGCGCTCCTGTACTACCTCAAATGGTTAGTACTGCTCCATATTCTCAGCCACCATTCATCATGAACATGGGCGTTGCACCCCTCGGTTTAAATGGAGCAGGGCCATCGCGGACACATTTCGATCTGAACTCAGGTTTTCCGATTGAAGGAGGAAGCAATGGGGGTTTGAGGCAGTTCTTTGTGACGAATCAACCAGCCAGGTCCTTTGAGGAGCATTTGAGGTCAAACCCACAACCTTCTTCCTCGAGTTCGGGAATGCCCGCTTCTGGAAAACGCAAAGAACCAGAAGGTGGATGGGAGCCTTATAACTCGTTACATTATAAGCAACCACAACAACCTCCTTGGAGATAAAACTGTTTCTTCATCATCGCTCTCTCGAGATTTGATTGTTCTGCAAACCTCAGGTGAAGCTGAAAGTATGGCGTTTACGCAATAAAACAGGAGGTTGGTGGGTAGATGCATGTAGTCGTATAATTATTCATGAGATTAGTTACTGAGGGGATTAAGAAGAACAAAAGAGAGCTTAGCTCTAGGGTTCTTGTTTATGCTTAGTTTGGGGGGGGGGGGGGTGGGTTTCCCAATTGTTTTTTTGATAACTTAAGTCTGTGTTTTACATACAAAGAAGGGTAAAGACGATAGTTGTAATTTCTCCTTTTTATTATTATCTCAAATAGCACACATTTTAACGTATAGGAAAACTGCTTTTGTTCTCTCAGTTTGTGGCCTTTTTCTGCAGTTTCTCGTATAAAAAAGGGTTACACTGTCAAGTTCTTCCTCAGTTGTTTTTTCTTTCGATAAGTAGTTCTTTCACAATCGTTGCATCTGCAAAATGCAATCATTTTGGACGGTCTGGTTAATCTTAAGGTACTACTTGTGTTTGTAATTGTAAGACCCAGCTTGATAGAAGTAAGCAGAGTTGAATAAATGTTTTTAGTGTGAAAACGGGTATCGGAATCTCGGCCAATTTTGGTATGTACCTTTTACTTTTTTTTTCGAAACAATATATCGAAATTAACATATGTATAATATACAGATAATGTCTTAGTTATTTTTCCCCTGTACAACAAACTTCCTGGCCACCTTGTTGATCATTATAAGAATTTTCTTTATGAATTAGTCAATTTCGTGGTCGGATAGCATGTAAATCTCTATATTCGTTGTCAAATCTTATTTGTTTCATGGTATATAGTAAACAAAATGAAAGTTCATAGTAACTATATGAAAGTTCATCTGCTCATTTACCATTATAATAAACAAACTAAATAGATTTAGGAAGGCATGCTTACATCAGCAATCAAGATGATCGCTGAAGGAGATCCCAAATGCTTACATCATCATCCCGCCCACAACTTTGATAATTGCCTTCCTCCTGATGGTCAAACATCGTCAAATCCTCGACACCCAACTTCATAATCTCATCATTACTACTATAATTACTGCAACTACTGTTATTATGTTCTGTCATTTTGCTGCAGGTGGCTGCTGGGAAATTATCCACGCAATCCAAAAACCTCTTCAGTTCCTGTGCCCAAACAGTACCACTACTTCCATCGCCATTCATATCTTCATCAGCAACAAATGGGCTCTGGGCCCGCTTATTTTTGTCGGCCCGCCAACAGAATCCTTTGGGCAAGCCCATAGGCCGCGGTCTTATGATGTTGGTCTTTGTTATCTTTCCTTCATTCGGACATGGCTTTGTCACGAGGACCACCGGTGGCTCCGTACAATGTCGCTGTCTTTTGCATGGAAAAGTCAACGCAGCCGCAGGCATGCAGGACGACGCCGTGGTGGTGGTTAGTTTCTTCTTCTCCTTCTCCTTGTGGTGGGTGTTCCAATAGTTCTTCACGTCGTTGGCAGTCCTTCCCGGTAAACGTCCGGCGATCAGTGACCATCTGTGAAAGTATATTTAAGGTGATTGGAGATACATGATATAAAAGATGTTACAAATTTGGTTTGACAAATAGAAAGAATATAGAATTTTGAGGTTTTTTTTGCTGGAAAATAAAGTTACATTTTGAGGGAGCAATTATGAAAATAAACTTTTTCGTTGCCATCTAAATTTTGTTCCGTTTTTCTATCGGCCAAACCAAGCCACAAAGAGACATACTAATAATTGTATGAATGGTACGCAAACCTGTTACCCAAAAGCTTGTGTAACCTAATGAGTAGATCAGCTTCAGCTCCTTCGAACTCTCCTCTTTTGATGTTTGGTTTCAGGTAGTTCAACCATCTCAACCTGCAGCTTTTTCTGCATCTATTCAACCCTGAAACAATAACACACATGTATATATTACTAACGAATAATAAAATTACAATTTAAGCATGGATTATATATGACTATAACATATCCAATTACTGAATGTTTTTCTTAGCAAAATATTTTTACATGTAATTGATAATAGATGAATCTATAATGTGTTCGATTAACTATATATAAATATTTATTTATGTGATATTTCTAATATCATTTCTAATTTAGCAAACATATATTCATTAAATAGATATCATTTTATCCTCAAATTTATATGATAATTGTCAATTTTCGTAATACTCTTACTTGATGTGAAGAGTAGAATCAGGATTGTCAAAGACCTTAGGCGATAAAGTAAAACTCAAAAGTCTAAAACTTGGATTTTGAAAAACCTGCTCGGGCGGGAACAAGATGCCATCTTCCTTCTCCATAAGTTTGAATGCACCTCCGGAGCAGCCTGTCCTCCTCTTCACTCCATGTTCCTCTACGTAACCCATGATCTCCAGCCGCTGCTACTTCCATATCCTTGCTTGATGTTTCGATAGACTAGAAGCTGTATCTTCCCTCTCCCTCTCTCTCTCTCTCTCTCTCTCTCTCTCTCTCTCCCAACGGACCGAATGAATGAGCTGATAGCCCGACTGTTTCCTAAAATTCAATTCATGTGGGAAGTGGGAGATCCAACATCCACGTACGTAGCTTATTAATCGATGCGACGGTTGATATAGAGTACGTACGTAGGTAGACATGGTTAGAACATAACACAGGATGTTAAAAACGACAGTTCACCACCCTCGTATATGAAGATTGAGAAACCCGTCTCACGGTCATCCCTGAGGTTTAATAATATTATTTATGGATATCCAAGTAGTAGAGTTAGAATTCTCCAACCCCCAACTTTGCATTTATGAATCACGTGCATAAATTAGGTGGGGGAGAAGACAGATGCCGAATTTTTTATTTTTTATTTTACATTTTTTTTCACAGTCAAACCCCTCATTGACCGCTACAACAAAAAGATCCGGCCATGACCGAGGGAGTCAACAACTCGACCGATTAGGACAATCCAGTCTGCTTTTATATCGCGGGATTAAACTAATCGCCATCGTATAGGAAGATTTTGGGTAGTCGTTTTGAAAGAACCCATCACAGTGTATTCTCTGAAAGGTAAGATTTGACGGTGGACACGTAGCTGTATCGCGGGAGCGGGGGGGGACCAAATCGGATGGGGTTTGGAGCTGGTGGGATGGGGGATGGTGGCTGGCTGACGTGGCCTGATGGAAGGCCACCATTTCGTATTGAAGCGCGGATTTTCGCCCGCTATCAAATACCCATAATATTGTTCTTGTTGGTAAAATTAATAAAAAATAAGAGCTTGGAATAATTGGGCCAGCTTATAATCTATGCTGTGTTACGTACGTTAATTTCAAGATGGGCGTGAGAAGAAATGACAACGTCAGGAAATACGCTGGATATTTGTCCTATTTTTGGTTTGTTCAAATATATTAAGAAATCACTCCCATTGATTTTTTATTTAATTTTGTGAGATAATTGGGTCTTCTGGTTACGTAACAATCATGAGATATAATTTCATAGGTACACACCAGTCCATAACAATTTATTTAAGCATTGCTGCTTTCAGGAATTCCAGCACGACACATTTTTAAATGCTAAATAAGACTTTCCTATTTTTGGAAACTTCGGGAACTTAATTCTGACAAATTTATATTTTCTTTTTGGTGTATCCTAATCTTTTTTAACTAATAAAGTATGTTTTATAAACAAGAAGTAGAGTGTTCTGTAGAAACTGTTGGATAAATTAAATACGTGTAGTGGGCTTTCGTGGCGAAGTTAGAAATTTTCTATGAGACTCACCAATAGTTCATAATATATTAATTACAAAATAATCAATATTAGGGTCATCACAACGAGTTCTTGATGGCTCAACCAAATTCCAAATTTACTTTTGTGAGGGGGTCTAGTAATGAGAAATTAATATTTTTGCCCATTTTACTTTGTCGAATTAACAAGCAGCCCTTGTATTATGAAATGTTTGATTTACTCTCTTTTATTATACCAATTTAACATTTAACCCCTTCCGTTAGTTTATCAGTTAACTTTTCATTTAAAAATACTACATGAGCTGAGTCACGAGTAAAAAAAAAGATATAATAAGACATTTTAGAGACTTATCAACAAAACCAATGTTCTCCTCCTGAATAGAAAAATCAAAAACAATGTTATGCAATCTAGTGAATCATTAAACTTCATCTTAAATTACTGAACTATATGATCTATTTAACATTTCAACATCATTGAAATCCGATATCATTCTCTTAAATTACTTAAATCCATAGTTGTTGCTTCTTCTCTTTGAATATCATCTCTCTATTATACTTTATTGTTGTCATCGTTCCTGGCCATTGCAACTCTTCCATCTCCACATCAAACATTGCATCTTTGGTTACCACTTAGATGAAGACGTCTTTTATTAGTCTTCCCCAATTCAATCCCGCGGTAAAATTTGGCCGACACAGTTGGAATAGAAAACAACATTATCATCCCAAGGCCTTCAACATATACCGAGTCTCCTTTAATTTTGGAGACTTTGATCTTGATAATGAAATATCTCCATTCAAATCTTTCTCTCCCCCGATATGAATTCTAGAAAGATCCTGATTTGCTACGTGATCCTTCAATATTGATGTCTTTGCAGCTCTCCGTCTTCCTCAAGTGATCGATTTGATGATGATTGAGACTTGGAATTAATTAATGTAAGATTTTGACACATTTTATATTTTGATTCGTTTCTTATTTTTATGTGTGATAGATTAGGATTTGGCTCACTATTTTGGCGGTGAAGCACACATCGACTTCCTGTGCGGTGGCGACAGCGGAGCAATGGACAAAGAGAGCAAATTCAGAATGAGAGAGAAAAAAATTGTGATTTATTTCTTACGAATAACCTAAAATTAAATTAAAACTTAAATGAGGAGTCAACATCTACATGGATCTTTTGCTGACATGTCAGGTTGATGAAATTATTTTTAATGAAAAGTTACTGATAAACTAACGGAAGAGTTTAGATGTTAAGTTAGTATAATACAAAGGGGTAAATTGAACATTTCATGATACAAGGGACTGTTTGTTAACTTGGCAAAGTAGAGGGGGCAAAAGTAACATTATGCCTTTAGTAACAGGGTAGTTCATATGATTTGTGTATCGATTCGACGGTTGTATGAAAAACGTTCATAAATAGGTTTTAACTGAGATTGATGATATGTGTTTGCTTAAGCATTAACAGTATATCCGTGCTATTTTTATAAATACAATTTTAATATTAGACAACTCTTTAATATCATTAAAAAAATCAAGTCTACACAAATTATTTATGATAGCATTATGTATATCAAAACTATTAAGAAAAAACAATTCATTTTTATTTACCTTCATACTAATTGCAACTACATAAATTATAAAAGCTAGTAACAAAAGTTAAAAACAGAACCAAAATGAAATTACTTAAACTGATTAGAAAAAAGCTAATGAAAAGAATTAATAGGAAAAAAAAGAAGCCTATGCTGAGTATCAAACCTGGATTATTTTTTTTGAAAACAAAACCAATTCATTTACCATTTCATATGTCCACACTACACGTTATTTATTAATTCACAACAGTTTTCATATATATATACATGGATCGATTATTCAAAAATTTTAGAGCCATCATGGTGTCCCCGGAGACATATATACGAAGGCGAGCACATGAATTCAACAACCGAAAACCGAAGCTCAAATATTACAATTTTCATGTAAAAGAAAAGAGCATATTCCTTATGATTACAACTTATATATTATTAAGAAGCACACTAAAATTTATATTAATCAAAATCCAATTAATACTCATATTATGAGACAATTATTGTAATTTAATCCTCATAATATAAGTTTAATTGGAGCTTTTTTGGCTACAAATTAAATTATAAGCCACGTCACAGGATATCAAAGGAGCACACACGCATAAATTATGAACTAAATGCCACGATGGTCACCGAGGAGATCCCAAATATCAATATCACTCCAGCAACTTTGATTATGATCATCCTGACCATCAAACATCGTAGTTGTCCCAATATCACCCATATTGTTGTTCTTCTCTTCGTCATTATCCGACCATATTAACTTTCCAGTTCGATTAATAACGTCCGCTTCATGGCCGCCATTAATCCCCGCCGCCGGCGACCCATCGTCGTCATTAACAACGCCGCCGTCGTTCAGAAACCTTTCCAGCTGGTCAGCCCACGTGCTTTCTCCGCCGCTACCACGCATCTGATGATACGACCGCTTCTTTGACACGTCATCATCAACATTGCGGGGCTTATTTGTAATAAATGCAGGATTCTGAGGCTTTGTGGTAATTTTCTTCCCCGCCCAGAAGAAGCTTTTCGATGAGAAGGTCCGAGGTCGCGGCTTGATGATGTTGTTCTTTGTTATTTGCAGTTTTGCATCGTTATTATTATTATTATTATTATTATTATTTTTCTTGAACTGCTCTGATTTGTTGTTATTAGTATAGCTTGGGTTGCACTGAAACGACGCCGTCTTTTTCTTCTGGTGGGTGTTCCAGTAGTTCTTCACGTCGTTGGCCGTTCTCCCCGGCAACCGTCCGGCGATCAGGGACCACCTGCATTGATAATATGAATTAACGCTTAACAGATAATTAAGGATTTTAAACGAGCCACGCTTGAGGTTCCAGAGTATGTTAGACTCGATAGGCTTGTAAGTTTACTCGAGCTTAAAAGCCAATTCGAATATTAACTCGAATATATAGCTCGTCAGTAGACTCGATAATACAACATGTGTTTTGTCTAATTAAAAAAACCATATACATGCAATAAATTAGATTTAATTTGTAATTGTATTAATGAAAATGCACATGATTAAGGTTTAATTATTTTAATTGAAAAAAAGTAAAAAATTATTAATTTTATTATATCTTCTTTTTAGGTTGATATTTTTGTGTAGAAGCTTCAAAATCAATTTAAAATAGACTTATTGAAGTTTTTAATGATTCAAAATTTGAGCCAAGCTTGAGTTTGGTTCGTCAAAGGTAGTTAATAAGGCAGACTCGAATAGGCTCAAACTCGCGACAAGTTAAAACTTTCTAGCTCGATTTCGTATTCGAACTCGCTTAAAACATTACAAATCAAATTTAAATCAGTGAAGTTCGGCTGAAATTGGTTCCTAACCCAATAAATCTCTGGACTTTTCTAATAAAAAAGGTGGACAAAAAGCCATGCATGCATGGTCTGGTCTCCTGCCAATTAAAGTAAACCACTTGTTTCTTTAATCTGTATTTAATTATTTATCAAAACCAAACTTACGTGTCTGTACGGTGCTTCAAGACGTTAACAGTTCCAATGTAATAGGAGGATTAAAGGATAGAGAAAATATCTTTCACCAATCGGATCCTGCCACCTAACTGTTTCCTGATAAACATATGATTGATTTAAAAAAAAAAGAAAAATTTCAGTAATGAAAACGAGTATATATATTATTCCTTTTCAACATGTGTCAATTTGTCGGGTCATTATCGGGCTGAACTGGACGTCTATTTCTAAACGCACGAAACAACGAAACAAAATTTACTAATGAACACAGCGACAAAAATTTAGTTACTGTAAAATTCAATTATTCAAGGGACGACCAGATTAATGAATATTTTTATTTTTATTTTTTTATACGAAGAATTCCTCAGGTTGCTAGTTAGTCCAGGTTTTAGCATTTTGAGTTTTGAATTTAGGATCTCTGACAATAAATTAGTTTGATGGTATAATCACTCGATTACAATCTATTTATTAAAAAGAGAAGATTATTAATGAAAATATGTAAAAGATATTATATAAACTCGGTCTCACCTGTTACCCAATAGTTTGTGGAGTCTAGTGATAAGGTCGACTTCATCTTCAGAGAACTCTCCTCTCTTAATATTTGGCTTCAGGTAGTTCAACCATCTTAGTCTGCAACTTTTTCTGCATCTATTTAGCCCTGCAATACGGTTCAGACACACGATTTAACACTAATTTACAGCACTAGAGTGACCCGCACATACTGTGTGTTAGACAATAATTGTTTCCACATCACGAAACGGTTGAAAACTGCATGCACCTATCTACACAGGAAAAGAAACCCACGGAGTACGTAAAACACGGAGATGGAGATGTCTTTCGTATCATAGCTGTTATATTATTCATCAACGAGTAGAATATGAGTTCTCGACATGGGTTCTCGATCGACAAAGGGTTAATTATCTGCGCGGAGGGGAACCTGATGCCATCTGCCTTCACCGAAGGAGGCAATGCACTTGCGAAGCAGCCTATCCTCCTCTTCAGTCCAAGCCCCTTTCCTCAATCCAACAGTACTCTGCATCTCTCCCCCTTCCATCTGCTAATTGACTACACTTGCTGATGTTTAGCTAGCTCGTGAGTTGGCATATTTATAAGCAGAGAACATAGATAGAAAGTGCAGAGACCCATAATACGTAATTAGTAAAAATGTGGGATCGGGAACAGGGCCACGTGAACCAAATCCTTGGTGAAAAGGCGACGAATAGAACCAAGGAGGGGGCAGAGGAGGTCGACAATCAAATAATTGGGCCAGGGAGAGAGATGGAGATAGATGGATAGATGAATCGGGGAGCTTGGTGTCGATCTCTAACACCACACGATCGAATAATCCAAACTCATTCATTCATAAGGACTAGTCCCGCAAACACTTTACTCTATAGCGATACTTCCACTAAATTGACTCTTCATGCACAGTGGTGACCCCTAGCTTCCTTACCATGCCTTTGTCAACTTTGTGTACAATTCCTTTTTCTGAAAATAAAACCATGGCACAAAATATCATAAATATCCAAGTTATGATCACTTCTTTAAAAAAAAAAAGAGAAATAGGTAATAGCTTCATCAATTTTATATAGTTTAAGATTAACAAAATAAAATGGGAAGTGTAGGTCTCACATATAAGGCTACAAAGAGTAGCAATCATCATTATAATGATGATTTTTATACGAAAAATATGTTCGATCGACCGACACCACATTTAAGTAAGAATGTTAATGCCATTACATGAACATCGGAAAAATGGTACATTTCCATACGTTAAACCAAAGAGTTTCGGGGGAAAACCATACGAAGAAAACCATACGAAAAATAGGCTTTATTAGCACCATACTGAAACCCATTTCAGCTACAAGATTGATTTTGGTAAGTACAATTAGGGCTGGCTTTTCGGTTTTGGTTAAAAAGTTAAAATTGACTAACTAATCGCATCGGTTAAAATTGGTTTAACCGAAATTAAGTGGGTCGGTAAATCAGTCGATGCACTGTTGAAATCGCTTTCAACAAATCTTATCGCTATCAGTGTAATGTTTTGATGCGTTGGGGGCTGGGCTGTCGCATATAGGGTTGGATTTTTTCCCGCAATCCAATCATGAGCTATGACTCTCGCACTGCCCTCCTCTCATTTTCCACAACTACAATTTCTCAAAACAAATTCCACACGGTCTCTATGCATACATGCATTTACCCCTATTGATGTCTATGTCATGTGATAATTTTACATGTATTGTGTGAAACTGATAATGTCATCACAAAAATTTCGAAATAATTATACATTTTAGACCATAAACTTAAGATTTTTATTTTTTAAAAATAAAATCAGACACTATTACAATCATTTGATTACAATCCGTTTGGGTATGACTAAGATGGTTTGGTTACGCCAATAGTATACAGATTTGATTAATTATAGTTTAAGGATTTATCTATCAGGTTTGAAATGGGATTATTCATCGTAGGTTCCGTGCAAGAACTTACCATGCATGAATCTTGTCAAAGGGAAGAAAAGAAACCGAAAATAGGAGAAAAGAACGACGCACTGTGAATGATCCACGACAGTGCATGGATTGCCATACAAACGTAGACGACAGTCTCGTGGCCTTAACATGCCTTAAAAAGGAAAGTACTGTACTGCTACTACTACTGAACCCCAGGGGCATTCATTGTCATTTGTCATTTTCCTTCTTTCTTTTATTATTATTATAATTATTATTATTGTGAGATGTCCTGAGACCTGAGCTGGTGGCCGGCCGCCGGGGAAACCCAACCAACTACCCATGCAAGAATATTCATTCTTTCTACTGTTTTAACTACAATGCATTAAGAGCACTTAATAAATAGTAAAGTACAGTTATATTTCATTTTCAGTAGGATTCAGTTCATTATTAGTTTCTGTTGGAATAATGGATGTACTGATAGTTGAGATCCACTGACTAACTTCTTTTAATGAGAAAAAGGCATAGGGTCACTCGTCTTATATGTTCTTACTTGTTACTTATAATAATGCGGCCAGAGCTCGGGAAAAACTCTTGAATCAGCCACTGATAATAATTCGCTGTAACAATCTCCTTCTTGTCGGGATTTTCCCTGAATACAACGTCGACGATAGGTAGAGAGGGATGAATGAATAGGTGTTGCATGTCCTTTGGCGACGCACCATATACGGACGAAACGACATGGTTCAACATGCTACGGCTTTCTCTTCACAAAACTTCTGATTGATTCATAATTGTTTTTTGACTTTTTGACAAACAAGTACAAAATTATCTCAAGACAATTTTGCAGCTTTCTCTTGTTTTTTAGTCGTTTAAATTGATGGGTCCTAAGCCGTGATGGGCTATTGACAAGCTAAGCCAAGCAGTTTGTGCGCTGTTTGATGTACGCTCGTTTTAAAAGAATTCGTTCGCAATTTGATTCTGTTTAAAATTATTCAAGATTGAAACTTGATAGGTGCGTAAGATGAACTTGGGATCGACCAATTCGAATATTAGTTTGAGTATATGACTAGCTCGTTAGTAGATGATAGTGCTAGGATTGGTAGCGATTATCTTACCCTATCCACATGCTTTTTCAGTGATTATTAGCTTGTTTATGCTTCTTTCCTTTGTGATTTTGCGTTTTGACATTGTCTGTCTAGACCCGTTCACTTGGACTTTTTCGGTCCATTTAATGTGTTTCTTTGTAGTATTTGTTATCCACATGTACTTTAGAAACATGTGGTCTGACTATGTGTCTAAGGTTCCTTTCGTTATACTTATACTCGAACTAATTAGTTACACAATTTAGCCTAAACTATTTGAGAATGATTTTCAATTATACAACTAATTTGATTAATACTAATAATTAAAACTGAGAAATAGGTTTGGACAAAAGGAAAAAAACAAGTTCGTGGAAGGGATGTTTGATCAAACTCAACTTTCTATCGGTATTCGATTTGGACAAACGTTGGACTAGGGTTGAATGTTATAATTCCTCTTATCACTCGTAGGAATCTGTGGCACGATCATGCACAGATTAACACTATTAGCTTCTCAATCAAGGTTAGAATCACTTCAACTAGGCTAACTAATAATGAACACCAAGGTGTTCTACAAAGTGATAAGGTGCTCTCTTTGAATTAAAGAAACTCACAAGCAATTGGAAATAATAATAACTTGGTCCGTCAACACCTAAATTAATGATAATTACACCTAACTTGGTCCATTAGGTGCAAACCAGAGCGTTCGCCAATTACTTGATGAAAACCCACTAAAATTAAAAAAAACTCGGAAGGTAGAATCGAGCTATTAGCTTGGTCCACCCATAACATTCTTTTATCTTAGATTGTTAATCATATGATTTTCGAAACTCGATCATACAAATGATTTCATAGATTTAACCTCATTCAAATCCTAACAAGAACAAAAAAATAACGAAAGTTATATTATTACGGTACAAAAAAATTAAATTAAATATGTTACCGAAGATTAAAGATGATTATGTATGGATAAAAAAAGATAGGTAATAGGCTGCGCTAAATGCTGTAGAAATCTCTCGAATGAGAGCTCAAGCCCTCAACGCCGCCGCTGAAAAATCCTACGGTACGGCACCACCAAGCACCTACTCCGACTCATCCATCCACCGGAACACTAAGAACACAACCCATACATGCTTGCCACCACCAAACACCTCCTCCAACTCATCCGCACACCATGATCCAAACAACACAACCCGCACCACGGAGTCGCATCGTTCCTCTAATCGCAACGCCATGGCTATCACCACCCTGACCGCACCCTTAGCTTCCGGTGATCCCGCTGCCAACATGACCTTCAACTCCACATCCACACTAGCCGTCGTAGCCGGTAGTGGAGAGCCCCCGCAGCTGCACCATACAACGACAACCACAGCAATACCGTCTTCGAAGGAGACGTTCACGACGAGAACGGAGACAAGAAGCACCGTCGTTAGACCCATCCGCTTCCGACCCCATGGAGCCAGAGGACCATCGTCCCATAAAATCCCCAAAAAAACAAGATCATAGAGGTCCCACTATATTCAAAGCCGGTCCATTGATGAGGATCAGTCACCACACCAACCGAAGCAAACTGGACAGCCAAGACCCTATAAGATGCTATGCATCCATGCTGGCTAGGTTTCTACGTCTGTTTCCTTACCTCGATAGGGTTGGTTTCCTTACCTCGATACGGTTGGTTTTGGTTTTTTTTATTCGGACTTATGTTAGTATTGTTCTCTAGTCGTTGTTGGCTAGAGTTTTGTTCCGTTTATTTTCCTTGTCATGGTGTCCGTTACAGAGAGAAAGGATCGAAATTTTCTTGTGAAAGTATAGATCCACGGCCCATGTAGTTTAACTTGTGGTGAGTTGTGACTGCACCCCATCCTCTTGTTGGCCATTTTGTATATTTCTCGATTCATATATATAAGAATTACAATGAAATTCTTCTTTTTTAAAAATATTATATATGCTTTACGTGCATATAAGACGAATATCTTTATGTAAGCTTTATACGGTGAATTTTTTTAATGTAATGTCCTACTAAACTAGCTATAATGCGTCAATAACTCAAATCACAAATACAAATGAATATGAATTCTACTAAACTATCATTGGGCTCATATCGTCCTGGGAAGCCCAATATATCACATAGTTTGAAGCCCAACAGAAAAAAATAAGTCACTAATTCCAATATTGATAAAATATTTAAAAAACCAATATTCTCATAAGCCCAGGATCCACATGTAAAATCTCACGTGCCACAGCAACGCATTCTCCTACCCAGCCACAGCAGAAATCTTCCGTTAGTTCATCCCCAAAAAAATCTCCATTGCCAAGGGTGCATTACCATTGTTAGTTACTAGCAAACTGATCACTTTTCTCCGGGTGACTAACCCGTTGTCGATCAAGGTTGAGTTTCTCTGCTATCTTTTTTACTTAACTAATGCCGCTCTGCTTTTCTGTACTCCCTGTAACATCTTCCATGGCATCGATTACCTGTTTCATTCTGCTTCAGAGTTTCGAATTCTGTAGTCTTTCTAACTTGGGAGTTCCTCTATTGTTTTGTACTTCAAGATTCTGGGTATGGGCTTGTAGTCATTTGAAGTGATTCTCAGCATTGATTGAAATCAATGGTGGATGCGTTGTAGCTTAAATTTCTGGAGTATGATGACCATGTTTGACTGTTTGAATTCTATCAGTTCTTTACCATGACCTTTAGCTGGATTGATTTGTTCCAAGTTCTTGACCTATGAGGTGAATCTGAAATACTGTGTTTGATAACTCTTGGCATGAATAGACTAAGTGATTTAGACTTCCAGTGTTGATCATCTTAACCTGGGATCCCTATGAATGCCTAACACAACTAACTACTGAAAAATTGCGTACTTTCGTTCATATGTTTGCTTAATTCATCATGATATTTAATTTATGTAATGTGTCATCTGATATTCTCTTGTCTTCCTATTTCATTATAGGTAGGAAATACCACAGAAAACGTAGATGGCCTTTTCAGGGTAAGTATCTTACCATTCTCATACGTTTGGTTCAATTACTAGTCATGCTATGGAGTGCGTTTATATTTAAATGATCTGAATGTTTCTTTACCATGATTAATTTATGCTCTTTAAAGGTGTTGTACGGGCAAGGAAGTACCGTGGTTTTCATGGAGTTCACATAACCTTTACATGGAAAGTGTCCATAGAGTTCCTTGCCATATTGGTTGGGGCATGAATACGAGGCTTCCTCATCTCGATTCTACTGCAAAGCGTAGGAAGAGTACAGTTTCTTATAGAACATTTACCGTACCAGTTAGTTTGAAGCCATCATCATCATTTCAGCCAGAAGATTATTTTGGCGACGAAGGGAATAATAATGCATCGGAGGATTCCTCAAAAGAGCTGCTTGATAAACCATTGGCTAGTGACCAGGTCTTTTCAATTCCTTTCCCGGTACTCTTGGTTTCTCTTTAGTGTTAGATTATGAGCAGCGCTATTTCTGCTATAAACCATAACAGACTTTCAACTACTAGATGTTTCTGTTTCATTCATTCAGGAATTTGTGCCTCCTTTCAAACGAGTAGAAGAATTGGATTGCCTACCAGGGCTCCCTTATGTTAATAGGAAAATTATTCCAAATGGTGTCAGCATATAAACGATAGTGTACTAAGTATTGCCTTGTTAGGTGCTCTAATTAGTTCTTTGAGTTAGGACTTGGACTTACATTCCGTGAGATTGTGACAGTTGAGGTTGCTGTTGGCTGATTCAGAGAGGGAAAAGCTTGTCAAGAAACTAGGTGAAGCTAATCAGCAGAATCGTTTTCTGAAACGTCAGGTTCATTGTTATCTGAACATAAATTCTTTTAGGGATGATTGCTCCTCAAAAAAATTGTTTGTTTGAAGTTTCCTCCTAGTTTTACTATGTCTTTCTATGTCGATTAAGCAGAATGGAACTTATGCGCTAGTTTCTCATCTTTTTCTTTGCAGATGATGGTGAATGAAGAAACACTAATTAGCTTCAAGACTGAACTTGCTGTGATGGAACTTGAAACTGAGGTCAGCTCAAATTTCATAACGTTTCTACCATCCGAATCTGACCCATGCATTTGGAACAAAGCCCTCTTGTTACATTCTTATATTATATATCCACCATAACTCACCTGCTCTACTCAAGCAGGCTTTGGTTGCATTGGCAGAAGAGATAGCTCAAGCCAGCATTCCCAAAGGTTCTAGGAAAATAAATGGGAAATACATCCAATCCCACCTCGTTTCTCGCTTACGTGGTACATTGTGTTTCTTATATGCAGTACCATTTCCATTATTCTAACATTTATAAGATTATCTATGCTCAAGATCCTAATTTTCTCATTCATTTCCAGTACTGCGTGAAAAGTTTGCGGAACAAATGAAGGACGTGGTTGCTGCGCAGTCCAAAGAGGTCTCATTATTCTGGGTTGGGATGGCTGAGGTAACCTTCAAGTTAATTAGGCAGCTTGAGTTTTGTTTTGTCTTAGAAATGAGATTTTAGCAGGGGAGTGTTACTGTTTCTTTTTTGGAACAGAATGTGCAAGTAATGGGTAGTTTTGATGGGTGGAGTCAAGGGGAGCACCTATCTCCGGACTACAATGGCTCTTTCACCAAATTCACTACCACGCTAATTCTCAGACCCGGGAGGTAGCTCGCTCGAACATCCCCGCACTTTTTCTTCTGCTGATATCGGGTATCTTTTTTCGTAATGCAGATTTCTTTCTTACCGTTTCCCCTATAGGTATGAAATCAAATTCTTGGTGGATGGAGAATGGAAACTGTCGCCAGAATATCCTACTGTTGGCGAAGGGCTCACACAAAACAACTTGCTAGTTGTCGAATAGCTGGGGAAAGAACAAGATTGGTTTTTGGTCGTAAATAGCTAGGTAGAAGCTCGACATGTAGACGATCTGCATTTATGCTGCAACGCTAGAACTACGAACCATTGACTAGGCGCCTCTCCGAGTCATCTCATCGGAACCACAATCACATTTTGGTGGCACAGATGACATTACATGACCAAATCCAGTACCGAATACGTGCATATGTAAACAATGTCTAACTTTTGGTGACCATTGTCGTTAAAAGTTTGAAGCTCTATATATATTAAATGTGTCCAGTTGTCTCCAGCCAGAGTTAGGGCCTTTCACTAGAAATGCAAACTCGTGAGTGATTCCTCAACCATTCAAAGTGCACCTAAAGAATACATAATAGTGAAGAAACCCCAAGAGTTATGTTTTCTATCTCTAGGTCTGGCAAGCTTGACTGAGTCACCCTGCTTGAACACAAGAAATTTGGATCACCAACCAGAAATTGGGTTTTTTCATCAGAGTTTTCGCTGAAGCTAAAAAAGTCACAATTATCTTTGTTTATTTGCTTGGTTTGGGGTGGATTGCCAGATAGTGGGGGCAGTGTTGATGGTAACAGGATGGATTCTAAATGTTATCATGGGGGGGAAGTACAGAGATGAGAAAGTAATAAAGTGACTGATTTCCTCAGTAATTGTTGTTGCTGCTTGCTGATTTCATTAGTGGAAGCCACCACTATGATGTCCAGAAGAAAGTAAGCAATGGCAAAGGAGTAAGAGTTTGCTTCCATTCAGGATTCAGCAGCCACCTCTGTCTTTTTGGCTGCCCAATGACCTCAGTCCTCATGAATCTCAATCAGGAGTAGAGAACACAAAGGTATGATCTTTAATTGGATCCCATGACTTCTTGTTTAACCATATAACAAGTTTGGTGCTTCATCCACTTACACCAACTTTCTCTGCATGTTTTATCTCAAATTGACCAACACTAGCGATACAATTGATTTCACGTAAAAAGCTATTGCAATAAATAAAAAATTGCGAATTCACGGCGGAGATCAAAGAATTTTTATCGTTCGTAAATTTTTTTTATTTTTTATTTTACGCAAGGAGGCAATTGCCTTATCAATCTTATTAATGTCGGACCTCAGACAGACTAAGCTTAAATGGGAGGTGTATCCCCGACGTTGATTTACAAGGAGCTGCAGTCTTCATCAGATAGATGAATAACCCATTTCCGAAACTCTCCTGACAAATTAATCCTAAGCAAACATGTAAACTAGACTCAAAACGACAGACTCGAGTACTAGAAAGAAACAAACTACGGCTAATCAAAGACAAAAAAAACAAGGACCGACTCGACTACAAGATCGAAAGTAGGCAACAGAGGTGGTCCCTTGCTCCATAACCTAATTAGTGTTTCTCAAATGAATGAAAATGAAGCTCGTTGTTCTTAAGATTTCCATAATGAGATAAAAAAGATAGCACCTAATATTTCTAGCGTCCGAATGGTCGAAACCAGTGCTTGCCATCCATCTTTGATGAACTTTCCCCATAAGTAACAAGTAACAACGTACATCACCACCTCTAAACAAGCTATATATAGCTCATGTCTTCCCCCCTCCCCCTTGATCCTAATTAATTCTACACTCCTCATCAAGCTCTTGAGTCTTGGTAACTGCATCTGATGATAGATGCAGCATCAGAAAGTGATGGTGAATAGTCATAATAATAAGAAGACGATGATGATGAGAAAGAGTAAGAGTAATAAGATATTGGTGCGAGTGAACGTTGTTGGGAGTACTGGCCCAATAAAGGTGGTGGTCAACAAGGATGATTCCGTCGCCACCGTCGTCAACTCAGCCCTCAGAGCCTACGCCAAGCAAGGCAGGCTTCTTCCTAATTCCCCACTTTCCTCTAACAACACCCACTTCCTTCTCTACTCCTCCAAGTACGATGGTTTTACTGATTATTCTCAAGGTATTTCTTTCTCTTTATTTTTTATTTTAAGACCTAACTCTCCTTAAATTTGGGGGTGGCTACCGTTGATATTTCAACATAAATTCCAACTAGGTTGTAATAAAGTGACGGTAACATCTACATGTTGGGAAAAAAATTCAAGTATTATATCGATAAATTAAAAAAAATTTATCTAATTTAAAAGTGTTTCTTCCCAATCGTATATATTGCCTGACCACCTGCTGTCGATCCATCTCCCTGTTGGGGCGCAGCGGATGAGAATAGAGTAAATATATTGCACTAATAAACCACACACCGTAAATATTTCCCAGGTAAGTTGGAAGTGGCGGTAGTCCGCCACACTTAAAATCACTATGGATGGGTGATTACCACCGCAATACCATAATGACGATAATTAAGCCAACCTCCTTAGACCAATTTACTGTGGTAATATTAATAATGCAATATACAACGAATATTCTCGAAATTGCCAAGCACAAAACGGTAAGTAAATAACACGGGATTTACGTAGTTCCCCTCCAATGCGGAGAGTACATCTACGGCGGCGGCGATAGCTACGAGCACTTCTTCACTATAACAAGGTAGCTACAAGGTGATCCGAGCCGATCCAAAATAGTGTCTCTCAAGTGTTTCCCAACCCCGAAACAACTACTCACTATTTTATCGCTCACAAGAAAGTATTCCTACCACGGTAAAACATTTACCGGGAGTTTCTACCGCTCACCTATCTACCCAATTGAGATAACTTATCTCAATTATTAAACAAGTGAAAATTGCTACACTACAACACTTAGAGAAGTGAGAAAGGAAGAAGAGAGGGATGATTGAAATGGGATGCACTAGCTTCCCTTTTATACTAGAAATGTGGGGAGACCAATTGAAAGCAATTGGTTGTGACATCCAATTAGTTGAATCCCCAACTAATTTCCATGTGCACTAAATTGGAGGTGGGGGTTAATATTGGTGGGAATTCAATTAGTTGGTTAGAGATCCAACTAACTTTGTGGTGCTTTAATATTGGTGGTACATATTTTTGTTGCACATCAATTATCCGGGACCAACAATTCTCCCCCTCCCGGCTAATTAAGACTCTCGGTCATTCCTGCTGGCGATCGACAATACTCAAACTTCTCTCTTGGAAGACTCTTCGTGCACATGTCGATCCATTCTCATCAGTATGGATCTTCTCGAGTTGTAGTTGCTTCGACTCCACCACATCTCGAATCCAATGATATCGAACATCGATATGTTTGGACCTAGAATGAAATGTCGAATTCTTCGCAAGGTGTATGGCGCTCTGACTGTCACAGAACAACTGCGGTCGTTCCTGTTGGAACCCAAGTTCACTCAAGAACTTCTTCATCCACAGCAGCTCCTTGCTAGCTTCCGTTGCGGCAATAAACTCAGCTTCGGTAGTGGAAAGCGCTACACACTTTTGTAGCCTTGATCGCCAAGAAACAGACTCCCCCCGAAAATGTAATCGGGTATCCGAAGTGGACCTCCGTGTATCAACGTCACCTGCCATATCCGCATCTGTGTAGCCGACAAGTACAGGATTAGAATCTCCAAAACAAAGGCAAAATTTGGAGGTACCTCGAAGGTATCTCAGAATCCACTTCACAGCTGCCCAGTGTTCTTTTCCAGGATTTGAAAGAAATCGACTGACAACTCCCACTGCGTGAGCAATATCCGGCCGTGTACACACCATAGCGTACATCAGACTTCCCACCGCTGAAGCATATGGAATACTTTTCATCTCCGTCTTCTCTGCATCAGTAGACGGGCATCTTGTTTGGTGCTAAGTTGAAAGTGATTAGCAAGAGGACAACTAACCGCTTTTGCACCGTTCATGCTGAATCGTTGGAGTACTTTCTCAATGTACTTCTCCTGCGACAACCGGATCTTCTTGGCAACTCTATCTCGTGCAATCTTCAAGCCAAGAATCGCCGCGGGCCCCAAGTCTTTCATAGCAAAAGACTTGCTCAACTCCTTCTTCAAGTTGTTGATTCTGGAAACATTCCGGCCAACAATTAGCATGTCGTCAACATAGAGCAACAAGATGATGAAATCATCATCACCAAACATCTTCACGAACACACAATGGTCTGAAGTAGTCTTCTTGTACCCTTGCTCCCCCATAACAGACTCGAACTTCTTGTACCATTGTCGTGGTGCCTGCTTCAAGCCGTACAAACTTTTGTTAAGTTTGCACACGAAATCCTCTTTTCCCTTCTTCTTGAAGCCTTCCGGTTGCTCCATATAGATATCTTCCTCCAAATCGCCATGGAGGAAGGCAGTCTTCACGTCCATCTGCTCAACTTCCAGGTTGAAACTTGACGCCAAACCCAGCACTGTACGAATGGATGTCAATTTCACCACCGGTGAAAATATCTCATCAAAGTCGATGCCCTTCCTTTGATCGAAGCCTTTGACAACGAGCCGAGCTTTGAACCGTGGTTTACTATTGTGTTCTTCATGCTTGATTTTGAACACCCACTTGTTCTTCAAAGCTCTCTTCCCCTTCGGCAACTTCACAAGCTCAAATGTGTTGTTGTCGTGTAGGGACTTCATCTCATCCTCCATTGCTTCCATCCATTTATGCTTATGTCCATCCTTCATAGCTTCCTCGAAGCTATCTGGTTCTCCCCCATCAGTGAATAAGACATATTCATTTGATGAATATCTGGTAGAGGGTTGCACGACTCTTCCAGATCTCGTTCGGGGCGAAAAACCTTCGGCGGCTGGCGGTTGATAATGAGAACCATCATCATCATTAGGATCATCAGGCTGAACATCAAGGGGGGCTTCAGGTTCAGCTACCTCTGGATGAATTTCTCCAACAGCAGGTGTTGGAGGCTCTAACTTCTCGGGTATTGAGCTAGCATCAGTGTTAGGAGCATCTCTCCCAACCTTCTAAATGTCTTTGATGGTCTCATTCTCCATGAACACAGCATCACGACTCCTAATGAGCTTTTTCTGGATAGGGTCAAAGAATCTGTAGCCAAATTCATCTTGACCATATCCAATAAAAACACACGGTCGTGTCTTGGAATCCGGTTTCGACCTCTCATCCCTCGGAATGTGAACAAAGGCCTTGCAACCAAACACTCGAAGATGCTTGTACGAGACATCTCTTCCCGACCAAATCTTCTCGGGGGCTTCAAAATCTAATGGAACGCTAGGTGAAAGGTTCCAAACATGCACTACGACAAGTAGTGCTTCTCCCCAAAAGAGTGCGGTAACTTCGAGTGGGAGAGTAAGCATCGACTCTCTCCATCAAGGTTTTGTTCATCCGCTCCGCCACGCCATTCGGTTGCGGAGTCTTAGGAGGTGTAAACCGATGTCGGATTCCCTTCTCTTTACGGTAGGCATCGAATGGCCCAATGTACTCTCCACCATTGTACGTACGTAGACACTTCGGCTTCCGCCGGTCTCCCTCTCCACCAATGCAACAAAACGTTTGAAAACGTTTAGCACCTGATCTTTCGTCTTCAGAACATATACCCATGTCTTCCGTGAGTGATCATCAATAAACGTAGCAAAGTAACGTGCGCCACCAAGAGATTTGGAATCCGCTTCACAAAGATCTGAGTGAATCAGATCTAGCACGTTCTTCGCTCTAGAAGGTGGAGAACTTCGAAAGCAACTCGATTTTGCTTTCCCGCCAAACGATCGACGCATCTCTCCGGTGGACATGATCCGATCCGGGTATAGCCTTCTTCTTTGCCAGCTTTACCATGGACTTCTCGCTCATGTGGCCAAGACGTTTGTGCCACAACGCGACGTCGTCGACAATCTCTGTTGAGTTTGCAACTTCTAGGGAGATCTTGGCTTCTGTCACGTACAGTTTAGACTGCTTCTTGCCTCTTGCCACCACTAATGCGCCTTTGGTGAGTTTCCATTGACCGTTTTTGAAGGTATGACAATAACCTTCCCCGTCCAGCTTGTCCACAGAAATCAGATTTAGACGCATGTCTGGGACATGTCTAACATCTCGCAGCACCAACTTCGCACCTTCCATTGTCTCCGGGCGGACATCTCCTTTTCCAACGACCTTGGAGAGGTTTCCATTTCCCATCCTTACCACACCGTAGTTGCCCGGTGAGTAAGATGAGAAAAATTCACGCCTTGACGATACATGGATGGTGGCACCGCCGTCAACCACCCAAGTGGTCTCCTGGGTTGTCGGGTTGACAAAATCTTCATCATAGACAAGCATGAGCTCCTCAACAACATTAGCATTGTCACTTCGGCACCTCTTGTTTTGCCTAAGTTGTGGGCAAAACCTCCGGATGTGTCCCTTCCGTTTGCGGTTGTGACAAGTGATGTTTGCATACTTGTTGGACTTCCCTCGGCTCTTCCCTCGCTTCTTTGAGCCTCTCGACTCACTCCTTCCTCTCCCATCCACGGATAGAACGTCGGCGCGATGATGAGGAAGAGACACCTTGAGATCTTCTTCTCATCTCCTCGTTGAGAATTCCGCTCTTGACATCCTCCATGGTGACAACACCATCTACGGCGAGCTCGTGATTGCAATCTTCAAGGTTTCCCATGATTCGGTAGGGATGCCGAATCAAAAGAGCCGTCACCTCATCTTTGAGTTTTAAGTTCATTCCCGACAATCGGTCAATGATCCCTTGAACGTCGTTCAAGTGATCGGCAACGGAAGTGCCCTCTTTGTATCTCATCCGCACCATCTTCGTGAGATAAAATAGTTTGTTGTTGCCGGTCTTTGAAGCATAAAGCCCCTCCGGCTTTTTCCAAAGCTTCAAAGCATCCGTCTCTCCGACGATGTGGTTGCGTACGTTATCATCGACATGGTGTCGAATGTAACTACACGCCTTCTCGTGCTCGCGCTTCCAATCCCCGTCACTCTTAGTGGCTGGTTTAGTTGACGATGACAACGGTTGATCCAAATCTTTCATCAACGGGAGATCCTTCATCTTGCTTCTCCAAATATGAAAGTTTGTACCGTTCAAACTAACCATCTTGCTTGGCGTTGCCTCCATAATGAACCGTGCTCTGATACCACTGTTGGGGCGCAGCGGATGAGAATAGAGTAAATATATTGCACTAATAAACCACACACCGTAAATATTTCCCAGGTAAGTTGGAAGTGGCGGTAGTCCGCCACACTTAAAATCACTATGGATGGGTGATTACCACCGCAATACCATAATGACGATAATTAAGCCAACCTCCTTAGACCAATTTACTGTGGTAATATTAATAATGCAATATACAACGAATATTCTCGAAATTGCCAAGCACAAAACGGTAAGTAAATAACACCGGGATTTACGTAGTTCCCCTCCAATGCGGAGAGTACATCTACGGCGACGGCGACTACGAGCACTTCTTCACTATAACAAGGTAGCTACAAGGTGATCCGAGCCGATCCAAAATAGTGTCTCTCAAGTGTTTCCCAACCCCGAAACAACTACTCACTATTTTATCGCTCACAAGAAAGTATTCCTACCACGGTAAAACATTTACCGGGAGTTTCTACCGCTCACCTATCTACCCAATTGAGATAACTTATCTCAATTATTAAACAAGTGAAAATTGCTACACTACAACACTTAGAGAAGTGAGAAAGGAAGAAGAGAGGGATGATTGAAATGGGATGCACTAGCTTCCCTTTTATACTAGAAATGTGGGGAGACCAATTGAAAGCAATTGGTTGTGACATCCAATTAGTTGAATCCCCAACTAATTTCCATGTGCACTAAATTGGAGGTGGGGGTTAATATTGGTGGGAATTCAATTAGTTGGTTAGAGATCCAACTAACTTTGTGGTGCTTTAATATTGGTGGTACATATTTTTGTTGCACATCAATTATCCGGGACCAACACTCCCTTCCTTAGCTTCCTTAATTAAGGCTCTAATATCATTTGTAATTGGCATCATCAGCACAACAACCATTTCGTCTAGTATAATATTGTCCACTAATTTTGATTGGAGTTGTGTAATCCTTAGTTGAGGGAGGGATTGTTGGGAAAGACGTAATCCCACAACACCTAACTTTGGTTAGATACTTAATAAAAAAATAATATTATATATTTTTACTTTTTACGATCCATTTTTATTTTGTGTGGTTTGTTTTTATTAATATAACATTAAATTTGAATATGCAGCTTTGAGTCCTGGGGAAGCAATAGGAAGTAGCGGGAGTAGGAACTTTGTGATGTGCAAGAAGCAGGCCCCAACGACTACTTCCGGCGTTAATAATATGTCACAGAAGTTGTCGTTAATAAGCAGTTTGAAGGCATGGCTTAACAGACATTTCACTAGCTTCAAGCTTTTATAATTAATTAGTAAATTAATTAAGGTGACGTTATATGTATCTTGTTGTATTGCATGTATCTGAAGATAAAAAATTAAAAGCTTAATTATTTACAAACTCAAATCCTCATAAAGATCTTTACCACAAATACTTTATCTCCCAAACAGTGAGGGAACCGATCTTACAACTGTTACCAATTTTTAATCATTATTGTGTTTGTTATTTTAATTTCTTCGTCGGGAGCTATTTATAAAAAAAATTTATAATAAATCTCATATTATTTAAAAAAAAGACTATGATGTATTAGTGTACACGATTTGCTATATTACATTTTTGCTATATATTATGCTTAAAATTAAAATTTTTGAGATTTTTGTTTAGTGTTTAGGGTTTATGACATAGTGGTAAGTGTTTACAATCTAATTAAGAGCTTTATGATTGATTAATATAAATTTATGATCAAAAGTAAGAGTTTGGAGTACGATTAAGGATCTGGTTTTATAATCAAATATTTGAGGGTCAGAATTTAACCTTTAAGGGTTTAACATTATCCTATAAGGTTTAGGGTTGCATGTAAGATGGTTAAGATTTATGGTTTAAAATTTAAAATTTTAGTGTAAAATGTACTGTATACACTAATACATCGAAATCTCCGCCTTATATAAAATTCTCATTATTGAAATTTTGTCCAAACGACCCTAGGATAAAATTATTTTCCCACACTAAAGTCTCTCACTAATCAATACAAAAAGTATAAAATTTGAATCAAAATAATAGAAGTCAATCTCTACGTTGTGGTTGTGTTATGTATGAATGTACCAGTGTGGACAAAATAGCAGCGGCCATGCTTACTTTTCGAGGGAAGATTAACGTACAACAACATCAACAAAAGACAGTAACTTTAATATAATGAGAATAAAACAGAGGAAGGCTACCTAATTAAAGTTCAAAGCTTCAAACCATCCAACAGAATCAAACAACAGACAAAAGAATAATCAGTGAGGACTGCAGTCTCTCTTCAGAAATGCAGATTCATTTCAGACGATCATTAATCACATGATACTATATAAACAATTTCATCATTATTTCACACCTTCATTTCTTAAAGATCATATTATTGGGATATTGTGATATGGAAGATCCGACAACGAGCAAGGCAGAGATGTTGGGCGACGAAGCGGCAGCGGCGTCGCAGGAGGAGCAGCGTACGAGGAACATGTTTGTGGAGGAGGTGAAGAAGGAATGCAGAATAGCAGCTCCAATGGTGGCAGTTGCTCTTCTTCAGTATCTTCTTCAGGTTGTATCAATGGTGATGGTGGGCCATCTCGGCACTCTGCCTCTTTCCAGCGTCGCCATTGCTACTTCTCTAACTAACGTCACCGGTTTCAGCCTTCTTGTGAGTAATTTTAACCAACTAATATTTTGGACATGTGTTAACTGTTTAGGTACATTTGATTTAGCTGTTCCAAATCCCCGTTGTGTAGAAAAGTTCGGATTAGGCGAGCTTACGAGTTAGTTGATCAAGATATTGAGCCCGGTATCCAACTAGTTTAATTAATAATTACATCATGTGTAGTTTATTATTATAGAAAACTGTTTTATTTTAATAATTCAAGTTATTGTGAAAGATGTAAAAGAAAATTTGAAGTTTACAAAAATTTATCAAACCTTGTACATATAAAATTGTTAAATTGTTATATTGTGGCCAACCCAATAGCAAAATCAAGATCTTCAAGGACCCTAATTAAAATTTTAAATTTAGAGTGAATTTAAAAGAACCATTAGGTCAATAAAAAACAACCACACTATACAAAAACTTTAATTTTCAAAAATTTACATAAAGTTTTGTCACTTTTACACATGTGAATCCTAAATGGTGGAGTCTTGGTTGGGCACCCATAATTTCACCAACATGATTAGATTACACGATATCTTAATCAAATTGGACAATGAGAAAGTCGTCATACCATATGGAGAACTGTTGCATTTCAATAATTCGAGTTGTTGAAATATAATAATACATGACATGATATCACATCTTTTAAAGACTGAGATATATCCGTTTTGAATCCATGTATCTCCCAAATCCGTCCACATGACTTACTGAAATTGTGCAATACCTCCACTCTTAACCAATCTAAACCCTCTCTCAACTCAAATTATTAAAATACAACCATTTATAATAATTAAAATATCCTGAAATCATATTGTAAAACCCTTTTGAATTCGTACTCTATAATCAGAGTGAGAACTTCTTTGCCACCGTCATGTACCATTGAATTTTTTACCAGCAAAGATTTTCCTCTGTTTTTTTCTACATAATTTCTAACCATCAATTCCAAGCGCTAACTGAATTAACCCATTCCTGTAACAGTCAGGAATGGCGGGTGGACTGGAAACACTATGTGGCCAAGCATACGGAGCAAAACAATACAAAAACCTCGCAACATACACCTATTCAGCAATCATCACTCTCCTAATCCTCTGCCCACCAATCACTCTCCTCTGGTTTTTCATAGACAAACTACTCATTTCACTCGGTCAAGACCCATCAATTTCCCACCAAGCTCGCAACTTCTCAATGTGGCTGATCCCGGCGCTCTTCGCCTCCGCAATTCTGAAACCGTTGACCCGATTCCTCCAAACCCAGTCCGTGATTCTCCCCATGCTCATCAGCTCTCTGTTAGTGCTCTGTTTCCACGTCATCTGTTGCTGGACCCTTGTTTACAGGCTGGAAATCGGGTACGTCGGAGCAGCCATGGCGCTTAGCTTCTCCACGTGGCTCAATGTCGTTTTGCTCGCGTGTTACGTCTTTTTTTCTCCCGTCTGTGAGAGAACAAAAGGAGCGTTGACGAGAGGCGCGTTTGTTGGCGTTGGACAGTTCTTTTGGCTTGGACTCTCCTCTGCTGTCATGGTCTGGTAAAAATAAAATTTCTACCATGGATCTGAAATCATTTTTGGTTCAAAGTTACGGCTAAGAATGTTTGATTAATGGGTTTTTTTTTTGGTTTGGTGTATGGAAACAGTCTGAAATGGTGGTCGATGGAATTGCTGACTCTGCTTTCTGGGTTTATGTCCAATCCAAAGCTGGAGACCTCTGTTCTTTCTATATGGTAATCAACTTTTTATTTTCAATTTCTAAAAATATTCCAACTCCGTGGTTATGATGATAACTTTGAATTTAACTGGATCGATACCATAATTTGTGCAAATTGTGACGTTCTGGTACTGTTCTCATTAGCGGCAACGTTGTCAGACAGATATCAAATGTCAATGCAAGCATATCGTTACAAACACAAAATAGCCATGAAAACAAACTGAAATCCACATTTTATTACTCAACTCGTTTTGCTAGACTGTCGTAAGCCTTACACACTAAATTCAGTGATGAGATAAAAATAAATTTCGTACGGTTCGATTTGGAGTTTATGATATTTTTTATTGTGTTTTTATGATTTGTCAACGTTGAACATCGACATAAAAATGCAACTGTCTGTAAAAACACATGTCAAAGTTAGAGTACTAATTTATTTGATTTTAAAGTTACGTTACGACCACTATATCCCAGAGGAGTTGCATTGGTAGTAAAATTGTTTTGGGTTCGAATCCAACCCATCTCACAAACGGACAATATAATAATATTTATTTCTCTTCCTATCTCGTATTGATCGAGTGGCTTACCGGATGAAGAAGCTACGTGATCACTATCATTTATGTACTATATATGAATCTGCAGCTTATCAATATCCACTCTGCACTTCACCATACCCTACGGACTCGGAGCTGCTGTAAGGTATGATCCATCATCCATCCATAACCCACCGTCCCCTTCTGTGATTTTCATTTCCCGAGCTAACAAAAGTACGAGGTATGCATGCGATGTTTTTTGTGAAGCACGAGGGTGTCGAACGAGCTAGGAGGTGGGAGGCCACAATCCGCCAGGATGGCAGTCCACGTGGCATTATCTCTTGCATTTACAGAATCAGTCATAGCAACGACTACCCTCTTCTTCTGTCGAAGATTCCTGGGATACGCTTTCTCCAAAGATACCAATGTTCTGCACTACGTGGCCACGATGATTCCTTTCCTCTGCCTCTCGATTCTCACAGACAGTTTCCAGGGCGTGCTTTCCGGAGTTGCGAGAGGCTGCGGATGGCAGAAAGTTGGGGCTTACATAAATCTTGGGTCGTTTTATTTGGTTGGGCTTCCGGTGGGGTGCATGCTGGGCTTTGTGGCCCATTTAGAAGGGAAAGGCCTCTGGATTGGGATAGTGGCTGGATCCTTAGTCCAGACCGCTTCGCTCTCTGTATTCACCGCTTCCTTGGACTGGAGAAAACAGGTGGCCGCCATTTGTTCTGCTCCTTGTAATTTTGTTCTGTGTTGTCGGTGGTACGTAAAGCTTACACATTGAGAGGGATTTTTGTTTCAGGTGATTAAGGCAGAGGAGAGGATCCGTTCTAAATCAACGGCGGAGAACGACCGGAACTGAGTTAAGAGGGATTTGTATTATATATAGTAAACATGAGATTGGATGCCTTTTTAGTGATTGGTAGTTTAGACAAACACGTGAAATGTTTTTTATGAAATGTGTTTATCAATACAGATGATCAGAATATCAGGTTCAACTTCATTTTAAAACAAAAATATTAATATATAATACTTAGAATTGGAAAATTTAGTAAAATATCGGGATTCAGGGGCGTCTCCCCATTCACTAGCTAGGGCTCCCACACGGCTCAACAAACGAACGACAGTAGATAGAAATGAAGCAGAGAAAAGGGAAGGAGTGGGCTCTGCAGGTACGTAATAGCGGAAAGTAGCAGTAGAAACAGCCAATATGATATTGGAGATGAGCGTGAATGCAATGAACGAGACAGACAGACAGACAAACAGAGTTTATCTATATATCTGCTTCTGAAACTCAACTGTAGAGTATAGATGATGACGAAACAACATAAGAAATACGAAACAGAGGTCGTCGATCGGTTACTTTAATTAATTACAGGGATGCATGCATGTATGTATATATACAAAGATGGAGATGTACCTACACGTACCACTCTGACACTCTCTGCTATTATACGCACGTGTTCAATGCACCCGAACCCACTTTCCAGTTACTACCTAATTCATATATAAAACTACAAGCTTGCTCCTTTTTCTATATATATATATATATATATATATAAAGGACAACTATATATATATCCATTTATCGGATATATATATGTTCTCATATATATATATGATATATGCATGCGGTTCATTTAATTTCTCCTGTTTTATATCACTTCACTTAGCTTGCCGGCCATCAATTGACGGTTAATCAACTAGCAAAGTCGATTGTGGAATCAAGATGAAAACATACATTGAGTCGAATTTAAATTAAAAATTTGTGTGTATTGAGTAATTAATTGATAAATTAATTTTAATATTAATTTAAAATAAAAAAATCATCGTACTGCTTTTAATACAAAATATAATATATGTGCCACTAGAGATTTTATCTTACATTTGAACTTTTTGAACATGTCGTCTTCTTCTGTTTTCGTTCTCTTGTCTTGTGATTTATTTTCCGAAATCATGAGCGGTAAACCTTTTGTGTTGTTCGGATTAGATGAAACTTTAGCCTAACTTTTGAATGGATGATGGGTTTCTAAACCTTTGATATTGCTATCGATGCTATTCAGGATTATCGTGTGTTCTTGCGAACCCTAATTTCATATTCATTCTCGTTTGATCATCTTGATTGAATCATCGTCGTTGATTAATGGGTCCGAGAAGAACATAAATTAATAGCTCGCATTGGAAGTACTCTAGGTTACTCATTAGCTCGAGAGATAAGCGTTTAATCTGACTTTTTGCATCGTTTATTGTTGTGGCATTTCATCAAACACCTTTAATGTGTTTTGCTTGGGTGTAGATTAGCTCGAGAGAGGAGTCTACGGTCGAGCGGAATAGATCTTTAGAAGCGCGATAGTGATCTAACACTATCGTAGGAAATCGTCAAACTATTACAACTTAAATAATTGAGATTGCATATCGTTCATCCATGCATTTCTAGCTATTGTGGATTCGAGTCCAAACAACCTTATCCAATCTCTGAAACTCAATTTCTTGCATTTTGATTTGTTTTGTTTCAATCATTAGTTGATAGTTTGATACACCTGCATAAAAATAACCAATCAATCATTGTTACTTGGTTTAGTTAGCTTAATCAATTTAAGTAATAGCGTTAAAAAGACCCTAAGGAAATACGATTCCATTAGTTCAATCTAGCGGGTATTTGATTGGCGGGGTAAAATATGCGCATCAACCGATTAACTGATTTTAATCTCCAAATCGTTTCCCCCGATCGTTAACCAACGGTTAATAACCGAATTAACCAACTCCCAGGCCTACATAAAACAAGATAGTCGGGACTCTCACTAGGTCCCTCTAGTTTTGACACGACCAAGCACTAAACCGAACTAAAAGTTGTAAATATACACCTGAAATTAATGGTCCATACCAAAATTATGGTGAAACAGAACTCCCCTGGGCCACCCACTAGTTCCGCCACTGCAAAGCTATTAGGATCCTATCAAAAGATGAAATGTGACACTCAACACCTGTTAGAATTACCCATCCACTCATTTTTTTACTAATATATACGATATTGTCCGTTTTGAGTCAAGTCCGCACGAATTTGTTTGTTGGGTTCCTCCCCATAAGGCCTCATACTAGTTTAGTTAGAAGACACTTTTAACTAATTAAGCCAGACAAATTAATCAATTAATTTACCGATATGGTACTTGGATTATAAACCCCAAAAATCCTCCGATCCCCTCAAACCAAAGACCATACAACCTCATGTCCTATACTCCAACGTACTAATGTGGATTATTAACAAAAAATCACCAATTGTATATGGTGTCTAAACGTACGTTGTCGAGTAGACTGCAAGCATAGGATCTTCATTACTCATATGGGTTTAGCTTCAACGATTCACATTCCTATTTTCCAATCAGGCTCTAATATGAATTATTAAGATTACTTGCCCATCAATCCTTAGATGATATTATTTCTTTGGGTCAAACCCTCATAAATTTATTTTTAGACTACTCAAGGTGGATTTGATAATTTATGATCCCAAAGTCAACTTCCACCAATAAATAATTTTAGTTATATATATATAACCAAAGTTTACATACATACATACATTACTTCGACTGTTGACAATCGGTTAGCGCCCTTTGTCAAGACTCTCATACAAGCATGCAAACAAGGCGGACAAAGAAGTCAAATGAATATCAGACTACTCCTATAGCCTTAGCATCAAAATGTAACTCCATTTTCTCGTTAAAAATACAACGGACTTTACGAAGTAAAAGACAGTTAGATTAATGTTGATTAACCAATCGATGGATTTGTACTTGCGGCCGAATGAGCATATGCACTGTTTGAGTGCTGTTTGGTGATTAAATAGAACTGTTATGGATGCTGACGAAATTAGCACCCGAATCCTCCACTGCCGTGAAGGAAACATAAAAAGATACAAACAGCTGATTTTGTTTTCGTGGGATATTTGTTTTGTTAATTTTAACCATTTGATTACTTGGAAAGCCATCCCCACTTTTCAATTTTCATATTCATACATAAAATAGTAAACTGCTGCGTCGTAAAGTCAGCTTTCCATAATGGGCGCCGCCATTTCTTAATTAATAATTATTCTATGTATCATTTAATTGGTATTTATATTATTAAAGTTGGTGATTGTACAAAATCCAAGCGTGTGTACATGCATGACTTCGCTCGTTGAAATAAACAAATAAATAAATAAAAGAGGGTCAACCACGTACCTAAATGCTTGAATGAATGCGTCATACGGCAATCAACAAATGATTATATGCTTCTATTAAACATATATTTATACACCAATGATGATATTTTTCCAATGGGATAAGAGTTTGGTGAGGCAAAAGATTTCTCCTGGCCAACTATAGAGAGATCTTCGTATATATATATATTAAATTAAAAGATTAATTAGCACTAAATCACCCGTGCTGGAATCGAAACCAGTAGAAATATTATATAAAATTAGCACTTTGGAAAGAAAAGGATGGATAAAAGCAAACACTATCTACGCCAATCACTCGACAACCCTCATCACAACCGGCGCACCGTATCCGACATCGCAACACCAAGATGCATACAACCACGCCCACCAATCCTCCAGCCGCTGATCCCGCCGACACCGCAAACCCTAACTTGTCAACCGCTATAGCCAAAACATCTAGTGTTGGAAACACTGTACAACAGCCTCCTCCGTCGACGTCGACGCCAACACCACCAACAGACATGGCGGCCATGAGTCCAGGGCTAGCGACTCCGTCGCTAACGGATCTAGTCAAAGACCCGGGACCCTGAGAATACTAACATTGAGTGGTAGGTAAATTCCTCACCAAAAAAAAGTCAATTTCATTGCTATGCAAAGGAGCCTACCGAATTCTTGGCAGCCAGGCAAGGGAGTGGAGATCAAAGCACTAACGGGCGAAGATTTATGTTCCGTTTCTGCCACAGTCGAGATTGTACGATATGTCATGGACAAAGGTCTGTGGTTCTTCGATAAACACCTGTTGCTCGTCCATGAACTATGCAAAGGAGAAGATCCACAAAAAATTCCATTGCAAAGATCGGACCATTGGATCCAAATACACAACCTCCCTTTCCGGTATTTCGCCGAACCAGTAGGCAAGAAGCTAGGGGAATTGGCGGAAGACTTCCTCTGCTACGATGACAAAAACAGGAAGGCCTTCCCTAATGCATATATGCGGATTTGAGTATCTCTCAACATCAATAACCCTTCATGCAAGGAACAAACTGTCGAGTTCCATGGAAAGAAAGAGGTAACATGCAAGTATAAATATAAAGATTGCCCTGTTTTTGATAATATCTGTGGTATTTTGGGTCACACTGAGAGCAGATGAGAGCTCCAGTTTAAATACCCGAAAGACCAAATGATCTTCCAATGAGATGAATAGATCAGGGTACTATCATGGAAAGAGAAGCAAGCTCAAGCAACGTCCCAATGGGAGCTGGTCCAAGAGGAGACCAACGCCCAAACTTCTGATGGCTCGGCAACACCAGCAAGATCGATGGCTAATAGTTCATTGGCTCTCCAAGTATACAAGGAAGCTCAGTTGACAGGAGAGAATACTGAAGACTCGAGGGTTAATGTAGGTAGTCAAGACGAGACGGGAGACAAGAAACGTCGTCCAGCATATCCAACTGCAACTGACCCCATGGAATTAGGAAACGGAGGATCATGGTCCCACTAAATCTCCTAGAAAACAAGAGCATGATATCCCAACAAAGTTCAAAGCCGGTCCTGCAACGAGGACCAGTCCCGCGGTCCGTCACACTGACCTAAGACAGCTGGATAGCCAAGACCCTAGCCTCTCTTTGTGGTTCCAATAAGGATGATAAGCATCATGTTCGCTAGGCTACGATTTCTTTCTTTTCGAGACTGTATTTGCTAGGTTTTTTTCTTTTCAAAACTGTGTATTTGCTGGGTTTCTTCTGATTTGGAATTATGTTTTGTTTGTTTCGTATTTCCCTTGCCATAATTTTGTTACAGAGAGAAAAGATCAAGATTTTCTTACGAAAGTATAAACTCACGGCTCATGTAACTCCATTTATAGTGACTACACCTTTTATTGGACATTTTATTTGTTTCTTGATTCATTTATGAGAATTACAATGAGGACATTCCTTTAAAAAATCCATAACTCAACTAAAAAGGTCGGCTCCTCCCATTAATGTTGGTTTTGAAAAGCAAAATCAAGTTGTGACTAAATTGAAATAAACTAGAAGAAAGAACGATTAAACAATTGTGTGACAAAAACTTTATTATACTTCTTTGTTTAGGTGATCGATGGGTGTAGTACATGATTTTGATTTTAGAAATTTTGAATTTGAAACTTGAAATGCACGTTAATTTTGTTATGACATCAGCGGTTTTGTTTGGACTGATATTGTATAATTTCAAAATTTATCTGACGGCGGGATCACTGAATATATTGTACGTCGTCTAAAGGGTTTTTTTAATCGAGAGTTAGAAATTTTGTAAAGGCGTTCTTATATAGTTTGGATTAGTCAAGCTTATGAATCGAAACCGTTGCAAAATTCACTTTGATCGATGTCGTAGGGTTGCAACTTGCGACTTCTCGTTGCCAAAAAAACCCTTTGCAACAAGAAGTTGAAGGAATTGTTCTATAAAAAAAAAGAACAATATAACAACCATAACGTAATCGAGATGATTCAAAATCTTAAATCAGATTTCAAATTTTAAACTTAAAAATCTTATGTATATTATTATAAAAATTCGTCATAAACTTCTAGAATTCAACAATTTTATATAAAATTTCATATTCTCCACTACAAAATTTATGGACTATGACATAGATTGGCCCACCCTTATTTCACCATCCCGATTACCTCATTAAGTGGGTATAAAACTTTCAAAATGAGGTATTATTATAATTATAATCTTACAAAAATATATGAGTAATTTAAGTGAGTGATGGGTATGTGTGGAGTTGAAAAGAGAGGCGACGATCCATTCATTGTATGTAATTATTATTATTATTATTATTATCATTATAATTATTATATATGGTGGGGGTGGGGCCCCTCTTGTTTTTTCAAAGTGCTCCTTGTAATTGTTGGTCGTCCTAGTGGGTCAATTCAGCTACTATATAACTTCTTCTTAATCATATTTCACAGTAATTACTTTAATTTTCCGCAATAAATTCAACTCATTATCAGGTTAATTAATTATGGACGTCTAATTATTACTAGTAATTAGTAAAATAACACCATGATTGATCCAAGGTTAAAAAAATAGTCATCTACCAAATAAAAGAAACAGCGTGGTAGTGGTACGTGTTGATTTGAAGACGGGCCCCGACCTCAGTTCATAGACATACTGGAAAGGAGATGTTGTCTCATGGGCTATGGGGGCCCGGCCCAAATGAGAAAAGAAAAATAAAAAATAAATAAAAGGGAACGTTACTTTCATGGAGAACACAACAGGATTTTGGAAAGTGATAGGGGGTTGAGTGAAATCGTCACCGTTGATTAATGAATGACTCCACAATTTTATAGAAAAAGTTTTATCTTGTTGAATGACACCTACATTCTTTAGTCTAAATCCCCCCTACTTATATGTTAAGTGCAAATTATTATATGCTCCGAATCGACTATTTTAACGGAGCTTTTCATAAAGTGACGAGAAAAACTTTTTTATATTTCTCAGCATGTGTATCGACCAATCTTACGAAATGAGCTGATAATCAAATTTTTAATGTTATGTGTGTGCTATCTTGCTAGGAGTAATGTATGGAAGAGAACTTGAAAATTGACAAATTCCTGTCGACAAAATGGTTTAGTTTTATTACTCGTTGCTAAGAAGGGGCGAAAAGACAATATTGCCACCAAATGTCACTAATTGGCTGGCCGGCCGGGTAGCCTCCACCTAATGAATTGACAATGTTTTTTTATTTATTTTCTGTTTAATAAATAATAAAAATTTAACAATGTTAACAGTACTTTTCAGTCATCAATTAATGTTGGCAACTTGAGTTTGTTTCTTGTATTTAACACAACACACAAAAAAAAGTAACAGAAAAAAAAAGTGGAAAAAGAAAGCTAATTCAGTAGAGTTATACTTATAGTGGGGGTTCAGGTGGTGACACCACAGTGTCCATATTATCCCCGTCACTGTTGGTACACTAACACTTGAGAAATTTGAAAGAAATAATTTTATATATATATATATCAATAATTAATGATTCTAACACATCAATTGATAACAAAAAATATGATTCTAACACGTCCACCTCAATTATTTTATAGTGAAAAGTTAAAAATATGTTATCTATACGGGACAATTGCTATGATGCATTATTTGAAATAAATAAATAAATAAAAATAAACGGTGCATGCATTCATCTACGTATGCCAATCAAAAGGAGAAATGGGGTCCAAAAAAACACAATGCATTGTCACAATCTCTAAGCTCATCAATAAACCCTAAAAATGAAAATGAATTAAAGAGTTTGGAGTAAAGGTTGTTGTTGTTGTTGTTGTTGTGTTGGGGGGCTCACTTGGAGGTTGATATTATAGAGCAAAGGCAAGTGGTAATCCACAAAATCTTCAAACCCTAATTTTAGTCTATACCTTATCTACTTTTAATATAATTCACCAAAATTAAAGTCCTTTGCTTTTGACCCATCAGAGTGAATTGAACCCTAAGCCATAATAACTAATAAGTTTGGAGTTGTGAATGTGTCATGAACATAATGGATAACCTTAACCCACCCACCAACCAACCAACCAACCCCCCTAAGCTTTGAGTAGTTGCCATCTCAGTCTCTTCTTTTAAAATTAAATTAAAATTAATTAATTAATGATGAGTTAAGTTTGCTTCTAATCTTTATCTTTCTTTAAGGCTTTAATTAATTATTAGCTTTAGAAGTAGTTTTTATTTAGTCTCTCACTTCATAATGAAGCTAGAAGAGAGCATATAATGGGCAGCCAGCTGCAAGAATAGCCATAATTAAGCTACCTAGTTCCATGGGCCAGGGAACCCTAATTAATTAATTAAATCCTATTTCTTTGATTTTAACCCCATCAGTTTTAAAAATTAATTAGATAAATATATCCCTAGCTAGCTAGTTGCTACCATGACTTTAGATTGGCTAACTAGCTAGTTACTCTAATCTTTCATAGTTATCCACAAAAATTATGAAATGGCATTATCATAAATACAAACATGATGCTATATGTCTTTCTTTTTCCTGCGAGTATTCATGAAACAATTAATTGATTTACAAATAATATAATGATATTCACGTAATTTAAATATATTATGTTAGGACATCTTAGGTCATTTTTACTGAAAAATTATTTTAAATAGAAAATTTCATCGTCATATAACAATTTTACCAATTAACTCATTTAACAATTTCTGAACACGTATATCTGTCTCTGCAATTCGTTAACAATTTCTAGTAGTAAAATCTACACTATAATTTACCTTTGAAATGTTTGTTTTTATTAAATTATCCTTTAAAATTAAGGTTACTTAAGTATTTTACTCAGAAAATTTATTCATATAGTTATATGTGGCATTGCTAATAAAATTTATAATTTAACATATAACAAAATTTATAAGTCATCAATTACTCATGTATCAATCCCCATCAATTGTTAAAAGAGTGTCTTTTCCTCCAATTGCTAAATTTTGAAAATAAAGATGGTTATTTTCATAATATGAAAGCATTAATTATGTTAATTCATAATAGTGTGCAATCATACATGATTAATTTGATATATAATTATTTTTTTTATTAATGCCATTTCGATCATCAATTATGATACTTCAAATATTTATTGTGCAAGTAACTCATAGGTATTTTTTTAAAGAACGTTATCGTTAATTTTATTATTTATAGGGTATTTTTTTGTAACTAAAATAACCATTTTATATGAATACCATATAAATTATTTATGACTCGATTTTTGCCACAGAAATAATAATAAATTTGGATCGAATAATTCTTTCTTGAAACTCGACATATATCGTTGTGGAAAATGGAATTGGAGTACCCGAAAAAAAACTTTATTAAATTAAAATTTGCGTCAGAGTAAGTTGCAAGTTTTCTGCTGAATTATTATTATTACAATACAAAAAAAATAAAAAAAGATTCTGTCTTCAGAATTGTTCCATGTATATGACCCTCCTCGGGAATTGCAACTAGTAAGATCTCGCATGTGCATTTGCGTCTGCTTCAATTAATTATCATATACTTGTTTGGTAATTGTGAAACCATTAAATTAATTTACTGCCCTATCCTCTATATATAGTGAAAGTTAATTATCGTCAAAATTAATAGTGAGAATTAATTTCAATAACAGAAGTATGTGTCTGGTGTATTAAGGGTTTGAATTCAAATCTAATATATTTATAAATTAAATATTATATTTAATTTTTAATTTTTATTTTATATTGAGTTAGTTTTTTCTACTTCCACAAAAATAAACTGGGATAGACATCTCGTTATTAATTTTAAAAACAACGATCCCATTATTATTATTTAAAAAAAAAAGAGATGCACAATGATACAGCTTGTGTTTTCTGCTTGGAAATTTAAAAGCAGGAAAAACAAAAACAAGAAAAATAGGTCACCAAAACAGAAACTTAAAAATAACAGCAGTAAATAATAATAATAATAAAAGGTAGAAACTCCAAATTTTGACAAAGTAAAATGAAAAAAAGAGTGTAAAAAAAATGTGAATTTACACTCATCCAGATTTTAAAATGTAACTTTTTTTTACCCTCTCCTGTCTCTCTCCCCGCTGACCAGTCTCGCTCGTTCCCTCTTTTCCAATCAGACCTCTTTTTTACTGTCCAAAAAACTTGGGGGTAAGGTAACTTTCTGAGTTTCATCGACTCGACGCCTTCTTCTTCCTCCTTTTCCCGAATCCAGTCCGAGTTGACTGAGTTGACTCACTTGGCGAGCTGCCATGCCGACGTGGCTATGAGAGGTCTAGTGTGCCACCCAAGCATCAGAGAACCGTCGTTCTCCTCCACCTTGTACCCATCCCCGCCGGCGAACAGCGCAAGTAACGTACTAGCTTGCTTGTACGCATTCGACCCCAGGTGAACCGGGTCAAATCCGGCCGATTCCATCCGGCCCCTCCACTGAGTCAACGTCTCGTGCCGTTCAACTCGGTCGCCTCCTTCGCACGCCACCACGTTGCAAATCTGCCTCCCGAGGTAGAGCTCCGACATCACCAGATCCTGGCTCGGGGACGACCCTTCCAGAGAGTCGAACAGGCTGGAGTAGTAATGCAGAGCCTCCGTAAACCGGTCCACGAATACCGGCCCGTTGTGGTTGGCTTCTTGCTCCACAACCGTCACGATCTTTGGCTTCATCGCCTTGATCGACGACAGTACTTTATCTATCCCTGCCGATTGGCTGAGAAGACGGTGTAGCTCGAACACAGAGTTCACCGCCACCGCCTCCACGTCGGCGGGGCGTAGGTCTAGCATCTCCGGCTCCAGATCCGCCAAACTCTTCGCCACGAATCCTCTAAACTCGAATTCGACACCGATTGTTTCAGCTAAGTGCGCCAGTTTCCAACCTACCTGCTGTAAATTATCAGCGTTGTTTGGCTGAGGCGGCCCGATTCCGGTCAATCGGAAAGCCGGCGGTCCGCCCGGCCGTAATGCCAGAGCTTGCATCAGAGCCGGCCACTGCATCCCTTGCTTGAGCCCGAAATCGATTACATGAACCCGATCGGCGGTTGCGAAGGCTTCCAGAATCGCTTGATTGGCAGTGAAATGGGCGAATTTCAGGTAAGGGCAAGTCTCGTAGAAGTGCATCTCTAAGGTATCCGAATAAGAAGGTTCTAGACAGTCTTGCGGGTAAATCTTGTAAATACGGCGAGCAAGAGCTTCGGCGAAGTAGGTAGCGACTTTCCTCATGGATCCCGTCTGAGACGCCGCGAGCAATCCGGTGTGCTTGACGAGTGCGTCGGCGAGCTTCACGTTGTCCTGTTGAACCGCCTCCGCGCAGGCCAAAAGCGTGTGCACGAGCCGGACTCCGGCCTCCTGCGAGTCGATTAGCACCACCGGCCGAGTCGGCTCGGCGGTCAACGCCACCGATGGAGAGCCAGCTGTAATCGCCGACGACGGAGGAGAGGGAGCGGAGTTAGAAGAACCTCCAGGGGAAGTTTTGATGCGCTTTCTGCTGTTATCATTCTCAGATTCAGCTTGTGGGAAAGCAGCAACGCCAGGGATAGCTCTAAGATCGTACTCGGAGTCGTCTCTGAAGATAGCAGAAGACTGGTGGGGCTGCGAGGCGGAGGAAAAATCCATGGAGGAAGAACCTCCGGCGCCGCCGGAGACCAAGGAAGTGGAGTCGAGGGGGGCAGAAGGCGTGTTGTTGAGCTCCGAGAGCATACTGTCGTACCAGGCGGATAGATCGGACGGGTTGTAGTGAACAGTATCGGAAGCGAGGTGAGAAATCCCATCGTCCTGCGCCGCCACCATTACCATCTCCAGCTGCTCGAGCTTCTGAGCCACGTCAGCCATGTCGGACGCCCTGACCTTGTAACCCAGAACGGCAAGCAATTCATCCATCCCGCCGGCGTCCTGGTCGTCTTCCCAGAGCTTCCCTTTCCCTGCAGCTGGGGGAGCCGCCATTGATGCGGATGCAGCAGCAGCAGAGTCGTCGACTCTTCCGCCGCCGTAGCCGCAGCTGGCCTGGTGATGATCCCTTTTCATAGTTGCTTTCTGATAAAAGGGTTTATTCACTACGGGGGGAATTTGTGATAAACGAACTGTTTCCAACTTTCTTCCAGAACTCGAAAACCAGAGACAAAGAGAGAGAAGGGGGGGGAATTGTTACAGAATTGCCATGGGAGTGGTGAAATGAAGGGATTTATTATTTGGAGGGTTTTGGAGAAGACGCAAATGACCTGGTTCCCAAACGGAATTAAAAAAGGGAAAATAAAAAAAAATAGAAAAATAGATCGAAAAAAAGAAAAAGCAGGAGAGGGAAAGAGGAATAAAAAGAGAGAGCAGTGGAGAGTGAAGGGAGGGATGATGGGGAAGAGATAAGGAACAACGGAGGAGGAGGGCCATAATTATTATTTTTCCTTTTTTCTTTTACCCTCTCATATATGCTCATTCTCCAAGTTAGCTCATGTGTGGTTTTGATATTTTATGTTTGTATTTCGGATGAAATGTTAGTTTTATGAAAATAAGAAAATTTTATTTATAAGTTGTACAGCAAAAAAGACGTAACTTCTACCGTTATCATAACTATTGTTGTCATCCGTAAAGACCCCGGCCGTGATCAGTTCCTGACGCAAAATACCCACCAAGTAGCTACTCTACAAAATTATAGCAAAACCTGTTTTTTGAAGGAAAATATACTGAATACTAATGCCTATATGATGAAAAACACTCGACTCTCAAAATCGCTTCCTCTTTAGTGTTTTTTCGATATTTTTCCATTTTAATTTCTACTATTTATTTACGTGTATATATTGATTGTTTTATAATTTTGCAATTTAGGGTAAAGTGTAGTGTCAGGCAATGGAGGTTGGTGTGGTCCGGAAAATGCGAAGTGTGGAGTTGTCAATTTGTTTTAACCATTTGGGGAGACTGTTGCAAGTTTTTTTACTGTTTTTGTTAAGAGGATAATTAGCAACTGTGTTCTTACTATTACCTCTCTTAAGCACAGAACAGATGATGAATTGTGTCGAAACTCGACAGAGCCGTGGCAACACCGCAATTCTATAATAGGATATTTGCTACTGCTCTCCGTACATACCAACACAATTTATTTTAATTAAAAGCATTATCTTACCTCTGTTGTAATTCAGGTTCGGCAATGGTTCTCGATGGATACTTCAAGGTATCGGGTTTGAATTTGATGCTCTTGTTTAAAATTACCAAATTCAAAATATTATAGTTGTTTGACTAAACAAAATCAATCATTTTCGCTGGTAATTTATAAAAACTAAATATATATATATATATTATCGGCACATAGATCATATAGATTTAACTCTACGATGGGAAGTCTTCTCTCATTGTTCATAAGACTAGGATCCAATCTTTGACTACAGCATATCGATCCGAACCTATTTCTGTAACCAGCAATTCTAATCAAGCCACAAAACAGAAGCAAAAGAAAAAGAAAAAAATCCACTTACCTCTGGCAAACCTGTTAACACTAATGGTCGACAAGGAAACTCAGGGGTCTCTTTGAATCCTTCGTCTATCTCAAATGGTGCGGAACACACACACACCCCCACCTCCGTGAATATATGACACTTCTTTGTTATAACTGTCGTGGATTGAAAAATAAACGAACAATTAATTCTTTATTATCAATAATTCGACAGTTTTCCCGTAAATTATTTTTTTATGGAGACTAAGCAAACTAGAGAGGAGAACTTGAAGATTCAGATTGATGCCGGCTTTAAATTTGGCCACTGTTGGCCAACTTTTCTCGTCCCTGAATAGATCTGGTGGTCTGTGTGAGCTTGGAGATAATGTCAAGTTCTTCACATCATGCTGATGTGAAGATTATGACTAGTAATGATTATATGCGGCGCTTTAGTGGAATTTATGGTTGGGCCGAAACCAATGAAAAACACACAACTTGGGAGCTGATTTGTACCCTGGTAAGCCGGTAGGATGGGCCATGGTTCCGTGGAGGAGATTTTAATCAAATTGCGTCCACTCTTGAGAAATAAGGAGGGAGGACCTCGTCGGAGAATGAAATTTCTCCCCAGGCCTTATTACAGCGTTGTTAGCTTGATTCAGAATTGGTTGATCTAGAGGTAAATGAGGAGTCATACTAGAGCCAACGAGGTCATACTGATTGTTTGAAGATGGGAGATGGAAACACGGCGTTTTTTCACCGAAAGGCTTCGGCTAAACGACGGAGGAACATGATTAAGAAGCTAACGGATGCTTTCGGCCGAGTGTTTTTGGGCCAATCGGAGGTGCCTTCATGTTTGAAAGGTTAGTTTAACCGTTTGTTCTGTGCAGGACTAACGCCGATAGCTACACCAATTCTTGATGGAGTCACAGCTAAGGTGTCCGATGATGACAATGAGATGCTGCTCCAACCTTTTAGCCGCGAGGAGATAATAACGGCTCTGAAACAAATGGGATCTAGGAAAGCCCCGGGTGCGGATGACATGTTGGTTCTTTTCTTCCGTAACTTATGGGATGTTATTGGTGATGATGTGGTGGCTGTGATTTTGGGCATTTTGGAGAGCGAGTACCATCCCTTCTGAGCTTAACTATACCTTAATAGCTTTGATTTTGAAAGTGAAAACCCCGGCGTCTCCAAATGAATTCAAACCAATCAAGCTCCGCAATGTGTTGTATAAATTGGTTGCGAAGATTCTTGCTAATAGGCTTAAGCTTATTCTTGATCGTGTTATTTCTCTTGAACAAAGTGCCTTTGTCCTAGGAAAAATTATTGCAGATAATGTTATTGCAGCTTTTGAGCGTTTTCATTCTATGAAGAAGTTCACTAAAGCTAAGATGGGATATATGGCGGCCAAGATCGACATGACTAAAGCTTACAACATAGTTGAATGGAATTTCCTGGAGAATATTATGCGCCGCCTAGGTTTTGCAAAAAGATGAATCTCTCTGATGATGATGTGTGTGAAGTCGGTCTCTTTTTCTTTACTTGTTAATGGACATAGATCAGAGCAGTTTTGTGGGGCTCCTCTCGCAAAAAACATGTAACTGGTTATTAGCACATGCTTGTGAAACTGTAGAAGATAGACCCTCAGCACAAAGAAGGAAAAGGTAAGTGGAAAATGGGTCTCCCGAAAAGCTTAGATGGTTTTCCGAAAAGAGGAGGGGGGATTAGGTTTCTGTGATCTGAAGGGATTTAATACAGCTATACTTGCTAAACAGATATGGAGCCTGTATCAACGACCAATCTCTCTTATTGCCCGATTGATGAAAGCGAAGTATCATAAACACTCTTCTGTATTAGAGGCAGAGGTGGATTATCGCCCTAATTTCATCTGGTGGAGCCTGCTTAGTGCTCAACAGCTTCTCTGGAAGGGCCTTCGATGGCGAATTGGGAATGATGGCTCGGTAAGGCTCTGGGGTGATAGTTGGATGCCTTCCCTTCCGGATTTTTTTATTCCGTCTGCTCCTAACTTCCTTCCAAATGATGCCTTGGTTAGGGATTTGATTGACCCTGTTACGGAACAATGGGATGTCGCAATGATTGAACGCTGCTTTCCTGCAGCAATAGCACAAGCTGTTTTGAAAATTTCGATTCGTAATGGAGGTGATGCTTTGTGATCTTGCACAACAACAAATTTGGTGAATTATCGTCGAATCCATGAGCAGGCTTCTAATGGACGAAGAATGGGTGAGAGTGAACCTGCTGCTGTTTGGCAGAGGCCTCCTGCAAGTGTGTTTAAAATTAATATTGATGTTAGAATCTTTAATGGTGTAGGAATTGGACTTGGAGTTGTTGTTAGGGATTCTGGAGGCCGCTCCCTTGCTGTTGCGGTTAAGAGAATTCCAGGTGAGTGGGCAACCGAGATGTGGGAAGCTTTGGTGGCGGAATATGGCATCCAGCTTGTTGGATAATTGAATCTTACCGATGTGATTTTGGACAGCGACTGTATGGAGCTTATTAGAAATCTTCATGGAATGATGGAAGATCGCACTGAGACCCGGGATTCTTTGCCGTAACATTAATCGTCTAATTAGTGATTTTAGTAGTGGTAGTTCGAGACATTATTATCGTGCAGCTAAGTACTAATTTGTCTTATAACGGGAATCCCACTAACTATCCACACAATGGACATCTTAAGAACATGTTAATTTGATCGGCTCGATAATTCACATTTTACATATTAAAGGTGTTTTTGTTTGATTCGTTGATTTTCATCCATTAAGTCAAGTATTCTCCACCCCATTTCAAACCTACCTATGTGATTGAATTGCTATTTCATGTTGTTTGAAACATTAATGTTAGTCAGACCAACAACTCTAGATTTTCACATTATGGCGGATGTAGACTAAAATTAAATTTCAATACTTTAATAAATACGAAATTTGAGTTAATATAAAATAAATTCATATATTTCAATTACTTACCTAAGTAGAACGAAATAATAATACTACAATCAAACCCTAAATCCGTATGGATATTAAAATACCCAAACCCTTTCGAATCCGGAAAGTGATGCAATTATCCAAGACCTCTGACCCTAGTCCGGGACTGGGTGAGAAATAATATAATTCCCAGCAGAGAGTGTCGCAAGTCCCCAAGTTATGAAATGTGGTGTTCTCGCACAGTAATTGGCCCGACCTTATAATTCCCAGCGTGAACGCCACGCGCTGTGGGGAGGGCAAGTAAGAATTCACCAAAACATAGAGCACATGATCTCATGAAGCCTTAAGGGGAGGGGCGGGCGGATCCCACACCTGGCCGAGTTGTTGCTGGTCAAAGAGATACGCGCCTCTGACCAGAAACTATGATGCACTCGCCAATAGTTGCCCAGTTAGTGTCCCCTCCCGTCACGTGGGAATGCAGTTTGCAGCACGTGTAGCCGACTCTCCCAGCTGAAAGTCTTAAAATGAAACAGAAGGGCGCATCTCAATAATCGCACGGCCCATCATTTTTAAGAGAATAAAAAGAAATAAGTCTGGCAGTTAGAGAGTGGGACCCACTGGGCACAGCAGAAAGGATGGATGAGAGTGGGGGGAGATGAGATCAAAGGCGGGAGATTCAGACGTCAACATCGGTTTCGGGGCCTCCTCCACAACCACCTCCTTTGGGACCCACTCTCCCGTGGGTTTGTTTCAAAAAGGCTGCCAAGTTAACGCCGTTTCTCATACGTTACATTTCTTTTTTCACGAATTAAACAAAATAACTTGACATAAAAAAAGAGCACAGAAAACTAGAAGTAAAAATAAAAAACTTGTAATAAAAACCCTAGAGGCGATTTTGAAATTCAACGACACCGCTTGCTATACATTCGACATTAATCGTTGAGTTTTTTTAATTACTTATTAAAATGTTATTAGATTTTTCTATTTCAAAAGATATTATGGTATTTAAATTTTTTGTAAGAGTTTTTTTATTATAAAGTATGATCGATAAGAGTTTCTTCATATGACGACAACAACTACGATGATAGCAAAGACAAATCTCTTTCACTAGCGGACTAAACGGAGGAGGTGGACTTATTGATGGGGCTCCTTGATGCCCTGCAACCGCGAGATTACGAGTTGTATGGTGGACACTTTTCTCAATCGATTAAGACTGGTCAATCTGTAGTGACATGCCCAGACAAATGACCCTCCAAAGTTGCAATTGCTAAAAAATCAGTCAACAGTAGCAGTTTGACTCTCCTGTTATCGGATTTTTTTATTTTGCTTTCACGTTTAATTTTTCTTTATTTCGTCCGAATGATGTTTGTTTTAGTTTTTTCATCTTGCTAATTTCTTGTTTCTGATTTTATTTGTTTTCGTAATTTGTTGTTTTAATTTTTTTATTGTATAATATATGTCTTTCATTCTAACTTGATTTATTAGTCTCAATAAAAAGTAAGGTAGGATATCTAAATCAGTAAAAATCTAAATTCATATAATTTTGTTATTAAAATTTATATTTTTTTTATTAAGTATGAGCGTTATTATAATGATCGAACATGTCTTAATCGTAATAAAATGAAATAAATATATAAAAATGTGATAAAAATGTGGAGAAGGGGTTAGTACTGAATACTGACAGCATCAACTCTCATGTTTGGGTGGGGCACACAGTCCATGTGATAATGCCACGTTACCTCCCTAGATTCCTTCACCCCTCTCATGGTGGTGGTCCCCGTTCTTTCCCCAGTTTCTCATCTTTTCTTTCTTTTTATTCTGAAATGTCATCCATCCCATCTTTTGTGTTCTCAGATTGTTTTTCTGTTTTAATGAATTATTATTAGTTATTTTAGCTTGCTTGAAATACTTTCTTCTTTATTCAATTATTATTACTAATAATAGTCACCGATATAGTACACATTACAAAAACTTTTGAGATTATTTTATGATTTTATTTGGATATGTTATTTCGTAAATAAAGTATTTTAAAGTAAAATAATATATTATTTAAAAATGTAGTTTTTATGAAAGAGGATTGGGTTGTAAAAATTATCTTATTTGGCTGATACAAAATAATGAGTTATGAACTTTGAATTGGGAGGTTTAAATTGAGTTATTTCAAATATCATATTCGTAACTAAATAAGTGAAATAATTCGATTTGAGTTATTTTAAATACCACAATTATGAAAGACCATGACTTATTTCGAGTGAAAAATACGATATTTTGAACCAAAATACCTCATTCAAATACCTCTAACGACCATTTAGTTAGAAGATAAATTCAACAATCAACATTATGTAATTATTATATAGACCATCGATGATCCTACCCGTGGCAACTAGGCCTGGGAATCAGTTAATTTGGTTATTAGTCGGTTATCGGTCGGGAAAAGCGATCTGATGACTGAAATCGGTTAACCGCATTAACCGACCGAGGAGAGCTCACGGTTAATCTGACTGACCGAATTTAACTGATCGATGTATCGGTTAACCGAATAAGTCATAGGTTAACCGACCGCCTTGAGCAAAAAAATTGACGGCATAAAGGCACGACGTCGTTTTTTTTATTACCGGTTAACGTCGATTAACTCGAGTTAACCGACGATTTTAACCGACTAACCGGCTCCGACAACGACTCTTAACGTTCCCCAACTGCCTCGACCTCGGTTAAACCATTCTTCTAACCGAGTCGGTCTCCAGCCTTGGTGGCAACAACTAGTAGGTATCGGGTTCAAAAGGCCAAACTCGAAAATTGAAGTGTTGAGATGAACGATCGTTACTCAAACGAATCACTTCCACTTCTGACAGTTATTGACAAATAAATTTTCGTTATAGTCTTGCTAGAATTAGGCACGACCATACGATTATTATTTATCAATTATTCATTATGAATGTTATAAGAACATATTGGTCTGAAAATAATATATATACCTGATATTCCTCATTTAATTACGAAAGAAAAATATAGACATTGGGGCAGAACTTCTTATAAAAAATAAAGTTAAATTACTCCAAACTCTTGATACCTCCGGCTCTTTGGATCCAGTGCCTTTCACTATCAAAAATTCTACAGATATACATCAAATCTGATTAATTAATTAATTATAATAATCAGGATTCTATTATTCATCTAGAACGTTATTGGTCGGAATTTTTGTCATTGCATATTCATGGGAATTACACTTATCAATTAATTATGGTTTAAATAATAAAATATATATGTCATTATGTATGAAAGGAACCTAAAATAAGAACAGGACCAGATTCAATTTTAAACAGAGTTTTCTAATTCAACGTCACTTTTGATTGCTATGTTTCATTGTTTTTCTTTTCTTTTCTCTACATTACAGAATGATAATTGTATAAGATTCTTAAGATAAATTTTTTTTCTATGTGTATTATGTCGCTGATGTGGCTATTTGAACTTGTTTCTTGAATATAAATGAACTAGCTTTTATTAATTTTTTCACAAATTACTGACTGATGAGGTATTAAATTTTTATTAAAAAATATGAGTTCAACACTCATTATCTCTAGTTTAATTTCTTAGGTTCGCAAATTCATACCATTAAATATTTTTCGTACCAAAATCAGCATAGACGTTGATTTTAGGTGTTATAGTGACTAATTACTTTTATAGTTATTAGTGAATATATGGGTTTCTTTTCTATTACGAACCGGTCTATTTTAATTTTAGAATTTGGATGATATGTTTTTATATTTATAGGTGGATTAGGATATTTATATTTGGCCAAGTGTATTTTTGCTTCTTCACCATTCGGCTTAGTATAATAAACTATTCTAGAAGTGCCAATGGTTAATTATGATAAGCATGCCATATATTCACTACTAGTAGAAATCGAGATAATTCAATAATTTTCATAAATAATGGTTGATATGAGGATTCAAGATAATAAATACAAACGAAAAAAGTAAAAGTCTACACAAGTCATGAAATTGGTATGAACCGAAAAAAATATAAAAGAGTTTGTCTAACTAATGTATGAACGGCTTTGTACGTTAGCACCGTATATACCAGCCAACTTACACGAGGACATATATATACCGCCAAGAATGTCAACACTTATACGATGATATATAGCATCGCCAGTCGCGAGCCACCCAACACATCACATATATTCACTAGCTAGCTAGCTAGTAGTAATGTGACTAATGTTATGAAATTTTGCTGTGTGAAACTATTTGGGTGATGGGATGATTCAATAATTGAAACTAAAACTATATGTATACAGATGAGAGAAGGTACGTAGCAGTCCGTCCGCCTCAATCAAAAAACTAATCTCACATGGTTGTACATCTCACACACTGTCCCACATGGTTGATTAATATATATGTCATTGTTGTTTTTATGGTATATATTCGACGTATGACGTTCTCGTAGGGAGTTGTTAATGGGAGGAATCAAGATAAAAAGGTAAAATCTATTGAAATCGTGAGTCCTATTTGACATTCTCATAGCATAGTCTGCTTGTTATTTACAGCCTTGTTAGCATTGCGACGGAAAACATACACCTCCAAAAACGAGGATATATTGTCAACAAAAAGGCAAACTCTTCTGCAATAATCACGCCGTCCGCCACAAAACTCATACTTGACTGCAATAACAAGGAGAGAAATAACTATACTTCACTTTCGATGTTCACCTATCATACGGTCCATCGAAAACAAAAGACACACTCGTCTCGAACCTGCACAACCAGTAACTTCAGGACATGATACAGATCATGGAGCTAGGTGCTTTTATGTATTGTTGAAAAATTGGTTCGCCAAATAATAGTAATGGTAAATGGTTCACTGATACAAATGCAGGACAGCCCCATGACTTGGGTGCACTAAAAGCCCACTTTCTTTTGGGTTTAGGCCCTTGGCTGACTTGATCATGCCATACGGCTAGGGTTTGGATCGCACCACACCCGCCGTAGTACGTACGGCACGTCGTAGGTTTGAAAGTTTCATTATTTGAATTATTTCACCAAACTAATATTTTTGTTTTAACACCCAAACTGTTGTGTAATTTCAATTTAGTCACTCAACTAGTTTACCAAGTGCGGTTAAGAGTTAGGTTAATGTCAATTGGTTATGAAATTGGTTAAAATGTACCAAACCAGTTAAAATGTGAGTTCAACCCGTACCTGCGCTGAACTCGAGATAAACATAATAAATTTAAAGTTAAACCATTAAATTATTTGATCGGACTTTCTTTTAATTTATTTTAAATTTTAATTGGACCGTTAAGTAAATCTCCTCATATATTTATTTCTCTTTCCTTCCTCCGTGTAATCTTCTTAAATTTTATTTTATTAATGAAATTTATTTTCTCAAAAGAAACAGATCAATATCAAAAAGTAAATAAAATAACATTGTAAGTGGCCGACATGAGTGATGTGGAATTCCTCAAAAAATAGAGTTTCATTTAAATTGGATTATAAAGTAGGTGAACTTCAAGTATCACTACATAAACTCAAAGTCTTCCACTCTTGATGTATAATTAGTTTGTGTGACCTGAAAATGGAAATGATAATTCAAAACTATAGAGCTCTTAGGCCAGGTATAATTTGAAATGGATCCTTGATAATTTATGCATATCATGTCAAATTACTCCTTGCAATTCTAAAATACATCAATTTATATACAATTACATATAAATATATAAAAGATATCATTCGTAAACCGAACTATATATACCCGATCGATAATCTAGATTCATCATGACAAAGATAATTTTTCAAATAATTTTTTGAATACGTCGTGTAAATACTAAATAAGTCTAGCCAACTAGCCAACAAAGTATTTTGATCGAAACCCCGTGATCCAGTAACAGGATAATCCGGCCCAAAAACATGATGGACCGAGCTCAATATTGTGTGGACAAGTAAGATGAAAACCCGGCCCAAAATTCATCGTCTTCTCGGTTTCTGATCGCTGGAACATGAAAGAAGCATCCACAGTTCAACTAAACGGTTAAAAACCAACCGCTCATCCGTAAGCGGCCAGAGATGTCGACTGCCAGAATCCAGCCAGCGGTGGCCGCCGTAGCTGCTTCTGCTCTCTCCTCCACCGTAAAATACAGCAGCTTCACTTTCAATTGTCCTTCATCCACCGTCTTTGCCAGACGCCCCAGCATTCGGAGAACCCTCACATTTGCTATGTCCACCAGTGTGTCAAACCCTCTCGAAATCTGCGTGAAGGCCTCCATCACTCAGCCAACCAAGCTCGGAGACTGTAAGCGAATTTTTCCTTCACCATTAGTTTTTTTATATATCGTCATGAATTTTTATGAGTGAATTTCGGGTTTGAGTTTTAGGCCCATTCTGCCAGAGGGTGTTGCTAACAATGGAGGAAAAGCGTGTACCTTATGACATGAAGTTGGTAGATTTGAATAACAAGCCAGAATGGTTTGTTTCAATCCATCTTTTACCTCAGTTTATTGTTTATTTCCTCAATAATTATTTCAATGGCTCCTCTACTGGAATCTACTGTTTACCGTTTGATGTAAAATGTACTCTTGTGTTCATTTCTTTCTGATATTGTTTGATATGTAGGTTCTTGAGGCTAAGTCCAGAAGGTAAAGTCCCTGTTGTAAATCTTGAGGATAAATGGGTTCCGGATTCGGATGTAATTACTCAGTCGCTGGAAGAGAAATTCCCTGATCCACCATTGGCCACACCACCTGAGAAATCTTCTGTGTACGTATATGTCCTGTTTTCCAAAGCTTAAATGTTACTGAAATGCTATAGCATCTTCCATTGTTTCTGGTATTGGAAAGCTATCTAATACGGCCCTGTTCAGTGGATTGTGCGAAATTTGAACATGACAGATTAATGCTGGTTTTCATAGCTTGTGTCATATTCTGAGGGAATATCAACTTAAGCAGAATTCTGAACTTGACTGATAATTGTCGAGACTTTTCAGTTTTCAGCGACTTATCCACATTATATCTATACCATGATTCTATTTCTCTAAAAGATTTCTCCTGTTCTGTATTGAACCACACGTTTATATGTATGTGCCTGTTTATGCTTGATGTAAATTCCTCATCTCTATCACTGAACGAGAGTTAGTATTACTTGATGATTCTTTGGATTCAGACGTGTGGGATGTTAATTTGTTTTCACTCCATCGAATTGGCTAGATTCATTTCTATGCATCTGTTGCCTCAGCCATATGGGTCTATCTCTTTCCTGTCTGCGGTTTTTTCTAACGAGTGCGAGGAAATGAAAACAAATGAAGTCCATAGGAATCGACGCCAGTATCAGAAAGTTTGATTTTACTCGACTTTCAAACCTAGTGCCTTTATGTTTGCTAAATCAGTGTTATCTGTTGATGCAGCGGCTCAAAGATATTCTCCACCTTTATCGGATTTCTTAAAAGCAAAGACCCTGCAGATGGAACAGAGCAGGCGTTGCTGAGTGAGCTAAGTTCTTTTGACGATTATATAAAACAAAATGTGAGTTACTGAAGTATGGTCTGTCTTATAAAACAATGTTATAGAAGAACCAGTTGAGCTGATGTTATCATTGGCTAGTTTCTTATTAAACGAGTTCTGGAGTTTAATTGAGTTCATAGTTGTTCACTTCAACTCTTTTCAGTAAATTTCTAAATGGTTTTGTTGTGATCAATGCATCAATCTGCCATATATGATTGTTCAGGGTCCTTACATCAACGGGGAAAAGGTGTCGGCGGCAGATCTGTCTCTAGGACCAAAGCTGTACCATCTGGAGATAGCGTTGGTTCATTATAAAAATTGGTCAGTTCCAGAGTCGTTGCCTCACGTCAAGTCGTACATGCAGGTATTTACAAAGGGAGCTCCATAGCTTCCTCTCCACAGTTTGTTGCTATTGCAAAGGCCAAAGCTTTGTTATGTTTCATCTCTGGGCCTCTACGAAAGTTTGGTTTCAGTTTTCCTTCATAATCTGGGTTTCATTTTTATTTGTTTTCTCCGATGCAGACGATTTTCTCCATGGATTCCTTCGTTAAAACGCGTGCACTCCAGGAAGACGTTATTGCTGGTTGGCGGCCGAAAGTCTTTGGTTGAAGAATTTACGTAAAGTTTGTTGCATGGGCTGTAATTTCTGTTTTGTCCTAGTTTCCCCAGAATGTCTTTGGGGCGGAGGTAGAACTTCGATCGCTATATATAAATAAATAAATAATTTAAATACACACTGGCCACTGCTGAAAATATATGGGCTCGAGTTATCGAATACAAGTTACCATGTATCCACCGCAGGCCAACTGTCCAGGGCAAGTTCCCTTTACCCTTGTGCATGGAACTGTTTGTTGTTGCACTTGCATATGTATATATGTTGATGATACTGGAGTTGGATCCGGAGACTTGACGTTCCAAGGCGAGTGGCGTTCTTTCTCTGGTTGGTTTGCAGAGATGGCTCAAGTGCTGCAATGGGAGGGGTTCTTCGAGAGGAGAATGGCCTTTGGATCGGTGGATTTGCTAATTGGGCCGGCACTCAATCGATTCTGCAGACTGAACTCTACAGCTATTAGGAAAGAGTATTGCAATGAAGCCTAGGTTGAATTATACGATTTACATCACTGTAAAGTTTGACCTTAACATTATAGATTCTCATTTTTTACTTCTTCTTAGAAAGAGCGTGTTGAATTATGTAATTTATTATAAATTGATTGCTTCCAATTCAATTAAGCATTTCCAACTCAGACGGATGGTTTAGGTGACACGTTCGAATTACGTACCATGTCCTCTGTCTCCAGCAAAAACGGTATCACCGCCTCATCTTTTATTACTCTGGCTGAGCAGCCTTTGTGGAAAAACTATTTTGACCCACAAATGAACGAATGCAATGCATTCAATAGATAGTTGTTGTTAACTGCAATGGCCATGGAGATTAGCAGTTCAGGTGTTGGGGTTGTTACGTTGAAACTTGAAAGCTTAGCCAACTACCAATCTGCTCTAATTTAATTAATTCGCATTGTTAACATCACTAGTAAATATTCCACTATGGAACTTCAGCGGATTATAATTATATCATTTATAAAGAGGCAAATTTGAAGTATACAACAACCAATCAAAGTAACCGAATGATTAACCTCACATTTAGGCTTCCAGCAAATACAAAACAAACACAAAAAATAATTGAAGTAAAAGAAATAAATTAATTTTGTCGGGTAGCAATGTAATTAGCAAAATGATAGAGAGGTGCTGCCTTCACGGGATCAAAGCCAGCCAACTCCTTATTGGCTTCATCCACCAACTTGGCTGCGAACTTTCTCGCGCCGTCCAAACCCAACAGCTTCGGATACGTCGCCTTGTCCGTCGCCAGATCCTTGCCGGCGGTCTTCCCCAACTCCTCCGAGGACTTCGTCACGTCTAGAATATCGTCCACCACTTGGAATAGTAATCCGACGCACCTCGAGTATTTCCTCACTTTCTTCACGCTCTCGTCGTCGGCTCCCCCCAAGATCGCCCCGCAAACCACCGCCGCCTCTAGCAGCCTCGCGGTCTTGTGGATGTGGATGTACTCCAAGTCCTCCAAACTCACTTTCTCGCCTGCCGTTAATTAACAGTCAACCATCAGAGATTTGACTTTTAAGCCAGCAATCTAGTGTTACGCGAAATTCAGAAATTGCCCTCTCAGAAATTCTGAAATGTGGACGTAGTCAACACAGTTCACAGTTAAGGGATGCTGGCAACTCAATCATTTTAAAATCCTAACTTAGGAAACTATTTTGATTTTTTGTTGGTATTATTATGTTTGAACCATTTTTATTTATTAAATGTATTTCGATAGTTTTTTTTAAAATAAAAAATATTTAAATGATGAATTTTGATAAAATGTTGAATTAACGGCTAACATATTTACAAAGTTGACTATGTTAACCATATCGACATTCCATTCAAAATAATAACATAATGATAATTAAAAATAAATTTAATTTAATAATATTTAGCGAACATAATTTTCTTTGATAGTTAATATAAAGGCAAAATAAAATTGAAGTATATCAATATCACGTCTATTTAAGTAATCTTATTAAAATAGAAGTAATCACATATGTATTTTCCTTAACCATTATATTAGATTCTGTTCCTAAAGCCGATATTTAAATTAGGATATTCATCAAACAGCTGGCTATATGCTTAATTAATTTACCTTCGCTGGCGATGTCGACGATCTGGCCGGCGACAAGTCCAGCAGCCCCGACGGCGGATCCGAGCTCGGCGATCGACCGAATGATTCGCTCCGGGGAGACAGTTTTAGGGGTCTGGGCGGCGACGTGCTCGAAGGAGAAGGAGAGGAGAGCGTCGCCGGCGAGAATAGCGGTGTCCTCGCCGTACTTCTTGTGATTAGTAGGGACTCCACGGCGGAGGTCGTCGTTGTCCATGCAGGGGAGGTCATCGTGGATGAGAGACATGGTGTGAATCATCTCTGTGGCGCAGGCCATCGGCATTGCGATCGAGTCGTCGCCGCCGACCATCTCGCAGGCGGCGATGCAGAGGACGGGACGGACGCGCTTGCCGCCGGCGAGGAGGGAGTACCGCATCGCCTCGTGGATTTTGATCGGACGCTGAAGCGGAATAGCCTCCTCGAGGGCCGTGTTGACCCGCTCGGCCTTGGCGATCATGTACTCCCCGAAATCGAACTCTGGGAGAGAGGGGGGAGTTTGGTCGGCAAATTGCAGGGGAGAGACAGAGGATGATGCGGCAGCGGCGGAAACGCGGAGTTTGAATTGGGGTAATTGGGATTTGGGATTGTTGTTGAAGATGGAGGGATGTATTTTGAGGAGAGCGAATTTGGAGTGTTGAAGATGAGAGGAAGAGATGGCGGTTGAAGCTGTAGAGAAGGAAGAAGAAGCCATGGCTGCTGGTTGAATTGAAGGTGAAGGATGCTCTGTTTCTGGTTTTGAGTGAGAAGATTGTGATTTGGCGGAGGGTTTATAAAGGGAGACTTGGAAGGTTTTAAACTAAGAAAAAAACACAGAAATGGTTTATGCGGGCGGCTGAGGAAAGGTATGATTCCTGGGGATGGGAATTTGGATTCACTAGGATGGCAGAGTCAAAGTCTGTGGTGGTTAAAAGAACAAAACCAAAGTTGGGCACTTGGCAGTGAGTTCTGTTGGAAAATCTTCAACAGTGAACTGTTAAATTAGGGAATAAGGAATCATTTCTCTCCTTTTTCTTAATTATAATTTGGTTAGAGTCAGTGATTGTGTGCCGCTGTATGTTGGGGACTAATCTTTCTTCTATTTTATTCATTTGTTTATACAGTCCAGTTTGTGAGCCACCCTTCGCTGACTGCCCACACATTTACATGATTTTTCAGCAAGCCATTGTTATATTAAAAATTAAAGCTTTGATCATTGGTGGCGGCTGAGTTATGGGATCCATATAATTGGGGATATTTCTTCCACTTCATAGTATAGAATTGATCGAGCAATATGCAAATAAGTGCCTCAGTACTCTAGTTTTCATTAGTGCCGAAGGGCACTTCCCCGCCGATGTGTGGGTTGGATAAGTGACTCGTCATAAGCCGGTCAAGAATGCTTCGAGCATGAAACAGTTGCTCAATCGTGTAATGACCCCTTTCGGCCTTTCATATCGCTTAATGAATCCTTGACGGCTCATGATCCTGATCAAGACTTTTGGTGATAAACGTAACCCTAATATGTATGAAGGTATCTTAATTAACAAACCGTTTTAGGTCAAAGGCCAAGATCGCCTTGAAAAGATCTACACTCAAGATACATAAAATCACTTTACATAAATTAAAAAATTTCTCATCCACACATCCTTAAAAAACCTCTCTTTGTCAAGTACATATACCATCTTTCTTACCTCAATTTAGAACTCACTACTAGCCGTTATTTGTGAGTGCAAAGAATCAAACTTAAGTGTTGAATCAAGTGACCACCACCTGACTCGAGAGATTCGAGATCATTTCCTCGTTCACTCCAAATATCTAGGGCTGAACAAATTTGTTTTTCAAATGAAAAATCTAAGGGGATCATCAATTTGAATTCTAATGTGATGGTGAGATGATAATAATTGTCGAACCTCAGTAATGATTGTTCCAACAATTGGATATAGGGTGTTTCATTTCTTAATGTATAATTAATAACATATAAATTCACGCTTTATTATTGGAACAACTCCATTTTAGACAATTTATTTTGGTCCGTATATATATTTATCGTTCGTGTATTTTAAAAGTTAATTAGTAAATTTTCAATGGCCAGAGCATTAGAAAAACTGTAGAGTACGTTCGACCTTCATTTTAGTTAAATTTGGATTGATCACTCCATGGACCAGTAATACAATAATGATGTGTCGAACACTCAAAAACATTAGTTAAAAAAACTGAAAGTGATCATGAACGTGGCAGATATGTCATATAGCTAGAAACATATTTTTATGGATAATCACCAACTATAATATTATTAGTGCACAAAGTAGCTGCACCATGGATTGCACAACGCTTAAACAAACAAGTAATTAACCATTAACTTCATAATTATACGACAACAACAACACGTCACTCAAAATCAACTAATCCCCCAAACAAATACCGACTAGCTAATTTTTTTCGAGTAGCAATGTAATTAGCATAATGATAGAGAGGTGCAGCCTTAACAGGATCAAATCCAACCAACTCTTTATTGGCTTCATCCACCAACTCCATGGCCAACTTCCTGGCACCATCCCACCCCAACAGTTTGTGATATGTGGTCTTATCGGCAACAAGATCCTTTCAAGGAGTCTTTCCCAACTGCTCCGACGAGCCCGTTACATTCAATATATCATCCACTATTTGGCCCAACAATCCCACACACCTCGAGTACTTCCTTAACTTTTCCACACTCTCTTGGTCCGCTCCACCAATAATCGCACCGCACACCGCCGCTGCCTCCCCTAGCGTCCCCGTCTTGTGGATGTGAATATACTCCAGCTCCTCCAAACTCACTTCCCTGCCTGTGTTAATTAGCCAAAATTTGAGGATTTGTCAAATAAATGTTAAATTTAATCAAGGTATATAAATGAGTTGTAGGAAAATTTATTTCCCATTTGAATAAATTGGGATATTTAATTTCACTTAAATTTCTATATCCTTTCATCCAAATTTTCTTTTACAATTCTTTCCAATTTCAACACACCTTGTTTATGCTAATTCCAACTTAACTTTTCATAAAATGATGATTCCATTTTTAAAACTAAAAAAGTGATAATATATGGGTGATGCAGGTATAAGGGTTCTACTCTAAATTTCGGCCGAATTTTAATATTATATAATTTTATTTATATTTATAAATTGTTTGAACTTATATATAATTCGGTCCAATATATTGAATCATTTTGTATATTCCGTTGCTCAATAAACTTACCAAAATTCATTTCCAAAGACATAGATTTTATGTCATAGCGAAACGGTTAGGTGTTAACAAAAATTACCTTCGCTAGCGATGTCAACAATTTGGCCGGCCACTATTCCGGCGGAACCCGAAGCTGATCCAAACTCGGTAACGGTTCGGAAAATATGTTGGGTTATCCCACGTCGGAGAGTGGAAGGGGCTGGGTGCTGTTTATAAGTGTGAGGGAAAGCCTCACTCTTTAAGCTAACTTTTGGGGTGAGAATGCCTAATAGCACCCAACAAAATACGCTCCAACGGGACGGTTTTGGGGGTCCGGTGACCAAGTGCTCGAAGGCCAATGAGTGGAGGGCGACACCGGGGAGGACAGCAGTGTCTTCGCCGTACTTCTTGTGGTTAGTAGGGATGCCACGACGGAGGTCGTCGTTGTCCATACAGGGGAGGTCGTAAGGGACATGGAGTGGATCATCTCGACGGCGCAAGCCATCGGCATTGCAAGCAATTCATCGCTGCCAAAAATCTCACAGGCGGCAATGCAGAGGACCGGACGGACCCGCTTGCCGCCGGCGAGGAGGGAGTAACGCATTGCCTCATGGATTTTGAGAGGGTGGCGGAGGGGAATGGAATCTTCTAGCGCCTTGTTCACTCGGTTCATCTTGGAAACCATGTATTCCCGGAAATTGAAATCTGGAAGAGGGACGGCGGCGGCGATATTGGGTTTATTATGTTCATGTAATACAGGGGAGAAACAGAGGAAGCGCGGAGTTTGAGTGGGAGCTGCGTGGATTGTTGCTGTGGAGATGGGGATTTGTTTATAATGTTAATGTTGTTGAAGATCAGGGGTTTAGGAGAAGAGATGGTTGAATTAGTTAGAGAGAAGGAAGAAGAAGAAGCCATGATTGATCATGCTCTGTTTTTCCGTGTTGAGTTCAAGTTACTGTACTGCTTTAAATTGGTGGTTTGTCATTAACTTTATAATTTCGACATGATTGGATAAGAGTTTTAGAGATCAACGGGGATTTCAACACTCAACCCATGCATGTGCATAAAAGCTAGCTGGCCTGTCCTGAAGTTCATTTGAAGATATATGAACATTGACTTTCCAGTTTACAAAAAAGATAGATATTAATTACTTGTTTCACAAGCATCCAGTATATAGCTTGTGATCAGCCAGCCAGCCTTGGGTGACTTGTTCATACATTAACACGATCTTTTATGATTGCGATTTGAGACACTAAATGATTCGTTTAAACTTGATCATCAGTGGGGGGTCGAGACAGAGTTAAGACTTCAGCGGGGATTCTCAAACACTCAACCCAAGAGCATGGCCGTGCTCTGACTACTGCCGGTTTTGGGGAAAAAGCTATATACTCTCTTTTATCGAGATATTTAGTCTCTTTTACTTCACAGATTAGGCATACTTCTTCACAATATCCTAGATAACAATTTTGACAAACCAGAGCTTGGAGCAAGGCGATTTTTGGAGATTTGGAGCGTATGCATGCAAGGCTTTCTACCACGGTTGGCCAAGGATGAATCAAGACGTTGGGATTAGGATTTATTCAAAGAATATGTCTTCTTCTCTGATTTTCTCTTCTTCTTCTTTTGTAATTTAGTTCTTGAAATCATGACCAACTAAACATTTTTTGTTGTCTAGATTAATTAGATGAACTTCTTGACTGGATAATTACAAGTTGATGATGATAGGATTTTAACTTTTTAAGTGTAATTGAGGTTATTCAGATTCATAGATAAGTTCTTTGTGATTTGAATTTAGATTTCGTTCTTGCTTAGTTTGGTGGCAGTTCGATTTCTTTTTGATTGGTTTGTGGATCTAAAAGAAATATTTGTTGATAAAACGCTTAACGTTAGGGTTTTCGATAGCTTGAGAGAGGATCGATTTACTTGGTCTTTTTAGCATTGATTTTATTGTAGCATTTCATCAAAAACCTGTAATGCGTTTTGTTTATAGTCGAGTAGAATAAGTGTGCATTTAGATCACGAAAACGGTGTAAATATACTGTATGAGATTTCCAAGTCATCTGATCATTTGTTTATCTCATATCACATCTTCATTATTCATCATGCATGTGACTAGTTGGAATTCAAGTGTATGCAGCTCTCATTCTAATATTTGATTTGGTACCCAGTATTATCTACTTATTTTCTTAGTCTGAACAGTCACAATCATTGTTTTAGTTTCTACATGATTAGATTAATAATTGAACAACTAAACCTTATTTTTACATGGTCTAGTCACCTATCTAAATTAAGTAATAACATTAAAAACTCCTAAAAATTACGGATTCCATTTATAAATACCACTTTTGCCCCCAAAACAGAGGTGTTATTACAAGATAAAGGCAAAAAAACATTTGCAGAACTCGAACCGATACCTCAAAACAGTATATTGATTATTAGTTTTGTCGAGTAGCAATGTAATTAGTATAATGATAAAGTGGTGCGGCCTTAACAGGATCAAATCCAACCAACTCTTTATTGGCTTCATCCACCAGCTCCATAGCCAACTTCCTGGCACCATCCAGACCCAACACTTTCGGATACGTGGCCTTATCGTTAGCAACATCCTTACCGGCGGCCTTCTCCAGTTGCTCCGACGAGCCCTTCACGTCCAGTATATCGTCTACTATCTGGCTCAGCAATCCCACACACGCCGAGTACTTCCTCAACCTCTCCACGCCCTCCTCGTCCGCTCCGCCGATAATCGCACCGCACACTGCCGCCGCCTCCGCGAGCTTCGCAGCCTTGTGGATGTGTATGTACTCTACCTCCTCCAAACTCACTTTCTTGCCTACGTTAATTAGGCAAAATTGAGAATTCATTCATTGATTTATTTTTTAAGGAAATCGAGAGAAATTGAAAGGTAATAATATTCTTCTTATGATTTATCAAGTCGCTATACTAGTTTTTCAAGTGTGAAGTGTGAAGTTTGATGTAAAATGATTAATATATCTTTAACAAATCACATATTTATCATTTTGTAAAAATAATTCATATTATATTAATTATCAATGATGAATATATATTTTTTATTTTTTAGAAAATTAATAAGTTTAGTAATAGTGTTTTTGAAATTTTTTCTTCCTTGATTTATTTTTTATAAAACTCTCATCATATTAATAACAAGTACAATAAAAGTTATTTTAGAAAGATAGTAAATAGATCTTTCTATTAAGAATATATTAATTTATTCATATTAAAATAAAGACACATGAAATAAAATATGATTTATATAACACCTTTTTAGATGAAAAATTAAATTTCAATTAAGTAATTTTCAAAAAGAGAAAACTTTCCAATTACCATTTATCTTTCTATTAACGAAACTAAATAAAAAAATTTAAGTCGTTTCAAAAGCTTGAGGTGATAATAAAAAGGAAAGTGGTGTTATTTTAGTGATAAAATGTGTTTTTGGTGATTTAAAAATTTTGAATTTGAAACTATTATACTTATGAAATAGTTTCTGTTATGTTTACTTTATATATCCTATTTTGTATTAATTGAGAATTTTCGCCTACTATGACAAAAAGGAAAGTGAAAAGTTGTTAATTACCTTGGCCGGCTATGTCGACAAACTGGCCGGCGGCCATTCCAGCGGCCCCCGTGGCTGATCCAAGCTCGGCAATCGTTCGGAGAATTCGTTCGGGCGGGACATTTTTCAAGGCTTGGGTGGCCAAGTGCTCGAAGGCGAACGAGAGGAGGGCATCACCAGCGAGGAGAGTTGTATTCTCTCCGAACTTCTTGTGGTTGGCGGGCTTTCCACGGCGGAAGTCGTCGTTGTCTATACAGGGGAGGTCATTGTGCATAAGGGACATGGTGTTGATCATCTCGGTGGCACATGCCATCGGCATTGCGAGCAATTCATCCCCGCCGAACATCTCGCAGGCGGCGATGCAGAGGACCGGATGGACCCGCTTGCCGCCGGCGAGGAGGGAGTAGCGCATTGCCTCGTAGACTTTGAGAGGGTGGCGGAGTGGGATGGCCTCTTCCAGAGCCTTGTTCACTCGGTTGACCTTGTCAATCATATATTCCCGGAAATTGAAATCGGGAAGATTGGGCTTATTATGTTCATGATGATGATGCAGGGGAGAAACAGAGGAAGCGCGGAGTTTAAAAGGGAGGAGCTTGGATTGTGGTCGTGGAGATTGGGATTTGCTGATAATGTTAATGTCGTTGAAGATGATGAAGGGTTTATTCAGATGAGGAGGAGAAGAGATGGTTGAATTAGTTAGAGAGAAGGAGGAAGAAGAAGCCATGGCTGATACTCTGTTTTTTCTCTGTGTTGAGTTCAAGTTGCTGGTTTGTCTCTGTGTTGAGTTCAACTAATTATTTTAAACATGATAATGGATTCATGTGGGATTGGTTTAGAGATATAACTTGTGATTATCAGCCAGCCAGACAGCCTTGGGTGACTTGTTCATACATTAAAGTGATCTTTATGATTGCGATTTTGATACACTAGTTGATTCCTTTTAAACTTGATCATCAATGGGGGGAGACGGAGTTTAGACTTCAGAGATCAACGGGGATTCTGATCAACACTCAATCCATGTGCAATGTAAGTTGACCGATCCTAAAGTTGTTTTAAATACGAAAGTTAATTTTTCAGTCTCCATAGAAATTAGTTATTACTTGTTTCACAAGCATCCACTAGCTATCTACCTTAACATACAATGTTGCTTGTCTGAATCCTTTCGTTTGCAACTACTTAAAGAGGATTGTAATTAATTATAAGCTGCGTAACTAATTATGTATGGTTATAATTATTTATTAGTGTAATTAGTTTTTTTTCTGATAGAAAATTTGTAATTTCATTAATAATAACTCGTAAAATAAATGTTTGTCAAATTGACAGATAATCATTCAGAATGGATCTATCTTCTAACGACTACATTCAAAATAATGAATCGTCTAACAAACGTATGAACAACACCATTACCATTTTTCCTAACAAACATAATCGACATACCCAATTTTGATAAAACTCTCAACCTACACTGGACAATAATTAATTATTGAGACTCACCCAAAAAAAATCCCCAAACAAGGAATAGCCAAGTTCATGTCCAGATCGTACGAGATCACCATTTTAAGTTGTTCTTCAGAGATAGTTTTTATTTTTCAGAATTCGGTTTTACTTTTCAGAGTCTATTTTTATTTTCTGCATTCTGTTTTTACTTTTCGTAGATTATTTTTACCTCACAAAGTTCGATTTTACTTTATGCCGACCAAATTATCATAATTTAATATAGTTTAAAATGCACTCAGGTGTATACAAAACATCCCAACCATTATTTAGATTTTAAAAAATTACATCGAAATTCTAAACATCAAAATAGACTGAACCGTGGCTTGCAGTGCACTTCTCTAAATACACCACTTAACGCAATCAACTATTAACTAACCACATAATCGGACAACATCAACAAATATCACTCAAACATACTTAATGATCCGACAACAAAAACAAAGAAAACTTGTAATTAGCCTTGTAGATTAGCAACATAATTAGCATAGTGGTAAAGAGGTGCGGCCTTGATGGAATCAAAACCACCCAATTCCTTGTTAGCTTCATCGACCAGTTCGAATGCGAATCTCCTAGCACCATCCAATCCCAAAAGTTTAGGATACGTGGCCTTATCGATAGCAGCATCCTTCGTAACGTCTCGAATATCGTCGACTACTTGGATCAGTAATCCCACACACCTTGAATAATTCCTCAACTTCTCCACACTCTCATCATCTGCTCCGCCGATAATCGCACCGCATACCACCGCAGCCTCCACCAACCTCGCCGATTTGTAGATGTGTATATACTCCAATTCCTCCAAACTCACTTCCTTACCTACAATACATTAATCAATTACTTATAATTACGCCTCGTAAAAATTAGATAGGTTATGGGTGAATAATTGATAATCCACGTAAAAATATAGAATAAGCGCGGAAATTGTGAGGCAAATGGTTGTCTCACTAGAGACAACAAACCTTTTGCATGTATAATTAATTACCTTCACTAGCAATGTCGACAATCTGGCCGGCCACTATTCCAGCGGCACCCGAAGCTGATCCAAACTCGGCAAGCATTCGGAAAATACGCTCCAGCGGTACGGTTTTGGGGGTTAAGGTGACCAACTGCTCGAAGGCCAAGGAGTGGAGGGCGACACCGACCAGGACAGCAGTGTCCACGCCATACTTCTTATGGTTGGTGGGCTTGCCACGGCGAAAGTCGTCGTTGTCCATACAGGGGATGTCGTCGAGGACAAGAGACATGGTGTGGATCATCTCGGCGGCGCAGGCCGCGGGCATCGCAAGTGATTCATCGCTGCCGAACATCTCACATGCGGCAATGCAGAGGACCGGACGGACCCGCTTGCCTCCGGCGAAGAGGGAGTAGAGCATTGCCTCGTGGATTTTGAGAGGGTGGCGGAGGGGAATGGAATCTTCCAGAGCCTTGTCCACTCGGTTCATCTTGGAAATCATGTATTCTTGAAAGTTGAAATCGGGAAGAGTGACGGCGCCAGTGGTGGTTTTATTGGCGGGTTTATGTTCAAGATGATGGGAGGGAGAAACAGAGTAAGCGCGGAGGTTGAGTGGGAGGAGCTTGGATTGTGGTAGTGGAGATTGGGATTTCTTGATAATGTTAATGTTGTCGAAGATCAAGAGTTTGTTACATTGAAGGGAAGATATGGTTGAAGTTACAGATAAGGAAGAAGAAGAAGCCATGGCTGCTAAAGTCTAATGCTCTGTTTCTGTGTTGAGAGATGACTGGATATATATTTCCGATTGGTGATCAGCCAGCCTTACTGTGACTTGCTCATACATTAACATGATCTTTATGATTACGTTTTGATACACAAGTTGATTACTTTAAACTCGATCATCATTGTGGGAGAGTTGAGATTTGAGAGATCAGCTTGGGATTCTCAGCGCTCAACCCCCACGTGCATGTAAGTTGACCGATCCTCAACGTTGATTCTCCGTACTCCATAGAAACTAGTTATTACTTGTTTCACAAGTGTCCGCTATATACCTTTAATTTTCGTCGTACTTCTCGCACAGCCTTTCATGGCATCATTACCTGCAAAACTGAAGGCATATGCAATCAAAACAGAGAGGCCAGACATGTTTTGTTGCACTCTCAAATTGGACTTTTTACTTACATTCTCAGGCTGATTTGTACATAGCAACTCAACTCCTGAGTTCCTGAAATCAAGATGTTCCATTTGTCTTCCTATGGCAATCAAATCATCACCCACTAGATATGGATTAATTTAGAGCAGTGTCAGATTGAATGGAATAAAGCAAATACTGCTACAAGCTAAATGATGATTGCGAGCGAGTCATGGTTGATAAAAGGACACCTATAGCTAGCTATTGTGATATCAAGGCAGAAGACCTCAGAAAATCAAGCCGGTTCTTTGTCAGGTTTATCTTCTCTTCTGCCTCTGCTGCTTTTTCTCTAACTCCACGGACAACATCCTCCGGTGCTTTCTCTGCAAACTGCAGTTACGTAGAACCAATGAAATTTCACCACATTGTGTACAAAAGAAACAGCATTTCTCAATATGTTTTAAGATCCATATAATTTAGGGATTCTAACAGCTAACTAGGATATTTATCTACCAAGGATAATATTCTGACAGCTAACTTATAGCTAATACATGATATTGAATATTCTAACAGTGCCAGTTGTTAGGAACATGAACAAGGACAAGCCAACATTATTATTTCGCGTATACTGGAAAACAGTATGGGGGCATTAATCGGTCAATGGTAATGCAAATGGAGAAGCAATAGTAATGAGCCCTTACTTTGGAAGAACTGAGCCGGGCTACAAGACTATCGTACTCGGTCTGCATCTTCGAAAGGCGCTTGGAAAGCCGTTCAACTTCAGCAGATATATCGACCATATCGGCAAGTGGGAGATAAGCTTCCAGCCCTTCACTAGCAACAATGTGTACAGATTTATTTGCATCCTCTGCAAAAATGATAGTCACCACCAAAATTACAGAAGGCATAATTATTATTACGAAGGTAAAACTATTGAGAAGGTAATGTACCTGAAGGAGACGTGGAGAAATGGACATTTTGCAAATCGAGCCGGGAAAGAAGAGCCAAAACTTCCTTCTCATTCTGCAACGAATCAAATTGAACTTATGAGCGTTTTTTGTCAAATACAACACACTTGAATATTAGATTTCTTATAGGATACTTACAGAGATATACTGGACAACGTCTTTGTTGGCAACTATAGATGCAGAAATACGTTTGGCAGGCTCCACCGAATATTCTGCTCGAACATTTCGGATTGCTCTAGTCTGAGGCATTAATGCTATTAAAATATTTCGAAAAATTGAAAGATTGAACAAAGAAGTAACGACTCCGGTGTCTGCGAATACAAAAAAGGTAAGAGTTTTAGACTCACTAAAGCTTGAAAATTTTCAAATTGTCTTATTGAGCTAGCATGTCGTGGAAGAGCAGTCTGGGGCCATGAAGATATTATGAGAGCTTGTTTACGATCAGGGAGAGCCTGTTCATAAAATCAACAGAAGAATTAACTAATTCAGCTGCTTTATCACATCAGAGTCGAGAAATGGTTGAAATCTTTCATCATTAAAAACACAGTTGGAAGAATAATTTGCTTAGGTCCATTGCAGTAGTGTTCATAATTATGTCCATTGCAGTAGTGTTCATAATTATCTACCTGCCAAAGCTCTTCGGTAACAAACGGCATGAAGGGATGTAGCATTTTTAAAATATTTTCAAAAACATATAATAGAACTGCCTGTGCCACAGAAGCAGTTGAGTCCTCTCCTGACTGGTATAGCCGAGCTTTACTGGCTTCAATGTACCAATCGGCAAAATCACTCCAGAAGAAATCATAGATTTCTCTCCCCACGTCTCCAAAGAAATATTTGTCATAGCTTGCAGTCACAGTGTCGATGAGCGAATGGAGTTTCGAGACCTAAATGTTGAAATAAGCTTTTTTGGTTGGAAGAATATGAAGAAATATGCAGCGAAGTACTGAAATGAAATTTATTCCTCACCACCCAGCATTCTGGTAAAGGTAGCCTGAGAAGCGACTTCTCTGCGTCAAACTGAAAAATGCATCAGGTAATTTTAGTTTACAAAACCAGCCACTTCATTTTTCAGGAAGATAAATATATATTCTTTGAAAAAAGAATCTACAAACAAACCTTATGAGCAACTATAGCTTCCCAAGCAAATGAATCAGTCTGACTAGGCAAGTTCTGTAACACAAACTTCCCCGCATTCCATAGTTTGTTAGTAAATGCTTTATTAGCAGTCAATCTCTCCATCGACAAATTAAGATCCTGGATGGAGATTCGAACATGATAAAAGGTTAGAATAGTCTCTAAAAAATGAGCCAGATTCCAAATACACAACCGGGCAGTTCAAAACAACTACTAAAAATAATAGGAAGCACAACCTGTCCAGCAGTTCCAAGAGCAAGAGTGAATCGTAAAGCATCAGTGCCATACTCCTTGATTGTATCCAGAGGATCTATTACATTCCCCAGTGTTTTAGACATTTTCCTCCCCTGAAAAGTAGAAAGTTATTAAGCAATATGAGAGGCTCTCATTGAGAGCATCAGTTCCAATTCCGCAAGCTCAACTTACTTGTGCATCTCGAATAAGTCCATGAAGATAAATATTTGAAAATGGAACTCTCCCAGTAAGCTCGATTCCCATCATAACCATCCTTGCTACCCAGAAGAACAAAATATCATGCCTGCTCAACCAAAACAGTAACATCCAGGTAAAAAAATCTATAAACATAGAAAAAAGCACTCAAATCCCGTTACGAAGCAAGGGATCATTGCAGCATATATAATGCTTTCAGCTTTCTCATGCGAAATTGTTGATTAATTCATGTTACCGAAAGAGAGAACACACAAACCAAAGGTAATGAGGAAACGTTATGAACATACCCAGTTTCGAGCGTTGTTGTTGGATAGAACCTCGTATAATCTTCTGATGACTCGTCAGGCCATCCAAGAGTGCTAAAAGGCCATAGTGAACTACAGAGGATACAAGTATTAGGCGTTGGAACAACCGCCAGTGGATAAAGATTTCAAGCTTAATACCTAGCAATTGAAACCATTTGCAAGAATACAGTAGAATACAGTACTCATTTAATCCAACTCCGCTCAAAATCAAGATCCCAGACCAAAATATATTCAGCAAGGAGTATTAAGGATCAAAAGTTACGCAAGAATAGGTATTAAGAAACCAAATGTTAACTCTGAAAGTACTTGGATTCATTTGTCATCGATTAATGAAATATTCCACAGTGCACAAGTGAAATAGTTAATACATCCAGGTAGAAGTTCAAGTCAAATAAAATAGTTCAAATAACCAGATGCTGGCTTGAAATGTACATACCTTGAAAACCATGTGTCAAGAACATCTGGATCTTGATATATTTCTACACGTTCTCCATATTTTTCACGAGCTTTCTCTAGGGCTTCACTTTCATTCCTAGCAACTATATAGTCGTCTTCAGCGCTTCTCCCTTCAACATACCAAACAGGTATGCGGTGACCCCACCAAAGCTGTCTGCTTATACACCAATCCTTAATGTTGGATAGCCAATGATTATAAATCTGGAACAATCAAGAAAAAATTAGTACTAGAAAACGAGCATCAGGTTCAGCTTAGGAGTAGAAGTAGAAGATATGATCAGAAGTTCTTGTGAACTTTATGTACCTTCTCAAATCTTTCAGGCATTACGGTCATTTCTCCGTTTTGAACGACATGAAGGGCCTTCTCAGCCAGAGATTCCATATTCACAAACCACTGCTTACTCACCAATGGTTCTATTATCTAGTATTAGACAAGAAGAAGTAGCAAGGTAACACATTTTCAGCAGAGGAGAATTCGCACAACAAAGTACATTTAGACACTGCTTAAGGGGTCATATCACTAACCTCTCCACCACGCTGGGATCTGGGAACTCTTAAGGTATGTGCCTCCTTTTTCACAGCTAAGTTTGTCTCCTCAAGTTCTGACCAGAGTTGCTTTCGAGCCTCAAATCGATCAAGACCACTAAGATTCCAGCAACCAATTAGAGATAAAAGATTCAGGTAGATACAACTTTACCCTGACATCGTAGCAAAACCAGCGAAGAAACAGTTCAGCAGCTTTACCTGTACAGTCCAGCAACGTCATTAAGAGTCCCATCTTTATTCATCACATTAAGTATCGGGAGACCAAGCTTTCGAGCAAGAACATAATCATTATGATCATGTCCAGGACTTATCTTCAATACGCCAGTCCCAAACTCCTTATCAACATACTGCCAAAATAATTGCGTTAGTTTCATAAACAGTAATCAGAATGCAGAATGTACTAGGCCCTATAATAGAGATATATCACCTTATCAGCAATGATAGGCACATGGCGACCGTATGTCATAGGCACAATCGCCATTTGGCCAATGTATTTGGAATAGCGGTCATCCTGCAAATATACAAAACGCCTATACTTTTATTATAACTGAAACAAAGTAAAATTCCTTAAATTGCATAGGATAAAATTGGCAACATCAATTATATGAGCAAATGAATATAAATAGATAATAATACAGACGTTCTGAGCAGAAGCTACGGTAGCCACTAAACGCCATAATCCTATCAAGTCATGCATTCATTTACAGAGCTAAGTTACGACATTCAGAAGTGCTTTATCTTCATTTTATATAAAACATCACCACGTGCATGTGAATCCACTGTACTTTGGAAATGATAAACCGTATATAATAATTATTTTCTCAATCGCTCACATTTGGATTCACTGCAACGGCGACATCACCAAATAAAGTTTCCGGCCGAGTTGTTGCTATTGTCAAGAAGTCACTTCTGGAAAGAAAAGGATTCATACATTTAGCATCTGTTTACTCATGGGATCGAAAACAAAACTGTAAGTTGACACAACAAGGCAAAAAAGGAAAACAACTCATGAGGGTGATACAATTGAAAGCTACTTCTTCCAACCAACTGCAAGTAAAAAGTCTGAAACCATATCTGAAGAAGTCGAAACTACCTTGTACCTCCAGCAACACGATATTTGATGTAATACAGAGAGCCGGGTTCTTCAGAATATTCAACTTCCTGATCAGAAAATATGAACGTTCATACAGGTCAAACAAATAGTGATAATTTCACTTCCTGGCATCATATATCCAAATGAACTTACCAAGTCTGAAACTGCAGTCTGTAGATTGGGGGACCAGTTTACCAGGTAAGAACCTGAAAGAATGAGCCAATTCTTTCAGCTACTAATCAACATAAAAGATTAATGATTTATCATTGTTCAACATAAAAGATAATTCACAGAACATGTTCTACAAGCAATGCAACATACAAAATTGAAAATTGTGCTTCATGCCTTCATCTACCTTGATAGATTAAGCCTTTGTCATGAAGCTTGATAAAAGCTTCTACCACAGCTCCTGCAAATGTGAAGGTTAGAGACATCATATCGTTAGGAAATTATATGTGTGTATAGAGAAATGAATATACATATGATTTATCATAAATTTGATGATAACAGTGAAAAAATGTCTTACGACTTAGCTGCTCGTCAAGGGTGAAGTGTTCTCTGGTCCAATCGCAGGAAGCACCCAGTCTTTTAATTTGATTTGTGATTGTGGCACCATGTCTGCCATATGAACAGATAAATGAACATCAAGTACCATGAATTCATTCAAGAGAAACAAGAATTTACCGATGAAGTAGAACAAAAGAGAAATATGGGCACATTTTTTGTGGTAAAGATTCATTACAGATGTAGCATAAGATAGGGAATATACTTTTCTTTCCACTCCCATACACGCTCTGTAAATTTATCTCTTCCCACTTCAGTCCTCTTCAGTCCTTCACTTTGAAGCATTTTCTCTACAACCAGCTGTGATCATGCTCATCAATTTCACTGAAGAGCCTGAAATTCTTATCTAAACCTTCGACTATATATACAAACCTATACCACCATCATTTTCACTCATTAAAAATTTCATATCCAATGATAATCGATGAATAGGGATAAATGGAAAAGCCGTGAAGAAGATGAATATTGAAAGAACAGCTGAAATAAATGAAAGAAAAGGCGAAAATCCAATCTTGTCAATAAATTGCGCCATACACAGCTAGTGTAATGCAAACTTAGAGGAATGGAGTTTAGTAAGAGATTAAACCTGAGTTGCAATCCCAGCATGATCGGATCCAGGAATCCACAATGTTGGTCTTCCCTTCATTCGATTGTATCTGACCATGATATCCTAGTAAAGACAAGCAAAAACAATTGGAGCACAACTAAAGGCTAGTGAAGAAGAATAAGCACAGTCATTAGAAAAAGAATTTTCCTTATCCAGGAAGATAAGGAAAAGGAGAATCAACCATGAACAATTACAACCAACGGTCAAGCATTTTGAGTTCAATATAACAACCTCGAGGGTGACAAAGATGGCATGCCCCATATGCAGATACCCAGTAACATTGGGCGGCGGCATCGATATCACAAATGGATCACTTCCTCGATCAAAGGATGGCTTGAAGTACCCTTGTGACTCCCACCTAGCATCCATTAAATTAGATCATTTGCAAAACTCAGCGCTCAGAACCATAACCAAAGTAAGAAAGTGAAACAACTCATGTACAAATGACAATTCCGGGAAGTAGCATGGACCAAGTCATCGGAATTATATGATCTGAAAGATAAGGACTTGATCAAACGGGTTAATTACCATTTGTAAATCCGTTCCTCTGCAGAGAAATCGAAGGACTTGGCCAACTCAGGAGAGGTAAACCCTCCATTCTCAGTTGCAACTGAAATATTCGTAAAGGATGATAGCCCGTTAAATTTCCTACCTAGTAGCAGGAGACTAAGAAATCGTTGAAAAAAATTCAAAATTCGAACTAGTTAATAAAAATTGTTTCAAAAAGGATAAAAACACACACCTGCCAAGAAGCCTAGGCGGCGGTGACTTGTGAATTTCCATGGGGAGATGAATGAAGTAGAACGACGGCATTGGGAAAAGGCGGATAGAGGAGGGTGGCGCTTGGAGAGAAGAAAAGGATTGAACTTGAGTGTGTGAGAAGCAGCAGGGGAAGAAGATAGAAGGGAAGGGCCGTATAAGAAAGCCATTCTGTTTAGTTTGTTGGGTGAGGAGAGTGGAATTGAAGAACAAGTCATCATCAGTAAGAATTCATGAACGGAAGTGGTGCAGGCTTCAGTGGCAGAGAAATACCGACGACGACGGCGATGGACGACGAGCACCCTCCTGATTGACTGTGAAGATTGCTGCTATTCTTTGAGTTGGCTTATCTCTTCCTTCCCGCTGTTCTTTCAATTGGGCTTCTTTTTATTTTTATTTTTTATATTTTATTTCTGAGCTTCTGCGGCCCGCCCAATGATCCGGGGACAACTTCTCCGGCTATCCCAACTACTTTATCCAACGAAAATGTTGTTCTAGATCTATCACTATTTGTAGTGTATCGAGCACTCAAATCACTCCATCAAAGAGTAACATAGTATTTGTCGTTCTAACTCACATGCCCTAGCTAGCTAGTCGTACCATTTGGTTTAATTCAGATTCTATTGGTAGTTCAATTCACGACGTCTTATAATTCGTCATCAAACACCCTAGAGAATGCTGGAACAACCCTAGAGGAAATCAAGGGTAGCGTCTCAGATCTCAAGGTAATACAAAAATAAATATCTAGGTCAACATTCAAGACACGACAAAGCAACTTGATCGCTATATACACATAATCGCCCTAAAGACATCCTTTGATACTTCTTTGTTTTTCAGTTTCATCATAACGATTAGCTAACAAATGAAGTTCCAGATGCAGGAAGAACGATGGAGAAAGGAAGAGATAACTCTGATGAGGAGTATAGTGACCACATTAAAGCTGGAAGAAAGATTGATGACTAAAATGCTTTTGGAGTCACAATTGCATTTTAATAAAACTGTGTCGTTTTCGTTTTGTTATTAAATAAGCCACCTGATGTTGACACATGTAGGTCTTTGATATATTACTTGTTGTTACCGTTGATGAATAGTAAAAAATGGAAAGTTACCGTTTAGTATTGAATAAAACAAGAGACCTGGTGCTAATCCCTAGCACTTCAGCAATTCTCCTTCTATCAAACACTCTCTTCGATTTCTCTCAACTCTAACAGGGTATCAGAGCTAGCTGATTGCTGATCGGCAATCATGGTGAATGAAACTCCGTTGTTTACACTGTTGATGGTGAATCGCAACATCGTCTTTGGCACTATGAATAATGAAGAGATCGGTGATGGAAGCAGGAATGGAAACAGATCCAATCCTAATCTCAACTCTAGTGTTACGTTCAGAGATCGATTCTATCTGAATCCGAACGAAAGCTTGGCTCAATCAATTGTTAATACTGCTCTTAATGGAAGTAATTACCAGACCTGGAGTAGATCTGTGAAATTTTCTCTTAAAACAAAGCATAAATTGGGTTTTATTAATGGAAAAAGTGAAGTGTCGGCGTTGAATAGTAATCGTTATGTCTTGTGGGATGCTTGCAATACTATGGTTCTCTGCTGGATTATGAATTCATTACATGCTGAAATCTGTCATAGTGTAATGAATCATGAAAATGCTCAGATCTTATGGAATGAGCGTAAGGATAGATTTGGACAGGCAAATGCTCTAAGAATTGCAAACTTGCAAGATGATGTTCATGCCTGTAGAAGGTCAGCTCTCACTCACACAGTACTACATTGTGATTAAAGGGATGTGGGAGGAATACAACTAGTTTGCTCCTATAGTTCCTTGTACCTTCTTGCCTGAAAATCTCAATATGTGTCAAGCAGTGAAAGCTTTTGAAGCTAAGCAAGATATGGATTACCTGATTCGATTTGTAAGGGGTCTGAATGTTGAGTATGAAGTTGTTAAAACTCAATTGCTTATGATGAAACCACTGCCTCTGTTATTGATGCTTATAACGGTGATTTACAACATGAAGAGAAGCTGAAAGGAAGCTTAATTCATGGAAAGGAAACTGCTCATCCTGTTGTTTTTGCAATCAATACTGATTCTGATTCAAATCTTAAAGTTGCTCTGGCAGTGAATGGGGAGAAGAAACTATTTTGTAAATACCGCAAGAAGGATAATCATGTAGTTGAAGATTGTTTGAAACTTAAGAACAAGAAGAAGCATGAGCTTGAGGAGAAAAAAATGGATATGTAGCTCCTAGTCCCAACAGGTTTGTTGGCATGGTGAACCAAGATGGATCAGATTCCATTAGCTCTGGTTCTAATACCCCACGCTCAAGTATTTTGTCTCTTACTACAGAGGAACTACATCAGCGTATATCACTTCTGCTGCTGTCAGCATCAAATCCTTCTCAGCCTAAGGCTCTTGCAGTCAGTTCAGGCCTTCCTAATCAGTTGAATCACTCAGGTAAGTACGTCTTGTCTTCACAAATGTATCAGGACTTAGGCACTACATGGATTTTGCGTACAAGAGCATCAAATCACATCCGTTTCTCTATCCACTCTTTCATTAACTATAAAGTTATCATTGGTGTCTTTGTCTATCTTCCTAATTCTTGTCATGCTCCAGTCTCCCACATAAGGTTAGTGAAACTTCTTATCAGCCTGACCTTTAATATAATGTCTTGCTGGTTCCCTCTTTTGGTTTTAACCTGGTGTCCATTAGCAGATTAACTCATGATTCTTATATTTCCTTGTTATTTGAATCCAATAATTGTCTCATCCAGGATCGTATGATCAGCAGAATGATTGGTTTAGCTACCACTGTTAAAGGTCTCTACCAGCTTCAAGAGACTGAATCTATCCCTTTTAAACCTCAAGTTTTGGCTGTTAGCTACAATTTCAAGCCACAAGACATCAATTTATGGCATTGGAATTTAGGTTATCCTAGCTATGATAGGATCAATCTATTAAGGAAATGTAACCCTGAAATAAGTTCTGAACATCACCAACATTGTGAAATTTTCCATTTGGCTAAACAAAGAAAACTCTCTTTTCCTGTTAGTGACAGTGTTGTTGCCAATTTCATTTCATCTTATTCATGTTGATATCTAGGGCCCTTAGCCATTGAATCTTTTGATTACTTCAATTATTTTCTGACTGTAGTTGATGATCATTCCAAAGGGGTTTGGGTTCACTTGATGAAACACAAATCACAAACAAGATCTCACATTGAAAACTTCTGTAACATGGTTCATAATCATTTCCAAATACTGTCAAAACTTTTTGTAGTAATCAAGGAAAAGAGTTCCAAATGTCAAAATTCTTCTCTCAACATGAAATTATGCATCAAATGTCATGTGTTGAAACTCCTCAACAAAATGCAAGAGTTAACTGCAAACATCAACACATTTTAAATGTGGCTAGATTCAAGCAAGATTACCTCTTGAGTTCTGGAGTGCTTGTATCTTACAAGCAGTCTATCTAATCAATCAAATTCCTACTCATGTCTTGCAAATCAGTACCCCTTTTGAATGTTTATACAAATCTCCTCCTAATGTTAATCGCCTTAGGGTTTTTGGTTGCTTATGTTATGTCTCTACTCTAACTAATCATCACATCAAATTTCAACTTAGAGCTTGCCAATGTATTTTTCTACGATATTTTCCAGGAATCAAAGGTTTCAAAGTCTTTAATCTTCATACCTTAGAAGCTTTCATGTCAAAGGATATAGTATTCCATGAATCTATATTTCCTTACAAAGGGTCAGTCAGTTTAGCCTCATCCCCAAATATTCCTCCTACTGTGTTCATTCCAGATTTTGAATGCAGGCTGCCACATGCAGAATTGAGTCAGTCTGTCATTCAATCTAACCCTCCAATTACTCCTCATGTACTGTTTAGTCCTATGCATTTGTCACAAGATGTCTCACCTGAGGTTGCAACCAAACTGGACTCTGAGCTCACACCTGCACCTAGTGTAAATTGATGATGCTGATCCTCCAGTACCACCTCCAGTTCCATCTATAGCTCCCAGGCAATCAATAAGGGTAGAACGCCCTCCAATCTATCTCTTAGACTATCACCTTGATGCTACTGTAGGCAAACACTCCTTAGCCTCTATGGTCTCCTATCAACAACTCTCCCTGGCATATAAATGATATGCCTTTGTAGTTCTTACATTACAAGAACCAACATCATATAAAGAAGTTGTTGCTCAAGCCTGTTGGATCAAAGCTATGAAGGAGGAGCTCATGGCTCTCTCTGCTAATCACACTTGGACTATAGTTCCTATTCCTCCTGGTACTCATCCTGTTGGATGTAAATGGGTAAATAAGATCAAATTGCGTGCTAATGGAACTATAGAGTGTTATAAAGCATGCCTTGTTGTAAAGGGGTTTACTCAGATAAACGGTGTTGATTTTCTGGATACTTTTTCACCTGTTTCCAAGATTACATTTGTCAAAGCACTACTTGCTGTTGCAGCTGCTAAAGGATGGTATCTCCAACAAATGGATGTGTCCAATGCCTTCCTCCATGGTGATCTTGAGGAGGAGGTGTATATGAAATCTCCCCCTGGCTTGTCAATTCCTCTAGGTCATTGTTGCAAGTTAGAGAAGTCCCTATATGGATTGAAACAAGCTAGCAAACAATGGTTTGCTAAACTCACTTCTGCTTTAATTAATCATGGATTCAGACAATCCAATTCTGACTACTCGTTGTTCATCAAAGGAAATGGTGATGACATGGTCACTCTCCTTGTTTACGTTGATGATATTATCTTGGCTGGAAAGTCAACAGAGGCTATTGACAATGTTAAAGAATACCTAAAAGGCACATTCTATATCAAAGACCTTGGATAGGTTAAATATTTTTTTGGCCATGAGATAGCAAGTTCTGAAGGGATTGTAGTTAAACCAAAAAAATATTGCATTGAATTGCTTGCTGATGCAGGATTCTTGGAAGCCAAAGGATCCAAGTCTCCTATGGATACTACTACTTCATTAAGAGCTAAACAAGGAGAGAGGTTGACAGATCCTACAATTTACAGGTAACTTATTGGAAGGCTTCATTATCTCACCATTACTAGACCAGATATAGTCTTTGTTGTTCAACAGCTGAGTCAATATTAGTCTGATCCTTACAGTTATCATTTGAAGGCTGCTCATAGGGTACTTAGGTACCTAAAGTCAGCACCAGGACAGGGTTTGTTCTACAAGGAAAATGATGCATTAAAGCTAAAAGGATATTGTGATTCAGACTCGGCAACCTGTCCAGATACAATAAGGTCTACTACAGATTACTGCACCTACTTAGGAACAAATCTCCTTTCCTGAAAATCAAAGAAGAAGTCAACTGTTTCCAGATCATCTTCTGAGGCAGAATACCGAGCATTGGCTCATTTGGTTTTGAGGTACAATGGTTATCTACCTTCCTCTCTGAACTTAGTATACAAGTTCCAACACCAATTAGTATCTTCTATGATAACAAGTCTGCAATATACATTGCTAAAAAACCCTATATTCCACGAGAGGACGAAACACATTGAAATTGATTGTCATGTGACAAGGGAGAGGATCAAATATGGGCTCATCAAGTTGTTTCATGTTCCAACGGAGCACCAGGTTGCAGACTTGTTCACTAAACCCTTGCATCGACGATACATTCATTTTCTACTTTGCAAGTTGGGAGTAATTGACATCCACTCACCAAATTATGGGACGCTAACAAATGAAGTTCCAGATGCAGGAAGAATAATGAAAAAGGAAGAGATGACTCTGATGAAAAATACGGTAACCACATTGAAGCTGAAAGAAAAATTGATGACTAAAATGCTTTTGGACTCACAATCATTTTAATAAAACTCTAACATTAACTCTCATATATTCTTTCCTAGACAAATTTTTCTTTTTCCTATAAGGTACACTTTGTGGTAATATGAAAGGATTCTGCAAACAAAATTAATATATATATCGATTTTTTTAAGTCTGACCACTATTGTCATATTGAATTTAACATCGTGTGGTTATCAGAATTGATTGTGATATCTTAGAAAACAATTGGGACAAACAACAACTACTTCCTCCGCAAGCTAAGCATCCACGTTATTGAATTTTCCTATATGTACCCTGACGCCACCCAGTGTGTCTACTTGTAGGAAATTTCCCGCCTTATCACTTTAATTAATTTGCATTTAGTAATTACATCATCAATTTAATTTATTACTCTACTATATATAAAACTCAACCCTTCAGTATGTCCTAATTAATACTAAAATAGTCAGAAAGCTCATCATATTTGCCAAAACATGGCACTCTCTGCTGCTGTTGCTGCTACTGCTGAGCACCATCAGAAAGAAAGCGGAGGAGGAGGAGGAAGTACTCCAGTGATTTACGAGCCTTCTTCTCACAGGTTCGTCCTCGAAGATGCGCTTCTCTCCGATAAGAAGAAGAAGAGCAAGGTTAAAAAGGCAGAGCAAAGGCAGAGGAAGCTAAAGAACAACGACAAGCCGAAGAAACGATGCTTTCTCTTGTGCTTCTCCAATTTGCAGATCGATAACGAAGAGGAGGAGGACAAGGTGATTGAGCTTCTGGAAGAGAGTAACAATGATAAGTGCTGTTTCCTGATGTGCTTCTCCAAGATCGTGGTGGCTCCCAAGACTGGTGATCCAAATGGTAGGGTCGCGAGGTATTGAGAAAAAACCTTTGATATTATGTAATAACTTCCATGTGATGAATATTAGCATGGTATGTGGGATTTTATGTGATAAGACTATTAGTTTGGATCAATTATTTTGGATATGGAGCATTTCAAAGTGAAATAATGCACTCTATTTATTAGTAGTTAAATTGTTGCAATACCGTTGACAACATCAATGAACTACTGAGATATGATCATCAACCACAAGGGATGGTACACATAAGCTTCTGTTAATTTCGTTTGAAGACTTGCAAGTCTGAAGCAAGCTATTTGGTTAAATCTAGACTTCTTTTTTATTCGCATTTGCTCCACAACATCAAGCAGGCAAAACTGTTTGAGACGACGACCGCCTTCCTTCAAATATCCTCTCCCTAGCCTTGCTCGCCTGCGTTCCGTGCAAATTCAGCACATACAAAAACAATAGAGTGACTAAAATGAAATGAAGAGTAGTTTGATGACGAGGAAAGTAAACAGACACAGGCGAGACAGAGACAGACCTGTTGATCCCAATTAGTGAAAACAGTAACGGAAGCGAACAAAAACGCCTGAAGAGTAGACGCCGTGAGTATCCCAATCCAGAGCCCTTCCCCGTCGAGACGCACTACGAAGCACATCACCACCGCCACGGGCATCCCGATCCCATAGTACGCGCCTAGATTTACGTACGCACCTATATGCTGCCACCCGCTCCCGCGAGCCACTCCGGAGAGTACTGCAAGGGAGCTGTCCACAATGACGGACAGGCAGAGCAGAGGAGCCACGTCACTCACGTATTCCACCACTTCTCTTTCGTTGCTGAATACGTAGCCGAAGAAGCTCCGGCAGCAGAACAGCGTTGTGCTGACGACGACGGCCTCCGTTATCGAAATCGCCACCGCCGATTTTATCACTGCTTTGGCTTTTTCTGGGTTACCTGCTCCCAGCTCGTTCGACACTCCGGTGCTGCCAAACAATGATCAATTTTTTTTTGTTTCGTCTAATGTCATCAAGTTGGGATCTTTAGGCAAACCCATTTCAAGAAATTTCAGACGACTGAGATAAAGTAGAATTAAAACCTGGCTGCAGCTCCGATGCCGTATTGTACGTAGTAGTGAAGCGATGTAGTCGTTAGGCTACATGTACGTGTAAATCAGCAGAAATATAAGTCAGAACAATCATTATTTGATAGCAGAGGAGAGGCAGAGTGACCGATTGATTTAATTTACATACCAAATGGAAAGAACTGATGTTTCCAGAGCTGCATTCGGTAGCAACCCAGCCAGTAGCACAAGCAGCTCAAACGTCCACCATTCCAAACTGCATATAGTAAAGAGAAAATCGTATTGATTTAGCATCTCATATGAAGTCTTAAGGGTGATTTAGATGAGCTATTTGAGATATCTATGGCATTTTCAGTTTTTATATTTTAAATTTTTTGTCAAAATAAATCGTTTGGGATCTACAATATAATCGGTGAAATTCATACTATAGTATCTGGAATAACACATTTTTCGAGTGATTTGATTAATTCAAATACCTCTCCACAACGAGGCATTTGAAAAGCAACGTATTTTAACTGTTTTGACATTTTTGTTACAAATATTAGATTGAGGAGTGGTTTGAAATGAGTTATTTAAAATTATGATATTTATGAGAGGTAAAAATTGTGAAGTGAAAATTATATTATTTGATCAATAAATGAATTTAATGTGATATTTAATAAACCGAAAAGTTAAAGAAATCAAAATACCGTTGTGTAAAAAAAATTAGAGTGGGAAGGCATTTGAAAATTGAAATAAAATATTAGTTATTCAAATGCAAAACTAATTATTTGAGCCAAAAGAAAAGTTAAATATCTCATTCAAGCAATTTATTAACACAATAACTCATTAAAAAAACCTATTAACTTACCAAAACGCGCCCGAAAACTAATTGATATGGATAAAATATAATATTTATTATTCAAAAAGTTATATAAAACGGATATTATTCAAATTTAAAATTATAACAGATATCAACTATCCGACTCCGAATCCAACCATCGTTAGTTCTACCACAAAGAGAGAACTTACCAGACCATGACAGCAGAGGGAACGGCGAATCTCCAAAACTCCCCAACGCTGGAAATCACATCATCCCAACACATGACACGTGTCTTCTCACAGTAGGAAGACCATCTCATGTAACAGACAAGCAAAAGGGCGTTGAACCAATAAGCCAGCCCAATAGAAAAAGCAGCCCCAACATTCCCCAGCCCACACTTATAAGACAGGGCCCAACACAGGGGAACATGAACACATAGGGCAGCGACGGAGCTCAAAAGCATGGGCAGAGTCAATCCTTGAGATTGGAAGTATCTGTTTAGAGACTGCAATATGGCGTCCCCGAACAGAGCCGGGATCAAGCTTATCGCGTATTGACAGGCCTCTCGGGAGATGTCGGGGTCTTGACCGATTGATACGAGGAGCTTGTCGAGGAAGAACCAGAGGATTGAAATGGGGATGCAGATCGGGAGGAGGGTGATTATGGCCGAATATGTGTATGTCCCGCATTTCCAGTACTGCTCTGCTCCGTACGCTTGCCCGCATAGCGTCTCCAACGCTCCCGCTAGCCCAAACTGGACGAACAAAATTATGGCATTGTAACAAAATTATGGTATCGTAACAAACATATGTTATGTGGATGAGTAATATAAAAATTAATATTAATTCTCTTCCAATTATTTAAATTATTAACATAAAATAATATAAAATATGATATCAAAACTTTGAAAGATTAGTGATGGAATTGAGGTGGGCTAATTTAGGCCACTACTGAGGGTGCTTGATTCGAAAGTAATGAAATTTTATGTAAAGTTCTCAAAATCAACGTCTATGTTAACGTTTTATATGAGTTTTGAAATTTCATCTAGAATCTCAAACTATTTTGTGAAAAGCAAGAGGCAATGTGAGAACCACATGCTCGAAGTTTATGCATTATTATTTGAAAAAAATAGTTTATATTTTTAATTAGGTTGCCCTATCACTTTGTACACCTCTTAAAATAAATTAATACTCTTACTACTCTATCGTAATACAAAATGTTAATTAAAGATATAAAACTTAGGGAATATAAACACAACATCTAATTAAAAACCAAATCCTGACCTAATAGCCTAAAACACGTTCTTACACAATTATTGTCGTATTATGGACCCACTTCACTAAAATCCTAACTACACCTATTGTCAAGATGTTTTTTTTTAATTTTGATAATTTTCAATTTATGTACATGGATTATTGAAGTTACGCAAACCTCTTAGTTCAATAAAAGCTTTTGTTTGATTATGTAGGGATGAATAATATAAAAAACCAAATTAAACTTTCTTTAAAAAAGTCAAATTATTGAAATAAAACGATTGGTAACAACTTAATCAAACGGTTGATTATTCTTAAGAGAAGCAGAGAGTGCACATACGAGGAGGGCGAAGCCAGTGACGTTGGTGAAGGAGGTGGCGACGGCGACGGCAGAGAGGGAGAGCTCTCCGAGGTGGCCGGACATGATCAAGGAGACGACCTGGACGAGGTACTGAGCGACGGAGACTACTACCATGGGAGCAGCCATTTTGATCACCTTCTTCAGCTGTTCCACCAACACATTTTCTCCTCTTCTATTTGGATTCTTAAAGGTGACAACCTCTGCTTCATCTAATACCTTCTTTTCTAGGAGTGGAACATCATTCTCCATTGCTAAAACTATTTTGATTTCACCGATCTGGTTGGTTGTTCTATTGCTGTATTGATCTCTCCTCTTCTTTATCCCTTTTTCTTTTTATTGAGCTTAGAGAGTTAGATGGGAAGTGGGGAGTCGGGAGCGTGAGGATTTATGAGAATGGGAGAAGGTGAAATGAACCAAAATTATTGCGGAGTTGGTGAAGAAGATAAGGTGTCGGGAAGGAACATTGATGACATGGACAAAATCTGCAATTTTAAATGAGGAAAGCTTTTACACGGCACCTACAGACAATTCATTTCGCATGGTCTAACAGATTGATGATTCGTCGGTGCTTTTTTTTCCATTATCGACGCACAACTTTGCTTCGCAAGCATGCTCGAATTCAGGGCTGAGCATCATGGAGGAGTTGCAGCTAGCTAACGAGGAGCTAAACATCAATGCACGTTAAAATAAAAGAACTTCATGGGATGGGAGGCCGTCTATGTTTAGTATCTTTTTCTTTTTTCGAGTTAGTCTGCATACTTGTTGTGTATCGAGTCGAGGTTTTATGTTTGTGTGATCTGATCTGTGTGTTTCAAAACCGGAATTTTATGGGGAAATCAATTTTCGTATTTTGGGATCTAATGTGTGCCTAATCAAGATCCTCATGTGCCATATGCGGTGCACTTTCAATATGTCCATTGTTGGCATGTTCAAGTTATGAAGAATCGAATGGCGAAAAATCTGGAGGCTTGGTGAAAGTATCACAATTCGAGATATGCGGGGAAGGCAATTCGATTCTACAATTGCATTGACACCTAAGTACTCAACGGAAATTTTGGATGGAGATTGAGAAAATGACCAAATTGTTACACTTTTGACAATTTTCCAGCAATCTAAATAGCATTCCAGAAATTTTGCCATTTTTTTTATTAAGAAAATTGCACAAGTCAGACAGAAACTAATGGAGGGATACATAGAGATACACATATATAAAGCTTGTTGAAACAAGGACTACCTCAATTCTTGTGCTGCATCCTACCACTTTCAGCACCAGCAAAAGGGTCAATAGTAACATTAATAACTGCAGGCTTTCGAGCAGAGAAAGATTCTTTTAGTGCAGAACAAAGCTCATGAGGCGTCCCGACAAGGTAGCCTTTGCCCCCGAATGCTTCGATTAGAAGATGGTACCCAGCCGAAGGGACAAACGATGTGGGTGCTGGATCATCCTTGAAGGGCCCTGTTATTTCATCTGGCCTCCTCCTATCTCCGCCATATACACCTCCATTGTTGAACACTATTACAACCACCGGCAACTGGTACCGTACCAAGGTCTGCAGAAAATCCAAAGCACAGATATATTTAGTCCAATTGTCACATGATCTGTTCCAAGTATTTATCCAAAAATGTTTAGATTGTTTATAAAAGGTAACTGGAAAAAGGTTTTGGAGCAGGCTTCTTCGACATATTTTCAGGTCAAATTTAATCTCACTGAAGCACTTAATGGCAAAGGAAATCATGTATTAAAAACATGGACAAGCACAAATAGTTACATCTCAATAATTCAAATTATTGAAAATGATTTCATCTTAATTTTTATAATATTCATTAACAAACTACGGTTCATGTTGAACGTGTCAACAAGCAAAGAAGGCCTTCCTCGGTCCAATGTCAATAGCATCATCATCAAACAGAGCATGTTAAACATAGATACATGAAACTTTCTCCACTATATAGTTGAAAAGAATCACTGATTGAGAGGCCTACCTCAACTTCCATGGCACTGAAACCAAATCCGGAGTCACCTTCAACTGCAACCACTAGTCTATCAGGCTCAGCAACTGCAGCAGCAATGCAATAACCCAACCCGACTCCCATCGTCCCCCATGTCCCTGCATCCAACCGAGTCCTAGGCTCCGTCTGCACCAACACAGACCTCCCCACATCCATTGTATTCGCACCTTCCGAAACCACCACCGGAGCCGGACTCCCCATCTCCGAAATTGCATCCCTAATAATCCTCATTGGCGTCAAGAAATTGAACGGCACAACTTCCTTCGCCAACTGAGTATCCATCCTGGACACATTCTCCTTCACCTTCTTCGAAATTGCATCAACCCAAGGATGAGTCTTCGCAAAACAGAAAGGCTCATCTTTGATCCCAACGTTAAGCAACTCCAACACATGTTTGGCATCCCCAGCTAGACCTAAATGCGGTTTCCTCAGCTCAATCTCATCTTTACACACATCCACCAATATGAACTTGACATCCTTAGCCCATTTTGGCGGCTCTCCGAAATGCAGCAACCAATTCAGCCTCGCACCAACCACGATCGCCACGTCGCATTTCCCGATAGCGAGGGACCTCGCCGCACTTGCTGCGAGGTCGTGAGTATCGGGGAGCAATCCTTTCCCCATCGGGGTGGGGAGAAACGGTATTCCAGTTCTATCCACCAGCTTCTTTAACTCCTCCTCTGCTCTAGCATAAGCTGCTCCTTTCCCAAACACGATCAACGGCCTTTCCGCTTTCCTCAGCAAATCCACTGCTCTTTGGATGTCCGTACTCTTCACTTCGTTTCTTTTCTCAATTGATGTCCGATCAGAACGATCTACGGCAGAGATCAACAACTCTTCAGCCTCCGATTCTGATACCGTCTGATGCAGGACGTCAGTAGGAAGATCCAAATAGCAGCCACCGGGACGGCCGGAAACAGCCCAATCAAGAACCTGAATCACACAATTAGGTATGTCCTTTATGTGTTTTGCCTTCACCGAGAATTTGGAGAAGGGCTTCACGGCTTCCAGCTGGTCCAGCTCCTGGAAATCCCCTCGACCGGCGTCGTTCTGGTCACACGAGCCGGAGATCATAACCATGGGCCAAGTATTCGCCATGGCGTTCGACATTCCGGCGAGCCCGTGGACGCAACCCGGGCCGGAAACCGTGAGCAGCAATCCAGGGCGGCCTGTTAGGTAGCCGTAAGCGGAGGCAGCGTATCCTGCCGACTGCTCGTTGTGGAAGGCGAAGAAACGAACTCCGAGAGAGACGGCGCGGTTGGCAAGGGAAGTGACCGGAATGCCGACGACACCGAACATGTGCTTGACGCCGCAGCGGGCGAAGGATTTTGCGGCAAGCAAGTTGCCATCGACGATTGAGTCGGCGGCGGGGTTCACCGGATCGGATTCGGCCATCATCGAGTGAAAGAGTAAAGCAAGTAAGGGAGGATACAGCAAATTTGGTTGGTGATCGGGTTTATAGAGCTTCTGGATCGGGGAATAGTTTTATTACCGTCTTACCCCTTTCTTTTTGCTTCCTTCTAATAAGGAAGGGAGGTTGACTGTAATGAATCAGATTTAGGCCGCCTGCGTAGTACAAAGCAAAATTGAGTTATGTGATAAACTCGGTGGGTAGGACTGCCACCTAAGCCGCCTAGACAACAACAAGGCGCCACGTCAGTCCAGCCAACTATTATTAGTAAAAAGTAATGTTTTCATAATCGGACCAAAAATTGAATCGGTAAGATTAAGAGTTTATAGTATGAAGATATGATTAGGATTTGACTTTTTTAAATTGGGTCGAATTGTTTTTTCAATCGGGTCGGTCCATTTTAATTATTAAATAAATCAATACATATGGTTAAATTGGACTAGATGACTTTTTAATTAAACCAGATCCGGATCAAACATGCTGTATATAGAGTTAATATAATAATTTGACTTTTCAAAACTATAGTTATTAACTGATTTTTTAAGAATCTTTTTCGATGAATATTATTTGTATTATTCATCAAAGCAACGCAAAGCCAAACTACAATGTGTATCGAATCCAGTACAAGACAACCATATGTAAACTAAATTTGAAACTACACAGAGATACTAAAACTATCTTATAATAATAAAAACATCTCTCAATATATTTTGGGTTAAAACTAGAGCTGCACAACTCTTCTTCCACACTTGTCTTCTGCACCTTTTATACCAAATCGTGTTGATGATTGCTCTCCAAATTACACGTCCGGAAGAAGCTCCTACCTTATTATTAGGAAACTTCTCAATCCCTTTGGAAATTAGCTTACTCCAACTCCCAGGCTGCCAACTTTCTCCAAAGTAGTAACTTTAGATTTCCTGACTGCACTCACATTCAATCATCATATGCTCAATTGAATCAACTCATTTTTCACACAAACAACATGAAATATCAGTCGTGAGTCCCCATTTTACTATCTGCTCTTTCATAGTCAACCTTCTTTGATTACAAGCCAAATAATGAACGAATGCTTAGCAATTCTTTTTATTATAATTTTTCAAGACTTTGTTAATAACTCTTAAGTTTTGCATATATTTTTTCAAACCCAACCTTATGAGAGTTGACATACTAACCACCTTAAGAATCTTTTACAACATCTACATATCCCTTTTAGCAGGTTCAAAATTTGAAAATTTTAAAAGGTTTAGGAAGAGAATTATTATGTACCTTTTAAATAAGGAAAATTTTACAGTGATATGAGATTTTAGAGGCTAACATCTCCACTCGATTAATTGGGAATTCTTTAAACCAAATTGCAAGAATTGTCTAAGGGATATTTGATCTGAAATATCCAGCAATTTCATCATACATTCTCTTTCTCTCTACTTCTTTATTAGCACCATAAACTATACGAATACGTAAGATCTAACTTCCTCCGATTTTAAGAACCATAAATTAAGACGTATAACAAATCACAGTGAGCGAAACGAAAGATATCCATCCAGATATTCCTCAAGGGACTTTTATCATAAAAGAAACTCCAATTAGAAAAGACAGAATCTAAAATTTTATTCATCATACTACTATTGACTCTAGTTTCTAAAATACCAATTATGTCTATATTATATTTATTGAGATAATTAAGAAGAAACCTATGCTTATTTAGAGAATTAAATCCTCTTTGATTTCATACCAGAACCTTGATCACCATTTCTTCTTTTTCCTTTTTCGATGACCTGGCTTTGCAGAAGGCAAAAATGACTTTTGTTGGTGTACCATCAGGGTTTTCAACAATGATCTCTTCATCACATATATCCTATAATTGATTTGAAAGATTTAAACTAATGTCTACCTCTTCAAGTATCACCTTATTAGCAACCAAAGCAGTCAATTCTTCTGTTAATCTCTCAATACCTTTAGGATTCAATTCACTCACCTCCCCTCTCAGAAGAGGTTCAGGTATTGTTCTCTGTTGAGGAGTATAAATTGCTCCCACTTAAACAATCTCAACATCATTCTCCTATGTCCCAGCTTGTCAATCCCTAATCTTCATTGGTATGGGAGCTATTGATCATTTTAGTTAACGGTTGGGACTTCTTAACTTCTCTCCAGTAAGGTTGAGGTGGAGAAGTTGCTTTCTTAGCAGCATATTACCTAGCTTGTTGAATCTCAATTGGAATATACACTTTCACCTCCTTCAACCAAATATTCAGAACCTTTGAGCACTCAACTCCCTCCTTTAAATGTCCAAACCTTCTTTTATATACTTATCCATTGGCTTTTCAATTCTGCTTACCAACCAACCAATACCACCTTCTGTAACAAGTTGAGGAGGAACCCCTTTCAAAGTAATCCAAATTGGAACAACTTTTGCTGCAAAAATCCAAAGGCTGAATGCCAACCTTTCATTTCCTAAGCACCAAAGCCAATGGTGGATATGTCGCATTCTGCCTAAAATCCAGTCACACAGCTTCATTGACGGTGGGTCAATAAGGAAGAAACCATCACACAATATCGACAATATTACCTTACCTTCATACCCCCAAGTCTAGTGATCATCGATGAGAAGACTTTCATCCGTGGGGGCACCATCCACAATTGCCGAATCGGAGATATCAAAGAATTTAATTCTGTCGAATCCTTACCAACAATGTTTGCCCATGAGTTTTTGATACTTACATCACCATCCACCTTCGCGTCATCAGATCCAGCATCAGAGGCTTTCTCCTTAGTGAGCGAGGAGGTTTCAATTCCCTTTCCCTTATCAAATTCTGATCCGAGTTTAGAACTCTTTTTAATCTCTAATACAGTCTGGGATGAAGAAGAAGAAGTCGGATCTACCTTGACAGCCGTCAAAGTGACAACTGCCTGACAGGCAACCGGAGGGGGAGAATTAGAAGAAGAGATCATCTATCGATAGACGTGTAGCCGCCGGAGAAGACGAATTAGGCAACTAGAACGAAGAAGGTTTTTCAAGAAATCTCACATGTCAGCGCGTTCAAATTTAAGTTTTACTTTGGTGGAATGTCCCCTATTATCCCGTAGGTTTTTAAGAAATTTCAAACTATATAAATAAATTTAATTTTTTTATTAATTAAATAATTGAGATTTGATATATAATTCATTTAAATTATGATAAGATGTCACTTTTTAATATTAATAGTTGTCACAATTTTTATTACTATAAAAAATATTTATTATTACCAACTAAATGTATAACTTAATCAAATAACAACATTAATAGAAATAGTAATCTCAATTGAATCGACCGAAATTCACAATCTAATCGAATCAATACCTGGTTTTGAACAACTGCCTAAACCATCCAACCGGTACCGGCTGGCCCGCCGGTATGCGGTCCGATTCTGATAACATTAGTAAACAGATTACACATGCATAATGTACAATGACATAATTTCTTTATGAAACAAACAAGACATTTACATACAACAATATTAAATCAGAGATTGGGATACTTATAGACGTTGCATATGCTGCAACATCAGCAATAACAATCAAGCAGTATCAAGCAGTAGGATAGGAAGCCTGCATAGCGATTCCGCAGAGGCCTTCTTTAGCGGTAATGTCTTTCTGCATTCGAATGTATCCGGCTTCGCCCCACTGTGCTCCCCACGAATTCTTCACCAACCAGTACTTCTTCCCACCGCTCTCACCGTACCCAACTGCCGTCACTCCATGGTCTAGCTCAGTCCCGCATTCTCCTGTAAAAATCCCACTCGAGTAGAATTGGAACGATGAATCCCCTGCATCAATGGCCACCGAAATCGGTTGGCTCGCCACTGCCTTCATCAATGCGGCTTCGTTGTTGGCTGGCACATCTTCGTACCCGGTAATCTTGGCCGCACTGCTTCCTTCTTTGTTAGCATTACAGGTTCCATCGGCAGCGTCGTAAGGGTAGTTGGTCTCGGTGGTCAATCCCTTGTTTTGAATGATGAACTTGAACGCATCATCCATCAACCCGCCGCTACATCCTTGGTCCTCTCCCTTGGTGTCGCAGTCAACCAATTCTTGCTCCGAAAGGGACACCAATTTGCCGGTACTGAGCTGGTGGATTCCTTCCATTGCTCCTACTGCGGAAAATGCCCAGCAGCTTCCACATTGACCTTGGTCTTTGATAGGGGTCACTGCTCCCTTCTTCCTCCAGTCCATGGTCGTCGGGACCGCACTCACATTTTCATACCTAAAAGGTCCATGTTGCGGGGAGCACATGTGTCCCTTGAACCTGTTTCTAGAGGCTTTGAACTCGTCGTTTGTCAAATCAGCAAACTGATTGACTCCAAGCTTGTAAGACTTGCCTCCAGCAGCGTTGGAAGAGTCGATGAAGGCTACGTTGTCTTTGAATATCTGGTAGCGAGTCTCCTTTTCATTAGGACTATTGTAGACTCGGCCGTAACGAGTCATCCACTGCTCATGCCTGAGGCGTACGGCAGCTTCAGGAAGGGTATAGCGCGCCGTGGCCAGAGAAACCAGAGCTCCTCCCAATATAAAGATGGAGGCCAGGAGAATGAGATTTCTATTGGTTGTAGCCATTTTTAGTGAAAGTTGGCTTATGAGTTTTAATTGAATGATTAGGTAAGGATGACAAGTGGTTGCGAGTTCAATGGATTGCTGTCCTTAGGGTGTTATATAGAGCAGGCGAGCCATGGTATTGATCAAAGGGCCAATTGTGAACTCATGCATTCAGATTGTGAAGTTGAAGGCTGATATGTTTTGTTACTTGAGCTAGCACATCAACGTGATTTGGAGAATCTTTTGATACCAACTTCCTTGCCAGTTAAATAATTTTGACATCTTCTCTGTTTTTTCATGGATAACTCGTTTGTCTGTCGGTGAAAAATAGACCGCGACTAATTCTGAAAAGAATGAATGAAAAAACAACATTTCATATTATAATGCCTAGAAGTAGTAGATAAGGTTTATGAAGTTATTCTAGGCATATAATCAATGGTGGAATCGTGTCGGAATCTGAAGTAGTGTGAAACTACACAAAGTGTGTGTGCCTCATATAGACTGCCTGCCATACGTACTATGCTTAAATTTCTTTTAACAATAAACATCCGCATGAAACTAACAATTAAGCCATCGAATCGAAACTTGCAAAAGAACAATCATTGTAATAGTATCGCGATGCAACACCACAACCACTCAATATATATGTGACCATACATTCTTCTTTCAACGGGTGAGCACACATACAGTACACGCTTATTACAAAGGAGGCGGCATCGCGCGTTATAAAATCTAGTATAAATGAAACCGCTACTTCAAATATCGTAGCATACTATTAGAAGAAAATCATCATAATCCATCCGACGGTGAATGTTTGTGGCGGTACTACTAAGTGCTGTTAGAACAACAAGAAATGTTCTCGTAGGAGAACACTAGTATTCGCCGTTAGATCGTGGTACTGAGATCCCAATGATTGAGTATTGCTTCGTCGGCCCTAACAAGTATATGAACTAGGTAGCCCTGCATTTCTAATCAACAAAGCTAAGCTGTATTTCCAAGCATTAGGATCCATGAAAACAACAGAGTAGTTGTCAAAACTGGGAAAGGAATCAACATGTAGTCTTAACACTTTTTTGTTCCTTTGACAGCTCAACTCAATTATCAACAATCACAAGGATTTCCGGGGCACGTTGATGTGGTCAATATTCATGGCAGAAGAAAACACCTCACCCTTCAACTTCCAGATTTGAATGCAATTGATCGTTGGATGCCATGGCTCTGCTGCTCTTCTCTATATATAAGAGCAGATCGTATCAACCTATCAAACTCACAAACCAATACTTATCAAACTAGCAAGTCACAAAATGGCTTTGAACAACAAGTTCATTCTCCTGGCCTCCATCTTTATATTGGGAGGAGCTCTAGTTTCTCTGGCCACGGCGCGCTATACCCTTCCTGAAGCTGCCGTACGCCTCAGGCATGAGCAGTGGATGACTCGTTACGGCCGAGTCTACAATAGTCCTAGTGAAAAGGAGACTCGATACCAGATATTCAAAGACAACGTAGCCTTCATCGACTCTTCCAACGCTGCTGGAGGCAAGTCTTACAAGCTTGGAGTCAATCAGTTTGCTGATTTGACAAACGACGAATTCAAAGCCTCTAGAAACGGGTTCAAGGGACACATGTGCTCCCCGCAACATGGACCTTTTAGGTATGAAAATGTGAGTGCGGTCCCGACGACCATGGACTGGAGGAAGAAGGGAGCAGTGACCCCTATCAAAGACCAAGGTCAATGCGGAAGCTGCTGGGCATTTTCCGCAGTAGGAGCAATGGAAGGAATCCACCAGCTCAGTACCGGAAAATTGGTGTCCCTTTCGGAGCAAGAATTGGTTGACTGCGACACCAAGGGAGAGGACCAAGGATGTGGCGGCGGGTTGATGGATGATGCGTTCAAGTTCATCATTCAAAACAAGGGATTGACCACCGAGACCAACTACCCTTACGACGCTGCCGATGGAACCTGTAATGCTAACAAAGAAGGAAGCAGTGCGGCCAAGATTACCGGGTACGAAGATGTGCCAGCCAACAACGAAGCCGCATTGATGAAGGCAGTGGCGAGCCAACCGATTTCGGTGGCCATTGATGCAGGGGATTCATCGTTCCAATTCTACTCGAGTGGGATTTTTACAGGAGAATGCGGGACTGAGCTAGACCATGGAGTGACGGCAGTTGGGTACGGTGAGAGCGGTGGGAAGAAGTACTGGTTGGTGAAGAATTCGTGGGGAGCACAGTGGGGCGAAGCCGGATACATTCGAATGCAGAAAGACGTTACCGCTAAAGAAGGCCTCTGCGGAATCGCTATGCAGGCTTCCTATCCTACTGCCTAAGCCGAAGCTAATTAAATCCACGTTCCATAGAATTCACTGAATGCATAAAAATGTTTGTAAGATATAATTTGTGTGAAGTTTGAATTGTACTGTAACTTGTAAGCCATGCATGGTGCTATTGTATGATCGTATTTATGGAAATATTTTCTTAAGTACGTCTGTCTTTGGTATCCTCTAGTTTATCATCAATAGGAAATTTTTATCTCACATCTCAAAAGTTTTTTTTTTTACATTATTTTAAATTTGACAACGACTTGATTTTAAAACACAAATAGGCAACATCCAAACATAATCAACCTAATATTTTACGACATCGCTCGACCCACTATGATAGTCAATATTATAGTGCATGTAGCTTCCTAGCAAATCATACTTCAAAACTTGGCTTATTCTAACAGAGAAAGAAAGAAATGGCAGCAGAACAGGAAGAAATGATAATTGAAGCATGGCCAATGAATGGCGGAAGTGATGTTTCCAGCTATTCTTAAAACTCTACCTACCAGGTACTTTCTTGTTTCACTGTAATCAAATCATATCAGTACTATACATACTATAAATTGATCACAACCATCCTTGTACCGTTTTGTTCGTTAATTCTGGTAGAGGAGTGTGTTGGAAACTATGAAGCAACTGATCGGAGAATCCATCAAAACCGAACTCAACATCAACTCCCTAACTGGTTATACCAACCCAATTTTCCAGATAGCTGGTACAGAACATCTTGGATGCAGTCCGACTGAAAAACCAAGCATCTAAAACACCCATAGACGACCTAGAGTTCCAAGTCTTCTTCAACGACCAAACCAACAATGACTTCAACACCCTCTTCAGCTCTCTTCCGGCGTCACACCAAAAGGAAATTAACTACTTCTCTGCCGGAGTACCAGGTAGCTTCCACGGCCGCCTTTTCCCTAAGGGGAGCCTCCATTTCGGGTGCATCTCCTCCTCGCTCCACTGGCTCTCCAGGGTTCCCGCAGAAATAATTACCAAGGGCGGGAGCAGCGGAATCATTCAGTGCACGGAATTTGATGAATATGTCGTGGAGGCCTATTCGGCTCAGTTCTCGAGAGACATGGCCGCTTTCTTTGATGCCAGGGCTCAAGAGATCGTCAGCGGTGGTTTGATGTCCATTTCGGCCATTTGTTTTCCTGACGACGGCGGAGCTTGTTGGTCCCACACTGGGTTGGGTATGATGTTTGACCTGCTAGGCTCCTGCCTCATGGACCTAGCCAACTTGGTACGTCACGTTTCTTGCGAGACAAGAAACCTTTTCCTTTTACATAAGCACGGCGTGTCTATACTAATTGTTGGGTTGGTCCAACTACATATGGTGGTTGGATTAACCGGTTTTTTAAGGATGAGTGATAATTTGTTTGGTTGTGTTATCTTGAACTTATTGGGAAGTTCAAAAGTAGTATTCTAGAAATCTCTATTATTAAATAGAGAGATTATTTATCTCTGAAATTACAGAGAAGAAAGTGAAGTGTGAGTGAGAGAGCAAAAGAAGAGAGGAGAAGGAAAAATAAGGTTGCTGGAAAGTTTTCGTTTCCAGGCGGGTCAGTCTGTTCAAAAGAGCATTCCGGAGAAACACGCCGTTGGATCGTCCTGAAATTTGGTGTGCTTGTTCAGGACGTTTTGGGCTTCAATCTGGCCGGAGGGATCGTTGTTCTGATCTCTGGTGTGTCGGGAATCGCTGCTGGACAGAGGGTCAATAAATCTGTTTGGCCTCTGGAATTTTTCTCTTCATCTTGTCGAGTTGCTCTTGTTATCCATCGCATTGGTGAGTATCCATTGTGGTGTATTGGTGATCCAAGAAGGTTGTTCTTGAGGTAATTTGTAATCCTCTAGCTATCCTAGAGAAGACTTGTAATCCCGCCAAAGTATAGTGGAGTTGTTGCTTGGACTACGGTCCCGTGGTTTTTCCCGATTTGGGTTTTCCACGTAAAAGTCGTTGTGTCTCGTTCATTATATTCTTGCTTGATATTGATGCCCCGTTTCTCAACAGTGGTATCAGAGCACGAGGTTGTGTTGGGGCTGGTTTGTGTGGATGGCAAGAATGGATGATTCAAGCGGAGCAATGATTAAGTTAACGTCATCAAATTACTCGATTTGGAAGCCACGAATGGAGGATATATTATTTTGCAAGGATCTCTATGAACCTATCGAAAGTGGAAGCGAGAAGCCGGAAGACAAGACAGAGAAGCAATGGGAGGTTTTGCATACAAAGGCGGTGGCAATCATTCGGCAATGGATTGACCAAAGCATCTTTCACCATGTTGCGAAAGATACTAGAGCCGATGAATTGTGGCAGAAATTGGAGTCAATGTATGAGCGGCAATCAGCTCAAAACAAGACCTTGCTCATTCGAAGAATTGTGAACTTGAAGTACAAGGATGGACATAGTGTCACGGAGCATTTGAGTGACTTTCAAGGGCTTGTGAACCAACTAACTACTATGAAGTTAGCACTTGATGATGAGGTGCAAGCATTGTTACTTCTTAGTTCATTGCCGGATAGTTGGGAGACTTTGGTTGTTTCGCTTAGCAACTCGGCACCTAATGGCAAGTTGACGATGGACATCGTCAAGGATAGTATGTTGAATGAAGAGGCAAGAAGAAAGGAATCGGGGACTTCAACGGATTCACAAGCTTTGGTGGCGGATAAATCCGATAATCGTGGAAGAGGTAAAAACCGAAATTCTAATTTCAAGAATTATCGGAATCAAAGTAATAACCGAGGTAGATCTAGAGGAAGATCAAAATCAGTCACAAGATCGAAAGGAGAAATCATATGTTATCATTGCAACAAGCCCGGACATATGAAGAGAGAGTGTAGATTCTTCAAACGAGAACCATCTAGAGAAAGAGGTAGAGAAAACCGGGAAAAAGATGACACTACCGCGGCTGCCACGGATGGTGAAGTGGTCATCGTTTGTGATGCCGGTTTCATTAATCTCGCATGCCAAGAGAGTACATGGGTTGTTGATTCTGGTGCCTCATTCCATGTGACCTCGCGAGTTGATTTCTTCTCCTCCTACACAAATGGAGACTATGGTTGTGTGAGGATGGGAAATGATGGAGCTTCAAAGATTGTTGGCATGGGTGACATTCACTTAGAGACCAACACGGGTTGTAAGCTTGTTTTGAAGGAGGTGAGACATGTTCCCGACATGAGGTTGAATTTGATATCCACCGGAAAGCTTGATGATGATGGCTACACCAATTATTTTGGCGAAGGAAAATGGAAGCTATCAAGAGGTTCTCTTGTGGTCGCTAAAGGCAAGAAGGAAAATACGCTCTATATGACAAGTGCAAAGCTTAGCAAGAGAAGAATCAATGTTGCGGAGAAAGACTCTTCGATTGAGCTTTGGCATAAGAGGCTTGGTCATTTGAGCGAGAAGGGATTGCAAATACTCTCCAAGAAACAACTCTTGTCCGGAGCTAAAGGTACTCTCCTTAAAACTTGTGTTGATTGTTTAGCGGGAAAAACTCATAGAGTTGCATTTCATAGATTCCCACATTCTAGAAGGAGTAAGGTACTTGATCTAATTCACACCGATGTTTGTTTTATGCGAGATAAAACTCTTGGGGGAGCAAGCTATTATGTCACTTTCATAGACGATCACTCAAGGAAGGTGTGGACATATGCTTTGAAAACCAAGGATCAAGTGCTAGATGTCTTCAAGCAATTTCATGTTGAAGTTGAAAGAGAAACGGGGCTCAAGTTGAAGTGTGTAAGGGCTGATAATGGGGGAGAATATAGAGGCCCATTCGAAACTTATTGTCGATTTCACGGAATAAAGCTTCAAAAAAGTGTACCCAAGACTCCACAACATAACGGTGTTGCCGAGAGGATGAATAGAACAATTTGTGAGAGAATCAAGTGCATGCTCTCACACGCCAAGTTACCGAAATCTTTTTGGGGAGAAGCAATGCGGACAGCCGTTGACTTAATTAATCTCTCGCCATCGATCCCTTTGGAGGGTGACGTGCCTCAACGAGTATGGACGGGAAAGGAGGTCTCATACGGGCACTTGAGAGTGTTCGGTTGCAAAGCATATGTTCATGTTCCAAGAGATGAGAGGGCGAAGCTTGATGACAAAGCAAAGCCATGTATATTCATGGGTTATGGGAGAGAAGAGTTTGGATACCGGTTATGGGATCCAATCGCAAGAAAAATTGTTCGGAGCCGGGACGTGATTTTTCTTGAAGAGGAGACAAGTGAAGATGTCGAAAGGGGTGAAAAAGAAAAAAATTCCAGCAGCTAGTCCAATTAATTTGGAGCCTATATCTCCATCCAAAACTCATGAAAATGATGAAGAAGTAGTGCCTCATGAACCCCAAGGTACACTAGATCAAGGAGAGCAAGAAGATGAGCATTTGGAGCAAGAAGAACAAGTTGAAGAAGAGCAATCTCAACCCCAATTGAGAAGGTCAACAAGAGATCGTAAAACATCCACAAGGTACTCTCCGAATGAGTATGTGATGTTGAGTGACGGGGGAGAACCCGAATGCTATCAGGAAGCCATGTCTCATGAAGACAAGGGAGAGTGGAATAAAGCAATGCAAAAAGAGATGAAGTCTTTGAAAGAGAATCACACCTATGATTTAGTGAAGCTACCCAAGGGAAAGAGATCACTTAAGAACAAGTGGGTTTACAAGTTAAAGACGGAGGAAATTACTTCAAAGCCTCGGTACAAGGCGCGACTAGTTGTGAAGGGGTCTAGCCAAAAGAAAGGTGTTGATTTTGAAGAAATTTTCTCTCCCGTGGTGAAGATGTCATCAATCCGAGTTGTGCTTGGATTGGCTGCAAGTTTGAATTTAGAAGTCGAACAACTCGATGTGAAGACGGCGTTTCTTCATGGTGACTTGGATGAAGAAATCTATATGGATCAACCGCAAGGGTTCGAAGTTAAAGGCAAAGAAGACCTTGTGTGTAGATTGAGGAAGAGCCTATATGGGTTGAAGCAAGCACCAAGGCAATGGTACAAGAAATTTGACTCATTCATGATCAACCACGGGTATGCAAGAACTACCTCCGATCATTGTGTGTTTGTGAAGTACTTTGCTGAAAATGATTTTGTTATACTCCTACTTTACGTGGATGACATGTTGATCGTGAGTCGAAATGTTGGAGAGATCAATAAATTGAAAAAGGAGTTGAGCAAGTCCTTTGCTATGAAGGACTTAGGACCGGCGAAGCAAATTTTAGGGATGAAAATCTCTAGAGATCGGAAGAATGAAAAAATTTGGTTGTCTCAAGAAAGGTATATTGAGAGAGTTCTTGAGCGGTTCAAGATGAGCAAGGCTAAAGCAGTTAGCACTCCACTTGCGGGACATTTTAATTTAAGTTTGAAGCATTGTCCTACAAGTGAGGAAGAGAAAGAAGCAATGAAGAATGTACCTTATGCATCAGCGGTTGGAAGCTTGATGTATGCCATGGTTTGCACAAGACCGGATATCGCTCATGCCGTTGGAGTTGTTAGTAGGTTCCTTTCCAATCCGGGAAAGGAACATTGGACAGCCGTGAAGTGGATCCTCCGCTACTTGAGAGGTACTTCTAGAGTGTGTTTATGCTTTGGAGGCAAAGCTATACTTGATGGATATACCGATGCTAATATGGCGGGTGATGTAGACTCTAGAAAGTCGACCTCCGGATATATGATGACTTTTGCAGGTGCAGCCGTCTCATGGCAATCTAGACTTCAAAAATGTGTTGCATTATCAACAACGGAAGCCGAGTATATAGCCGTGACGGAAGCTTGTAAGGAGGTGCTATGGTTGAAGAAGTTTCTTCAAGAGTTGGGCATTAAGCAAGAGAGGTATGTGCTCTACTGTGATAGTCAAAGTGCAATTCATCTTTGCAAGAATCCTACCTTCCATTCGAGGTCGAAACACATAGATGTTCGATATCATTGGATTCGTGATGCTTTGGAAGAAAAGTTGTTGGAACTCGACAAAGTGCATACGGATGACAATGGCTCGGACATGATGACTAAATCTCTACCAAGTGAGAAGTTTGGTTTTTGTCGCAAGGAAGCGGGTTTGGTGCTACCCTCCATATGAGTTGGAGGGGGAGATTTGTTGGGTTGGTCCAACTACATATGGTGGTTGGATTAACCGGTTTTTTAAGGATGAGTGATAATTTGTTTGGTTGTGTTATCTTGAACTTATTGGGAAGTTCAAAAGTAGTATTCTAGAAATCTCTATTATTAAATAGAGAGATTATTTATCTCTGAAATTACAGAGAAGAAAGTGAAGTGTGAGTGAGAGAGCAAAAGAAGAGAGGAGAAGGAAAAATAAGGTTGCTGGAAAGTTTTCGTTTCCAGGCGGGTCAGTCTGTTCAAAAGAGCATTCCGGAGAAACACGCCGTTGGATCGTCCTGAAATTTGGTGTGCTTGTTCAGGACATTTTGGGCTTCAATCTGGCCGGAGGGATCGTTGTTCTGATCTCTGGTGTGTCGGGAATCGCTGCTGGACAGAGGGTCAATAAATCTGTTTGGCCTCTGGAATTTTTCTCTTCATCTTGTCGAGTTGCTCTTGTTATCCATCGCATTGGTGAGTATCCATTGTGGTGTATTGGTGATCCAAGAAGGTTGTTCTTGAGGTAATTTTTAATCCTCTAGCTATCCTAGAGAAGACTTGTAATCCCGCCAAAGTATAGTGGAGTTGTTGCTTTGACTACGGTCCCGTGGTTTTTCCCGATTTGGGTTTTCCACGTAAAAGTCGTTGTGTCTCGTTCATTATATTCTTGCTTGATATTGATGCCCCGTTTCTCAACACTAATATCCGTTTTTTATGTCGTGGAAAATTCAAAGGGGCTGATATCAGAAGACAAGCTGGAGAGTTTCTACTTGGCGATGCACCATCGCAATGCTGAAGAGCTGAAAGCACTAGTTTCGAACAAGGGATGCTTCAGCATACAAAAGGTTGAGAGAATGGCACCTAGCCTGCCATGGAAGTCCCCAGAAGTAATCCAGCTAATGGTCCCGCATATGCGAGCCGGATTCAAGAAACTCATCACACACCACTTCGAGATCACTGCACCAAACACTGTGGATTTGTTATTTGAGCATTTGGCTGCAAAGTTCTCCCATAAGATGCCAGCCATTACCAGTCCTGCAACTCTGCAACATCTTGAAGTTTTCATCTTGGCTAAGCGTCTTTGACCCCACAAATGATTTTTTCTTTTGGGTAAGTATTGTTGTATCGTCAGCAGAACAAGTATTGGACCCATTGTGCTTTAAACAGATTAGGAAACCTGTTGCTATCCCAAAGATACAGCCAAGGATTGTGTTCCATATAAACGTTTCTACAGTCATTCATCAATTATTATCTACACAACTAGTTCACAAAGAAATAGTTTGGACTTTAGCTTCTAGATAACAATGATTGTTCATCATCACGCAACTCTAATCAGTACTATTTTCTGACAACAAACAGACAATTACGAGGCCGCCCATGTAGGCTTGTGCCAGAATTGGCCAATAGGGGATCCTTCTCGCTATGTTAACGCATCAATTTGGCTATTCAAAAGTCAATTCATTCGTTCGGAGCTGCATCCTCAGATGTGCTACCTCCTACACCTGAATACACAGAAGCAATAATTACAACCAGCAGAGGAAGCTTAACTCAATTAGAGCTGCCAAAAGAGGTCATGTCAACTAATACCTTCACCGTCTGATGGAGCATATGGAGACTTCCGGTACCGTGTCTGCTGCTGTGTCGGCTGCAGCGTAACAAGACAATTGGTATAATGCTCTCACTTCGCATCGCATGATCAAAATATCATTACCAAGTAATCAAACTGTCTACCATTAACAAGAATCTTGCGACAGAAAGGCGGACTTTCACTTTCAAGTCACTTTTCTATAAAAACATCAGTTCGAGAGTGAAGTGCAGAAGATAAATGGAATTATGGAAGCAACTCCGAAAGATGTTACTGCGATTTGAAGTATGCCACTATTAGAATGAATTTCGGACATAAAATGTACAACAAGTTGAACCTCAATAGATCTTCCATTACAAATAAGCTACTTATACATTCATGAACATACACATAGCCTACAAATCTAAGAACCAAAGTGCCACAATTTTATTGACAAACTTCATGCAAGGGAAGGATCAAGTAGAAGAATACTGATTAGTACCTGCAATTTGGGGCGAAGAGCTTCAAGCGGTCCTTTAGGCTTCTCAACACCTTGCTGTTAAGAATGATGAAATGCACCATGTCAGTAATTCCTACGAGAAGTTCATGTTAACCAAAAGAAGAGTGTTATGTGAACTAATCGAAAACCTTTCCAAGTGCCCAATCAGCAGAATCAAAGTACGCACGTTCGTGATCCTAACATGGAAAATTCAAGCAAACAATGAGGGACAGCCATAGATAGCGTTTCTGTTCAACTAGAAACAAATATTGACAAGATAAACATGACTCATGAGTATCACCTTGGAAATGAGTGGCGGTTTCTTAGGCAAGAGACCACCGTACTTTTTCTTCATAGCTTCTTCCTGAATAAAAAGAGAGTAGAAAAAGAATTTCCCACAATCAGGCTGAAGAACCAAGCAAAAATACAGCTCTAAATATCTTGCAATGAGATGTACGCAAAGCAGTACAGGGGAGAGGAAACCTCTTCTTTAGAAGGTGGTGCAGATTTTTTATCCTCGCTATCATCCATGGCTCAAATATTATCCTCCTATGCAATTTCCTGCAACAGTGCAAAACATGTATGCAACTGTCAAATAAACACGAGTAGAAACTTCTAAAGTAATAGGGGGAAAAGTGATTCCGCCATTGAATTCATACATTGAGTGCTCCAATTCATCACCTTAAGCACTATAGTCAACATCAAAACCCCAATATTGTCCGTCGTAAGAACAACCACCGTGGAATACAAGAAAAAACCACAAGAATTGGTTTTAGCAGACACGTAATCTAAAACAATCCATTGATACCCATCAGACGTCGTATTATCGTCGTGATCCTTATAATGATCAGAATCTAAAACTCATATCGGTTTTACAACTGGCACATCGGAGAACCGGACGTCGGACCGGCGGTGGGAGAGGGGGGGGGGGGGGGGGGGGGGGGAGGGATTTAGGGATATCGGCATTTGAGATGCGAAGAAGAAAACAGGATTATCGTGGATAATGAGAGGAACTAACATGATCAGATTGAAGCTACAAGTAAATTCTGCCATGGACAGGAACAGGACGATTGAGTAGGTAAGAATTTTGGTTACCTGTCCTGGTGAGACGATACAGAAGGATGAAGCGAAAATGCGTGGAAACGAGAGGCTGAGATCTCTGTCCGGAGCGTTTGCGTGAGTGAAATGCGGCTTCTTACTGATTCTGAGTTTCGTCGGAGGGGGAGGATTAGGAGGGAGGCGCTTTCTTTGTTTGTTTGTTTCTAAGAATTCATGGCCACCGACGACCGTTGGTCAATCATTGCGTTATGTAAATTTCAGCACACTTGCTACCTCTACTTTATTTCAGTTACGATTTGGTCCTAAGCTTCGAAGTCCTATTTTTGCTCTTCTACATTTACCATTTTGCCTTACATTCTACATGACGAGAAATTGAGGTCTGGTAATTAATACTATTCGAGCGGACACCTCGATATATTTTAGGTTGGGCTAAACTCGAATTTAAGTTCGGAAATTAAAGCTCAAGCTAAAGCCTCATCACCCATTCTTGACGAGTTAAGTTCAGTCTCATTATTGACGAAATTATCTATAAATTATTGTCGAATTCAATTTAAATTCAACTTGAAATTTTTTTAGTAAAAGAACTTCACGAGTCGAGTTAAAACAAATTGTTCCAAATTTTTAAATCATGTACGATCTATTTTTTCATTAAAACAATCATAAGTTGTTTACAATTTTATAGTTTTTAGGATATTTGAAGCAAAATACACATTATATTATTAAGCTTACTAAGAAGGCATATAGTCGAGTTGGTATTCGAGCCGACTCTCGAGAAATGACTGAAATACGGCACCCAGACCTATCGAGTGGAACATACATTGTCTTAAGATTTGCTTGTTTTAAATCGAGTCGAGTTACAAATGAGCTTTTATGAAACTAAACGTCAAGCGAGTTTGACTCATCAACAACCCTACTATCATATAAATTTCCATATCTGATAATACATTCAAAGTTCTTTAAACTATCAATACAAAATTAATGTTGTCAATATCGTACCGGTAGAACAATCTAACCGTTTGAATTTTGAACAACTCGTCAAATTATTCCAGTAAAAATTTGATATAATTATGGTGCTATAAAATTTCAACTACAATTACCAATTCGATGTTCCTGTAGTACAGTAACAGTGGACAGTAACGGTGGGAGAATTCTTACAGTAACGGTGGGAGAATTCTTACAGGTGGATAATAGAATATACTGAAATCTTCTTTAAATTAAATTAAAATCAGAATGACTAGTTGGAGTAAGATGCAAAAGAATAACTACCGGCCGGCCAGGTCACTCAGTCCCACACGTCTCTCCTTCACCACTCGCCTCGTCCAGTTCGCTCCTCCACTCCTTTAAACCAAAATCTTCTCCCTCCACGATCTCCTCATCCTAATCCAGCTACCAGGCCTTGGCGGCCGGAACCGACAATGACGGCGGTGGATTATCTGCAGCAATTCGTGGACGACACCACATTCTTCAACAACATAGTGCTGGGCAATCTGCTGCCGTCTTCCTGGTGGAAGGATCCACTTCCTCACTTCCTCCAGACCTGGCTCCGCAATTACATCGCCGGCAATATCCTCTACCTCGTTTCCGGCTTCCTCTGGTGCTTCTACATCTACTACCTCAAGCGCAACGTCTTCCTTCCCAAAGGTACTTCTTCCATCCAACTTCTCGGATCTGTGGTTTACGGCTAAATTGATTGGATGTTACTTCTTTCCTCCTCTTCAATTTCCCCTATCTGACGAATTGCTTGGATGTACTCACTTTGTTGATGAATGCGATTAGCTGTTTCTTGATTTGTAAACAACTTGTCCTATTAGATTATGGTAATAATATTTCAAATTAATTAACCTACACCTACCGTTGCTTGTCTCTGTCAAAACACTATCCTGTTACTGTTGAATACGTAAATTTGTTTATGAAGCGGTTTATAATTATGATGATCAATCTTAACTTTACAGATGCTATACCTTCCAATGACGCGATGCTCAAGCAAATTTATGTTGCCATGAAAGCAATGCCGTGGTACACTCTTCTACCAACTGTTTCCGAGTACATGGTTGAGAATGGCTGGACTAAGTGCTATCCCGGAATACTTGAGTTCGGTTTGGTTCCGTACCTTGCGTACATGGCGATTTACCTCGTTTTCGTTGAGTTTGGGATTTACTGGATGCACAGGGAGTTGCACGATATAAAACCTCTGTACAAGTATCTTCATGCAACTCATCATATTTATAACAAGCAGAATACTCTGTCTCCATTTGCTGGTGAGTTCTTACTCCTCCCAACTTGATGCGATTCTATGGTTCATTCTGCCGCGAGCTCAGATTCCGATTTTCTGTGATTGCCAAAAGCCCTCTTATCTCATTGTTGCCTTTGTAGTTATGATGTAGCTGGAATTGTGTTGTTAATTAACATGTCTATGATTGATGATTTTATGGAACCAGTCTTTTCTGTCATTATGGATATGGAATTTAGATGGCAACGGGAAAGTTCGCTCTCCAAATCACTTCGTTGGGATCTAACTTTCCTGTCTGGCCAGGAAAATGCTCAAAATTTCATCCAACTTTTCACCTGCCAAACCAACCTTAGTGTATTGCTTGCTTAAGTTATTTGTTTATGATGTTGAAATGCAACTCTAATGTGCCTTAGATTTGTCTAAGTGTCTCCCAATGCTGCATTTACATTCAATTGATTCATTTTCCTACTTGATATACTGAACTATAGGTTAGGGATCCTGTTCCCTAATTCTGCAAATTAGCTTAAACATTTATTAACAACTGATCAAGACCCCCAAACGCTGGTGCTGGTATTTTCAGGCTTGGCCTTCAATCCAATAGATGGAATCCTTCAAGCACTGCCACATGTACTGGCTCTCTTCATAATCCCAACCCATTTCAGGACCCATATAGCTTTCTTGTTCCTGGAGGCCATTTGGACTGCGAATATTCACGACTGCATCCACGGAAAGCTCTGGCCGGTGATGGGTGCTGGCTACCACACCATCCACCACACTACCTATCGTCACAACTATGGCCATTACACCATTATCATGGATTGGCTGCTTGGAACTCTCCGTGACCCCGACGAAGAAGACGCGTCATTGAAGGTGAAATGATTTCAGTTTTCATCCTACCCTCCCTCCTTATGTATCACTCTGCTCCTATAGTTAAAAAGAAATCTGGTTGATCATTGGAACTGTATCTCTTTATTTGTGTGAATGTAACTGTTGTTTGAACCTCGACAGCTCTGTAGCGCCTTGGAGTAGAATAGGAAGTTTGGTTTGCTGAGGGGAAATGGATTTTGAACATAAAGAAGTAAATTATGCTCAAATCTAACATAAATCTCATTGTTCATTCCGGATTACAAACTAAACAAAGCACGTAGATTTTTATTGATGAGGACCTATAATCTTACTGTCTTTCTTTTTTGGTGTATAGTAATTCACCAGACTAAGCGACCTTTCCTTCTAAATCTATCAACAATGTCGGTGCTCAACCGAGATTTCTCGAGTTTACTCCAATTGTTCTTCTTAGACTTCTCCAATTAGGGCCATCTAAGGTTGGAGAGACAATATTAAGGTTGGAAAGATTGCCTTCTCTTCCACGTGGGTAAAGAGATTATGTTTAAATCGGTCACTCAAGCTATTCCTACGTACATTATGAGCTTATTTCTCCTTTCGAAGCGAATGACTAAAAAACTGAATATCTTGGTCCGAGACTTTCTGAACAGGTTCGGTTAAGAAAAAAACTATCTAGTAGGTCAAAGAGACTCGATTGTATGCTCCTAAAAGGGAAGATGGTCTTGGTTTTCGTGACTTCCGATTGTTCAATAAAGCTTTGCTTGCTAAAGAGGGTTGGCGCCTTAACAATAACCTATACAACTTATGAACAAGGATTCTTAAAAATCTCTACTTTCCAAACATCTTAAAGGAATAATAAATGCAGGTATCATCCTTCTGAAAAAAAATGAAAAAAATGAACATGTTACTAACATTGCCAATTATATTTCCAGAATACAATTATATAAACCCGCTTACAAATTAAGTTCCAGTTCAATTACCAAGCTTTGGTCATCCGTAAAGAAAAACATGGATAATTGTTGGTTGGCCGATTCTTAACCGACTCTCTAACCCAACCCACTACTGACCCTGACCCTAACCTAAAAAGTCAGCCACGACTAACCAGAGAGTCAGAAAATTTCTATCAAAGCCGATTTGGCCAAAAAAAGGGGCAAATTTCAATCATCTAATCAATTCAATCGGCCACGGTTAATGTCTGAAAATTGAAAAATCCCTCCAATAATAAGTTTTTACTTTTCTAATTTCATTTTGATTTATGAGAACCTTCTCCAATAATGGAGAACAATTTAAAATCCTGGACTTTTTGTTTCAGGATATCTAAGTAAGGCATTTTCGATAGTATAAAAATATTTAATTTATTTTTATAGATTTTTCAAAACTTTTTCATATGGCGGATATGTCGATAAGGGTAGCCTGTCTTTTTTGTCTGCATTTATATTGGATTCGTCAACGGCGATACCATACTGTTATCAATCTGAATCAATTGGAGAACAAGGTGAAAAGGAAAATCCAAATATTCGTCTACATCGACAACAACAAGCGATTGTTCGTTTGAAGCTGATTGTTTTATGATTTAAGTTACTCGACCTTCTCAAAAACGACGAACTTGAAGATCTCAATCGATTTGAATCAATTAAAAAAAGAAACTAGCGAGGACGAGAGGGAGAGGAAAGTCGTCAAAAGCATCTGGAATTTTGGGAAAGATGACTGATGAATATTCATTTTGTTACCCAAAATTTTAAGACTAAAAGATGAATCCTAAACTGTTATTAACTAAAAATTTAGTCTTTAATTTCTCAAACCTTACCATCAATGACCCATATACTTTTCAGTTATTATGGATAGACCCAAAGGTTACAAACTATTTATTTTACATTTAATAAGCTTTTAAAGGTTATAATTAATTAATTTTCTTTTACATCCAGTTATGTTGATTTTATAACCAGTTATATTTTAATGTATAATTTGTTATATATTCGGTTATATTTAAAATATAACTACTTTTAATTATAATTCGTTATAAAAATATAACTGGTTATAAAATCCGTTATAAAAATATAATTGGTTATAATTTAAAATATATAACTGGTTATAATTTTGCATCGGAAAAGTCGTAGGAGACTCGCCGGAAAAGTGTTCGGTCGATGATTGGAGTTTCGCGGGAAGTCACCAGCCGGTGACCAGGGTCTCGCCGGAATTACCGGACGGTGATCGAAGTCTTGCCGAAAAAGTCACCGAACGATGACCGGAAAGTCGCTGATCAATCAACATTGACGATGAAGTGGCAGTGTATTTTTATAAAAATAATAAATTAAATAAATTTATTAAGAAAACTTCCATATTCTCTTTATAAAGATCGTTAAATCTAAAGCCGGTAAGATCTATAATACTGAATCTTTCTTTAAAATCTTAAAAAAAAAATTTCGCCTGGATACGAAACGTACTCCCAATAATGTTTTTTTGTTTTACTAACAAATCCATTATTTATCCAATAATAAAAAGGCACAACAAGGAAGCCTCATCAGTTATTCCCAAAAGTTGGCCGACTAGGCCGCTATGCATTACGGAAAATGGGCCCATAGCGAACAACAAGTCGGGCGGCGATGTGGTTAGGCTTCCTATAATCATATACCCGCTTCTAAATCCGTGGGGTTTTAGATATAGTGGATATCCCATCGCACAATTTAATTAAAATTTTAAAAAGTAAAACTATTATATAATCATGAGGATAATTTCAAAGATGAATTCGTAAAATCATAATTGTGAAAAATGGAAAACCGTTCTGAATTAAAAATAAAATTAAAAATTGTAGATTTAGGGTTAATTTGGTAATTATTAAATAAAGGTTGTAAGATAGTTTTATATATCGGTTAGGATATGGGTACGGGCGGGTACCTAAACCCATCCCGACCCGTTCCCGTTTATTTTTAACGGGTATTTTCCGTACTCGTCCCATAACTAATTCAATACGGATATTTTTCGTTCCAATCGAATCGAATATGGTGGAATACGATGAGTACAAATGATATTGCCATCTATGTAATCACAATAATAACTAATAAGTAACCCGGTCGAACCTTAACGCGCACCCAGCGGACAGTACACCGGCCTGATGTCGTTGACGGTGCCCAGTTGGCCGTTACTGTAAAACAGTTCCCTTCCGGTGGCTTTGACTAGGAGCTGGAATGGAAGAAAGGTGTGAAAACGGGTCATAAAACATAAACAAAATCACAGAGAATGACAAAAAAGGGAGTAATAAGCATCATCGTCATCCTGGGAAAATTTGAAGACTTAACTGATAGCTAATAATTCGGTGGCCAAAATTTCCGCAGAAACATGAAACGCTTTCATTTCATTTCATATAATCCCTACAGATTGGTAGTACTATACTAACTACAACTATTCAGGGATGGTGACCAGTACAGGCCGCCAAGCTCTCCTCATTAACCTACACCGAAATCGCGCCGCCGCCGGCCTAAGCCCGCTCCGACGACCCGACAATCCTCCTCCTACTCCTCCTCCACCGCCACCGCCGCAACTATTACTCCCAGCACCGCCGTCAGTCAACAGCCTGACCTCATCGCAGCCCCGATTCTGCTTCCGATGATCATCAAACGGCGGAGAAGAAGAGACGAACAAATCCTTCAATCTCCTTCTATCCCTGTGCGACTCTGCTGCCGGAAGATCCCGCTGCTGGACGATCTGATTGTCGCAGCCATTTAGGGGCGGAGAATCGAACATCGCCATAGCCCGGCGGTGGCGGTCTGGAGTGCCACCGCGGGAGAGCAGCATACGAAGGGTGTTGCGGCGGCGGCGCCGGAGGTGGAATACTGGGCTGGTGGTAGGGCTCAGCGTCGGATTCCCAGCTCCGCACTGAGTTGCGAAATGCTTGACTTTCTGCAGCGTGGCCATGGTGGTTTCTGCTGGGAGCGGATTCTTTATCTGGGATTGGAACTAGAATCAGACATGCGTAGCTCGGAGGATTGACATAAATTGTAGAAACCCAAAATCCAACATTACATATATACAGGGATGTGATGAAAATAAGAATGGGAATAGGAACCCTATTATTTGCAATCGTTGTTTCCACATTTTGTGTTATTAAAATAATTGAACAAATAATGAGAGAGAAAAATAATTGTCGCAATCCAATTTATAATCCAATGGACTAGAATGGATCACATAATTAACTTTTGAAACTATAATATTACAACTTTAATAAGCAGTAAATATGCTACACACTAGTGCACAAACATAACCAAATTTGACATAATAATCATATATAAGTTGGATGTAAGATGATCGTAAATACAGATAATTAGTGTAACTCAATTTTTTATAGATTAATTATCACATGTAGTGGTAACACATGACATGTTGTTGCAACTTAAGAGGGGGGCAAGTGGCAAAATTTAAACAAAAAAAGACTACTCATTCACTATGTTTAGAAAGTTGATGTGTCAAAACAAGCTGATAAATACATAACCAGCTGGTCTAAGCTAGTTCTAATAGTTGTGTGTGTTTCATTACGTACGGCATCTGTTGCTTCCTCTGTTTTGCTCTGCTTTTCCTTTTTGTGTTCCTCATATGTTAGTAACACTCTGCTACAATAATCCGGTACAAACAAATATATAGTTTCCTTTCAGAACCAGATTCAGTGACATCCTAAACTACTAATAGATCATGGTTCTATATATACAGTAGGTGACCTTGTAAAATGTGAAGAAACAAGGTTGGAAAAAGTTCCAACTCTGCATGCATACCTTAACAAAACAGTGACAGCCGCCTTTAACTCATTATAAACAGCATGATCCCATGGAAGGAGGAGAAGAAAACTGCATGATCACATCGTCCTCATCACCTTATTCTGCAAAATAACAGCAGTAAATCAGATTCTCAACCCAATAAATCCTTCTGAAAAGCAAAACCGGTTATATAAACAAAAGAAGCTAGCTTAGCTTACCCATTTGTCATTGCCTCCAGAGTCGGGGGAGAGCACCGGAGGAGAAAAGTTCTGCAGCAAGCCAACATCATCTTTAGCAATATCAACAACCTCAGCCTTCTGCTGGAGATCCCCCAATTCATTCTCCTTCTCAATCCTCTTCAGCATCCCCACAACCTCGTTCATAGTAGGCCTCTTATCTCTCTCCTGTTGCAGACACCTGAACGCCAGCTCAGCCACCGACGTCACCATCCTCCTCACACCATAATCCGTCTCGAACCCAATCCCAGGGTCCACAATCTCCCCCAGCTGCTGATTCTGTATCCTACTCACCGCCATGTTCGCCAAATTGATGTCGTGGCGGTGCCTACACGTGTCCACCGCCTGCAGCGACGTTATCAGCTCCATCAGCACCACTCCGAAGCTGTACACGTCGCTCTTGTCCGTCAGCTGGTAGCATTGGTAGTACTCCGGGTCCACGTAGCCAGGTGTCCCTTGTGGAGCGGTCGAGACGTGGGTGACGTGGAGCGGGAACAGCCTGGACAGCCCGAAGTCAGCAACTTTCACGTTGAAGTTCTCGTCGAGCAGGACGTTGTTCGTTTTCACGTCTCGGTGGATGACGTCAGACGCGTGGAGGAACGACAGCGCGTCGGCCGTCTGGATTGCGATGTTCATCCTTACCCGCCACGTCATCATATTCGAGCCAGATTCGCGTCGGTTGCCGTGGAGGTGATCTGCTACGGTGCCGTTGGAGATGTACTCGTAGACAAGGACAAGCTCCCGGCTATGGCGGGAGGTGCAGCCGTACAGAGTGACTAAATTCTTATGGCGGAGTTTTGCGAGTATTTCGATCTCGTTCATGAACTGCTCTGTTCTTCTCATGTTGTTCTCGTAGAGTCTCTTCACGGCGACGGCTCTGCCATCTTCGAGCTCGCCGTAGTAGACGGTGCCGAAGCCGCCGTCTCCCAGCTCTTTGGAAGCGTCGAAGCTTTCGGTGGCTTCGTCGAGTTCGTCGTAGCTGAAGACCTGGACGCCGAAGTAGGTGCTGCCGCCGGGTCCACCCTTTTCGATGTCGGACATTGAAGTGGTGTAGGATGAAGAAGTAGTGTTGGAGCATTTGTTGGTTGTGCGGGTGGTTCGGGTTTTGGCTGTGGAAGAAGGTGGTGTGGAGGAATCTTTGCTCATGATCTGTGCTGCTTTTCTTTTCCTCTGCCTTGAAATCAAGAACCAGAGACATACTCCGATCGCTGCAACAACTCCTGCTCCTGCCGACACACCTGTAAGAAATGGGAAAAAGTCAATTTCTTTCTGCATTGGTGTGAAATGAATCTGGTTTAGGATTCTGTAAATCTTACCGATTGCAACTTCTACTCTCTTCGAATTTCTTCCTGCATGGGAAAATTGAAGACTTTTAGATGTTGGAAATAGAAGAAATATGGATGATATACTCAGACGAAGATCAGTGGAAAGGTTAGCACAAGATGAATATCAAATTTGGTCACATAGTAGTAGGGTTGGAAGTGTTGCGGTTAGTGGTTAATCAAACCGAACTGTTGTTCTGTCGTATGGTTAGTAGCTAACCACATGACTGGCGAATTTTTAAAAAACCAAACAATATGGACCATGCATCATTAATATCAATTCGATATTTTGAAATTTACCAACCTAATAAGTATGTAAAAATCTCACATTAGTTAAGATTTGAAACAAGACATGTTAACTTGGATTCTAAATTTTATTTAGAGTTTGAATCATTGAGTTGTTAGTCGATATATTTACTTGATTGTAAAGACTTGATGTGTGATTGAAAAAATCAAAATTTGTTCAATTATTTAATTGTTAGCTAGTTAAGACTTAAAACTAAAGATTTTCTTTAGTGAGTTGATTTTGGGGTTAATTACGATTAACCATATCGGTCTTATAGTTGACCATTAACCATATTTTTTTTAAAAAAAAGATAATTACAAATCACACTATTAACCTCAAACATAAATTTCGATGCGATTAACGGTTATAATCAATTTCCGGTCAAGGTAAAAGTTAGTCTTAAGATCTAAACCACCGAGAAAAAAGGATGGAGATGGCTGAGTTCACCGACGAGAAAACATTTAAGGATGACTGGTCTATGAATTCAAACAGTTTGGAGTCTAAGAATGAGATGTTGGCCAAGGGATAGATGCAAAATCAGCAAGAATTTGTACAATGCAATTCAGCATATAAAATATAAACCAAACCGTTTTATCGGTTCGACCCAACGAAAGAAAAGATATAGGCTTTCAGAAGCAGGGGAAACAGAGTAAGGACAAAAACCTGGACAAAGCCGATCCCTACAGATACAGATAGATTCACCAGAGTCATCATCGAACCCACAGTATCCATGCCTCTCAAAAAAGCAATTGAAGCAATCATCATCCATAGGATCACTATAATTCACATTAAACCCAGCTCTCAAAGCAGGGGCAAGCAAAGAGCCGTTACTCATAATCCCAGAGTATGCTCCCGAAATCGGTACTGTAACAGAACTACCACATCTCGACTGAATCGACTCAACGACATCGGGGACCTCACCCACCATATAACTGCCAGCCCTCGATCTCCCTCCATCGTCGTTGCAGAAGAAGAGGTTGGGAGGGTTATAGTCGTAGGCAGAGGGAGTGTAATTGCAGGAGTAGAAAAGTGAAAGGATATGTGCGTTAGGGGAGAGGGTGAAGTTGGAGTTTGAAAAAGTTGAGTTGCGGTGGAGGCTGGTGCACCCCGCGGCGGAGGAGGAGGACAAGTCGGAGCGGGAGAGGGTTAAGGTTGAATCGGAGCCGTCGATGTGGAGGACGGTGTAGTTGAGGGAGTTGATGGTGAGGAGAGTGATGGAGTCGTCTTGACATGTGAGGTTGAAACCGGGTAAGCCGCAGTAGTGGGGACGTGGACCGCCGGTGAAAGGGAATTCGATGTTTGTGATGTTGCCGCAGGAGAATGTGTTGTTGCAGCCGGAGAGATTGCCGTCTGCCGGTAAGGAGGCGGCGACGGATGAACAGAAAAGGAGGAGGAGGAGGAGGAGAGGGTACATTCCTAGAAGAGTTTGTTTAGTTTGGTTGTGGAAATGGTTAGGAAGGAAGGAAGGAAGGAAGTTTTTTCATGAGGGGAGCAAATGGGTTGGCGGGTGAGTTGACTTGGACTTTTGGTGTGTGTGTGTTTGGTTAAAAGCTGATTTCTAATTTCCGGCGATCTTTGTATTATTGGTGAACTAAGTAAAATATTGGAAAGTGGGGTTCTACGCGTTAAGTCTGGTGATATAATATTATTGGTTTTTCTCGGTTGTTAGTTTTGTTTGGTTCCATCCAGTGTTCATTTTGTATACATTATGCAATGAGGCCAACTTTTGTTAGTAAACTAGGATTGTTTGGTGAACAACGTGCAAGGGAAGAGAATCTCACTTGCAAAAGAAGATGGTTGAGCAGCATCAATGTGTGTTCATGGGCCGGGTTGCAGATTGATTGGGGATGGATGAGTTTTTCAACGGCAGTAGTTGGCATAAGAAGAAGACAAGAAACATGAAGCTTCCTTTAGAACTTTGGGGAAACATCATAAAACTAAAACATATGCAAACAGGCAGACCAGACAGACTTCTCGTGTGCGCCAAATGAAGAAAGCATCTATCTTTGGAAACACCCATTTCCCCATCGTTGGCACTGGGCAATTCACTGTTTAAACCTTTTTCAAGCGCAGGACTTAAGGCCTTGACTTCCATATTATCCTAAACTTTAGAAACTGAGAAGATAGGAAATGTATAAATTTCAATTATCAGACATTATCCTAAAGAGCATGGATAATTTTAAACATGGTGCTTACTTAATAGTAGTTTAAGCATCTGATGTCAAGGTTTCGCCATTGACACAGACAAGTATGAGAGTATCCAATCCACGAGTGGTTGGACAAAGTCGGATGGGGTGAATAAAATAAGGTGAGTTTAGTTAATGACGTGCTATTGGGGCGATCATGATTTGCATGGTGCCTTTAAATAAGAAATGTTTTGGCGAGTAGGCACCTATCACTCTTATTTTACCCTTCTTTCTATAATGTACAGTTCTCTTCTGTTCTAGGACTGATATGTACTTATTGGAGGCCCACGAGAGGCCCAAACATAAAGCCTCTGATTTCCTTTGGGCCGAACAAGGAAGTCGTTCTACTTATTTCGATAGAATTACACACTATTCATTTTAGTTAGACGAGAGAGAGTGAGAGCGTACCAGGTTGAGCCGTCGGACCAGTAGCAGCAGCCTCGCATCGCGTTCCATACGGCTGATCAACGCAAAAACAAGTGAACAAACTCGTCGTATTATTGAACCCGCACTTTCCACCAGAGGCGCTACAAGTGGCACACAAACTGTCGTTCGATGTCCACCGCATCCCAAAACCTTGATCAATTATCTCTGTTAACCTTGTACCCGTCGGTTCCCTCTGCAGCCACTCCACAGCCGTTTGATTTACCGGAACCCTAACTTGATTGCTGCATAGTCCCAACCAGGCCCAGTTCCCGGTCGGCAAAAAGTATTGCCCTGACGGGTGGCTGGGGCAACTGAAGCTCTCCAAATTCAGGGGGAGTTGAAATCCGGAAGAGCAACCATAGTAAAGATTGACGAATTGAGTGTCCTCCGTAAAACGGAATAGATTCTCAACATCGGTAACATTCCTGGGATTAGCAGGACAGAGATTTTGGGAGTAATCGGTCTGCAGAAGCCTCAGGATCTGGGAGGAATAGTTGATGTCGAGTATCCGGTAGGTGAGGCCTTGGATGGAGATGGTGGGAGTACGGTCGGCGCAAGTGAGTTCAAACTCCGGGAGGCCGCAATAATCAGGGCGACCGGGTCCCCAAAAGGGGAATACAAAAGACAGGCCTCCGCATTCGATCTGCCTGCTGCAATCCAAGTATCTGGAGTCTTCATCGTCTTGGGCGGAGCTACTACTGACTGTAATTGAGATTGAAAAGATAAGAATGCAGGTGAAAAAGGATGATGCAGGATAACGGAAGATCATTTTTTTGTACAGAGAAAGATTGCAAGGAACTGGAGGAGGAGGATTGAAAGTTGAAAGATGTTATTGTTTCCCAATAGAGATTTGGTATTAGTTTATTAATGGAGGTGGTGAAGTTTGACAAAGAAACAGGGGGCTGGGAGAAGAAGATTCTACTCTGGAATTGGAATGGCATGGCTAATTGGCTATGGTCAGACAAAGTACGCGGCACGGCTAAGGGTTGTCTTGTTTTTTACCTGATGATACTTTTCGGTTCCCACTATTGGAATTGGATGCGTTTGTTATGATGGTTTCTATTCGGTTTAGTGCTCGGACTCGGTGTTTGGCTAAGAATGGAATTAGAAGAAGTAAGTGAGAGTCTCCGAGTATTTTTTTTATAGGAATCTGTTAGCAATTTATAAGTAACAAACAAGCTTTAATAAAAACATATAAAACTTAGAAATTAAATTGTCGGTGACACATTAAAATATATTTTAATTAAAAAAGACACTATTAACTTAGTATTAAGTTATTTTCGAGAAATAAACTTAGTATTCAGTATAGGAAAATAAAATTTAGTAAAATGAATTAATTAATCTTTTCAAACATTCAATAAAAAGATTTTGATATAAATCCTATTAATTGAGTGCATGTTTCAGTACGGATTACGCTTCCATTTGCATTTGTTCGTAAATCCTTCTTCCATTTTGGGAGACAGATGAACCATAACAATCGACGAATGCAACATCTACAATTTCACACAATACGAATTTACTAGCTAGTCGTACGTCGCCATCCCAATTTCCAAGGCAACGCCGCCTAGATGAGGAAGCTTTGTTTCCAAAACGTCGGAGCAAATATGGGACATCTTTCGGTAGAAAGACAAAAGCTCAGACAGCTGTTCCACCGACATTTTCTCCATCACACTTCTCGCCACTTTCTCCCTTTCCTCGTTACGTTTCACTTTCTCTATGTAACAACCTGCGTTCCTCACCGTCGCTCCCATCTGCTTCAGCCTCTTCTCTTGCTGCACACTCAGCGCTCTATTTGACTGCAATTATTAATTAATATTCTTTTTTTATATTAATTATATATGTTTGACTGTAATATGCATGCATGAATACATGTAAATAATATTAAAAACAGTTAATTTAATAATTACCTCAAGGAATTCTGCACCAGGTTTCAACTCTGATTCTCTTGATGATGGCTGTATATCCCCTGCTGAATAATACATATCCCTAGCAATGGTGAAACTCCTTACTATTACTTTCGTCTTCTTCTCCACTTCTTCATCCACTACTCTCACCGGCTTTGTCATCGCCGTACTTACAAGCCTCTTCTGATACGCTCTCACGGCCTTCACGAATTCCTTCATTTTTCCAATTTACATCACTAATTAATATACTCCGCTACAAGAAAATATAGTTTTAGATACTATAACTACGAGACCACCGTTTCGTTTCATTAAAACAGTCCTGAAGATATTGAAGAGTATTGTACGTTTCAGCCCCTTAGTGACGGATTGAGAGTTTTCGGGACCATTTTTCTGTACAGTCTTTAGAACTTCAATTTTTTTGTAGACGTTAATCAATCGTCAGAAATATACAAAAAAAATGCAGTTTTAGGACCATAGTAGTTATGTGACTGTGACCGTTTGATAAAACGGCTATAGCTGTTGATTACTAGTGACCATTTTACAGATTTCGACAACCGTTTTTTTTTTCTTATGGAACAATAAAGAAGGTTGGAAACATGCACAAACCTGATAAGCCCTTGGGCAACCGGGGTAATCGAACCGGTCAGTATCGGGGTCCCGCATCCGCTCGGGATGAAACTGAAGGCCCATTATGAACTTACCCTCCTCCGGGTTATAAGCATCCGGGTCGTAGAACCCTTCAACCAACCCGTCCGGAGCGAAAGCCATGGGGACAAATCTCTGAGCCAGCCTCTTGACACCTTGGTGATGATAGCTGTTCACCGAAATCCCCATTCTACCCTCCTCCTCGAACGTATCCCTAAACCACTCATGCAACGGCGTCCCTTCCACCACGTTAATCGGATGCCTGTGGCCGTCGTAATTGCCGTAATCCATGTGCCTAGTCATCTTTGAATTGATTAGCTCGTGGTCCACGTCTTGGTAGAGGGTCCCACCGCATGCCACGTTGAGGACCTGGGAGCCACGGCAGATTCCCAGGAAGGGAATGTTGCGCTCGAGGCATAGCTTGGCGAGGCGGAGCTCGATGGAGTCTTTCTCCCTGTCGATTGCGGTGTCGCTGACGTGGAGCCTCCTGATCTCGTCGAGCTCCTCCGGCGAGAGAGCGGTGGGGCCCGCGTCAGGTGTTTGGTAGAGGGAAGGGTCGATGTCTTCGCCTTCGCAGAGGAGGACGCCGTGGATGGGCTCGAAGCTTTCGAGGAGGAGGTGGACGCCGCTGACACGTGGCACAATCACCGGGACGGCGCCGTATCCGACTATCAGATCCAGATGGTACTCGCCTGAGAGATTAGTTATCAACTTGTTAGAAATTGAAACATGGAGATTAATTGGTAGATGAATTGAAGAGGTGTTTGGATTGAATCTGGGGCGTACCGACGAAATCGACGAACTTGTTCTTGCGGACGCTGCGCCTGGAGACGATGAGGACACGTGGCAGGATGACGGAGAGGTCGGCAGCCATGCGGAGTAAAACTTGGGGGAAGTAGTTGTTGTCACGGGAGGGAGAGTTATATATATTATGATTTGGTTGGTATATATTGAGATTTGTTTAGGATGGAAATGAGTATTTATAGCAAGTGCGCTACGGATAAGTGAGAAGATACGTTGCAAGTGACAACAAATAGTCAAAATGGAGGGCACAGAAATGGAAAAAAAATTGGGTTTTTTTTCCCAGTTATCTTTGGTGCACAGTTATGAACTCATTTTGATCGGTTTTCTTTTTGCATTTGTGGTTCCCTCGCTGGCTTTCTGTTTTCTGATCGCGCAGATAGCAAGCTGACTAGGACAACATTAGGAGCACCCATCCAAACGATCTCTGTAACTAATGCTATTACTATTTTCTTTTAACCAGATATATATGAGCATCGAGTTAGATAAATATTATTGTGAATGATATGAAGAACCGATTTAGATGAGTCTATTTACTGAATTTTATTGAAATTTTTCAGAGGAGAAACCTTACATGCAATAATGGAATTAAGGATGGGTGAATCTAAACTATTACGAAAGGTCACATTATGTAAAAGTGATGAGATATATATTAAATTTTCAAAACTAAATTTTGGTTAGTGCGCTTTCAAACCGATGACTTCAAGACTTCAAATTAATTTTGTAAAAGAATTTCGACCATTCTAGATTTGCTATTGCTCATAGGGGAACAAGGGGTTAATAAGTGGGTAAATATGTGTGTATAATGTTTATGGAAAAACCGAGAAAAGAAAGGTAAGAGGTGAATGTATGATCCGAAGATAATTTAGTTGGTGTAATGATTTACATTGGGATAAGGTGAAGGAAATTAATAATGAATAGATGGTGAAAAGTGTTTTGTTTTTAAAAATAGGATTTAATTATACTTCATAAGTTCGTTATACAGAAATCATCAACTTTTCTAAGAATTAATCGAGAAAGTTAGTTTTCAAAAATTTAAGATTGTTTTTATAATCGAAAAATAAAGACAATTTAAATTCGGGGTTGAGGGTAAAATGCGGTTAAGGCGACAATAAAGACCAGTTTTGCTATATATGTGGACAAAAAAGAATTGTGATCAGTATCTTCAGTTTCTGCGAATGTCCTTTTTAGTATTTTGCTTTGAATAAATAATAATTAATTACAAAATAAAAGAACAAGAGAAGTTCATTTTTGGCATTGATTAGTTATTGCGTTGGAGCCAGGCAGTGTGTATGTGTGTCCGAATGGTGGTGTTATCTTGGGAGGGGGATAGCTAGGCATGCAGCTCCTGAGACAGGCCAAAGCTAGTTCAATTTCAGTGTACAGATTGGGAAATATGCAATTTATTATTATAATATTGATTAGGGAAAGTAAAGCATCAGAAACAGCCTATGCATGCAGAGCAGGTTTTAAGATAGATTTTAAATTGTTAGATTTTATAAATTTTATATTTTGAAAAATTTAATGGTTTGTAAAGATAATTCTTTTTAATAAAATTATTTAATTTATTATTTGTTTTGATTTGGGTTTGAGTTTTGGGTTTAGTATTAGAATTTTGATTTTAATTTTTGGTTTTGCATTTTAAAGTTTAGGATTTAGAATATTGATTTTCAATTTTAATTTTTAGATTTTGAGTTTCGAATTTAGAATTTGGATTTTGAGATTTAGGGTTTAGAGTATTAAGTTTTGAATTTTGAATTTTAAATTTTGGGTTTGGATTTTAAGTTTTGAATTTAGAGTATTTGGTTTTCTATTTTGGATTTTAGATTTTGAATTTCATATTTGAGTTATATAAATATAAAAAATATCGAAAATCTTAAAATAAAAAATGAAAAGTATTTCAGAAATACCAAAAATGTCCTCACAAGAAAAATATTTAAAAATCTTGAAATTCTTTTGTCTGAATTTAAAACTGTTCTCATGCATGCACATGCAAGTGTCAAACTATGAATGATCTTCAATTATATATATTTATAATAATCACTTCATTAAATTTATTTCCTACCCCGAATTAGAAACACTCCCACGTTCCACTCTGAGTCTGATCCGGCCCTTCGAATTGCTGCAGAGCTGCACTCCTTCTATAAAGGGACAAAGCCGAACCGGGGAAGGGTATAATGTTAATAATACTATAAAAATAAATTCTGTTCAATTATTAAAATGTAATGGTTTGTTATATGATATTTAAGCTTTTGAAAGTTAAAAAGTATTTATTTTTGAATCTAATTTGTACATATAACTTACTAACTATATATGTACAAACTCATTCAACATTTGGTGGATATATGAAACATAAATATATTGAATGAGTAAGATATATATTTATATATAAATATATAGATAATTATTAAGTTTTGAGTTATTATTGTCAAGAATTGTTGCATTCTAATAATTCGAATTGTTGGGAGAGGGTTCTGATTGATATTTATCTTATTCACTAACACGCCCTTTAAACAGAAGATCTGATAAGAGCCGAGGTTTGCTCAACTTCGATAAGGCATGTACACGGATGGGGGGTTATCGGGATTCGAAACAGAGACCTCTTTGGCCATGTAAGGCTCTGATACTATGTCAAGAACCATTGTACCCTGATAACTCGAATTATTGAGAGAGGGTTTTGATTAATATTTATCTTATTCACCTTCCTTAATCCTTTTCATTAGGTTGTGTTTCTCGAGCAGGTTGATGATTTTCCTTCGGTGATGTTGTGGATGGTTTTCAAAATTTTTTGGATGTGCCTATTTTTGTTGTTTTGTTAGTTTACTTGTTTCAGACTCTAAATGTTTTCATGTTTTATTTCTTAGTTGCACCGATCAATCCTACTTAGAATTGAAATTTGTATAGACAATGAGTTTAATTTATGAGATATTTAGTTTCCTTTCTTTCAAAACCTTTTATTTTTATTTTAATAATACTATTTCGTTCATAAAAAAAACAACAGCTATTGGATCAAATGTGAGTATTGCCCACTCTATATGAAACCAATAGCGGAGACAAAGTTCGTATACTAAAATTCGTATGTGATTTTGTATTTTGATTAATCGGATCAAATATCTTGCTAATTTCTATGCCAACTTGGACATAAATCCTTCGTCTGTTTGAAATTTGTCTGTCCAAATCATCTGACTTTCCCACAATTGGAAATACCTCGTCTTCGATGGAGGAGAGTGTGTAGCGAGTTTTGTCAACATACTTCCCCTGTCAATTCGTGAGCGTGATCAATTAGAGCACTTACATTTAAATAATTCAAGTTAAAGTTGTTGAGAAATGGTCCAGTTTGTTTTTTATATTATCATCAATATGCCCTTTCAAACCGAACCTTTCAAAATTGCGCTCAACACGACCCGGTGGATGTCGGCTTATAATCAAGCGTCGGTGAGCGAATGCTCGGAATGGTTGAACGCTATTTTTCACCTGCCGTGATTTGTAATTTTGTTTTCAGTTCATAGTGCAGGTTTTGTCGGCTGTCTACTGAGCAGGTGGGGGTCTGTGGTGTTATGGTATTGTCTGGGTTCTCTTTCTTTTCTCGTCTCCTTGTGCGTAGGCGGTTTTCGCTGAGGCACCCTTTGTGTTTGATCACCCTGGGTTTTGATCCTTCTTGGTCGAGGGGCAAAGCTTGTGACCTTCTTTGTGGGGTGGGGTGGTGTTTGTTTTTTCTCTGTCTCTTCTTCCCTTGTGTGCCAAGGTGTTTCGTGCCGAGGCCGTTTTGGTTTTGATCACACGGTCAGTGATGACAGTGGTTTGATCGTCTTTTGTCCGGCGTTGCTGAGGTTGCTCCTCGTCCCCTTGGAGTCTGATTGTGGTTTGGGTCGGTGGTGTTTCTTTTCCCCTGTCTGCGGTGGGTGTTTGTTGGTCAGCCGGGTTTGCTTCGGTTTTATTTCTGGGACCTTTCTCCCGTGTACCGTTGTGTTGTAAATAATTTTTTTTTGGTGTAAGAAGGAAATTAAATAAGATTAATAAAATCAAACTTTTGGCCACAAGCCTGACATTTATAGACCCGTCCCACTTACAAGTTGAGTCTTCGGCCCAGTTTCTTTTGCAATCACCGAGTGGGCTTAGCCCACTCTTCTAACTAGCCAGCAGTAACTTAGGCCACGGGCCTAATTAGCTGGTTCACTAAACCAACTCCATAAACTTATCCCAGGAGCAGCTAATTCGATTTCTCCGTGGTCTCGATGGTCGCTTCTCGGCAATCAGATCCCAGATCTTACGGACCCTTCCTCTTCCTACCATCAATCAGGCTCTATCAATGATCTCTCAAGATGAGCATGAGCATGGATATACCAATCGTGTTGCTGGCGGCTCCCTCTACTGTTCATCGAGAACCTCTCCCGATGACCTACCCCGCCATGGCTCGCGGCTCCTTCACAATTTTAGAAAGGAGGCAAGCGTCCTTATTGTACCTTCTTCCGTATAAGTAGTCATTATATGATTGAAGTGAAGGGGAAGTTATAAGTTGCTACTATACAAGACCTTGCTTGAATCATATTTTATTTTTCTTGCTTAACCGCATTAAACTAATTATAGTTGTATTTTAACCTAACACTCTTTTGCCACCTACACGTTTGGAATATCCCTTTTACTTATTCGATTTCTCCTCTGCTTATCTCAATTCAGTAACTTCATTAATTACTGCCCACCTGAAAGTTCCAGTACACGCACACGTAACATAGCATTCGAACTTAACTCTATCCATGCATTCACTAGCTTGCTAGCTAGCTAACTCTTAAAGAATTATATATATATTTTTAAAGAATAATTTAATAACTTCTATAAATATAGTGTTTTATCTAATCAAATTCGGCTGGTTTAATCGAGATTTATGGCCCGGTTGGACAAGAAAGCCGCAAACGAGTGGGGATAGCATATAACGTATTATAATAACGTGCCATAAGAAGCAACCTACGTACCAAAACCCAAACAACCTCATCCTCGCCAACTGTCCAAACACATCCCACTGTAACAATTAATTATATCAAAAGAATAAGAAAAGTCAATTACTTATATTTTCAGTCACGTCTCTCATTTTCACACACCATAAACATATATATATACATTACACAGACATAACCTCCCCTCCCCAAAACACACACATCAACGGTAACGATGGTGCCCGAAACACTAGAGAGCTCTTCTTCACCTTCTCAATCCCCAATCAAAACTGTCGTGGTTCTAGTCCAAGAGAACCGATCCTTCGACCACATGCTCGGCTGGCTCAAAACCATCAACCCGGAAATCAACGGAGTAACCGGTTCCGAATCCAACCCGATCTCCACCTCCGACTCCAACTCCAACCTCGTCTACTTCAAAGACCAGGCGGCCTACGTGGACCCTGACCCGGGCCACTCCATCCAGGCCATCTACGAGCAAGTCTTCGGGTTGACGTGGACTGCCGAGTCAGCAGCCGGCTCCTCCAACCTCACCCCGAAGATGAACGGGTTCGCACAAAACGCTGAGCGGACCCAGAAGGGGATGGCCGAGACTGTCATGAACGGGTTCAAGCCCGAGGCGGTCCCGGTCTACAAGGAGCTGGCGGAGAATTTCGCCGTTTGCGACCGGTGGTTCGCTTCTGTCCCCGCGTCCACCCAGCCGAACCGGCTGTACGTGCACTCGGCCACGTCACACGGGGCGACGAGTAACGACACGAAGCAGCTGGCTGAAGGGTTCCCTCAGAAGACGATTTTCGAGTCGATGGAAGAGTCTGGTTTTAGCTTCGGGATTTACTATCAGTACCCTCCCTCTACTCTCTTTTACAGGTTCGTGCTTAATCTACTTCTTCATTGGTTAAATATTATTATTATTTACCGGAAAACAACAAATATCAATGAAACGGAAAGCTCGAAAAACGAAAACATGACGTCATATCAATGATTATTGACGTAAGTAATCAAACTTGATTACAAAGCTAACGTACGTGTATATATATACTTCCGTCGTGGGAGTGGTTAATTAGTTGTTGTTGTAGTAGTAGTGAAATTAGGTGGCTAATTCGTCGAAGTCACGTTGGAAATAATGGCTCACCTAAAGAAATATTAATTTAACATCACCAAACCTTTTGAAAAAATATGTGACGACGTGAGTACACCAACCGCCAGCTAAATTATATAGCTATATATTTCTTTGTCAACTTAATTTCATGCAGAAGCCAATACTTAAATTATTATTTCTATAATAATGTATAAGATGGTTTTGCAGTAACTGAACGTGCGACGTGATTACTGATTACGTATATTTCAATGACTTGTGTGATTAGTGTTAATTACTTTGGTCAACCCTTCGAGGGCATGATAATAATAATTTAAAATAGTTTTCTTGTAAGCATAAACTAAAATTAATGAAACATCGGACCAGTTAATCAACTAATCAAGCATATCCCCAATGGATATACCAACTGAAAACAAGCCCAAGATTATCTATCATGTTCAGCATCATGTATAGATCATCATTACTTTATTAATAGACTATGTTAGTTCTTTTTATACACAGAAAAATTACCAAGTTCGTACGGAATATATCGTATATGCACTACACAAAAGCTTCGATTTAGAGACGGTTTTATATGATAGACTCACTTAGCTTCTGTCGGCAACATTGTTCTTTTAGTTTTCCCTTGATTTGGCATCAGTCGATTTATGTTTAATACGGGGACTTTTGCATGCATACAGGAATCTAAGAAAGCTGAAGTACATTGACAACTTTCACCAGTTCGACATAAGCTTCAAGAAGCACTGCGAGGAAGGTAACCTCCCGAACTACGTCGTAGTCGAACAGAGGTACTTCGACGTCCTCTCCATCCCTGGAAACGACGACCATCCTTCCCACGATGTCTCCGAAGGGCAGAAGTTCGTGAAGCAAGTTTACGAGTCCCTCAGGTCTAGCCCCCAGTGGAACGAGATACTGTTCGTCATCATCTATGACGAACATGGCGGCTTCTACGACCACGTTCCGACTCCTAACGTCGGCGTTCCTAGCCCGGACGACCTTGTGGGCCCCGCTCCTTACAACTTCAAGTTTGACCGTCTCGGCGTCAGGATCCCTGCCTTCCTGATCTCCCCCTGGATTCGCCCTGGAACAGGTTTCTTCTTACGTGGCATTTTATTTATTTTTATTTCATTTTCTACGTTAATATTACATGATAAAAAAAGATGGTTAATTACGTGTTTGAATATTTTCAGTGGTCCATGGACCATCAGGACCTTACCCGAACTCAGAATTCGAGCACTCTTCCATCCCAGCAACTGTGAAAAAGATATTCAACCTCAAGGACTTCTTGACCAAGCGTGACGCTTGGGCCGGCACTTTCGACGGCGTACTAACTCTCACCACTCCCAGAACCGATTGTCCACGTACGTTAGTACATCCTAAAATCTCATATATATCATGTGTATACACTTTATATGAATCTGTACAACTTCTACCATTGTACTATCACTCGTCAAAATATTTTGCAGAAAAAATAATGCATGTTTTCCAAAAACATAGAGTTAGCGATGGTGATGATGCATATGAAAAACATTTCGTCACCGGAAAAGTCATTGGAAAATTTTAAATAAAAAAGTAACCGTTTTTAAAGAAACATAGAGCCAATGACTATGATAATGCGGATGAAAAAATTTCCGTCAATAGAGGTTGTTGTCACCGGCATCAAGAAAATTCCCGGTGATCGGAGCCACAATCTCACTTATTTTGCTCTTATTTTCCATTTTGCCCCCAACATATCAGCCATTAGATCTATATTATTTAATTTGGATGGCTGAGATGACATGATTTGTTGGGTCCGATTAAAGAAGTGATTTTCCTGATCCGGATTCGGACTCACGTACGTACACCAAATGACAACTGCATGCATGTAGTTAAATAAATGTTCATTTTCCATTTAATTTTGCTTACAGTGAAACTGGGAGAGCCCGTGAAGCTGAGAGACGGAGAAGCGAAAGGAGAGGCGAAGCTGAACGAATTCCAGGAGGTGATGGTTCAGATGACGGCGGCGCTGCTCGGGGAGCATAACAAGAAGAACTCTACGTATCCAGACAAGCTCGTCGAAGGGATGACGGTGGCCGACGCTCTCAAGTTCAGCGACGAAGGGTACAAGAAGTTCATTGATGATTGTGGGAAAGCCAGGGCCAATGGAGCCGACGAGAACGACGTCGTTTGCTTGGCTGAGGAAGCAACAGCCAAGTCCAGATCTGCATTTCGTAAACTGGTTTCTTGCCTTGTGTGCAACCGTAGTTGATTTATGAATTAACTTTATAGCTGCCTAAGTTAATTAAGCAATGCATTCATTTTATTTATGGAATTGTAGTGCTTTTTCCATATATATACTATTCCATGAATTTTTCATGACGAAGTTACCGTATTGGTTTTTACAGATTCATCTTATTTACATCTATACAAGAATGTACGCAATAATCGTACGTCATCTTGGTAACAGGATCATGTACCGTAAAAATCTGTAAAATAAGGTTTGCTAGTTAGAACTAGAGCATTTATTGAGCCTCGTTACGTAGAGTGGACAACAAAAGTATTGGGACTTTGTATTGTCAGGTTTGAGCTTGATTGCTTTCCTCTAATTCAGCCGAAGTGATTTGCGGGGATGGCGCCACATATACTCTTGAGTGATAACCTAACTGCAGCGAGCTAAGCCCGATGGATAGGCTTTTCTTGTGGCCGCCGTTTGAGGTGATCCACGAGTCAGACAGGTCCATTAGGTGCTAAGCAGTAGTGGTTGACTTCCATCTGACTGTGTCGAATATCATGAAGATACCAGGATATGAACAAGTCAAGATGGCCGAGTTGGTCTAAGGCGCCAGTTTCAGGTACTGGTCCGAAAGGGCATGGGTTCGAATCCCATTCTTGACAATGTTTTTTTGTTCATCGTTCTGCCTATTTGTGCTTTTTGGCAACAGTTCCTCTCTATCTGAAAAAATTCAAATTATCACTAACCAAGCACAAATTGAAAAACTCAAGTCTCATAGATGTTCTTACCAGCCAAGAATCACGTTGGCAACTAAGTAGCGTAAGGAAGTACTATATCCTATACCTTCCAGCCCACAAAATTCCAGTAACTGTATGAGTGGGGAAACAAAATCACTATACTATACAAGAATCAGGAAATGAAATATTCGGCTTTTCTAGACGTCAGGTTACCTACTCTGTAACATTGTTCAACGCATCAATCATTCTCTGTAACAGGGTTCTTCGTTTTAGTCCTCAGCATGTCAGTGAAGTTGCCTCTCATGATTCGCAAGAATCTCGTATCTTCTGCTGGTTGAGGTGGCGGAACCAGCACGGCCTTGGGTGATGGAGGCTGCGACTGCTGTGGAGACAAGTCCGCAGTTTCTTTCTTACCCAATATCCCGCTTTCCCCGAAGAAGCTGCTTACCGATGATGCTATTCCTAGATGAGCTCCCATCACCTTACTTATGGTTTCCAGAGTTCCGCCAGACCTTTCCTTCATAATTATCTCAAGAGCTTCCTTGTGAGCTGGATCTAGTGCATCTGGGTCTTTTAGCATGTTGTATATTGCTGGCAGCAGGTACTCCTTCACACTGTTTACCGAGAGATCTGCAGTGTCCGGAGATTAGACAAAAATTAGCACTTAGTTTCTACAGAAACCGCAGCATTTTAAGTCGGGTCGAATTGGTGTTCAACATACTGAACACACAAACCTGTAGCGTCGAGGGCACGGATAGCTTCGCAAAATGCATTAGCCCTCTCGCGCCGACGAACAACATCACTTGGAGATGGTGGTACGCCTGAAAAGTTGAAAATTTTCGAAAGGAGATGTATGAAACGTTAAGGAAACAATGGGATCACAGGCTATTCATCACCTTAACTGAGCTAGTGAAATTATATGCAAACGACAATTATTATATTTTTCCAATAAGTAATGGAACTTCTTAAATTTAGGATATAATCTCTAAGTCTCTCAGTTGTGTGCGGCACTGCTACTGATAATGCTCGGACAACAGCGATTGTAGCTTCATGTGATCCATCTTCCAGGAATGCATCCATTTGAACTCGTATCTTATCAACAATCTGAAAATGATGAGTCAAATATTAGGGAGACCGGATGTAAATACCATAATCAGCGTTCCGACCAGAGAAAACCATATCCATACCAAGTCATTTTTGAAATGTTGTGCCACTGCTCCAAACGATTCTATGCTGACGTGCTTCACGTTCAGGTTCTGGTCAGAACCAAGAGTTACCAGTGCAGGTACAACGTGCGCTGAAGCAACTTTGGTATCAACATATGGGACCTGAGAGTGAGAAATAGTTAAGAATCGCGAGCTTCTAAAACAATGAACTAGCTGTGTAGAATGACGTTTTAAGAGGATACAGATTTTCTTACAATGACTTTCAACAGATTGGCAGCATGAATTTTCATATCTGCACTGGAGCTAACAACCATTTCCCACAAAATGTTAAATATCATGCCGTGATACTGCTCGAAAGTACTGCATTATTAAGAAAAAACTATGTTCATTAGTCAAAGCCAAATTCTACGATCGAGTAGTTGAACAGCAGTAATGTCTAGAAGACAAACCAGAGAAACCGAACAGCGTCAACAACATCCGAATAGCGCCTAGCTGACTGACTCTCTTTCAGGTAGTTATCGATTAACAGCTTTCTCAAGTAGTCTGCTAGCTCTTCATGTTTGCTGGGAGAACCTAAAACGCCAGCCAAAAGAAGGGGAAGTACACACGTTGTAGCCAATCTTGTAGCAATGGAAGTTTTTGGTTTCAGTCCTGCAGATATACTGCTGGTCAGAAGCTAATACCATGAAGGTAATTGAAAATGATAAATCAAGGTTCGTACCTTTGATTCTTGAATGTATCGCCGAAGGAAAAAAGGTAAAATCAGCATCATCGCCAACTGCTACCAAGAATACAGGCAGCATTATATGAGCCAGATATGAATCCCCGAAATTTTTTCCTACAGCTAATAAGAACTACAACCAACAGAGTGTCAGAGAAAAGTGAGCAAGCAACATAATAGAAGGGGAAAAAAATCAAGATTTCGAGTTGGTACCAAAATAACAAACCTTTGTAATTCTGTTTCTCAGATTGTCTTCCTTCTGATGTAATAAACAGGACAGATTTATAAGGGCTGGAAAGCAGTCCGCATGCATCCATTCAAATGCAGGCCATTCCAAATGTCCGCGGCTGAAATGTTAAGATTCTCTCAGAAGCAATAACCGGAAAACTGAAATATAAAATCTCATCTGTGGTAGGAAATGAAAGTTCCATACTGAAAAATTGGAAATAAGAAAGTGTCTTACCCTGCATAAAGTTCAAGCAACGGATCAGAAATTGTGTTATTTGACTTCAAAACTGGAGAAAATGGACAAGTCTCAAAAGCCTTTTCTTCAATCAGTGGAAACAATTCCACAAGCATCCTTAACAAAACGTCAAGATTCCAGCGTTCCCGTTCCCCTAAGACCCGTAGATGAGACTCGAGTGAACCTTCAACACCAGAAAGTGGAGGGCAACGCTGAAAGGAAAAGTTCCGCATAACGTGTGAGAAACAGAGCACAAAGAAATAGAGCAGAAACTCTACTGAAACAAGCATACCTGAGCACTACTTAAGGCATGGGACAGTAGAACTTTCAAAATGTGTTCTAAATTGTTTCCCCATTTTATTACTGCAGGAAGCAGCTCCCTTAGTGTAGTTTCCACCACCACTCCAGAAGGATCACAAACCAGTTGGAACATCAACTCTTCGACCTATCAACAACAACAAAACCAAGGGGAAAAGCTTGATTTTGATTCTTTCCTTCACGCATTTCAGTTTTTCCAAGTCATGATATCATGGCATCAGGGAAAATGGCCTCATTTCCTAGAGGACCTGCCATCAACCTATCTAGAGCTTACATTTCAGCCGTTTCTGTCAAATGAAATCTCCATTATAGACTTGAAGCATATATATTGAAGGCTGACCTTGAAGTATTTGTCCACGTTAGGAAATAGTGGAAGCAGCAAAGCCAAATTATGAGCAGCAGCATCTCGAACAACAGTTGCAGAATCCTCAATTAGTTGCTGTACAATTGAAAGAATTAAAGAATCCCGGATCTCAGGCCTGACAAATTCTGCAATCTGTCCACAAGATTGAGCAACAAGTAGTCTGCGTTCTTCATACATATGATTTATCTGCATAATACACAAATAACAAAATTAGTAAATCAGCAAGAAAACAACCAAGTGTGGAAAAAAAAGAGAATACGGGAAAATATGAAACTCACTTGTTCCCAGCACTGAGGAAGCAATTCTGTTTCTGTTCTCATCTGTCCAACATTCTTAGCCAGACTAATGCATGCCTGCCATAATTTTTAAGAGAAAACGATAAATCAGCTATTAGTTTCCAAAATGATCTCAGCTTTATAGACTTTCTTATAGTATGATGTTGCCGGCTCGTGGCTGATTTTAAACCAAAGCAAACATTATGATAAAATAACGCATATAAAGGGGCTAGATAACTTCTACTGATATTTTATTCTCGATATAGAAGTTCCATTAAAATGCGTCTTCCATACAACTAAGAAATAAATAAACGTGATCAAGGAACTTACATCCATAATGATTTGTCTCTGCTGCTCATCTGGGCGTTTAATCAAATTGAATAATGTATGTGTTAACGAATCCCTTGTGTTGCCATCTGGATGACGCTCAATTGCACACATCATGAGAGGGAGAAGCTCCTGTTACATATTGAAGCAAGAGACTTAGCCACTAATTTAGTTAATAAGCAGGAGATAAGGGCATTTGAAATAGCACACCTCTCGATGGTTTATTAGAACATAAGGTACAATTTTGGGTAGAGCATCAGCAAGGATTTGGATTGTCTCTGGACCCTGCAAGATGAAATGCATTGGATTAGATATACCATACAACTGAACACCCTTATGTTGGCAACGAGAAAAAAAGAAGAAATCATTTCTTCCGGTGAAGGATAGTGAAACAGAAGAACATTACAAACCTTACGAAAGGTCCAGGTCATTACGAAAACATTGTTCAGAAATTTCAGAAGTAAAGGAGCCTCACGTAATTATAAACAAATCAGGTCAAGGGTGCTGTCATTTTATATTATTTACTGCAGAAGGAGGTGAATATTACCGTATTCTCTAACCATCCGTCACAACCTAGATTGTCTGATTTTACAGAAACACCAGGAGTAGGTGATGGCACTTCAGCATTTTGTTCCACGATTCTTTGATTTCCATCCACAGCATTAACTGCCTCATCATAACTTCCTGGTACATCCTGCAGAGTTCCCTCAGGCTTATTCCTATCTTCAGATGATGGTTGAACATCTTCGTTAACTGCTTCAGCATCAATTGGACGAGAGATGATAGATTTCTCTTCATCAATCTCAACCACCCTTTCTTCAGGTTGAGCTGAGTCTTTTCCAGAGGTTGCACGATCCATAGACTCAGAAAAATTCATACGTTTAGCTTTCAACTTTTCTATTTCTAGAAGCAATAATTTTATCTCTTCCTTATACTTCTCAAGTGACGGGCTTTCAACAGTGTCAGCATCAGTAGCCATTGTGTTCCTACCAGAACGATATCCCTCAATGTGCATTTTTAATGAAGTTATTTCTGACCTGCAATCATTGAGGTCCTTTCTTTGGTGCTCCAGTGACTGTTTCAGCATTTTTATCTGGGAGAAAAAAAAATTCTTACACAACTGGTATCCGGTAATTAGAAGACTAATTTAGGAGGATAGCTGACCTGATTTTCCTTGTCCTTGAAATCCTTCTGGAGAGCTTCAAACAATTTAGTTAAACCACTTAACTGATTCTCAGCCAACTCCTTGCCTTTTAGAAGCCTCTCCTTCTCCTCATTCAATGTCTCTCTCACTTTCAACAGAGATTCTTTTTCTCGAATCATGGCCACTTTTTCCTGCAAGCCAAACAAAAGACCATTTCAATAATGGCCATCAGCAACATTTACACTAGGCATGAGACATAGTCGTCCAATATATTTATTTGATATTTCAAATCTTATATCAGCTCAGGAACAAATAATTGCAACCAATATAACAAAGCACCGGACAGATAATTTCTAACATAACAACATTCAGTCGGTGCTCTGTAATTCGATATTACTCCACCGATATAAGCACAACGATAATTCACGATCACATCTATCTAAAAAATAATAGTCTAAATCGTTCAAATTCTACACATAAACCCATGCCAAAGTTCAATCTTTGTTTCTTGATTGACACATTATGTATTTTCCTCATTTCAACTTTCAAGCAATTCAACAGAAAGATACTCTCCAAGCTTCAAATGCACCACATCAGAAGTATCCAGAATTTTTGAGCAAAACAGACAGAGTTCCACATCAGAACATGCTACGAAAAATACCTCTGCTGCCTGTGATGTGGACGAAAGGTATTGATAGTAATAATGGCGCAATGCATCCGGCACACTGGCAGGTGTGTCCTGCCAAACATCTAAATTCTGATCTGTAACCTAAGAGAAATATTTATCAAACAATTATATACCAATGTGCAAAACCATTAAGAAGATTATGCACCGTGAAGTCTTACATACCTCTTCGTAAAATGTCATAGCAGTAAGACGGTATCCTGCCAATCGTAGATATTCCTTCACAGCACAATTAAGATCCCTACGCTCATTATCCTTCAAAGGACCCAAGTCATAGGACAAACCATCTTGTTTTCGTCTTAGAAGCTCTGATACTGGGCTCCCAGATGCATCTGGCTTTGACTCTGCACATACAAAGCAAAAGTAGTATCTAACCCCACTTTATCGACACGGAATAAAGCAAGGCTACTTAGCCTGGAGAATGGAACTTGCATTCCAAATAAAAAAAACATACCAATAAACTGGGCTGGCGTTAAGTCCACTTTCTTCTGGAAATCGGACTTCAATTTTGAAATGTCCTCGTGTGCCAACCGTAGTTCATACTCACTAAGTGCCAATTTTTCTCGAGTAGCTTCATTTTCTTCTAGCAAACTCTGAGGGTCTGCAACTGCATTTTTTTGTAACAGGATTAATTGAATTAGTTACATGAATTGGTAGCAAACCCCTAGCTATGTAAAATACCAACAAGTGTTCATCCGAATTCCTAATGTCATTGAGTCAACTTCAGAAGCTAAGAACATTGTCTACTATTTACTTCAACAAGCAACTGTAAACTCCCGAAACAGAAATGCTAAAGAATACAGTCTTGTGTTGGGGAATGCAATCAAATATTACGGGATGAAGAAGAAAAAAACCTCTAAGAGAGTTCAAGCGGGAGATCTGGTCGGGAGGGAAGTTGGAAGGATCAGAGAAGAATTCCTTGAGGCGAATAGCATGGTGATCCCTGCCATCTTCGAGCAGCTCGTGGAGCAATTCGAACGCCGTCAGCAGGTAATTCTCCTCCAGCAAGAAATTCACTACGCAATTGCAGAGCGACGATCTCTCTACATCCATCATACTAGAAATTCCTCCTGTCTTTCTCCTAACACAGTCCGTGTCTATCGATTACCATTTCAGGATAACCTTCCTCCGATCTCTGCGATTTCAAATCTGTTGCCCGTTTGGATCTGCAAATTGAGAACCAATTTTTCCAGGGATCGAAGCGGAAGTGGCGCTGTGATGCCGTTTTTCAGTTCTTGCTTGCCGTTTTTCAGTTCTGTGCTTGCCGTTTTACTGCTTTTAATTAATGTGTATTTTGATATTCTCCTTTTTATTAAAACTTAAAATCAAAGGAAAGCCCCAAGACTAGCATGTGATTAATTGAATGAGGACTTATGAATGTCATGGGGTCAATAGTGATCATATTGGGCATATTAGGGTCAATAGTGATCATATTGGGGTTTTGGGAGTATTTATCATATATGCGTTATAAAACGTGATCAGATCATCAGTGAGTTTAAGAAAATCGACGGATGACGTAATAGACATCTGAACCATATACAGAGGTTTATGTATGTCCTAGGTACGTGTTTAAAAGAAATACTTTAATTTTTGTTGTTTTATATTAAATTTTGTCACATTTGAGATTTGAGATTGAAAATTGTTTCACCTCATTTTTGTATTGAATATTGGTTGTTACTGGGTTGATATTAATGTTTGCACGAGTTAATTCATTTCTTATTCAATGGTAATGGATTGGGTTCTATAATTTATGGTTGTTGTTTGTATGTTACTTTGAGTAAGTGTAGTTAAAGGTTTAGTAATATTTTCTTTTCTGAAACATCAAAAATAGATTTTTAATTGATAGAGTAAGATATAACTTTAAATACAAAATTTCCTAACAAAAGGTATTTTCATGGTGGAAAAGAAAAGGAAAAACAAATAGTTTAAGATAGTTAAAGTAATTTGCATTTTTCATGATTCCTAAATCAAATCTATTATAGACGTAATACAAAACCAAACAAACATCAATAAATTTTTACTCTGATATAATATCATACACGTTTGAAAGACTAAGAAAAAAACAACCTCATAACCCGAACTAGAAAATTGTTTATGAGAGAAATTTTATAGGTTGTAAATTATTTTCCTTCTATTAATTTTTAATAAAATCTTTCTCCCATTACTTCATACATGCTATAATATGAACTATATTTGGAACATGCAATATTTAAAGATGATATTTCTTCAGAAAATGCTCTTATCTATAACCACAAGCAAGGCCGGCCTTGGACCTATGCTGGCAGGCCCAAACATAAGCCCTAAAAAAAGTTGGGCTTCATTCTTTAGCCTGTGGTACGACTATATGATATGTAACGAAAATTAAGTAGTCCTAGCTCTAACCTCGAGCGTCGCGGCTCATCTTCATTCTTCTTAATGTTGAATTTCACAAAATTTATTTCCTAATAAATTCCTTCCGTTTAAAGAATCTGTCATTAATGTTAATTAATATTTCTGATTTTCCAGACGTCATGCATGACGAAAATAAAAGGGTAAATCATTCGATCAGCGACGATAAATACCCCCCTAAACTCAGTGATTCAATCATTCTCAATCTTACAAACTCATATCTCATTCGATTATTATAGTCTTTCATTAGTTCTTTTCACTTTCATGAGTTCCTTCCTCTAAGACTCTGCTTTTCTATATAACCGTCCAACAATTTGTCTCTAATTCTTCATCATTATCAGCGTTCAACAGGCAGGCTACAGATATGAGGCGAAAACCCATAATACATAAGTTTATGCGGCCAAAATCATAAGATTAGGTTTAGGACTATTTTTAACTAAATTAAGCCAATGTTTTTACTATTAATTTATTTTATTGATCGAATATTTGATTTAGGTTTCTCACCCTTTTTTATTTTTGAATTTTTTTTGCAGAAAAGTTCATTTGGATCTTCAGAATTGTCACTAACGTGTTATGCGTTGTTTGGATGGATGATTTGAAACTCGTTGAAGATTTGATTCCAAATCATATGTTTGGACACTTAAATCGGAAAGATATTTAGGGTGATTTGAAATTATCTGTTAGGTTCGAAGATAATTTCATGGATGATTTCAAATCTCCCAAGGAGATAGAAATTTCAAAAGAGAGATGCGAGATTTGAGAACTTTCACCAAAATTAATTATTTTTTCGTAAAATTATATCGTCATCCAAACGACGCGTTAATCTTTTAAATGGGTTAGCTATGTGGATAATTGATTATAATTTTTTGGATGAGACAAAGATGGAAGAGCTAATAGAGAATTTTATTTCAGAAAATGTTAAACAGGTATTTACTTTGGTAATTCTTTTACGAATATTTATGCATTTTTTATTTGTTTATTTTTAACATATTATAATTAAATATGAATATGATAATTCATTTTGGGCTAATTTCCAAACATGATCTTCGAATTGAGCAGGCATGGGAAAGATGGATTTTTTATTTCGACAAAACTTCTCAATGGATATTGCTATTCGTGTTTAAAGAGAGTTTTTGTTTCCCAACCTCATTGATGGCTAGGTAAGAATCTTTTAACGTCCATTGTTTTGTTGTTATTTCAATGATGTTGATATACGGTGATTTTGTCTGCGATCCTGTGAAACTTTTGTACAAACTTCCATTTGAAACTTTTAAATTTTTCTTTTGCAATCAGATTTTCAGTTACATAGAAAAAGAAAAAAATCAAGTGCATGCATTGGGTAGGAAGTAGAAAGGTTTGTATTTATGAAATAATATATTTCATACATAGTAAAGTAATTTACAATAGATACTATTTGACCAAAGCATTTATTAAAATAACTAAGTAATTAATAGGATAGAAATAGATACACTATGACTGTAAAACTCACTATTGATACCAACTCATTCGGTCATTCCTCTGCCTATAAAAACCATGCAATCCGATCATTCTAAACTCACCGAAACAATCTGCCCCGAAGCATATAACTAGTTATAATATTTCTCAAACCGTCATTCTCACTCTTGAAAATGGAATTTCTGACCATGAACATTTCCGACGACGAAAGCAGCAGCAGCGAGGACAATATCGACATCACCAACGTTCCTCCGGTTGCAAAGAAAACCAGAGAAAGGCGAAAGATCCAAATGAAGAAGATCGAGAAAGAGACAGAAACAATGATAACCTTCTCGAAACGTAAGTCTGGGATCTACAAAAAGGCTGGCGAGCTTGTCACTTTGACAGGCTGTGAGATAGCCTTTTTGGTCTTTTTCCCTGCTGGCAATGCCTTCACTTTTGCCCATCCTTCCTTTGACTTCGCAGTCACCAAGTATTTGGGCATACAAAACCTTGATCCATCGACTATGTCTCATAAAACTATTTTGGTGCTGATCAGGATCAACGAGTTGACCGTCAGGTATTGTTAGGATATAAAAGTCAATCTGAACCATTTTCTAATAATAACTTTAGAGTGGAATGGTTGTATTAAAGTGTTAAAAGACAGAAATACCCCTATTAATTCGTGGTTGACAAATGATTCTTGACAGGTACACCGACACGCTTGAAAATTTCGAAAACGAGCAGAGAAAGGAGAGGGATTTGTTGGCTAGGTTTCACGGAAAGTCCATGAACAACTAGTGGGACAGATGCATCGATGATGTGATCAGAGCTTGTGAAATCCAAGAGCTCCAGAGTGCTTATATAGAATTGAATAGCAAGGTTGACCTAAGGAGGGTCGAAGTCATGTTGGGGATTAATAGTTTTAATAATCCAACTGATTCAATCAACATTAATCATAGCAATGTAATGAATGTGAATGATGATGGTGGTGCCATGTAATGAATGTGAATGTGAATGTAATTGTAATGAAGTTACATGATATTTTAAACTTCAAAGACCAAAATCTCATATCATCCTGATTTGTCTTTCTCCAACTAAAATCGCTATTTAAGAAAGGGTATTGTTATTCCTCGCGATAGTTTTCATACTCTTATCGTCGTAGCATGTTTGAAATTACATGCTTGCCTTTTCATCAATAAAATTCTAAAACGGTCACTCACTGACAAATCATCGACGAGGAGAAATCTAACGAATTATTTAATCACCGTAGATACAAATCTCTAACTAATCTCCAACAATAATCTTAAATAACCACAATTAATCACCATTAATTCAACTGCCATCATTAATAAACCTAATTTAGAGAAAAATCTTTTAAATGTAATTAATGGGTAATGTTGATTAATCGCCATTAATGATGATTAATTACCATTAATGTTGATAATCAACATTAAATGGTAATTGAGTGTAATTAGTGGTGATTGACTGTAATTAATTAAAATTATTATCGGAGATTCGAAGTGATTTATGATTTTATAGACAAAAGGGTAATCATGTAATTTCAACATACAAGGGTGATGAAACTTTGAAACCTAAGGTGACCAATAAGAAATCAGTTCAGGAAAACCCCAGATAGCAAAATGGATCAGGATAAATTCTTAGGTACACAAGACATCAACAACGAGGCTAGCAGTTACAAATTTAAATTGAAGAGCACATTCCATCCTTGGAGAACTGGAGAACACCAGAAGAGAAGACAAAAGAGAGAATAACATTAGACATGAGAACCCCAAAAGGTTTTCTTCGTGTCATTTGGTCCCCTTCATATACAGGTTTCCCACCACCATGAATTTTCATTTGCTAGCTGATTCCTCCCCTGAAGTTTCATATGGATGTTGGGACAATTATAAGCATGACTGAAACCATTTGGTGTTGGGTTTTATGATTGGCACCTTTCAACAACATCGACGTCGATAGTTCTAATTCCTCCCACATTCTTCGTCCCCGATCGTTCTCGAACTAGGATCATCACCTTCGAGTTGGAGCCCCATAAACCCTTTTTCTTCCTCTTCTTCATTTTCTACTACATTGTTGTTAGCTGCTGCATGAACCAGATTCACAGCCTCTGTAGTTTTTTGTGCCTCCTCCAATACCCGAAAATAAGCATAAGGGCCCCAACCTATAACAGATTTAACAATGTGATTTCAGCTAGAATTGAATTTCGGTTTTCATCTTTTATTCTGTGTACATATAAAGTCAAATGAGCTGCTTGACAAATTTGCCAGAAAATCTCAAGGAAAGTAATCAAATGTCTTCAAAGAGATTACCTTGAGGATGGTATGGTGGGGGGAAAAACTGCAGATAGCAAAATGTAGACACTACAAGCCCTGAAAAGAAAATACTTACAACTGTCAGTGAAGCAACATGGGGTGCACGTAAATACCTGAAACGAAAATTTTCCCGGAATTTACCGAGAACACCGCCAGCGAAAACATCCTGCCAATGATGCCAATAGTCATCCACACGAGAAATGGCAACCAGACATGCAACAAGTAGCGGGAGAAAGATGACGCATAGCTTTGCAATGTGGCCTCTACAGTCAAATGCTTTTACCTTTCCTGATAAATAGAGTGACAGGAATCCTAGACCCGCAAAGGACCCTAAAGATAGATGGAAACGATTGAAGTTAAGACTCTGAGCACTTCAATAATGAAGAATCAACTATATGAAGACTTACATGAAGTGTGCCCACTTGGAAAACTCTTATGCCCTTCCTTTATGACACCTCTATCGCCATGGCAAATAACGTTTCCCAACTGATCATAAGCCTGCAAAATATTAAGCTTGTCGACTAGATATCACACCCGAAAACCCAGAGAGAAACAAAAGGACTGTTCATTATTAACTTCATTAGACTAACAATTTGAATCTGGACAATTGTTTAGGACAGTACAAGTTATTAAGCAACAGCAGTCCTCAAGAAGCATACATCATTTCCATCGGGAAAACAACGCCAGAAGAAATCAGGCCGAGGACGACCAACAGCATTTTTTATTGAATCAGTGATGACAGCTGTCACTAAGACGGAAAACAAGAGACCTGCACCTCTTCAAGCATAAGTTCAGTGATATAAATCCATCTGCAGAAAGCAAAGTATAAACGTTGATATATTGAAGTAGAAAGTACATTACCTAGTATAGCATGGTGGAGATCATAGATGTCTCTTCTTCGAAAATACACCAAGATGAAAATCACTATTGGTATAAGGATAGCATACATCTGGCATAAGAGTTGGCAGTAAACAAGAGTCTGATTCAGTACGTTCACTTGTATGGAAGAATTTCATGTGAAACAAACTAAAAACTGAATACTTACTGGGACTATCCAAATAGGAACTGTTTGGCTTTTCAAAGGGTACTTGAGATCTGTCATCATATCCTTCCCAACAAAGCGATAAAAAGGATGGATAATATAAAGGATAACATCCATCAGTACAAGAAGAGCAAGTATGAGCCAATCGTACATGTGTTTCCTGGCAACAGTAGCTCCATGACTTGTTGCAGTATGAACTCCAAGGTGGACATCACTCATCTTGTACTGCTTCGTTACCTAAGAATACCACAATCCTGAGTGATAAGATTTCTGATCCACAGATGAAGAATAAGAAAGCATTGTGTGTCTGTAAAAATGACAGAGCGAGGAATCATCCATATACGTAGATTAAACTGTGGATATAGTTAATATCAATAACGTGGCCAGCTAGTACTCAAGAAAAAATGCTATATTCAAGATCTTTTACGATGGCACTGCCGTGCAAGGGAATTTCCAGAAGATAGTCTCCAGAAGAGGAAACCAGAAGAAAATGACATCAAGGAAATGCCAAATCATTCCTGCATTATCTTGAGATATCCAATAGATTGTTCAAACCTACAATAGCAGAAATTTCTAACTTGACATAACTTAAAGCTAGAACTGTACAGAGCACAAGATTGCTAAACCTAAAGAAACATACAAAAGCATAAAGTGAACTAAATGCCAAACGAGAGAGAAGAAAAGGTATACCTCTTCATTTGTTCTATCTATTAGAGGAAGATGAATGGATGGAAGGGTTTGAATATCGCTTGCAGTAATCTCTGACATCTTGGCGGATGTCCTGAATAACCTAAGGACAACAAAATTGTAAACTAATCAGTAACTGACTTTGGATAGCCTACTGATAATACTCCTGACAATTTGGATGAACTAAAGCTACTAATTTCCCCAGGTGAAAACTTGCAAGAAGTTCGGAAACTAATTAGTAATTGAGTTCTACTTCTATTCGAATGCTTAATTAATTCCAAACTTGCAGTCAATGTCAAGGTTCTTCAAAGACGCCAAGACAAGAAAGATCACAGAAGCATTTGCTCAAGTATAGAGGAATCATTGTATTTGCAGTGGGATCACAAACGAGGGAGAGACGACGAAAACCTTCAAGTAGGGAAATTAGAAAAGAAACCCGGTAAAACCTGAGCGCTTGAACAGCCAAAAGCGAGATCGGGGTTCGAGATCCAATCACTGCATGATTTCGAATGAAAGGAACAAAGTCCCAAGGGAAAGCATATCAAAATTCAAAATGGCTTACTGGAGGAATGGATACGTGTGGCTGAGCTGCAAGCAGACACTCCAGTCAACAGGTCAGGGAATGGACCCTCCTCCAGTTTGGTTGAAAGCAGCAGCTCGCTCAAATGGCGCTTGGTGACCTGATTCTTCACTACCCGCCATCCCAGCCGACCCAAAATATAGTTAAAAACAATATTCACAAAGTAACTGTAGAACTAGACCTTCCCAACAAAAATTGCAGTGGTAAAGTAATAGCGCCATAGATTAGCAGCAGTCATTCTTCACACAAATCTGTTGATTTAGCAGTGATTTACTAACTTAACGGAAGTGAAATAATTCAAACTTACTATGCGTATCAAAGGAGAAACAATTCAAACTTTAGTGATACTTTATGAAGTTATTTTAATGCTGTGCAACTGGGGCAATTTCAAATGGGCTGTGGGCCAAGTGCGACGGCCTACGGACTTGTTACTCAGCCCATCACGATAATTTGGACGGAAAAAAAAAGAGATCAACAAATGAACACCCGCTAATAATTTACTATGATGTCAGCCTTCTAGATGCAGCGTGGGAGTATCTTCTTTGACCAATCTGGAATTATTTTTCTTCTTTTTTAATTCTGTTGATCAGAATCCTTGCGGAACATGCAACCGTATCCGCCGTCTGAACTTGTATTTAATTCAAACATGTGTTCGCCAATGAAGTTTTGTTGATGAATTAAAAAACAATTTGAGTTACGGTTACTGATTTGTTAGTCCACTTTTTTATACTAAAACATTACAAACCTAAGAGATTTCGCTTGAGCGACATGTTTATGAATACTATTAAAATTTATTTTAAATTTTTTATAACAATCAAAGTATTAGAATACAACGGTTCATAATAAATTGGGACTGGACCGATCCAACATGGACAATGAGATAAGCAGAGAGAGCGGCCGGACCGGTTTGGGTTTGAGTGTTATATAATCACTCTATCTTCCGTCCTTCCGTCAACAGCCGTTAATTAGCTCGCTGGATCATTTGGTGTCACTGTAGTGCAGAAGACAGCTGCACCAAACTTATATTAAAATTAACAATAAAATTCTTTCTAGACGTAAGAATCAGAAGGGGATAATTAAAACTAATAATATATAATATATAGATTTGATCTTTATACCATAAAATAATTCAAAAAGTTTGAAACCGCCATTGTTGACTTTCTTGACCATTTACTTTCCAATTCCAATAATTCCTCCCATATTTCCTCCGCCTGCCACCGTGTGCGCATCCCCATATAAATACGCATTCCCTCCACCAATTCAATCTCCATCCAAACTTTTTCCGTTCTCAAATCTCTCTAACCTTCAAAGAAAAATCCACTCTCTTAATAATCAATGGAGCTGATTCCGACGTCGTGGAACAGATACTGGAGGAGGAACAGATACCTAAAGCTGAGGGAGGCCCCCCTGCGGAAGAGGAACATCCAGGTCGCTAGGCTCGGGAACTCCTCCCCTGGAAGGTTGGGGTGGAGGATAAAGGTGGTGCCGAAGCTGAGGCTTAGAGTGGTGGTATCGGCGCCGTTAAAGCTGGTGGCGAAGCTGAAGAACAGCTACGTAGACATGATGGTCAAACTGGCGGGGAGCGTTGGGTCGTTGAATACCAACAGGGTGTTCGGGAACAAGAGGGTTCCTAAAGCGAGGCAGCTCCGGATGTCTTGCTCCGACCAAGAGTTCCAGAACCGGATTATTTACGAGATGTTTAAGAACATCTCGTCTGCTCATGAATTAACTCCTTTGTAGTTGATTAATTAAGTTACGTTGTTGATAATTAATATGTTCTGCTGGGAATAAGTTGTTCCTCTGTAGACAGCGGCTTTGTGTTGTTGGGTCTGTAATTGTGTCTTTAAGGATGAAAAGTCATGCACGCTGGCTGCCTGGTTTCATTCGTTGCACCGTTTGGATTTGAATGGATATTCTTTGTATTCGTTTATTCATTTATCAATACAAAAATGAAGATTGTCAATCACCTAGACATTTGTCAGGAAAAAAAGTCAATCACCTAGACCGGTCAAAATTAGCAATTCTTTTCGTTAAAGAACAAGAGCTATAGTTTTTTTTATATAAATGATGCGATATTTATATATATATATATATATATATATATATATATATATATATAATAAGAATGTTATTTACAAAAAAGGGCTATAAGATACGGTAAAACTTTAAGGGTTTGTTGGTTATAGAAAAAATTAGGAGGATTTTGTAAAAATTTATAATAACAAAAAAAAATATTTATTTATTTAGATTTTATTGGTCAATATTTTATGGAAATATTTTTCCTATGAGCCCACATTTTCTTTCAAATGTGTATTTTTCAAATACATAGTGTTGAAAATGATTTTTTCAAAACTTCCAACGTAAACAATAGATAGATATTGTCATTATTACCCCAACTTCTTTTACGGCTATAACTACTATAACAATCGAGGTGGAGAATAAAAGTGGGATATTGGTTTGATTAGCCAAAGCATATAATATCTTATTGTAATTATGTAATGCATATTTGAAAAAACTATATGATTAGTCATGACATATTATAATATATGGTTATACATATGTACAAATATTAGTTCTTCTTCTCTGACAAATACAAGTAGTGGTGGGTATCGGATTTGTTCTCATTTATAGTTAGTAAAATACGATACGAGTATGGTACAATTTAATACGTTCAGAGTTTCATACATTGTTTCAACATAGCAATACGTTTAAAATTTCGGCAACAATTAGAAAATATTAAAATTTTAAAATTAAACGGCTCTACAATTGTATAAGAACGGAAGTTCTAAACGCATATAGTACGTATATGTGTATTATAATAGTATTAAACGAATTTTTGCTAACTAGAAGATGATGGGTCTTGAAATTGAATTTCAAATAAGGGCATCATGGTCATTGCATAATAAATTTTTAACAAACTGAAAATTGTATTTCAATTGTAAACCTTATCACCAAATAATATAATTGAAATTACAAAATTTTTTATTTTTCAATTTTCTTTTTTTATTTTTCAACCACTTTTCATTATTCCATACCATACGAGGGCTAAGTCTCGTCAAGAGAAGGGAAAAATAAAAAAAACCACAACAAAACATGATTTTCTGGTGCATTGAGTAGGGGCAATAAAACAAGGAAATAGAATCAAACCACAGACGAATGGAGATCAAAACCTCGATAATAGCAACGTGATGAAAAAACAAAGGCCAACGCTTACAGCGTTAGCCGAAGGAGAAGAGGATATAAGGGGAAGATTCCAGCAAAGCAACAGCCCAAACCTGCAGAGAGAAATCGCATCGAAAGACCAGGAGTTCTGAATTCTCATCCCTGATAAAATTGCAACGGTTAGATTGAAATTGGTTAAAATGATTTTGTATCGTTGGATTGGTTGTCGGATTGATCCGAGAGAAATGATTTTCGTGTTGGAATTTTAGATTCTATAAGAATAATCACTTATTCGTAGTGATTAGGTTAACTAGTACATCATTAAGAATTAATTTAATATTTAAGCAATATTAGTATAGTGATGATTTTTATACGATTAATTAGAGACTATATTATTAAGACCGAAATTTAAAATAAACCGAATTTTGGACGAACCCAAATTACAGCCCCATTGCCGCCATTATTAAGTTAGAATTAATGAAGATTTTGGGGCCATTTTTATTTGAATGAATTGGTATTAATTATGTTTAGGATAAGTACGGTGACGGTTTTGTATTTGAAAAGACACATCTTTTCATAACTCACATCTCTCCATACACTATAAAAGGAGGTCTTTCCTTAATTTTTAGACAACGAAAATTACAGAACCTTGGAAAGAATGAAGAATACATCTTTAGTGCTTCAAAAAAAAGATTATTTTTTTTAGATATAATAATTCGACGTTGTAGTCATTGTTGTTCTATAATTCTTGTGTACACACGTGAAATATCTTATCTCTCAAGTTTTCGAAGTTCTTCAATTTCATTTAGACTTGATTTTGAAGATGTTAGTAGTTTTATCCTATGAAAAGATTCCTTGTGACCCTAGGTTTTGGAAAATGATTGGAATATTCTTTACGGAAAATGTATGCGTTCAGGACTCTACTGAAATCCTAGTCACAACTTGATTTAGTCGATCAATGGAAGGTTTTCAACCTTCAAGATGGAACATTGCAGTCCAAATCAACACATTCCGAAGCCGTTTGCGCTTTTCCATAAACGATACGCAATCGCGAACTATATAAACTTTGATCCTAATTTAATTGGATATATAGGCAGTCAAAAGACGCAAATCCCTCGGAGAAAATCCCAAACATCTCAAACCATTAACATTTTCAAGGAAATATGTACACAAGGAGTTAAAGGAGTTAATGTGTAAGGTAAATATACTTCTGCTATATATTTCAACTCGGAGTAATAAGAATTTTGTTAAAACCACCCTATTATTCACCGTCTTATAATTTTTGTTAAAAAACGACATAATTATATATAAATGGTGTAATTGTCTTTTCATCGAACACATAAATCGTAAACTTTATTTTGTCAAAAAAAATTCCAACGCATCACCAACAAAGCTCCGGCGAGCTTCCAACAATCATCCGCCGATCCCATCTTTCATTGTTGATAATCGACAATCAAAATTCGGTCAGCAAAAAATATTCAGTTCCATTGTGTTTGTAACTTACAAACCCAGTCGATTCACGGTTGATAATATTATTAAGTGTTCATCATGTTTGATTATTCAATCCGCTTTCTGCATAGAAATTAGAATCACCGCAACTCAATTGGTTGGTTTCTTTTAGGAAAAAAGTGCGATTTAACAGTTGCCGGCGCCGGCGAACGGGCATAGTTACAGTCAAGCGGCTCTTCAATTTCATAGTTTGCTTGCAAGTTAATTAAATACTGTACAATTTGAAGTGGCGCGGCTTTGTATGAAGAAAATAAGACATTAATCAAAACTACTATAAGCTAAACGGATCTGATCGAAGCTCAGTAGAAGAGATCGAGGGATGATCGTTGCACGAGAGTGATTCAGTGAATTTGGTTTAGAGTTGTTATAACCGAAAAGAATAATTATATAATTCGATATGTTTGAGGGTATTTTATTTAGAACTTTGGACGCCGAATAATAATTCATGAACGGGGGAGGAGTCAGGTTAGGAGACCTCAGTCTTCAATCTTCACACACAATTGAGGAGTCAGATTTGTTTATTTTGCCAGAGCTTCGATTGTATAGTTAGTGTGTTTAATCCAGAAAAGGTGTACTGAAATGATATTGTCAGGCTAGTAGTGGAAGCAGCGTGGGGGCATTTTCTTTGACCAATATTCTGCAACATTTTTAATTCGGTTGATCATTGTCCTTGCAGAACATTCTTACTAAAATAATATCTTTTTTTAAAATTTAATCCGAGTTTTAATTAAAACATGTGTTGTGCATTAAAGTTGGCCAGATTGGAAAACAGATCACTAATTGCATGTAAACAAACAAAAGTACCTAATGGCGTCCAGCAGCTGATCATGACAAAAACTTGAGCAACTCTTTTGTCGTTTTCATACTAATCACTGAACTACCAGCCCTCCATCACCGTCCATTCAGCCCTTTTAACACGAAACCAGTGTTTTTTTTTAAAATAGAGAGCGAAATTTTCGATCTGTACAAAATAGAAAATATAAAGTAAACATAATAGATGTTCATTTCGTATGTGTATTGGATTCGAATTCGGACCCTCCAGATCACCAAACGCACAACATTACTATCGAAGCAACTCCATTTGGACACACGAAACCAGTGTGTATTAGTTAGATTTTGAACTACTAATTAAAATAATTTTTTATGATTTTGATGTAGTAATTAACGATTCAATTATGATTTATAACATTTTCAGTAGTTCAACAACAATTGGTGGAATTGGGCCGAATTTCGGTTCACCCCAGTTTCGATCCAGACCACTAATCTTAAGTGTCTATCTAAGTTTGGCTCAGTGTTTGGTCGTATCTGAACTAGAGGGAGCCATGAAGGATCCGGATATCTGATTTCCTGATCACAAGTACTAAATTATATGTAAAGTTTAGATGATTTCGTTATCCGGCTTACGGTATTTGAAGTTATACTCCTCTAATTATTTATTTTGACTAAATAATCTATCCTTTTAAACTTATAACCAACCTATTAGTAAGTAACTACTATAAATTTAGTTAAAAATTTTAAATACAGGAAATAAATTTATCGATTGCACATATAATTTTGTTTTAACTAAAAGTCGTACAACAAATATTTGTTTATATTTGAACTTAATATTATGTTTCAAATAATGTATTCGTAATTTAATTACTCAATACACAAATAAAATTTTTAATTCAAATTTATCTCGATGCATTTTCTATTATAAATCCAAAATTATTGTAAACAACATGTTGTTACACTCACCGATTTAAAGTTCTGATATTATTCCAAGAACCCTATGAATGTCTCATACATATATAACTTTGAAACAGCGTCTGCTGACTTTGTTTGACCCCATGACTTAATTGTACAACACACCCAAACTATTTGTATTAAAAAATTCAGCATTCCTCCCATAATAATTATCTTGACTTGCTGCATATAAATAAGCATTCCATCCTCCAATTTTATCTCCATCCAACCTTCAAAAACAACAACAACAAATCTAAACCTCTCTTACTCAGTAATCACAATAAAATCGATGGAGCTAATTCCGACGTCGTGGAACAGATACTGGAGGAGGAACAGATACCAAAGGCTGAACGAAGCCCCCATCCGCAAGAGGAACACCCGAGTCGCTAGGCTCGGGAACTCCTCCCCCGGGAGGTTCGGGTGGAGGATAAAGGTGGTGCCGAAGCTGAGGCTGAGAGTGGTGGTCACTGCGCCGTTAAAGCTGGTGGCGAAACTGAAGAATAGTTACGTGGACATGATGGTCAAACTGGCGGGAAGCGTGGGGTCGTTGAATACCAACAGGGTGTTTGGTAACAGGAGGGTTCCTAAAGCGAGACAGCTACGGATGTCTTGCTCCGACCAAGAGTTCCAGAACCGGATTATTTACGAGATGTTTAAGAACATTTCTTCTGCTCATGAATTGAATCCCATGTAGTTAAGTTCAGTTAAGTTGTTGATAATTACACCATCTGTTTGTAATTTCTCGGGTTTGTTTGATTATACCTTCCTTCATTTGTGCCAATAAAAAATGAAAAATTGTCAACCAACTTCGGTAGTAAAGGAAGGCTGTACTAGTTGTGAGCAGTGAGATGAAAGTAATAAACAAAATGTACTGTTCCTAAGGTTGGGATCGGGACGGATTGGGGGCCGGTAGGGTATCTATTTTCCGTCTATCGTTGGTCACGGTTTTTCCCATTCCTCTATGATGAATGTTAAAATTCTTAGTGATAAAGGTCATTTTTATCGCAAAATTTATTTAGTAATTTTTAATTGTGTTCATATTGTCACATCAACAACTTTAACAATTAAATAATTGAGTAATTTCTAACCACCTTCATCTCTACAATTTTTAGTAATTTATAATGAGTATTTATGTGTTTCTTAACAATATTCTTTACACCAATGATAAATAGGTAATCTATAAAGTATTTTATACTCATAAATATAAAAAGTATATCTTAACTTATATGACATTGCAAATTAACTTTCTAAATTAAAAATCTCACAAATTAGCCGGAAAGTGTACATCCTTAGTAATCATCATTTTCCTTGTAGTGTCCTACAACCCATCGTACCTAGTCTCCTACAAACAACATAAAACATCATCAATTCCAATCGATAATGCTTTAAAATAAAACTTTCTAAATTAGAAATTTTGTTGATTAACAAAAATGTGTACCTCATTGACAATCACCATTTTTCTTGTAGTGTCCTACAACCCATCTACCCAATCTCCTACAAAAAAACATAAAACACCATCAATTTCGAAGCTTCCACCTCCCTCCATTGTTGCCTTTCAAGTTTCACCTTCTTACACGAAAGAATTCACCCTTATATACAAATACAGATGAAGTTAAGACAATATTTTTTACTATCATGCCACCAACAAATTGAGTTCTAACTTCAGAAGAATATTGAAAGCAGAGGAAATTGGTGGGAATATATCAGCGTCTAGAGAGATGGATAGGTACATTTGGTGGGAATAGAGTATATTTTGTGGTTAGACGTTTACCGTTTTGTGTGAATATTCGCGATGAAGAAATTGATTATTATTATCGACGATAAACACCCTAATCACAACACCAACAAAACAATTTTGTCGGTTTTTCATGAATATACATTGAGAGAGGATGACCGGATTTTCTCTTTTCTTGAAAAAATAAGAGAAAAGGATAGATTAGAAGAAAGGAAATAAATATTAATATGGTATAAGTTTCGGATATAATTTATTATTTAAACTTGATATCTTTAGGTTTCCGGTACATAATGCTATCGCTTACTCTCCATTACTAATTTCATTGTTGCTAATGACTCCGATCCGAATCCTGAAGTTCAGCACAGTTTGTTATCGTTCATAGTCTGAAACACCCAAACAAAAACCATATAACAACCTAACTTGATTTTTCTTTAAATTGTTGTAGCTAGGCTCGTACCGATTACAGTTCTACAGTCTCCAATCTCCATACACGTTCCATTCTTTTTGATACCGTAGGTTTCGATAAACTTACATATTCTTCTGAGACTTTCAGTGGATTCTGTATTCACGTCCCTAGCTATATCTTGGAACATTCTGACTCCTTAAATGTTTATGAAGACGTCCAGGCATACAATATATGAAGGGAAAATTGGTGTTGGGTGCTTGCAAATTGGTGTTGCAAATTTGTTTTCCAGTAGCCACCGGATATAGGAGTGGGAATAGGAAGATGGTAGAGGAGACGAGAAGTCCGATGTACTCGTGTTCTTTCCAGATACGTAGAAGTTTGTCATTGATTATAAGAATGAGAAAATAGACATGCGGATGGAGGGTAGATGGAGTTAGTGGCAGGATCAAATGATATTTTAAAAGACCATGCTCATTTCCATAAATTGGTAGCTAAGCAAACAAAACCCTAAACCTTTTGTGAATGAAGGATGAGCCCCAAACAAGAACAAAGATGAAAGAAATCGTAACTATAGAAGTTGGTGCCGGTTTGGTTGATCGTCCGCAACATAACTCCGAATCACAAGTTCACAACACTATCTGACATCGCTCTATTACCAAATTGCTCAAATAATTAGACTGCAAATTGTTCCAGATCTAAGAAACCTCTAAATCCGTAAAAATCATGAATATATCAAGAATGATTCTCAGAGCTAGATGAACGACATATGGCTGAACGATGCGATTTGACATATATAGAACAAGATTTATGTGCTATTTAGATAAGGAATGTATTCTACGATGCTTTTCAGAATATGAAATTACGTTGTGGTTTGTTGTTTCGTTGATGATTGAATTTTTTGTTGTATAGTTACTTGAAGAGAGATTAGGTTTGGAATGGCTTGAGAGGAATGAATGAAGGAAAAGCACTCTGACTGGCAAAACCCTAATCATAAAACAACTATTAGTAAAATGTACAGATCATGCGTAAGGAAATAAACAAAAGAGAAAGCAAGGGATAAGGGAGGTGGGTGGATGGAGGTGATGACAGAAGACTAGAGAGTAGAAAGGATGGAGATATGCATGGTTCGACATCTCAGATCAGTGCTTTATATCTTCTGTCAACAACTAATATATCCAGACCCACCTCTTTCACACAAACATATGATGAAGGTGATGACAGAAACATAGAGAGCACAAATGATGGAGATGTGGGGTTTGACGACATCCCAAAATCATCTGTGCTGTCTATCTTCTGTCAAAAAACCGAACAGTACACTCACCCTTTCTTCGTAAACATACTATTGTTCGTTGTCAAAGCAACGGGTATATCGGATCTCGCCGTGTATGAAATATGAATTAGCAAGGGCGGCGGCAGTGTTTTAGAACAGTTAACGTAGGGTTTTTGTGAGTGCAGTTCTAGTGTGCTGTGAATTTTGGTGATGGGGAGCTCTCTATTTATAACAAAGGACAAAGGGAAGGGTAATACTGATAGGGCACCGCTCCCAAATCCGCATATAGCACAAACCAGTGTTTATTATTTTCACTCTCCGATGTGAGATAACCCATCCTACTACAACCTCTCCCTCGTACGTCATCGATTTTTCGAACCGGAACTCAGGAGGTGTTGTCAACCTGGGCTCTGATATCATGTCATGAATGATTATATCTCAATAACTCGACCAGTTGGAAGAAGGTTTGTACATTTTTATTATTATTTATCAACATTTGTCATGAACAGTAATTGCATCTCAATAACTCAATCGAATTGTTAAAATAGGCGGGTTTATATTATCTTTTATATTCCCTTCATAAAAAAAACTCTAAAAAAACTGAGATTTCCACAGCTACCGTACCTAAAGAGTAAAGGTTAGAAATAGAAATCTCTAAATCTTAAAAACGTTGATACCCACATAAGAAAACCATAAGGTTAGTCATGAATCTTAATAATTACTCCTACCATATCATGGTTAATTATAAGTGTGATATATAAGGTACCCTGAGTAATAAGTAAATGATCAGAATCTCAAGTGTCCGACGAATGATATTGTGGCTGGACAGCAGCAGGCAGGCAGGCAGGCATCAAAATCTTATCGGAAATGAGGGCGGCAGTGGCGTCATGGAATGCAAGTTGCATGCCAAAAGAAACAATTAATGGGGACAAAGCAAAGGAAAAGCAGAAACAAATGCAGAACTACTCAAATTTGGCATCCATATATATTTCTTTCTTTCTTTCTTTCTTTTTTTAACGCGGGCAATCCCCATTCACACAACTCTTATCATCATCTCTTACGAACCTTATCGTCTGGTTTTGCGCCCATCCTTTTTGAAAAAGAAGAGTGAAATTTGTCCAGTCTCTGATCAGTCCTCTCATATATTCGACGATTGGCTCTCTCTTTTACACACGGCATTTCCCCGTAACCCCTCCACTGTTATTTCGTCATGGTAGTTTTTAGGTGTTGGCCTGCATGCTCTGTGCACACCTCCATCCATGGCCTTTTCTTCTAGAGCTGTCTGGAATAGATTCACATCCCAGCAGTTAACAGGGAATCGTTGATCATGCTCCTTCTCTCTCGGTGGCTTAATGCTTTTATCACATCTCAACAAGTGCATGATCAGGAGCGCCCTCTTTGTGTAAATATCTCTTAGCAATTGGTTTGCCAACTACCGGATAGTTTGAGAAAGAGATTTGAAACACACAATTTTTGAAATGGCAAGAACTTTTTTTTTATAATAAAGAGATATAAGAGAATTAGATTATGTTTTTTATTTTTGAAATAAATCGCTTGAGTTGATGATTTGTAAGTGATTTTAAATGTAAATATTGAAGATTGAGAAAAATCAATAAAAATTGGATGGTTTGGGATGAGATATCCACTCTAGTCCAAAATGACCCATAAGTTATGAAATTTGGTGCTAGACTTTATGAAATTCTATCTCGACCCGATTTCATAAAGATCCTTGTGGAGTAGTGCAGGTGGTTGCATTGTGTGGTTGAAGATTTAGAAGTATCGGGTTCGATTCTAGCCACACCCCACTTGTAAACACGTATGTTATATTTATTTCAGTTCTCTATTTTGTAAGGGCAGTTTCGTGAAGATATGGTCCACTCAATCATAGAAATTCCATCCCAGCCTAGTTCTTGAATTTTGATTGTAAATCAACTCGTCAAATTCCACCCCAACCTAATTCCGGAAATTTATTTCTACCCCGGATCTTGAAATTTTGCCCCAACCTAAGTATTTTGCTTTCCTTTTTTTTTTCTCGGATAATTTTATATATATTTGGGCCCATGTACACAGCTAGCATCCATGTAGGAAAGTTACCAACTGATTCCCCAAAAATCGGCCATTGAGCATGGTATGCCGTTTAAATAAATTAACTGAAGTCCAAAGGAAGAGTTGGGAATTTTCTGATAGGGGATCGGAGTTGTTTTTCTTGGCGATGGAAAATTCGTCCATCAGGTTTTATCAATTTGCAAATTCCTCCTCAATTAATTAAAAGAATAAAATTGACAGATATTATGACAATATTAGGTAGCATAGATATTATTACGGGACGGGAGAAGTTGATTGTTGAAATAATAATTGATACAATCCAAGTACAAGCTATCAATTTTTGTTTCAGATTTGAATACTGGCACATGATACAATATTTTAATTATAATGGTATATGATGCAACTATAGCTGTATATGGTGCAGTTGAGCTGATAATAGTACACAGACTTCAGTATCCTATATAGTTTTCACAAGCACTTGGGCTTAAGTTGGCATACAAATTTCAGAAGTCTTGCCCATTTGAAAAATCAGCAAAAAAAATTATTTAAAGCCTGTTCTCTGGTAACAACTCTTCTTATTCATACCTGGCAAATTGATACTACTTTACATTCTGAAGCGATTGGCAAATAGGAAACTGCACCGATATGATATCTGTCAAATGCTCAACTCTCACAACAGGTTCAGAAACTACAGTGGGGATTAATTCGACTAAAGCTACCCGCAGACTAACCAACATTCCACACTGGAACAAGTTTCCAGATGACAATTTCTGTCGACTAGTTACATAATAGGATCTGTTAAAGCTCACTTCTCACTCACGAACACGATTTCTCAGTTACATGAGAAACCTCCAAAGGTTAAAAACCGATAAGAAAGGGTCCAGCCACATTTATTCTTCCTACAGTCCCAGAGCTAGCTTAGTTAGGAATACCTGAATCATGCTGGTGTAGTCAAAGCACGTTCGATCTCCTCCAATGATCTTCCTTTCGTCTCAACGACATTGTTAAGTACGTACACGACTGCAAGGAGACAGACCCCTGAGAATCCTAAATAGACCATGCTTATCCCGTACTTATTCACCACGCTCAAGAAATAAAGGCCGATGACGAAGTTTGCAATCTGTACAACAACAACAGAAATGTTATAAGTAAAACCAAGGTGAACATTGAAGACCAATTGCATCGTGCTATGCGCGCCATGACTTACCCAGTGCATGCCCAATGATAGTGAAACTGCTTTGGCTCTAATTCTGGAGGCAAATATCTCTGGCAGTAAAAGTGCAGGTACTGGACCGGCCCCGAGTGAAAATGATAGGACATAGCTGTGTCATTTTCGACAAAAGAAGTAGCCTTTGAGATTCAGCCATCACAAACAGCAAGTATGGGAGCAAGTAGGGGTGGGTTTGAAAATGGTCTACTTACCAAACTGTACCAAGAACTGCAAGCGTGCCGGAATACGGTGCCAGGACCTTCCAAGTTAGGGACAAGGAAAGCAGCAACATCGAAGCGGCCTGGAGAAATCACAGATGACAAAATGCAAGTTAAAAGGACTTAAGTATGTTCTGACTTTCAGGGCATCCATGAAATTGCTCATGCTACTTTGTAATTGAGAAACTGGCACTACCATTCCCAAAAAGCTTGTGACCAAGAGACTTTTCCTTCCTTGTTTGTCCATCAACGAAGACGCAATCGTTGTGCCTGGAAGAGAGGAATAAGATTTTAGACCAAATAATGGACTTTCCGTAAATATAAGAAAAGAACAGTGGAAAGTCATTGATCTCACCAATAACATTTGATGCTCCAACGAGGGCGCTTGCTGCAACATCAGATCCGATTCCAACGCTTCGGAACACAGCAGTTGAGTAATAGACCACAGCATTTATACCAGCCATCTGCTGGAAAAAGAACAGCGCTACTCCCACACTTACAACTGCATAACAAACACACGTTGAGTTGGAAAAGCAATCGTTTTTACATGACACATTTAGAAATGACATCTAATACATTACACTTTTTACTAAAGCCCCCATTTTTTTTGTCGAAAGTGGATTGAACACTTTTTAAGGTTTGACGTGACATGTAGGCAACTCAGAACTCTTAGAATAGGTTTGAGGTTAAGCACATTCCTCTTAGTTCAGTTTAATGATCTACTAGGTAAATATTGAAGACCATTTTCATTGTTGACAACATAAAGAAGTAATTTTGCCGGCTTTTCGTCCATACCTTTCCAGTAACGAGTACTAAACAGATCAAACCACCCTGCCTCTGGCTCCGAGGAACCTTGACCAGATGAGCTCAAGTCTTGCATGACTTCCGACACTCTTTCTTTCCCGTAAAGTGTCTGTATGGCCTTTTCCGCTTCGGGAATCTTTCCTTGCTGCAATGTTACAATAAGGCAATGTTTCTTACATAAACAGCAAATGAGGAGAAACATAAAGACATTTTTTTTGGAAAAAGAACATTTAAAAGTAGAAGGAAACCTGGACCAGCCACCGCGGGCTTTCCGGAGAGAATGCCATTCCTAGTGCCAACAGGATGGAAGGCACAGCAGAAATGCCAAACATTGTTCGCCACCTAAGTGCCACGATAAGAAAGATTTCTAATTGCATAAGATGAAGATAAAAAATTCATCAAGAACAAAATACTCAACAGAAAAAGAGGGCCATAGAGCTTACCATATGGGATTTCCAGCTAAAGGTAACCCAGCTACCAATGCCAAAAGAATCCCAATGCATATAAAAAGCTGGTTTACAGAACCTAGAGCACCCCGGATTTCAGTTGGCGAGATCTGACGATAATTACGTTGTCAGCAAATTCACCTTAACTAAGCATCAATATTCACATTTTTAAACGGAACGGATAAATTAAAACCTCAGATATGTAAAGTGGCACAATTGCAGAAGAGATGCCAATTCCAATACCAGCAAGTAGACGACCGATTAACATGGTTTGTACACTTTGGGCTGTGGCACTACATACATATCATTGATTTGAATGTAAGTAACTTGGTCTCAGCAAAATTCCAGATCGTCACTGTAAAATACATGAGAACAAGGCACAAACCAAAGAATAGCCCCGATGGTGAGTGGGATAGCATCTAACTGAAACGTCCTTGTTCTGCCGAATTTGTCAGCCAATGCACCACCAGTAAATGTACCAACAGTTGCACCAGCAAGCAGTGTGCTGACAATCCATCCTAATCAATAGTTAATTAAAACCATGAAATCCATGAGCATACCAGTAAGCTAAAAGCGAAAGAAATAACCACAAGTTACGAATAATTGACAGAACAGCTAGCAGGACTCATCCTATTACTTGCTATTATGAGTGCAGAAGGGAAATTATCAACTTCATCATATAAATAAATAAATCAATTTCCTCTACACTCTTGTTGGGCATTTGTTGTCCAGCGATCTTATGCTTGGTTTGGCAGGTGAAAAGTTGGATGGAATTTGGATAGCAACGGCAAAGTTCGCTCTCCAAAACCACTTAGTGGGAATCTAACATTCCCGGCTGTCCGGCCAAACAAATGTCCAAAATTTCATCCAACTCTGCACCCAATAACCCAAGCTTTAGAACAGTAACTACAAAGGGGAGAATGATTACTAGCAGTATTAAAATCACTTGCACACTGGGGCTTGGTTCGGGTGGCGAAAAATGGAATGGAATTTTGAACATTTTCACGACCGGACTGCAAAAATTGGATCCCAACACAGTGGTCTTAGAGGGCTAAATTTCTCGCTCCAATCTAAATTCTATCCAACTTTCTACCTACCAAACCAAGGCTCGACTATGAAATTTCGCATACCTTGAATGACAGCGTTTTCAGCAATCCCAAGATCTTTAGCTAGGTACTCGAGAGCACCATTCACCACTCTAAAGCACCAAAAAGTACAATACAACCACACTTCTGATTAAACCATAGAGATTGAAAATTAGAGCAGTTGTTGTTGTCAACTTGTAATGCACATTAGCCATACCCGAGATGATAACCGAACAGAGTAGCTCCAAGACATGCAACACCAACAAATGGCAAGACTGTTCCAGTAGACGGTCTTTTCTGGACCGTAAAATCCCGGGGGTTTAATGGAGCCGCATCTTCAATGTCACCATCTGCAAAAATTCAATTTCATTTCTCTAAGATCACAGAGTAAACAATCAAGTAAAAATGAAGAACAAACACAGAGAGTAGAAATGAACCAGAAGATAGAGCTCTGACTGGCCGGTTCCTGAAGAGGCTAGGTTGAACCAGCTCGGTCCCCATCGGAGCCGAATCGTTACGCAGTCCGAAGCAAGAATTAATCATGCAGCGATCTCTTTTCAACGCCAACGAGTTCGTCAACCTCACGCGACGGCGATCGGCAGAAGAAGCACCGGCCAATCCGAGGGTCCGGTGTTTTTGCGTGTGTAACCCGGCGTCGAAACCAAAGACGCTGGCTTTCACGACAAGGGTGGATGATACTGGCATTATCGTCTATTAGGATTTCCGCACCAAATTGTAAGAAAGCAGTCAAAGCAAGGAAACCAATTAAAACAAATTACTAAAAGAGAAAAGTATTCTTGCTCCTCCTCCCGAACAAAAATTCCAAAAACAGAAGCCAATGCGATGCGGAAGGAGCGGGTTTGATCCGAGAATTTCGAATCGGCTTAAACCACTGATCACTTGCAAATCAGCTTTTGACGAAAGCAGCCACCTTTTCTGTGTGAGTTGATTGGATCTTCCTTGTTTGGTGAAAGGAGAAAACTTTGGGGAATTCGCAGAGTGGGAGAGGGGTAGAGACAAGTAAGAAGAAGGAAGTAGAGTTACCAAATCCTGACAAGAGTTAGGCTGACAACAACAACGTAGTTGGTGGAGAAATCTATGCCCTTCTTATTAAAGACCGAGCTATCACGATGTATTTATGGATAAACTCTCAGCAGTCAGCATTGTTACCCAGCTGTTTTAGTCATAACTAATAGTTCCCAGTTCATTCGCATTAATCCAATATACTCACCGTGATCGCGTGTGCTTATTGGGAGTGAAATGGGATTTTGGATAATGATTTGGGGAGAGAGGAAAAATGAAGTAGATTCTGGATTAGAGAAGTTGAGGCAGATGATGATGAGACGTGAGGAAGCCAACTGAGACTGAGCACGTGTGTGCCGACCATCTCCTTGCATTTGCCACTTGCCACTTGCCAACTTCTTCATCCATGCATTGGTCAGTTAAGTTTCTGTGCTTTTTCAGTCGGAATTGGGATCAAGAAAATCATTTTTTCAGCTGGCAATTCGGGTAAGATTATCGGTTAAAATCGAATGTTAAGCTGCCAATTTTATATAAAATACAATGTTTTCTATGTACACATTGTATATGAATTGTGTATTGTAGACGGTACAATTTGTATAACATTTTATATACACTTAGTGTTACTTTTTGTACGAACTATTTATAAATTTGTATGATGTGTATATATTCTGTATGAATTTCACCCATTATATAAATAATTGTACAACCGGTTATCAAAATTTCTCGATCCCTGAAATTTACAATCACCTAGGTGGAAGAATTTTCATCAATGGAAGTCAGAACCATCGAAAAATGATCGAAAAACTTTCTAATGGTCAAATATGGTGGTATGATTATTGGAGACAATGATCTAGCGAGGAGAGATGTTTGATTTTTGATACAACAAAATTATTTAGCACAACATGACTATTTTCCCCTAATTAATTTAAGACGGACACTCCGGTGGAAACATGCACCGAGTGCAAACATCATGTAGCGATATATCATTAGGTGGTTTTTATTTTTTTTCTGTGTTAGCCCTTAAAAATGTAAAAATATACAAATCAGTCATCCAAAATTTATTGTTATTTAAATTGATCGAAAGTGAGAGAAACTATGTTTCCTTCTCCTCTAAGGAGAAAACTGAATCTCGATCTCATTTGTTAGATTGACAGTCATTGTTAATGGGTATTGGTCAATCTTATCTACGACCATTATTTTAACTGAAGAAGAGTTGAAGCTTGAAAAATTGATTATCAAGAGGACTTCACTCTGCTCAGGCCTGCTTCATATTACAAGGTTAAGGCCAGACGATCTCATCCCATCTCATCAGTATGTTGTTGAGATTTGAGATTGTGATTGCTGCTTTTTGAAAGTCTTGTAGTGGTTGATGTAGGTGGATAAAGCTGGAGCAACTTTGCTGTTTGAGGAGATGAAGAAAGCAAGCAACAATGTTGGGGTTGTGGTAATCCCCCAGTTCGTCTCAAGAGCCTTGCTGAATTTGAGACTTCCTCAATTTGTTGCAGACAAGCTTATACAAGTCGAAAAGCACAAGGTAACTGCTTAATTACTTTACTGGTTGGCTGGGTTATTAATCCATTCTTCTATATACATACATATTGAAAGATGCATTTGCCATTTTAAATATTGTTCTGAAACTGTTAGCAGAAGAAGTTTATGAAAGCTGACCAAATTGCTTATGGCTCTAGTAACTGTGTCATCCATTCTAATCTAACAGGAGAGTACGAAGGAGGCAGAGGTAATCGGGCAATAGAAAGATCCGGAGGTGGGTGGCTATCGATATATGAATTTGAATATAAAGTTGACAGCAGTAAAGGAGGGATTAAGAGGATCTTCTCAGCTGCATTTGTTTCCATTAAGAAGCTTTATCTTTTAAATATTGTTCATTCTGACAACTGAGAGAGTCCACTTGATGCTCCAAATAGAATGATGTTAGAAGATATTCTTCATTCCTCTGATGTGGCACCTGCAACATGAGTCACGAACTCAACGTTGACACATATTTTTATTATTGAATTTAACTTCTGAATAATGCATTGTTCTGATTCAATCTCGCTATATAAAAAAAGTCTTCCACCATTAACATAAGAAAGAGCAGAGCACCACTTGTCAATTAGAATTTTTATTTTGGTTTTGAGAACTTCACAAAACAATCAATCCAAGAAGAAGATTATAAATCATAATTTTAAAGAAGATGATGTTAAATAACATATTCGACGGCAATATAATTAAAATTTTAGGTAATAAAGTAGTTAATTATACAAAAATAACGGTTTCAATGGCATAAAATTGGAAAAATCAGTCAAAACTCGTCATATTGCATCTGTACCCGATACATGTTTTCATTGAAATGTTACCCTTCATTTAATCTCGTAGGTCATATAGATCAAAATTGATCCTTGGTCGGATCCAGGAAGAAAACTTTATTAGTCCAAGTACAAAAGAACAAATGAGCTCTGCATCAGCAATAATTATTATTTTGCGAGAAAGCAGCCAACAAGGTTCCATGGTCTAGTGGTTAGGACATTGGACTTTGATCGATACAAGTTTCATACCAAAAATATTGTTATAAGGTTAGCATAAATGTTGAAATGGCATTCGTTCATAATGTATATCGTAATATTGTGATATTCAATATTTTTGCGATGAACATAATTATCCCCTAAACAATTTAATAATTAGATGAATGAGGGTCACGATGATAAATTTTTTCATGCCTTTATTATTACAAATCAGGACACACACCATGTGTTCTTCTTCCCAACTCCTAACACTCAATATCCTACACCAAATAAGAATATTCGTACTTTTGTAATTCAATATCAATCTCACCCAATATCGTGATATCTCGAATAGCCAATTATTGAGATATCATGTACCAAACAAGGCCCAAATTTTTTCCCAAGAGTATTGGATGGACATATCCAAATTCTTTGATCTATATGTCTTGGAGCTCCATGTTGTTCATGATGCCCGTGCTTGATGTTTTCTTCAAGGTACGTGACAGGTGAACTTTGAAGGTGATGTTGAGATGGTGCTAATGCGAGTATCTCAAAAGACCACTCGTTGTGTAGCTGGTGGAGCCATTATCACAGAGATTCTTGTTTTATTGGCGATTTATCCTCGTCTTCATGTGTAGATTGTTCGACGTATTGTCAATAGAGTTTCAAATTATTTTCATAGAATGTGTAATAATTTATGAGTTCGTAACAATCATAAACAATGTCTTATTTTCTCTTTTATATTCATTTGAATATGAGTTCGATTACTCGGATAAAGTTGAGTCGATGACATAAATCTTAAGAAAGAGTACAAAATAGTACAAACTGGAGTCTGCCAACAATCTTTTGTGTGTGAGACTTCCAATGAGCTTATTCATTTTTTTATTAAGAAGGAAATCATGGTTGATATTTAATATCACTTAAGAGCTAATTATTCGAAATAATTTTATATTTTGAGGTATGTATAACTAACTATTTGATTATATTGAATATTATCATCTAAATTTGGTGATATACTCAATATCTTTCAATGGACCCCGAGACAATTTAATAATTCATACAACTAAGGGCTATATGGTAATTTTCTCTATCTTTATTATTATAAACAATGACCAACACCAGATCTTTTTTTCCCGACCCTACCATTCAATATCTCACACCAAACAAGAATATTCGTATTTTTTTAATTCAATTGCAATCTCACCCAAATATCGCGATATTTCAAATACTTAGTTATTCGAAATATCACGTATCAAACGAGACCTATTTTTTCCCCAGAGTATTGGATGGACATATCCAAATTTCTTTGATCTATATTTTTTTGAGCTCCAGGTTGTTCATGATGCTCGTGTTTGATGTTGTCGTCAAGGTACGTGACAGATTGGACATTAAAGGTGATATTGATATGGTATTGATGCGAATATCTCAAAAAACCACTCGTTGCGTAGCTGATAGAGTCATTATCACATAAATTCTTGCTTTATTGACGACTTACCCTCGTCTCTATGTATAGGTTGTTCGGCATGCAACCAATAAAACTACTCATCTAATAGCAAGATATATACTCTTTCATATCTCAAAGCTATATAGAGACTAATCTCATTATTCACTATTTTGATTTTTCCGGTTAGCCAAGAAATCACACAATTACTATGAGAATGGTATCTTTTGATTGGGGATTCTCGTTTCTTTTGGTCTCATTGAATTTATACAAGTATCGCTATCTACAAAATTTTCAATACTGAGTAAAAAAAAACACGTACAAAGAACTTAATCAACCAAAATCAAGATCCTTGAAAAAATCATGGAAGATTCTCATGTCGGACATCAATTCGCCAAGATCCGGAATCGGCCCCGGAATCTCAAAGTCCGCCAGGCATTGGTACCCCAAATCATCATCGTCCTTCTGCCCGACCAATCCGGACGATGAAGAAGTAGCAGCCGTCGTTCTTCCGTCGAAGGCGGCAACACTCCTCGATCTCTTACCGTGCCATTGCATCGGCGGTGGTGGCTGCATCGTCGTCGCCGTCCGCGGAGGATTTTCGATTTTGACCGCCTTGGAGGAACTTCGAGGCTGCTTGCTGATGATAAAGTTAGTGGCGGTGGCGGTAAGCGGATCGGGAAGCGGCTGATCGGGAAGCGGCTGATCGGGAAGGGGATTCTTCCTTGGCCGCCCTCTGCCGCGATGGATCTTCTTGATCATCATAAGCGATTGATGATTGGATCGTGATTCATAAAAACGCCTCTTGTCAGATTAGGGTTTGCAGGGAAAACGAAAATAGATCTAATTTGGGATTTAAATTTGGGGTTTGATTTGGTATTTGATTTGGTATTGATTTGGTATTGATTTATGTATGTTCACAAAGGATCGGGCTCTGTTTGGAATCCGAATTGTATTAGGAAAGTAAATCCTTGTTTAACTCATTGTTATCCTTGTTGCCACTTGTAAGTTGTCGGATGTATAACTCCGACTAATCAAATTAATTAATTTTAAATAAACAAAAGTATAACTCCTAATTCCTAATCCTTATCAGTGACGTGCACAATGGTTACTTGCTATACACGAATATGCGATCCATGGTTGAACCAGATTTTTTTTTTCTTATGGTTGAGCCATGTTTATTCCAATTATTAATTAGTTCTTTATATCTTTACTCTTTCAATTGAACACTTTGCAACGGTTACTTTTCCCGCCCGTCGCCGGTCGTCTTGTTCTTTTTCTCCGATTCATCTACGTTTCGTTCCTCTGCTTCCGAGAGTTTTATAATGGGGACAGGATGGATTGGTATCACCACCAACTTTTCGCTCTCTGAGTTAAGCCCATCAGAGCATCTCCTTGGAAGTTCGGCGCTACTCGCGAGGGGAATTAAGCACCGTAGCGAGGAGTTTGGGACTCCACTTTGCCGGCAGAAGGAAGGCATGGTGGCGTTTCGGCGCTTCCATCGGTTAGGCTCATTTAGCATTGGCGTGAATCGGAAGCTTCCGCAAATTGCAATCATTATCGAGATCTTGTTTCGTTGGACTTGGCATGCCAGCAATTCCACATCTGATCTTGACGGGAGGTCTTTCAATGACCGTTCCGAGAGATAGTCCATCCCATAACCCCAATTATTCCAGATACGTTCTAATCCTTCTCCTCAGATTACATATAACTTCTCTGTACTTAACCCTTCTTCGCCTGCAATATCTTTGCTACGTGAGTTAGTGTTAGTTTTTATTTTTTCGTCTCGTTAGCCTTTATTTTTGCAGCATGATGCTAGTGCGCAGTGGGCCGTGCTCTCCGATTTTGTGTTCGGGTGGTATTTAATTCCGTCTTCTTTCTTGGGAGATGTCCTTCACGCAGTCGGTATTGCCTTATTATGGTCGCTATTGACAATGCTGCTCTTTCGCCACTACTTAGTCGATCTGATGGATTTCCAATGAACGGTTAGCATTGAAGAGGACGCCTTGACACACTTTTAGTAATTCTGTGTCTCTCAAACTTACCTACGCGCCTTACTCTTCTTTACACCATCCTCTTCAAACTTTCTCCTATAGCACTTGTGAGGAAGCGCCCACCATATCTACCAAAGAAAACTTGATATTCAACATAACTCAACCTTCCGATCGCACAGCTCTTTAATCCACGAGCTAGCTGGGCGAAATGATCGACAAACCAGAAAGAGGATCAAGCGCATGCATGATTGCACAAAGTCACAAGGAAACATCAAAGTGTCAAATGAGAGGAACACCCACCCGGAGAAAAGAATATGGTATGTTAAGTAATAAGAGAATGGGGCAGAGCAAAACAATGAGCTATGTAAGAGGAACAAGTCCTTTTGGTGTCCACCGCAGCCATGTGAGTGAGATTTCATTAATTGAAGTGTTGGACCCATTCCTCCATCCCCTCCCTACCTTTCTTCGACCTTCTTTGTAACTTCCTCTCATGATGCAACTAAGCATTGTTGAACCAGATCATTCAATATACCACTTCGATCCAATGTTCTTCTGTTCTACCCTCACTCGGATCTATCAAATTACTTCTTGGAATCACTCCAAACCGACCTCTATACACTATACATTTTCACTTCTTCTATTCGCTGACATTATCATATACTAAATTATATTTTATATAAATAGCACATTAATCTATAGATTGTTACAAACACAACACAAGTTAATATCATATTTAAACAAGATTTAAGGATGGACTAGTCCAAGACAAATATAATGACTAGTCAATCACCATCGTGCATACAAAAATAACCCTAAATAATTGTTTGAATGAGGTATTTTAGTTCAAATGTATCGTTCTGAATTATTTGAGTAAAGAAAAAGTCTTAAAAATTATGATATTTAAAATAACTCACGTTTGAATTATATTTTAGTGAGAGAAGATGTTTGAAATACTGCAATTATTTACTAATTTGATATTTATATTTACCAAATACTATATTAAATTAATTTATTAGTCAAATAATTCATGCTCCTCATAAACATTACATTCTCAAATACAACATCATTTCATTTCAAAATATCATTTATATAAAATAACTCATTTTGAATCCAAAATGACCAATAAAGCTTGAGCTAAAAAGTGTACATGGGAGATTGGGTTGCTAAAAACTCGAAGTAGGAAACTATCCAGTTGTTTCGTCGTGAGTGGTGACTAATGGCTAGCACGTCTAGCCTGGATTGCGAAATATATAGGATACATACAAGTCAACCCGACCTAGCTATTTCTTTCAGGTATATTCAAACTAAAACAAGACAGTCAGATAGATACCTGGTGAGAAAAGAAAATTCCAACGTTGACAAATGCAACATGGAAAAGCAATTGATAGTAAAGCTGAAACATAAAGAAATTAAAAGAAAGTAATAGAATAAGGACAAGAATGTAAATTGCAAAGCAAGCAAGGGGGTTACCTGTCTTTTAGTGCCCATGTGCCCTGCATCATATATGCTTCCTCCATTATTCATTGTTGTCAAATCACATACAGCAGTACGTTAAATCCACGTTCGTTGTTGTGATCAAACCTATGATTACACCGTGTTTGACTGTAAATAATAAGCAAGAATGCAGAATCCGTTTTACCAAGCTAGCAAACAAATAACACAACAACAAAGCAAGCAAATCAATACTGCACTGCAAGTCTGCACTGAACAAATTACAAAATAATGAAAAGAAAGACAACGCAACCAAACAAGAAATCATCATCATCATCATCCATCGCTGTGTGTCACTTCCTGCTCTTGCTCTTGTCCTTATTATTATTACTACTGAAGAAGATGGAACCTAAACCAAACATATTCCCCGACGCCACATTTATCACCGGACTCACTCGCACCCCTGCCCCGCCGTTCCCGTAACCTCCGTTATTATTACTACTCTTCCTCAACGGAGGCTTCTTGTGGTGGTCCGACGACAGTCTCGTCGTCCCCGCCGGCTGTTGTTTTTGGTGCTTACCGGTGTCCGCACCCCGTTTGACGCTAGCGGTTGACGAGGAGCCGGTGGAATTGCTCCGTGAAAGAAGCGGCAAGGGGCATAACGTCCTGCCGTAACCCGTGCCGCAATTCACGCTGCTGCTCCGCTTAAACCGCCAAAACGATTTGGACGTGCTCTGCTGCTGCTTCGCCTCCTCGTCGCTCCCGAGATTGTTATGGCTATGATTGCAATTACTACTCTCCTTGCAGTTTCGATGACGATCTTCTACTTCTTCCTCTTCTCGCTTGTTAGTACTCGAGACGTCGCCGTCGATTGGCGACGGAAGGGACGGCGGAGGTTTCGTGGCGTTGGAGGACTTGGTCTTGATTTGAGTTGGGAGGATTTTGCCGTCGGAGAAGAGCTCATCGGCGGAGGAGGAGTCCTGATCGAAGCTGGTCTTTCGAACGCAGAAATCGAAATCAATGCTGCTGCCTGGAGAGGCGGATCGGAACAGTGGCGGTGATTGTTGTTGTTGTTGCTGCTGCTGCTGTTGATCAAGGGAGGCGAATTCGGAGAGGCAGAAATCGTGGGAGAAGGAAATTCTAGGGCTGATTCCGGAGCTAGGTTCTGAACAGAGATCAACCGCCATTGTTAATTTCCCCCCTTTGTCGCTGCTTCAATTCTTGATATATACGAGATTCAGGGATTCGAGAAGCATTCAATTACAATTCAGGGGGTGGAAGAGGAAACAGGGGAGGATTCAGAGAATTTTGGATTGTTCAGGAAGGATAATTGATGGTGGGAGGAAGAAATTAGAAACGGAAAAGGAGAGAGGGGGAGTTTCTGAGAAATTGGGTATGAAATGCCTTTCCACCGCTTTAATTTCTTCATCCTCCTCTGCTGGCTGCTCGTAGATATACCATGAAAAAGCTCTCCCCCATGTCTCATTAAGTGGATGAGATTTTTTACAGTCAATATCTAGTTCGTGGGTCCGTTCGGTTGCTTAAGGCTTTACGCTCATCTTACTGTTATCTTATCATTTAAATTGTGGTTTTGATTTAATGAGCAAGAATGAAATCAAAGGAGAGTCAAGAAGTAGTAGTCATGCTCATTCAGACGTAGCGATTAGCAGAACTGGACGATTCAGATTTTCTCGAGTTTGGCTCGTAACAAATTTAAACTCGATTTAGTGTTTGGTTGCGCCAGAACTAAAAAGAATCAAGAAAAGTTTATTTTTACTTATTCTCTAGCCTCGAGTACTAAATTATACGTATATTTTTTATAATTTCGTAATTCGGCTAATGACATTTTATGTTTTGATGATCTAGGAAATCAAGGAAGGAAGGAAGAACAGAACTTACCAAACAATTGGAGATCGGTCGAGGAAAAAACTAGGGTTCAAAATTAGGGTTCAAAATTCCTTTTAAAAAGATGACCAAGGGCGTGACCACTAATCCATCACCGGTACGTGATGAGAGGACCGCGAGACTTGGACCGCATAAGTGGGCCTGAATTGTGGGCAAAAAAATCAGCCCAGACGTTATAAGGAATTGGTCAGTGGTTTGGTCCGGACATATAAGACCCAAACAGGGTCTGGTAGCATCGTTCTAACAGCCTATTTTCGTAAGCCTATCAAGGGTTGAGGGCAAGGAACATATAGTCTTATCGTAATTCGGTTAATGGCATTTGAAATTCTACTTCTCTACTTGTTGTTGAGACAATTAGACTAAGTAATTTATCAAATTAACACTCATAACCAACTTATTAGTACATAATAATCATAATTTGGTTCAAAGTCAAACCGTCAAAATATAGAGAAAAAATCACAGGTGACACATTTTATTTTGTTTTAACTAAAAATAGTACAATGAATGTACTTTTAAACTTAGTTTAGGTTTAAAAAGATACATTTGAAGATCAGAAAAAATAATTCGTCAATTAATTACTCCATAATATACAAACTTTTTATTTAATTTAACTGAGTGTAATTTTTGATCCTGATTCCACCTCTGGACGTAGATATAGCCATCTTCATGTGGCAAATACTCATAAAAGACTTAGCAACTACTTATCAGGACGTAGCAAATATAACTTTATCGTTTTAATCATTTTTATACCAAAGTTTTTAGATTTCATATGTATTAAATAAGACGAGGCATGATAAAATTTTGACAATTTTGAAAATAAAATGTATTTTCAATGTACAAGTATTCCTACGTTTTGAAAGAGCCAAAAAGTAGCAATACTCATGGTGACGTAACAATACTCATAAAACACATAGAAATACTCATCGTAGGTAGCAATAGTGCACATATATGTAACGTACAATTCGATAGATGTCCTTGTTGCAATGTTGCAGATGTAATAGCTCAACCACTTACACAGGCAGAGTCAGCACCATGAATTTTGGTCACTGTAGAAAACAAATGACCGTTTGTATGTGACACATATTTGTTTGATGATGTACAAGCAAAACCCTACCAGTGATACCTCAAAGGTCAAGATCAGCCGTCGAACTCGGCTTATTAATTATTGCCTCCAACTACAACAACAGCCATATTTACATAATGAATGTACACTTGGAATTATTTCATCTCTGTCGTCCACTTGGATCAATTGCTTAATTCCGCCGATATTGTATCTGGTACTGCTACTCTGCTAGTAAATCTTGTTGGATTTGACGATTTCTTTTCAATGAATTTAGCCTTGTTTGGTCATGTTAGGTTAAACTGAACATATACATAAAACATCTCAAATCAGATTCTCCTTGCTTCTGGGATTTAGATTGTTAATATCTGACGTATTATGTACTGTACTTTGACTCCAAATTTTGATGAAACTTTTAATTAGTGAAGTTGCTTTGATGATAAAGATGTGTGTTTGACGAGTTGATAAATAGTCTATTCTTTTTTAGTGATATTCTCAAGGAATAATGAATCCAAATTCATCATTGCCGAGAGAGAATAGACAACTCACCAACTAAATTGTTGTAAGAAAGAAGAATTCTCTTCAAGCATACCGTTTTAAGCAGGACGGGAATATGGACTTCGCTGGTGAGGGAGAGGAGGAGGAAGTTCGGCGGCGAATGGCGGAGAAGAGGAGAAGCGCATAAATATTTATGAGGATTTTTATTATTTTTATTTATAAATGATGTGGTGACGTGACAATTGATATTAGTTTTTGACCGATCAAAAGTTTCATGTTAGCTTTATACTAGTACTAACAACGTTATGTTGCGTACGCAACTTAACGATTAAAATCTAAAGACGTGATATTTTTGGTTAAATTTGCAATAGGTGGTGACATAAAAATTATAGAAAAAAGGTTATGTGTATATCGATAATAAATTAATAATTTTTTTACTTTTTATTTATCCGGGATAAAATTCAAAACTTGAAAATCTCATTCAGGATATTTATTTTGGGTTTATCCAGAGTAATTGTGTGTGGCCTGGAAATGGCTGATGGCCGGCCCCAAAAACCAAACATTTGGCCCAGCAGTCTCTCGGTTGGATCCAGCTTCAATGAATGTTCAGTTCTTACTTTGTTCTATCCTTTCTGCTTTGATTACTTCAGCTTTTCTTGTCTTCTTTTTGAAGTGGAATTGATTCGTAGTTTCCATGTCTCCAACAACAGACATTACCCACTTGCAAAATTATCGCAAAACCCAACTCAGTTATCCAAATTGTTGTGGATGTGGGTCACTGTTTTTTATTCATCCCCAACTTCTTCTTTCAGCTTTATGTCTGTATACAATTTTGAGCTTGTGAAACTTCACTTCATAATTACAGTCGTCCATCAAATATTCACTGCACTCTGATCTCACTTTACAACCTCTGGACCTGACTGATCATTCCCTCATCGGAGTTGGGCGGCAATCATTGGTCTCAAAACACATGTTAGTAAAATTTGGTGAAAAATAGCAGTAAAAGACTTTGTAGCTTCCCAACTCAGAACTTGAAAGACAGGTCTGACTTGAATCAAACCGATCAAAACTAGTTTAAGGAAGCAATAAAGAGATAAGAATGTAGTCATCCTATGGTCTACATTACATTCATATGAGACTACAAAATAAGAACAAATGGTTAACTGTTCTTCTTGATGACAGGCAGATGCAACATTTATTTGCTACAAACCATCTTTTTATTCGAGTGAGTTAAACATAGTGTTCGATGTAACAAATTAATGTGAAACACCCAATCTCAAAATAATATTTTTTGACAATTATTATATTCATATTTTATCATAAAATATTTAAAACAAACAAATAAAAAATGCATAAATTCACAAAAGAATTACCAAAGTGATATTATCGTATATCACTATTAAAAACTAAGGAGTGCCTTAAAATAATACCTATTGTTTAGCATTATCTGAAATAAAAATTTTTATTAGTTCTTCCATCTTTGTAGGATCCAAGAAATTATACTCATTTGCCCACATAACTAATCCATTAAAAATATTAAAAACATTAACGCATTTGTTTGGATGATGATAAAATTTTATTAAAAAAATTAATTTTAATTAAAATTTTCAAATCAACCTTCTCTCTTTTAAAATCTTTATCCCCTGACATATTTAAAATCACCCATAAAATTTTCTGTAAACCTACAAAATGATTTCAAATCATCCCAAATATTTTTTCAATTTAAATATCCAAACATATGATTTAAAACAAAATCTTTATCAAATTTCAAATCACCGATCCAAACACGCATAATACGTTATTGAAAATTCTAAAAATCCAAATTAGCTTTGCTGGAAAAAAAATAAAAAATAGAAAAGTGAGAAACCTAAATCAAATATTCAATTAATAAAATAAATTAAGAGTAAAAATATTAAATTTAGTTAAAAATAATTGAAATCCTAAACTTATGGTTTTGACCATCTAAATTTAGGTATTATAGGCTTTCGCCTCACGCATGTAGCCTGCCTGCTAAGCGCTGATAACAATGAAGGGTTAGAGGTAGGGTGTTGAACGATTATATGAAAAAGTAAAGATATACCGGAAGGAACACGGGAAATTGAAAGGAATTGGCGAGAAATAATAATAACCGAGTGAGAGATTGAGAAAGTGGGAGTGTGAGTATTACGAAATTGAGAATGATTAAATCATTGAGTTTATGTGATGTTTAACGATGTTGATTGAATGATTTGCCCTCTTATTTTCGTCATGCATGACGTTTGAAAAATCAGAACTATTATTTAACATTAATGGCAGATTTTTAAACGGAAGAAATTGATTAGGAAATATTTTTTTGTATGAAATTCTACATTAAGAAGAATTAAAATGAGCAGCGACGATAAAGGTTAGAGCTAGGATTACTTAAGTTTTTGTACATATCATATAGTCGGGCCATGGACTAAAGAATGGGGCCCCAATTTCTTAAAGGCTTATGTTGGGGCCTGTCAACGTAGGCCCAAAGGCGGCCTTGCTTGTGGTTATAGATAGGAGTATTTTCTGAAAAAAATATCATCTTTAAATATTTACATCAAATAGCTCATATTATAGCATGTATGAAACAATAGGAGAAAGACTTCATTAAAAATTAATACAAGGCAAAAAATTGACAAGCTAATAAAATTTCTCTCATAAACAGTTGTGTATGTATCTTAACCTATCGCAAAAGTCCGACCAAATATTGTTGGTGACACAGTCTCACGACAAAAATGTGAATGGATGTGCACCGAAGATCTGAATTGGAGTAAAAATCAATATACGAAAAGAAGTAAGTAACAGTGGAAATTTGATACATTATATCAAATTGTATAGAATTTGAAAATTCAAAAATACACTAAATCGTAATCGAAGAGAGGCTCTTCCTAAAGTTTCCACTGCCAACACGAATGTTGGGGTGCCAATAAATTAAGGAGTCAAACTGTCTTTGTCGAGCCGGTGTGAATATCAATTATCTCTAAAAAGAGCTATGCTATGAATATTCTAATTTAGACACAGTCATCTAGTTGTCATAGAAGAAGAACAAGTTTTTACGTAACGCGTTCCTCTACCAAGTGTGAGAAGGTAACACCTCAACCAAGATTTTTAAAACACACAAAGAGTAGACGGACGACTGGTTCATTCAGTATTCAAAAGAACGCAAGGCAATTGGACAAAGAGCCTTTCTGGCAAAAGTTGGTTACCACCCAATCACCACCAAGTCTTCCACCTAGACGCCTCTTCTTCTTCTTCTTCTTCTCCAACGGCGATACTTGGCCAGTTTCTGATCGAAATTTACCTTGATTTTCTCGACGGACAGTAGCAGACCTTCTCCTCCGTTTTCTGTTCTCTCATTACATTTTCCCAAAGCCCTGAGATCACAGCAAGGAAGGAAGCGTAGTGGAAGAGAGAGATGTCGACACCCAACTGGGAACTGCAGAACTGCTGTCAGAAAGACCAGGTCACCTTCTTGGTTACCATCGGCGTGTTCTCCCTTGTCATCCTTGCGGTAATGCTTCCCCTTCCTCTTTTCTAATTCAAACCAATTTTCAAGTCAGATTCGAGTCAACCATTTTTCCCCAACTGTTTGAACTTCCCATTCCGGCCACTTTAGTCCCCAGTTAGGAATTTGCTTGTTCTTTAGATTGGAATTAATCATCTTGACTCAATCATCCGCATTGTTTTCACTCGGTTTTGTGCTGCTTGATCCGTTGCAGCTGTGGAGGACAGTGCTACTAACGCCGTTTAAGCTCATCACAGTGTTTATGCACGAAGCTAGTCATGCAATTGCTTGCATACTCACATGTGGAAAGGTTAAAAATTCTTTCCTCTCCTTACTTTCCCCGATCTTCGATTCTGATATCTGAACCTTGGGAAATTTTATGAAATCGACCGTTTTGATAGTTTTTCCAATTTGTTTATACTGCATTGCTCCAATGAACTAGGATTTCAAGGAAGCTTTAATGAATTAGACGAATTAATCATGGCTTTGCCTTTATGTATGAAATGCTATCGGCACACTTGAAATCACTTGAGTTTCCTTTATCGTCTAGGATAACTAAAGGTCTAGTGATAGTTGGTTTAGAGAGAGGATGGCCTTTTGTCGACACATTTGAGATATCGAGGAATGAAGATTTTCTCTTCACTCCCCCATACACCATTGCTGGTTGGGTTGTGCATTCAACTGACTAGAAGATCGGAACCCTTTGCGGATAGTTAGTTAGAGGAGGGTCATTATATAAATTTTTTGCACTCGATGCTTTACTTGAAAGGATGGTGGATAATGTCTTGACTCCCAAAGTGGAAGGTAAAGCTGGTGTCTAATCCATGAGCTGTGAGGCTTACATTGAGAGATTGATGGTTCCAAGGCTTGAACTTGATCATGCTACACAATTATGTGGAACGATATCTAATTAACTTTCGTTGATAATGCTACACCCTATTTGAAAGGAAAGTAACATGATGGCGCGGATTTTACCCCGGCAATTAAATACCCATTAGATTGAACTAATGAAATCGTATTTTTTTAGGGTTTTTCTAACGTTATTACTCAAATTGATTATACTAACTAAACCAAGTAACAATGAGTGATTGGTTGTTTGAGTGTTGGTGTATCAACCTATGAACTAATGTTGGTGTATCACACCATAACACGACCCCGAGGGGCAAGAGAACCAAACATGTAGTCAAAAACCCAAATTTGAATACATTTCGACACACAAAAATATAATTTATAACGAGTAAAAATGTGTCGAAAATACAATAGATAATAACCAATGCCAAATCATACATTTCCTTATTCCTGTGTCAAAGGTGTGAACAATGGTTCTTATTTCTAGCAAGTGTCATGGGAAAATGTTGCTGAGCTGTTATTGACTTCTCCATCCATACATTGCTTATGTCTGAAAGTTTATCACAAAAGGTACTGCTGATGGGTAGGTTTCTTCAGGGTAGAGATACTAATTATTTTAGTGGAGAACCTTACTAATTATGAGAATGATGCTCTTGTGAAGACGCTCAAAATTTTCTAATTACTTGTTGGAACATGCTCAAGTAATTGGATTATATGGATTACTGATATGCAGGTTGAAGGGATTCAGGTTCATGCCAATGAAGGAGGTGTGACACAAACACGTGGTGGCATATACTGGTTGATCTTGCCTGCAGGATGTAATTCTCTTCTCCCCTAAAATCATCATTTAATTGTTATTTCTTGGTATCAATAAACAAACTACGATTAGTGGCGATGCTGTGTTTTGAGCACCAATATTTAGGAGATATGTTGAAGCATGCCAGTAACTTAGAATATTAGTTCTGCGAGTTTGTACAAGTTTTGGTTATCATCTTCAAAGAGACTAGGTGAAGATTCTTATGTTGCTTGATGTTCTTTCTCCCCTGGTACCATTACAGATCTTGGTTCTTCATTTTGGGGAATGCTTTTGATACTTGCATCCACCAATCTTCTTACCGCAAGAATTGCTGCTGGTTGTTTGGGTGTTGCTCTCCTCGTTGTGCTTTTCATTGCTAAGAATGTAAGTAAAGTGATTTATCGTCATTTCCGCACTATGGAGTCCTTGTGGATATTCAGTTTAGATGGTAATATTCTTCAATTTCTGCTATCTTACTATCCAATCTTTCTCATACAGTGGACGCTTCGAGGACTGTGTATTGGTGAGTGCCTTACTGGTTTCGCTAAAGCCTAAAACTATCTTATTCGTATGAGCAATAAGCATTTGATGGCTGAATTGCACTTACAAGTTAAAATCTTCAGGATTCATTGTGTTCCTTGCTGTCATTTGGGTACTACAAGAATACACTAAAGTAAAGATCCTCCGATATGTTATTCTCTTCATTGGTATATAGATCATTACCCCGTCACTTTTTCATCCTTGCTAGTGAAGTTGCTCAGAGTTAACTGATTCAGTTTATTGATATTCAATTTCACTACTACAGGTGTCATGAACAGTTTGTTTTCGGTTTATGGTATGCATTCTGTGATTCTGGTTTCTTCCCTTTTAAGATGAATTGAGCTTTTCATCAGAGTTTCACAGTCGTCAACGTAAAATATATTTGATCCGCAGATATTTATGATGACCTAATATCTCGAAGAGTTCACTCCAGTGATGCTGAGAAGTTTGCAGAACTCTGTCCTTGCCCCTGCACTGGCGTTGGCTGGGGGATCATCTGGTGAGATCCTGGCTCTTTGACAACTTCAAAATACCATTAATTAGCATCAATCTGATTAAAAGGCTGGAAGAAGACTTCTTATGCGGATCAATGACTTATTTATCTTCCTGCCAACTTCATTTGCAGGGGAATGATATCATTTTGTTTTCTCTGCGCTTCTATCTATCTTGGACTCGTCATCTTATCTTAAGGTAACCATAAAGTCTTCAGACTGCTTTATTACTGCCTTGAAATCCAGTTATGTCTAAGACGACATTGTTCTATTATTCCAGGAGGTTCATATTGAGGAAACACCAGCTGACTATGAGCATTTGCGTTCAACATTCGGAGAAATCTGATTGAGTTTTGTCAAAGGATCCATTCTTTCAACCCTTTTTGTTTCTGGGGGTTGCTCATTTACATACTCTAATGATTGGTTGGTGTGCACAAATGGATAGCTTGTATAGGGTGTGCACAGTGGCTGAACCTTTTTTCTGGGTTTGCTTGCAAAAGAAATAGTTATTTGTCGATTCACTGCGAGAAGAGTGATTAATCCTACTCCTTTTGTTCTTCTCTATCCATCAAACAGGAATTTTGAACGGTAACAAGGAAAATGGAATCTCCCTAATCCGACCATAACCTCGAATTTCATAGCAATGGATGAGATGATCAAAACCGAAACCGGTTTTACATTTTATATCAGTTACATCCCCTAGGAAGCAGAAGCGAAATCTCGATCGGATCCTACACATTTATTCGCGACAAAAGATCGGTTGGAAGAATCAATCTCTTACTATCTTTAGAGTGGGCAGAATTGCAGTAGCCTCGCCATCGATGATTAGCATATCCTTGTCACCCTTCCTCTTGAAGCATTTCGTTGCAAATTTGGCGCTGAAAATAGAAGAAAGGACCGCTTTTTCGAGTTAAAGAAATGTTCTCAATATGCATACGTGACTTGATCATGATCATCATCAGCTTCTTACATGTACTTGTTATTCTTGTATTCTCTAACATGAGTAGCTTGTACCTCCCCAGTGATCTCTTCTCCAATATACACCGGTATCTTGAAATGCAAGCTTTGTGACGCATAAACAGCACCAGGCTACGAATCAAATCATTAACTCGTTACTCTATAGTCCACACATCATTACCAATCGAGTAGAAAGAAAGAGAGATGGAAACTTACGAAGTGAGACGAGATAATGCAGGGGAAGAGTGCAGCAACGAGCATTCCGTGGACTAATTGATCCTCGAATCCTGAATTCCGAGCCGTTTCAGCATCAAAATGCAGAGGGTTGCAATCTAGACTGGCCTCTGAATACCGAAGAACGTCTTCGCACGAGAAAACTCTGGTTCGTCGTAGAATTTCTCCAGTTCTAAGTGGTGGGATAGTAGCTCCAGTTGACAAGTATCTAGATATGAGACTCTTGATGGCCACCATTGCAGAAGGGAGGCTATCTGTGCAAAATAAAGCATTGGACCAACCAAACCAAAACCAGTAAAGAACATTTCTCAAACTCAGGTTGCAAAAAAAAAATTCGAAACAAGCCCATCTACAATTGAACTACTAGGCTAGAAATGCAGCAATTGCAGATACAAATGGCATGGGAAAACAAACTCTGCTGTCATTAACAATGCAAAGGAAAGTTCTTAACATCCTTGATTCCTCGAATGACTTAAAAGTTAAATCAAGCTTTTCAAAGAACTTAGACACGAAGAATTCGTGTACCTATTTACAGAACTTAAGACACCAATCATTTCATGTTAGGACTGCTACTACGCACCTGATCATTGACTGAAGGCCTGGAAATTATGCAGCTTTTGAGGAAGAGTGGACTGTGGAGACGGGAGACCTAAGTTTTCAATTTGGGAATTTTGGTTTTGGGTTCTAGTTCTACGGAAGGAAGAGGAAGGGTAATTAACCATTTTGGTCATTTATCTATTGATTCTGTAACATTTTGTCCAACTTACCTATTAAATATTTTTTTTTATGAATAATTATTCTTATTCACCATCATTAGGCAAAAATCATAGTCCAAACAAGAGTAAATTTTACAAACAAGAGAAAGACGAAAATACCAAAATCAAACTGATCAGGAGAAAAAACTACTCAAATCGATATCACTACGGCAAAGAAGGAGTTGGTGATAAATTGACTAATACGAGTTTTTAGGAGCCTCTTCCAAGGCCAAGAAAGTGAGCCAGAGGCTTGCAATCCCACACCGACTTAGTACATAACATGTACCTATTAACCCACGCAATCCAAATGGAGCCGCTTTCAGCAAGCAACTTCCATATGTGATAGGCGACACAGGCTACATTCCAAGAGTGTAGATTACGAATTCCCAGGCCACCTTCCTGCTTAGGATAACAAACGGTCTTTCACGCGACCTTCGCTTTCTTCTTGGTGACCCCATCCACTCCCTAAAGGTAATTACTACAACGTCTCTCAACCTCCTTAATGACAGCCTTTGGCAACACGAAAACCGACATCTAGTACTGGCTCATAGCGGTCAAAACTGAGTGCACCAATTGAAGACGACCCACATAGCTAAGAAATCTTGCATGCCATCCCAAAATACAAGCTACGGTTTTTCGGACAAGGGCCTCACAATCCTTACTTGATAGTTTCCCCGAAGCAAGAGGGACTCCGAGATAAGGACGGGAAGAGCCTCAACCGCAATACCTGAACGCCGAGTGATAACCTTACGAACTTGAAGGCTAACGGAGGCCGAGCAATAAATTTCCGACTTAGCAGGGTTCATACGGAGGCCAGAAACACAATAGAACTGATGCGGAGGCCGAGCAATAAATTTCCGACTTAGCAGGGTTCATACGGAGGCCAGAAACACAATAGAACTGATGAAGAACCCGACAAATAGCATCCACTCCCCAATAGGTTCCATTTGTGAAAATAAACAGGTTATCCGCGAAACAAAGGTGTGTGATCTGATTAGCCTTGCAACGAGGGTGAAATAGGAATTCACCCGAGCGAGCAGCCTGTAAAAGTAAACAATAGAGGACTTCCATACAAATAACGAAAAGAGCAGGGGAGAGGGGGTCACCTTATCTCAACCCCTTCTTAGCAGGGAAAAAACTAGCTAAGCCACCATTGATACCAACATTAAAATGAGTTGAGCTGAGACAAGCAATAATCCAATGAACAAACATACTAGAAAACTGCATAGCAATCAGGACATTACGAAGAAACCCCCAATGCACCGAATCAAATGCCTTCATCAAATCCACTTTAACTGCACACTTGGGAGTCACGTGCTTCAATTGGTAAGAACTTACCAGCTCATAGGCCATCAAAATATTATCACTAATCACCCGATTTTGAACAAATGTCGACTGATTGTTACTAATCAGAGACGAAAGGTATCGTTCGATCCGAGAAGCAAGGATTTTTGTGATGCATTTATAAAGAACGTTGCAGCATGAAATCAGCCTAAAATCCTTCATGTGCGAGGCATTTGGGATCTTAGGAATCATAGTCAAGATAGTAGAATTAACCTCAACAGAGAGAAGACCAGTTCTGAAAAAGGATTGGATAGCATTTGTAACCTCACTTCCTACCAACTCCCAGTTTTTCTAAAAGAAAGTTGCTGTAAAGCCATCTGGCCCGGGGCTCTTATCTTCATTCATTGTAAATATCGCACCTTCGATTTCACTCGGTGTAACCTGCTCAGTGAGGGCAACAGCTTGTTCAGCTCCAAGCTTGTTAATCAACAGATGTTCAAAAAATTCAACCGACCCTCCCAAAACTAGAGTATCCACACTACCAAGCAAACCCTTATAGAAGGTCACAACTTCATAGGAAATGGCATCAATAGATTTTACTATCTCCACAGACCGAGTCACCAATTGGGAGTTAGTGTTCCGCCCCCAACACACTCTCATTGACCTATGGAAGTATGCTGAATTGGAGTCACCAAGCTGGACTTTTATGGCTCGCGACTTCTGACGAATAATAGACTCTTCCACGTCTTTAATCTCTTACCACCTCTTCAAGCACCTAGCTTCCTCCTCAAAAGAGGATTGGCTTGGGAGAAGCAGAGAAGCGGCCTAAGCCTAATCAACGGTGAGTTGGGCAACCCTCAATCGAGCACTAATATCAGAAAAATTATCTCGGTTGAACTTCTTAAGTTTGCATTTCACAGCCCTCAGCTTGTTATATAGACGACGAAAGGGGGAGCTTCCTGTGGAACTTACATCCCATGCACTACGCACCACATTGGAAAAATATGGATGAACACACCAAGCATTAAAAAACTAGAATGGTTTCGGGGGAGATGCTATTCTATCTTCAGTAGTAATAAGAAGTCCACAGTGATCTGATACTCCAGGTAAGAGAACCTTCACTTGGCTACGGGGCAGGCAATCTTGTCAATGTTCATTTACAAGAACCATATCAAGCCTTCGATAATGGGGCGGAGGGCCCGACCATTTTTCCAAGTGAACCAAGGCTCTTGCACCCTATGATCAAATAACTGATTCCGATCAATCCAATTTCCAAAATACTTCATACTTCTATCCCATCCCGTACAATTAGACATCTCATTCATGTGAACCACAACATTAAAGCCTCCAACGATAGCAACAGGGGAGGTGAGCCCCTTAATCCAATCAAAGTCCATGTATAACTCCTCCCACACTGATCCTCTATTGAAACCATACACATCAACACAACTAAACCTGCAATCTTTCTGGACATCCAATTCAAAAAACTGGCTAGAATATCGTTTGATAGTGACCAAAACCAACGGCTTCCAGAGAACCCAAACCTTCCCAATACCAGAATTCGAGTATGTAGCAAACATAGACCAATCAGAGAACCATTTATTCTTTATTTCAGAGGCATTATTTGAGTTGACTCTGGTTTCTATAACTATAAGGATGTCTATATTATATCTATTAGTATACTGGAACAAGAATTCATGCTTACGCTTAGTGTTGAATCCTCTAATGTTCCAGACCAAAATCTTCATATTATTTGTGTCGGGGGGCTCCTCTTTCTAATGGCAGAGGAGTAAATGGAAACACTTTCTTAGCATTCATCCGTAAGTTTCGCCCATGGTTTTCATCCAACCTCGACAGAAGATCAAAAGATGACCCCCACCCTACTGAAATTGCCTGAGCTCTAACTTACTTACTACTTCGAGAGACCACCGGATGGAATCCATCATTTGATTCATCCTCTTCCGTCTCAACAACAACCTTATATGAGCTCAATTGATGGAGCGCAGCTGAAGCCCCAGATGCACCCTCTCTTTGCGATGAAGGTTCAGATGCGGTGACTAGGGAAGGCTTAGCCACTGGTTCCGAGAGAACAATAGGTGCCTCATCCCTCTTTCAGGAGGTTCAGAAGCATTGCCTACCGGTGTCTCTTCTCCAGCCTTTTTCGGTCGTGAAGCCTTACGAGAAGGTTGCAGTCGAGATGCAGTATAGGAGCGGGATGTAGGAAATTCCACTTTGATATAAAAAAACCCCATACTTACCAATCCCCATTCTTACAGAGGAAGCTCGAACAGCGTCTGGAGCTAACATCACACACACCTTGGCAGTGGTACCCTGGCGAGTATATTTGCTAATCGGACATCCAACAAGGCTAGACATACGTCCAACCCCGGAATGTGAATACACCAGCGGAGGAACATCAAGAAAGTGAACCCAAATAGGAACCTCAGAGACTCCAAACTCAATGGCTCAATACCCATCCCCCATCTACGCGGCAAGAACCGTTGGTGGTGAACATACCACATCCTATCCAGCACCCAGCCACAAAGCTGGATCGAAGGGAACTCAATCAGGTATAGTTGATTTGAAGAAGCGAGATCGACACAAAACCCTCGTATCCCCAAATGCGATTGGCAAGAGCTTGAATCACCCTGAGCTGAGGGGTTGTGCCCACAAATTGGCCCATTGAAGATCTCATAGCTTCACAGCCTAAATCGACCATCTCCTGGGGAAGATGGAGCACACCGTCCACCAGTACAGGTGGGTAATATTGAAGATCGGGTTCAACTTCCGCTCGAGTCACCTCAGCCCAAGATGGGACAAAGCTGGAAGGAACAACTGAATAGACTGGAGTGGATTCAGTCATAGTCGAAGAAGAAAGCGGTGATGGAACAGTGGCGAAGCGTCCAAAGAGGGCACCCCATCGAAGAAAAGGTTCCGACGAAGAACGAGAAAATTTAGAAACTGTCTGTAATAATTTTCCTTTTATTAAATATAACATGGACATAATTTATCTATTTATCTTGTAACATTTTAGTAATTCTGTTAAGGGACATCCAAAACCTTGACCTGGGTTGTCGAGAAATAACGGAATTCCTTTCTCCCTAACTAAACTTGTCTTCCTCTTCTCAATCTCCGCCTCGTTCTGCTCTGAATCACCACATATCACCGGAGTAAATCTCAGATCACCGGAAAGGCCATACTGCAACAGAGTCGGCTCAAATCAACGCTAACGGGCACTACTAAGCCTCTTATTTGCGTATACTTTCTCTTTTGTCGGAACTAGTTTCCAGCATAACCTCCCAATTTTGAACTTTCAGATTCCGTCATCAACTAGCCGTTTGGTAGCCTGAATTTCCGACTAAGTTACAGACAGGGTTAGGATTTTCCTGATTCATTGCCTTATATAGGTGATTATTTAATATCTTTAAACTCCGCCCGGCATCTGTTCGACTAAATGTCTTCAAAAGAAACAATGTCCTCTTCTGTTCTTCTTTTTGTTCACCTGCGTGATGGTTTCTTTGCGTAACAGGCGAGGTTTTATACTCAAGACATGGATTACTCTGCTTCTGTTCAAGAGTCTTCACCTGAGACTCTTGCCTGGATGGAGCTTGCACTGAATCAGGTAGCCGGCTCTTAATGTTGCATCCAAGTCCGTTCTCTTCTTCATGATTCCTGAATCCTCGTAATGTTGCAGGCAAAAGAAGCCTTGAACGCTCTAGAAGTGCCAATTGGGTAAAATCTGCATAATGTTGCACTGCTTTGATATTGAAATTTCATCTGGAAAACAAAAAAGAACCTGACTTTTGTTTGTGTCACAGTTGCGTGATAGTTGCAGATGGGAGAGTTATTGCATCTGGAAGAAATCGAACGACAGAGACTAGAAATGTAAATTTTTTTTATCAAGATCGCCATTGCTTGATACAATGAACACTTGAATGTTGGATCTTCTTAATCACTTAAGTGTTCGTCTTCTGACGATGATTTTGCCGACGAACGTTTTTATGAGTTGTTGAGACGTCCTATTTTCTCTTTGCAGGCTACAAGACATGCAGAGATGGAAGCAATTGACCCTCTTCTTGAAGAGTGGAAAAAGGCTGGACTATCGGCATCACAAGTTGCCGAAAAATTCTCGAAATGCATTCTGTACGTGACATGCGAGCCGTGTATTATGTGTGCTGCTGCTTTGTCTATCCTTGGTATCCCTATATGCCCACTCACCAGTGATTTTTCCTTCCATTTCTCGATGTGATTTCTCCAGACCCCTTTTACTGTTATTTCAGGTATAAAGGAAGTATACTATGGATGTGCGAACGATAAATTTGGAGGGTGCGGCTCAATATTATCACTGCATTCAAGCAACCCGCAACCACAATCTAGGTTCATTTGTCTTATCGAACATTTCTGCTCCATCATCAGATTCACTTACCAAAGATTCAGGATGCAGCGTAGGGTTTTGATTTTGGACACTTGTGGTCTAATTTTGCAGCGGGGAAGTTAAGCAAGGTTTCAAATGCAGTGGTGGAGTAATGGCAGCAGAAGCAGTCTCACTTCTGCGAAATTTCTATGAGCAAGGGAACCCTAATGGTATACTTCTTTTTGTGTCTGTGTCTGTGTCTGTGTCTGAATAAAGTGGTAATACTAATTCCTGAAAACAAAACTGGAACCAACCATCAAATGCATTAGTACAATAATGTTTTAGCTTCAACTTGAAGAAAGGAGAATGATAAAAAGAAACAGAGCCTTGATGAAATGAAATTTAATTTTCAGCTAACATCTTGTTATTCCATTTTGCTGCAGCTCCAAAGCCTCACAGGGCAGTTGTTATTCAGCATGCAACTGCATAGCAGTGGTCGATCCTGTTGAGCAACATCTCCCCCCTAGAGCTTCTACTGCTAGGCGTTCCTGTGTTTATTTGAGAAATAGTTCTCTTCATGACATTTTAGAAGAAATGTATGAAATAGTTTGGGCTCAGTATTTAGCAGATTTCATCAACCAAGGAAGCTAGTTTGAAACAAGAAAAGTTCCAAGTCATGTCACTTCTGAACTCAGTTGGATTTAGTCTCAAAATTGATTGAATCTCAAAAATACAAAGCTAATGAGTGTTTTAGAATGAATAAAGCTCTACACCTAGCTCTCACAGATCGTTTACAGGGGAGCACCGTGTTCATATATTATTAGATATCAAGATCATCATCTGGGTCCTCATCAGAATCCGGCCTCTCATCGTCAGAATCCCGAAAGTATATTATCTCGCCACCTCCACCACTGCTTTCTTCTGGCTTGTTTTGTGAATTCCCTCCAGCTACTGCTTCAGTTATGCTCTCCGGTGCAAGAGATTTCCGACCATCGTATATTTGGATCGGTTTCCCGGTTCCTGGAACCCAAGCACGTAGAAGCCATGATGTGAAATAGCTGGCTCAGAAGAAGGAAATAAATAACAGAGCTTTACCCTCCAAACAAAATACCTTGGTGCTCAAAAGGAAGGACAACTTTGGCTCTCTCCATTTTTTCCTTCTCTGACAACTCCAGATTGAATTGTACCTAGTTCCCAAAAAACAAGCATGATCGTTGGTTATTGCTTGCAAGAATACTCATTTCATGCCCAACTGATCACTACGATGCAAATTATTACTCACCTTCGGCACCAGCCCTTGACTGACTAATCCATCTTCCCCCGAAACAGAAGTAAATTTCATCCCCAACTCCTCTATATGGAATTCTTCGTTCTAGAAACAGTATCGAAGAAAAACAACTATAAGAGGACTTCACTTAGGAGGTTAGCAGCGAACAATTTTGCATACATAAGAAAAAGCAGAGGGAGGAAAGGTACCATTATGCGTACGCGGCCATTTCGGCGCTTGAACCGTGTATGAAGCTTTCCTTTCCCAGAAGAATTATCCACTAGAGATAGACTTCCCAAGTCTCTTACATGGCTATCACTAGACTGGTTATGTGATTCAACACTAGCCACCATAGAGGACAGATATTCAAGGGAAGTGGTAAGCTTAACTTCATGGATATCTGAATGTAGCAGCCAAAATGTGCTAGATATGTGATCTGCCGACATCAAACAACGGTGGCACTAAAGTTACAACTGGTTTACATCAGTGGCTATTCGTGCTTAGTGGGACATAAAATGTATGCACTGGTGGCACACCAACGAAAGCATGTATAAAAGAAGACTAGAATTTATAAGAAAAAGGAAGTGATTTGTACCATGACTACGAAGGTCGCTTATAAGCCCTGCTATTTTGGAAACAGGTACATGCCTATGCATTTCGGCTACCTGATAAAAGTAGTGAAGAAACCATTGCACATTAACAGTTGAAAGATTCTGGACAAGTATGACTGGAACTAGAGCAGATATTGTTATGGTATATTGACTATTGTTAACATCATTCATATGCTTTAACCTTATCAAGTACACTAGAGTGATCCGGAGAAATTCCCACACACTATGCCAGCAACAAATCATAGTTCAAACCGAAGAGCAAAGTGATTCAATAGCTCGATTGTGTACACAGTTCAACCTTTAAATTAAAGCATTATCAACTATAGTTAAGAAACAAGTCCAAAGAAGCATGTTCAGAATATTTAAAGAATGGATGATCATAAACAAGCCAAGATAGCACAATATTTTGAGGCTAGTACTGATATTCGACATAGACATTTATGACAAAAGGATTGCAGAATTACCGAATCAATTGCAACAGAAAAACGAACTTTGCCTTGCCCAACCAATCCTGGATATACAACAGTAAGGAACACACAACAGCACACCATGTAATCAGGAAGCAGAGTTCAAAACACTCAACGAGTCAAAGCTAGAGGGTTAAAGATTTGATAGACTTTACCTGCACCGGAGTCAAGAATCAAAGAATACAACTTCTCAACATCCTTCACATCCTGTAGAATGCAAGTGCCAGCTGATGAATTGGCAGACGAAATATCCTCAACAATTCCAGACTTTACAAGCTGATGTTTCCAACCAAGAGGATCCGTATAACAGTCCAAAATATATATCCTGTAGCAACAACCATCGATGATATGAATATCCAAGGCCAACTATGCAAAACAAAACCTCCAATTTTAAGCAAAAAAATACAACCAAACAGAAATGCAGTACCAATTCTGAGAAGAGGCAACATCAACTCCTCTTCTATTCAACAAATCAAGGTAGAAAGATGGAGAGCGCGAATAGGAAACCAACACTAAGCCTCTGCACCAAAACTGACATCAAACCAATCAGCAATGACTGAAGCTGAAGAGCAAAACCAAAATATGACTTAAGAATCGAGTTGAGTTACCGTGACTGTGATTTTCCAGCTAAAATGAGAGAGGAGAGCTGGGAGAGGACGTGAGTGAAAACGTCGAATCCGTAGGGTGAAGATGTTGTGTCTTTGATGGTAAGAGACGGAGCGTGCTCTCCTTCCAAAGCTCCGTCTCGTAGCGTCCTGCAAATCGAATCCGCCATTGGGTACGGGAATACGTTTTGTCGGAATGGCGCTTGATAGTTCCCAATCCTGCGAAATATTGATCCACTTTCAGTTTATCCAAGTGTACTAACTATAGGGTTCTTCAGCAAAAACACTCAAATTTCAGTCTGAACTCGATAATCCAAGCTTACAAAACTGTTAGTAGCAACAAGCTAAACTTAGAGTTTGACGAACATACCTGGTTAAAGATACGGTGGCAGTAAACTTGTGAGGCTACTTGGCCGAATTTGGTGACTTACGATGGCTTGGTGACAGCGCGGTGGCGGCACGGTGGTTTGGCGAGAATGACGGCGGGGAAGAGGAGGGCTGTTTGGAAGGAGTCCGGGCCCGCAGCAAATAGACCTCGTCTACTTGCTGTAGCAAGAAAGAATCTGAACTGTCCACTTTTAATATATCATGTGCCGGATAAAAAGATGAACTAAAATTAAAATAAATATTTTTTTATGAAATTCTTAGATTTAGCTCTTAAAATATTATATTTTAAATTTTAAATTTTATGTTTTAATTTTAAGTTTTGGATTTTTAGATTTAGAGTCTAAAATATTTAATTTTAAATTTTAAATTTTAGATTTTAAGTCTCGATTTTAGATTTTGAATTTTTTCGTAAAATGACAAAACTGCCTCTAAATGAGATTTGTTTGCCTCGGCAAATTACTTATTTGAAAGACGACAACTAACTAACCTTAAACCACGGGTAAATATCCATTTTGATTACTCACATTGTAATCCAAGACTAACTAACTAATTAAAATTAATAAGTATATCGTTCGAATTTTATCGAATGTTGCCGGTAATTTGAATCCTACCATAACTTGCTAGATAAGGATAGAGTAACTGTACGACCAGTACCCTACCTACAAAATATATTTACTCTTAATCTCACTGTTATCATTTCTAACCATTAATTATTTGTTCATGACCCAACCGAAATCCAAGTAGCTCATGAGCCAACCCAAGTTGGTATGAGCTCATATTTGTTCACATATGACTCAAACCTAGTTTATATGAAGGAACTCATTACGGGATTAGCCAATCATTCATCCCATTCAAATTTGTATTGACGAAAAATTAACATATATTACGTAATACATTATTACTGAAATATCGTATCAGAGAGGGTCAACCCAGTAATTTTTTACTAAATCTTCCTTCTCTTTATTTTTATCCAAGATAATAAAATAGTAATAAGTTCATAATAAATACAACTATCTATTTCATATCCAGAGCGCATGGAAAACATAATTAGAGATACTATTTCCACATATTCAAAACAAAAACCAATACTATAGTAAATTCATAATAAGTGTAGATACACCATTATACCCATTAGCGCGTCCCCGAATCTCCACCCCATATCTCTCCGCGTAAAAAGAAGAGTGGGGGACTAGAGAGTGAGGGTGGTTAATGAAGATAGTTATGATTATTGAATTACTTCATGTATAATTTTTAATTTCGACTTTACTTTTTCTCTTATCTATAATGTGGTTCGTTCATTCATATTTTCCAATCAATCAACTTAATTATCAATATTAATCGTATGATTTACAATTTCAACTACGATAACTCAGATGAAATTTAAAAAACCATCTCCGATACATAACCTCAAATAGCCAAAGTGTCAAATTATAACCAACACTTCTTTAATGAAGAAAATTAAACTAAAGTCTTAAATGGCTTAAGTCTCACCTGATGATGTGTCGTAGTTGAGTATAATGTGGCGGGTCAACTGTGAAGCTGGGAGCAATAGACTGTCATTTAAGCAGCAGCCATTGCAAGCATTGCATCCATGTATCATCTTACCAAATGTTCACTTTCTTACAGCAAAGTTTAAGAATTATTCCTACTACTGTTTGAGTCAACTAGATTTAACATGTGAAGAGCAACATCCAACCTTTCACAGAAAATGAGATGGGAACACATCAATGATATAATGACCAATCCCTCCGATTCTTCTGATAAAACCAGTCAATGAGCCGTTGAGCTAGCCAACTACCTGAGCAGATGGAACCTCAACATAACAGGCGACCTTCTTTAATTCGTTTATGGTTTAATTATAAAAATAATATTCCCTGGGATCTAGTGTTCTTGGGATGGTGACGTAGCGTCCCGTTCCCGTCGGCGCGGGGCCACCCAGACCGTCGGGTATCCGGATTAAAATACACCGTGATCAGCCGAGAAATTTGCCGGCGGCATCATGTTTAGCGTCGTATAGCGAAATCTGTCATTTTACTTCCTCTTGCGTTTGTTGTTGTTATTGTATAAAATTAATAGCAGAAAAGTATTCATCACACAAGTTTGCAGTTGAAAGGAAAAGGGTCTGTTGGCCAATCTCGGTCCACACTCCGTACACCCACAAGGTATTGGGGCTATCTGTGGATGCTCGTGGAAGTAACTTTTGCCATTCATAGATATGCCCATCCATATCGTATCGATTCGATTTAGCCGGTGGAATGAGATTTGGATGATAATGAAAAAATTAATTTTTAAAATGCATTTTTTTAGAATCTAAAATTTTGATTCAAATAAAAAATGTTTAGGATTTCATCTCACATTTCGATATTTCACATTTCACCTTGCAAACGTAACATTCAATTTTAAATATAATTATAAACATTTAGCTGTCGCCACCCTAAACTAGCTCTTCTTCTATCCGGCGATGCACACGGAACATGGTTGTAATTAGGAACAACCTCTACATACGTAAAAGAAATTGTAGTTTTAACCATAGAATATTATGTCTCAATATTGATTTAACTAAGCAATTTTATGTGAATGACTCTTACTCGTAAGGATCTCGTGTGACGAGTTATGAGGTTATTATAATCAACTTTCCATTGAACAATTTGTGAAGGAAAAATAAGTACTCTTCTATGTTCATTGATCATAGCAGAAGTTCATCAGTCATGATTGCTTGCAAAATTACAATTGAGTCTCGCTTTACAGAAATCTCCTCTAAAATTCACATTGATTGCTTAACCTTTCATGATAACGGTGTACTCCCACCGTTAAAGAGCTAGGGCCTTGGCAATGTTACGAGTGGACATACATAACGACTGAACTCACGTACGTCATTAATGATATCTTACGAAACAATGCTTGTACTTATATTGATGACCTTTACGCCCCTTGACGATCAAACATCCACGCGAACTCAACAACAAAATCAAAGAATAACACACTTTTTTAGAATGAGATAACCATTATAAATTTTTGTACGAATTTGTAACATATTTTCAGTGATGAACACATATCTTAATTTCTTGATAAAAAAAAAAGAATGGCCAAGTTTGGTAGAACCTAATAAGATCTGAGTGAAGCGAGGTGCTGCCTCTAATCTAATCCCATATCATTCTTGCATGCGATATGACTTGAAACTGTAAAAGGCAGGTAGTTTGATCCAAAAGCTTATGACTGGAAAAAGCAAGAAATCCGTGAGTTGGGGAAAATATACAATTCTACTACAGTACAGGTATAAAGGGCATTTCGGTGGGCAAAGAAAAGAGTAGAAAACCAGAGAAGCCTTGCTGCAGTCAATTGCTCTCCACTCCAATCCGCATCAGAATCAGAACCAGAACCAGACCGACCCCACTCTTCTTCTTCTTCTTCCTCCTCCTCTAGCCCTCTCCTTTCTGTAGTTTCTTCCTCAAGTTTTCTCCACAGACTTTGTTTCTTCCTCAAGTCTCTCTGTAAAAGCCTGTGAAATTCACCCACCAAAACACTCGATCAATACCCCGCCTACATTCATTCATTCTTGAATGGCCACCGATTCCTTATTTATAACCAAACCGTCTTCCCCCCTTCCTCACCCCGCATTGCTCTGAACACCCAACACTTCTTAATTCTTATCCTCTACTTAACTGCACCTTTCTCTTCTTCTCCCGCAATGGACTCTTCCAAGAACCGCCGCCTCCGCCGACTCAGATGCTCCGTCCAGCACTACGATTGGGGTAAAATGGGGAAGGATTCCCTTGTCGGAAGGGTCTGCGCTTTCAATTCTGGCTCCCAGATCCAAATCAATAGGCCGTACGCCGAGTTCTGGATGGGGATCCATGACTCCGGCCCGTCTTTCGTCCTCGACACTGGGGTAATTGGGAATAATGGCAACGCAATTGACTCCCACTCGCTCAGTTTGAAGGACTGGATTGCTCAGAACCCTTCCGTTCTCGGTGATAAGGTTTTCGATAAGTGGGGTTCTGATCTCCCCTTCTTGTTTAAGGTAATTCTTATTCAGTGAATGCCACTCTTTTTTTTTTTGGCTTCCAAGTGTTCGACCATATGCTTCAATGAGTTCAGATTCTCCCATTTTGAAGTAGTTCGGTAATTGATTGCATGTTTCTGGTTTCATACAGATACTTTCTGTAGGCAAAGCACTGTCAATTCAGGCGCACCCGGATAAAGAATTGGCAAAGAAGCTCCATAAGCTGCACCCAAGCATTTACAAGGATGGCAGTGACAAGCCTGAGATGGCTTTGGCCATTACAGAGTTTGAGGCCCTTTGCAGTTTCGTCTCTTTTGAGGTATAGCCCCTTCTTCTTCTTCTTGTCGATCCATCCATGGAATTCTTTCAGCTAGCTTGTCCTCCTGTTTTGTCGGTGGTATGGCACGTGATGGGTGTCATGTCACAAGCCAGAGTTGCTTTCATCTGCAATATTTTAACCCTTTTGTAATTTGAGCGAAACCTGTTGTACTATATTAAAATGGGATTTCCTGTAAAAGTCTCCCTTTTGGGTTGTCTAATTCTTGGGAATTTGCTGGATCTATGCGAGTCTCTACAGTATCAGTTGACAGCTTGGCTAAGTCACGATTGAATAATGCAGCTTCTTTATTTTGCACTTTTTCTTTTTGGCTTAATTAGAAAGCTTTTGATGTTCACTCTGTTGTTGGTAGATCGCAATTCCTTACTGTATTGGCCCCACCTAGCGGGCAGTCAGTTTCTATAAAAGCCATCCAGTAATTAATGCAAATGCACCTTCTGCAGATCTGAATTTATCAGCATACTAGATTTACTAGTTCAGTTAAAGCTCTTGATCCGCTTTGCCAACTGTTATAGGTTCCAATTCTGTTGGCATTACTACCTGAATATAACAAGAAACAGCCTTCAGTAGAAAAGGTTATCTTTGCCTGGAGTTAAGTGTCTTGTTTGTGGTGTTGCAGGAGCTTAAAGATATTCTTCGTAATATTCCAGAGGTTGTAGAACTGATTGATAGTAAAGATGCTAGCCAACTGTTGCAAATCAATGACCAAGTGGAGAGCGAAAAACTGAAATCATTATTGAGATGTATTTTCACCCAGTTGATGTCAGCCAGCAAAGAGATGACAACTAGAGCAGTGTCCAAGTTGAAAACCAGACTGCAGAGGCAGAGCCAGGTCTGTAGCAATATCTTGCACCTGCTTAAACTAAAAAGATACTTATGTGCCCATTTATGTTGCAAAAATTGAACAATTTGTTAGTTGTATGCTTCTAACAGTTGGCCTACCCCAAACTATAACAGGTGAGGAAGTTGACTGATAAAGAAAACCTCGTCTTGAAATTGGAGAAGGAATATCCAGATGATATTGGTGTTATATCTGCCTTTTTCCTAAACCATGTTAAGCTTAATCCTGGTGAAGCTTTGTATCTTGGTGCAAATGAACCACACGCCTATATCTCTGGTGAGTGCGTTGAAGTCATGGTAACATCAGACAATGTCATTCGGGCCGGCCTTACTCCCAAGCATCGGGATGTCCAAACACTTTGCTCTATGCTCACCTACAAACAGGTATGGCCGTCCAATATTTTTGATAATTGATTCGTCAAGTGAAGCCTGTTGATACCTTGTAAGATCTCAATTGGCGTTTCTTAGTTGTTTCGTTGCTGGTATCAGTTAACCTGTGTCGTCTTGAAGAACCATAGGGATATAGATTTCTTGTTGTATAAAAAGCTAACATAGTAACATTAATTCATGTGTCATTAAGTACATAAAAGCAGGAACTAGGATGTTTTCCCATGTCTGAAATTTGGATGATGTTGATCTTGATTTCCAGGGATTTCCAAAAATCCTGAAAGGATTTCCCCTCACTCCATACATAACAAGGTACCTCCCGCCATTTGACGAATTTGAGATGGACCGATGTTTCCTTCCAAAAGGTGCATCCACAGTGTTTCCAGCAGTTCAGGGGCCGTCCATTTTCGTGATCACGGCTGGGGAGGGAGTAATGCAGGCAGGATCATCGTCTTTCATAGATGTAGTGGTTGAAGGGGATGTGTTATTTGCTCCTGCAGGTATCCAGATCATCGTGAAGACTGTATCCGAGTTGCATATGTATAGAGCTGGAGTAAATAGCAGATTCCTCCAAACCCTGTGAACCTCTCCGGTTGATGGATCTGATGAAAGAAAGATACACAGCAGAGCAATTATCAATTCTTTTTAGATCACAACCTAGTTTCTATACTTCAATTTAGTCGTCATTGTTTGTTGTTTTGGCGGATGGATTACAGGGGGTGGGGTTGGGAGGGAGGCCTTATACATTTTAGTTTCGATGTACTATAATTCTGAGTATAGAGGCTAACGTATGTAAATGCAGTATAAGGTATAGCAAAAGTTGTTAGTGGCAAGAGAAGTAATACCATATTGATTTGAATTCTATTCTATTCCTGGCTCTAGTTTTCCATTTCGAGGAGAAATTCATTTCCCCAGTGCCTGATAAAGCATGTACTTGCTAACAAATTTATGCACTGTTACTGTAGTTTATACATGCTGAATATGCATGCATTTGCCAACGGTAGTATGACAAGACGATGTATGATTCAAGAAAGCTCAAACACACGGCTCACTTTCCCTCGGACCAAATAATAAAACAACTAGTGTAGCCACAGTTATCGGAATGACTTAAGTAACTTCAAAGAGAAGTCGAAGTGGATATTGTTCAATTGGTAGAGTTGTGTACGGAAGATACAAAGGTTTCGAATTCGGATCTAGTCACACCCACAAATGGACATTAGTGCAATGCTTAATTGATTCACCCTTGTGATGTGAATCTATTGGTGTTGTGTCACCTCAAGTTTTTTTTTGCACGGGTTTATCCCTATCAGCATATTGCTATTGGCAGATCATGTTGGCTATCCAGAGATCTGCCTGGTACTTTAGGGGTGAATTTGGTAGGTGGATGTTGAGGGGACGTGGAGTTAGTGCTTTCCAGGCTTTTACGATGGAGCATTCGGTGTGGCAAGTGACATAGTCATCACATAAGTCTTGGCTTATCGGTCTTCTTGACAGCATGTCTTTGTTTGCGAGTATAAGTTATCCAAAATAATCCTAACAGAGCTGTCCATAAAGTATCCAGACAATCTCTTTCTTATCTTTCTAGCGGTATTGAGACGGATCTCACGGTCTGAATAAATTCTTAGATTTATTTATGTATTTATGTTTGTTATGTCGATTGCCATTTATGACAAAAAAGTAACGATACAAAGTCCAAAACTACAAAATTAGGTGTCGCCAAGAGATTGCTACAAAATTAGGTGTCAGTCTCGTCAGTTTATAGCATTCAACCAGGACAAAACCACTCTAGCGCCCTTTTCCCACTCACAATCCAACATCATATCGTGGGCAACGCCTTCAACGCAGACAGGAGACACGCCATAAAAGCTTGCTGTTTCCTTCAGTCCTTGAGCATCCTATGTAAACAAGTTCAATTCTCAATTATCAGCATGTCTATCTATGACCAAACGCAAAAGCAACAATTTTTCAGTAAGAAGAAAACGATGCGTCCTATTTACCACTATGAAGTCGTCACTAGCACCCAACACAAGGACATTTGCAGAGGACTTTGGGATTGAAGGAACCGGGAGTGACACGTTTAGCTTCCTTAAATCAAACAGTGGCATCCTTGAACTTTCTTTCATTAGATTTTGGTAACTGAGACATTGAAAGAACCAAAGGAAAATGGCGTCTGAAACTTATCAAGCAGGAAACCAAAGGAAAATGGATGCTTCTCGTCAAGAAACTGAACACTTCTGACAGAGGATAGATTGACCAACAAGTTACCGTTTCACTACATGATCCTCCATCGTTGATGTGAAAAATGTTTCCTTACAAAGAGCAACATCAGTTTGAAAGGCTTTAGCTGCTAAACTGCGGGTCACCTGCACATGAATTCAATCATGTAACATTAGCTTAACCATAACAGAAGGGTTTAAGGAAAAAAGATATGAATGAAGGTCAAGGAAGGATTCAAATCGAGAGAAATATAAAGATGAAACAATCAAGAAAGTGAATTCACCATTAGACGGCAAACTACTTGTAAATGATGTATTGCAAAACAGTAGGAGAATAAGATTCCGAATCCAGATTTGACAAGCAGGGATACTGAATTTTCCTTAGTTAAAGCATTATAATCGATACCTTGAAAGCAGCGACAGGTTTGGTAAAAAGATACCGCCATACCAAGCCACTGGACGTAGGTTAAAACAAACAAGCAACAAGAAAAAGGGTTCAGCATTGGGTTGCTTACGGTCACATAGTGAACAAGAGACATAATGCCTTTATCTCGAAAACTAATAGAACTCAAAATGTGCTTTGAAATTTACCTATTACCGGAAGGCGGTACAGAGCAAATTAGCCCGGCCCCAGCAAGATGAGGATACAGCTTTTTCGTATCTACAATTCAAGTCAGCGAGCAAGAGAATAAGTCAACACAAACAAGCAACATTGATATATAACCGCCTACTCCATCTTGAGAATAACAATATCAGCAAGGTTATACCGAAAGATGTTGCCTTTGCAAGATAGTACTGAATAATGAGGCCACCAAATGAATGTCCAACCAACACGGGCGGTGAGTTGATCGTTTTCTGGATGAAGTCCGCAACATCACCAGCATGTGTCTACTGAATAAAAATTGGAAGATGGAAGCGCAAAACCCAGTACATTCGAATCATGCAGTATGCAACTTCAAGAGATTGACTTAGGTACTGCACTATATCTTCAAGAGAAGAACAAAATTACCTGTAGAGTACCAGCAACAGACCCACTTGGTGCACCACTTTCGCCCTGCAACGCAAATAAGTCAGATGAGCTGAAACAAACTGTTACTGTGTGTTTGCCAAAGCTTGCATATCCCAAAGCATAACTCTACCAATGAAGGATTGGATTCATAAGGAGAGGCGGATTAAGCACAAAATAATTTAACAATTTTGCATAATTCAGAGGTGAAGAATTGTGGGTTCTGAACTGACCTGACCCAACAGGCTAATGGCATAGCAATCAAAGCCAGATGCTGAAAAGAAGGGCAACCAATGCTCAGCCCAACACCAGGCTGCGTGATAGCTTCCGTGAACGAAAACCAAAGGTGGCTTATTTTGGCTTTCAGCTGTTGCGAGGTTTCTTTTGTGCTCAATCACCTCCAAGTTGAGTCCGGAAGGAAGCTGGTGGAAAACCCGGCTCTGTCCTTGCTTCAACTGGTAAGGAACCCGCATTTGTTGGTGGGTTTTTCTGCAAAGGATAGCATTTGTCCTCCTGGTGTGTCGTACTGGGAGGGGCAAAATGAAGTTTGGCTGAAAGAAAGCAACCAGCGAAGCTGCCGCCATTGCTGCGTATCCAAAGTATTCACTGTGATCATCCCATTTACCAGACATAACGAAATGAACTTCCTCGTTTGATATTGGGCTATTTGAAATCGTTACTGGGCCTCTTTGAAATTGTTACCGGGCCTACTTAGATCCGACTTCTGGCCCAATCAAATAACAAACCGATGAAGACCACGTTTTGACCGTCGTTTCTTTTTCTTTCCGGAGAAGATTTCGCCATTGTTGCTCTCCCTGTCGAATGCTCAACGAGTTGGAAAATAATCCTTCTTCATAGAGAGACAGAGCACGAGGAAGCTGGTATTTCCTTTCAGCGTTGCATCACGCAGCATGTATAATTTGGAGATTAAATCCATTTTAAATTGAATATTTGGCGTCATCGGGAAGATGATGTCTCCGAAACAAATTGGTGAAGATCGAGCCTCTTCCAATATCAGGTGCGTCATTGCCTCTAAACCTAACATTTCAGCTGTCCGAGAAGAAATGAAGATGTTTATGAGAGTTGGATTGTTTTGCTGTTTCTTCTCTGTATACTTTAATCATGTAGAAGAAGTGAATTCAAATCGAGTTGTAGGGTTTATGTTTCCGGTATTCGAATCAAGGAATGTGTATTGGTTTATGAGTACCATGCTTCCATTCACCTACATTTCCTTCCAATTTTCTTCATGGATCAAACAGTGAGTACTAGAAAATTTATAGAACGTAGGAGACTGGATGCTGCGACGCTAAGCTTGTTTTTTGTCTTCCCTTTCCATATGTGGAGCTTCTCAAGTGTTATTCCTAATTGCATGGCTTGAATTTATTGCACATTGTTTGTGTGGGGCACATCTGGTTAGTTTGAAGTAGGTTAATGAATCATAGAACTGTGATCTTATAAGTTGGGAGAGATGTTTAGTAACCTAAGTTTGACATCAGTCTAGGAATCCCAGTTGCATAAACGGGAAGAAAAGGGCAGTTAAAGCTCGTAGCATCTCATTCCTAGTAACTATACACGGTCTGGACTCCTGTGTTGAACTTATTATTATTCGGATGTGATAATTTGTAACTGGAAAATGTTCCGTTTTTTCTTTCTCTTTTTGTTGTAGGCATACTCCATTGCAGATAATACATGTTATTGGAAACTTTCTGAGAATATGGTCGGTTTACTCCATGTATCGATATTTGACTCAAACTGGAGCACCGGTAGTTCTTTTTATATTTTGTTGTCTCCTGCCATCTTCATTGTTGTTTTTAGTCATGCAAAAGCCTTGGAAGGGAAGGTCTCTCTCTAATCAACAGGTTAGGGTAGAACTTCTATCTCTTTATTGAACATGAGTTTGGGAAGATGTTTGTTGGTTAAACAGGCATATGTTTACTTGTTCAGGTAGTGCCTTCTATCATCAATGGTGTCATAACAGCTGTGTATTTTAGTATGTGGGGAAAAGGACTCAAGTCATGTGGGCCAGTACGGTAGGTTATGCATCTCAAACTTCTGATAGTTTGGTTGATTTCCAATGTCCTCTGTAGCTTCATGTTTTGCACTTTCGTTTCATCTCGTTGGCTAATGTTCTGTTCTTTTTTTCTATTCACAATTTATGTGGTGGCCAAGTCTAACCGAATTTTCATTTTGGTTTCTAGGACCATCTTGGCAGAATATGCAGGTGCTGTTCTTGGTGTTTTATCAGCAGTATTATATGGGAGGGGAAGCCATGTATGGAAAAAGGTACTCATACTTTAGCGTATTGATCATGGAGTATAAGTTTAAACTGTTTCATATCAAATGTTCCAAGATTCCGCGAGTGCAATGTGTGTCTTGGGTAAACTAGGACAGTGAACTGTAGTGGTCATATTGATCATGGTAATATGAATTTGCTTTCGTTTTATGTTATATAGCTGTGTAAGAAATAAGTTTAGTGACATGGTCTGTATAACCATCATCGGGAAACAGTGAACTATCTGATAATATGAATTTGGTTTCCTCTTTTCTATTATACAGTGGTGTAGGAAATAATTTTAGTAACATGATCAATGTAGCCTTCATTCCCAATCTCTTGCTTTATGCAAGCTTTATTTAAGCTGTAGATTGAAGACCAGCAGGGAGGGTTGTTTATCCTTTTTTTTGGCGGAGGACTTCTCTGATTGCTTGTTTTAAGTAGAGGTCACCAAATGAAATGCAGGATGCAATTGATTTGTCGGCTGTAGGGTGTTCTGTATTCTTTCATGTACAAGTAGCAGTTTTGTTAGTGCTCACTCCAATATAATGCCCGTGGGTTTCACACTTCTGATTTTCTGGAAGAGAAATATTTGGAAGGTTGTTAGCTATTTTAATTATCTTGTTTATGTACCCTAGGCCGGTGGACTTGTAGCAATGCTGCTTTCTTTCTACTTATTATCTCGAGGGTGGGCCATGGCGTCATCTTCACCATTTGATATCCTTTGCAGCTGAAAGTTCCTAGTTTTTAGCAAGTTCAGTATTGTGAGATTTGACTACTTATTTTTCATGCACTGTATTTCCCTATTATCCTTTTTGTTATTGTTTCATGGCAAGGATGTCCTGCAAGTGCTTATTGTGAAAAGGCATTGTTGGCTTAACTTGAGATTACCTTTCAAAGAAAACCTGGATACAGAATCCCCTCCGGAAGAAGTCTTGGGTATGAAAGACATGATCGTTCCAATTATTGCTGGGATCTTATCAGCTTTAAGAAGGGTGATTGCACGGCGTGTTTCACTCAAGGTGCTTCTCCTTTCTTTCCCCATGGCGCTATACAATTGGTGACAGCTCTTGCTTTATAAATGAATGCCGATGCTTACTTGAGCGATTGGTTATTTTCAGAACCAATTGAAAAGAAGGCTGCATGCTATAACAATCACCTCGGCTACATGTTTTCTTTTTCCTGTGGCTATGTGGGACTTCATGACGGTAAGTCATAATCCACATACGTGGAAATTTCTAATAGTAAAAACATATTTCTGTATGTACTTTGTCAAAGAAACGCCAATAGTTCTGTGATATTTGGTCATTTTACATCGTGTTTGCCCTGATGGATTATCCCACTATGTAGTTCTCACCAGTTATGCTCTTTTAACTGACGTGTTTCAGGGAGATGATAGGAAAATACAACTTCCGTTTTCTGCTTGGACATTTGGGAGCTTTATTATTTTTGGAGTTATCTTGATATTCTACATTGACAGCATAGCAGAAGAAAGGTATCACGTTATATTTTAGTAATTACTTAATGATGCCTAGGCGTTTTGTTTTCATTGTTTTCTTATTACAAGTACCTATAATTTTGGGAAGTCTACTACATCGCCTTGCTCCTGCTGAAACTTGCGCTGTGTACTTCTGATATCTGATCATTCCGTTCTTGTATGTATTAATTCAAGGGATCTATTCATCCACCTCCCCTGGATTTATTGAAAACTGCAAGTTTCTCCAAATGAAATATAGTATTCGATTTCTTAGCTATTTCAGAAAGGCAGTAATAGGTGGTTGCGTGTTTGTAGGCTGCATATGGTTTTCTCTTCTCCAAGACACTTAATGGTAGCTGGAGGTTGTATCATCGTTCTAGAGACCCTTTATAAGATGGACTTCTCTCTTCCAGGATTCATTGTTTGCTGCTTAATTTTGGGTTTTGGTAAGTCGTCCAACTATTTTCTCTCCAGGGCCAAGTGTAAAGTAACACAATGTGTATGATCAAATCATTCACAAACCTCTACATGATTAAGGCACAATGTTTGTGATCATTATGGGATAATCCATTCATGGCTGTCTTGTTTATGTTGTTGAAGGGATCTACGAGGCGACCGCTTTGGAACGTGGGAAGAAGGGTACTACTCAACACTTTGATCCAGCTGACGAAATATTGGAGGATGAGATGCACAAGTCGCCACTTCCTACTTGAACTGTGCGCCTCTGTGTCGCCGAAGGACACGAAACTTGATGAGCACAGCAAGGGTAGGGATATCAAGGAGAAGCTTCGTATTGCTGAATCTTGTGGGCAGGGGATCCAAGTGACGTAAGCAGGAAAAGCGTAGAGAGACGAGAATTCAATTGCTAACTCGCATCTGATTGTTTGTTGAAACCTGAGATGTATATAATTGATGTAAATCTAGTTTCAAGAATGTTTGTTGTCTTGAGACTGATTGTAGAATTGACCCTTTTGAGAGGCAACTAAATCAAGTTTTCAAAGGGGTCCTTTTGCCCTTCTCTGTGTTCTAGATTATGTCTACTTTGCTCCCTTATTGCAGATTCTCTTCCTGTCAAATCAATGAAATCAATAGTTTGTTATACGTGCATATCAACTATCATGATCAGGTTATGTTTTATTATTATGTGCAGTCTGCGTCTTATCCTTACATATACGGCTATCTGCCAAATGGTTAGCTTGTTCTTCATTGATTGATTCAAACGGCATACCTAAACATTACTGGAATTTCATCATTTCATTTGGTTATTCAACAAGTAGAAAATAATTTGAAGTAAGCAAATTATTATGGACACTTTTGAGTGTTATAATGGATAAAATGATTTTATTATATATAAGGTTGTTGCAAAAACCTATTTAGGGTATAAAGCCAGGTTGCTCATAATAACACCAAGTCGTTGTAGTATAGTGGTAAGTATTCCCGCCTGTCACGCGGGTGACCCGGGTTCGATCCCCGGCAACGGCGTTACTTTTTTTTTGGCTGAATTTTTGAAGAAATTGCCACTTCTGGGTTTGCAGTGCAAGAACAAAAGGAAAGGAGTCGATTCAAACACAACATTTCACACAAGAAGGGGAAGCATTTTTCACTACAGCAGTCAGTTCATATCCGTTAACAAACTGGGTGTTGTCATCTGAACCAAAAAGGAAAAAGGAGCTACATTTTACAGCAATGAATTACGAACAAACACAACCTACGCAAGCAAATGCGCAGCCACGCCAGTTAACACTCTCTACTTCACTGCACCTTTGGTTAGCGCTTTAGTGAAGAAGTGAGCGACAATTCCCACGGGACAGAAGAGCAAGCAAAGAGATATCGAATGCCGAGTCTCTATCCCATTCTCCAACCCATCATTATACACCTGCCTGCATTTACATTTTCACCACTCATCTTCAAAACACTTCTGTTACTATCCTAATTACACAGGGTAGAGAAAGAAACATAGATAACAAGAACGAACGGAATAGTAACCTGGCGGCAAAGAGATCTACTGTAAGTAGGTGAATCCATGCTGAAGCTAATGTTATCTCGCTCGAGAACATCTTTGCTATTCCCGGCAGCTGAAGTAAATTCAGAACAAAATTAACAGCTACGAACTCTTTCTAACAATACACAACAACAGATTGGTAAACGAACCTCGGGTAGCCAGTATTTGCTAGCAAACATTAGCTGGAAATGTTCAGGTGTCCATGACAGGCATAGTAGATATGCATACAAAAGCCCCAGCACTATGTAAGGTATGCTACTTTCTACCGACTTTCTCGTCTACAATCTCAGTCGCACACCAAACAACATAAGAATATTACATTACACATTTACACTAGTAACGAATATAAGTATATAACAATAGACGATATGAAGGGAATACCAGTTGCGATTTTGGGGCTACAACCATGAGGGTGTAAAACGGCAGAACAGCTGCCGTTCCAAAAGTGAACACATGGCTTGCAGCTTGAGGGCTTGTCCACCCTGTAATAGCACCCAAAAAAGAAACATGATCCTGAATCAGAAATGCAATCTCCTCGGTGAACTGATCGAACCAAAGATGTAACATAGAGATTCTATTCACAAGCTATTGAGAAATCTTAATATAGATATCATGAACTGAGTATCTTGAAGACGAAAGGCATGCCGCTATAAGATAATTAGAAAACCATAAAGCCTGTATCAAAACACCTCTTGACCTCAAATATGAAGTGTGCATATCCCCTTGACAAGTTAGTGAATGAAGAAAAAAGGAAAGTAGGATCTAAGCATAATTCGGAGAGATGATAATAAACAAGTTGTAGCATATATTATAGTGTTGTCTGAATACATGAGGCATAAATTGTGGTTGAGCTTTTCTGACGAGCAAAGGGCCTGACTGGTTTTGGTTGATTAAAGATTGTTGAACCTCCCAAAAAGGTCCATTCCCTGCATAAGTCAGTGCCTTTACTCCTTAGCGAAGATGGAAGTCTGTGAGCTCTGTGAAATGCCTTTATAGAACTCGCAGCCTGCCTTGGATAATCAATCTACACAAAATTTTGGGAAACCAACTTCAAAGAAAAACCCCACTCTCATCTCAACAACACTGGAATTATACAGTGCCTGTTCTCAAGTTGTGGGTCCACTCAAGAATTGAGGCCAATTAGTTCGTGTAAGGGACCAACGTATATAAAGAAAGCAGCAAAATCATGTTCAGGCTGAAAAAATGCGCAATTTGCTGCACACCGACTGACTAAACTATTCAAAGCTGACCGTGCATGCAGCTATAGAAGAAGTATCATGGCTCAATTACATTGAAGGAAACAGCTTGGTTGCTCTATATATCAGAATGAATCATTCCAACTAAAAAAGATTCAACAAAATTATCAAATTTCCTTTATGACCAAGCTTTGTACAAAACATTCATTTGGAAAATATGAAGAGAACCCAGATGGGAAAACAGACAGAAGAATCAAACCCAGAGAAAAGATGGAAGCTTGAAGGAAGGAAAGAGCAGTAACAGACCTTGAGCGGGGAAGGAGGAGAAGAAGGAAGGGAGAATGCTGCCATGGTAGGTGGAAATCAAAGAAACCCAGCAACAACAACACAAAGAACCATTCTTTCATTACCTAAAATATAATAACAAGTATACATTAACAAAACGGAAACCCAACACCCAAAAAACGGAGGGAAGTAGCGGTGGAGGGAGGTGACGGTAGCTGAGTTTGCCACTAATACTAAGGAGGAGGCAGACAGAAAGTACAGAGAGGAAAGTGGTGTTGGTGGGGAAAGTGTTTGCCGCATTGCTAATGATGCTAACTCACTCACTCTCATATCATATACACGAAATTGGGGGGAAGACATGAGCGACCCCGCGAGGAAAGCCAAGATTAATGTTATCCAAAATCTCCGGGGGGAGAAGTTGATATTGGTGGACCCATTTCCCACTTGCTGACGCTGTGCTTTGCATTCAGTCACCCCGTTTATTCAGTCTTTCTATTCCCATTGCTAAGTCTAGTATTTTCTTTATTGGTTTGGTTGAATGGAGAAAAGGCGTTACGTATGAATGAATAATTGAATATGAATTCCTCTGTTGCTGAGTGCTGCTGCTGACTACTGAGCTACCCCTGAGTGCACATGGCCTTTCTTTTTGTATTAGTGCAGTAGCCAATATAGAGCCAAAGTGCCAACCGGCCTAATGCCTAATTGTTTCCATCACAAAAGTTGGAAGTATGAAAGATGACATTCAATATTGGACGAGCAAACAACATAACAGACAGTTCGGGTTGATTTCTCTGTATGTCGAATCAGTCCAGGTTCATGTTCGTAACAGGAGTACATTTGAAAAAAAAATAAACAAAGATTACAACCTAATGACTAGTAATTAACTAGTTGATTTAGAGTACGTATTAATTAGTGATCCGACATAAAGTAGTGAAATTTAAAGTTGACATCTCAAACTTTAAATTACGAAAAAAATTATTTTACACCAAATTAAGAGGTTTATGTTCGTTGAAAAATAAAAGGCAAATAAAATGAAAGTATTCTTTATAATTAAAAAAACAATAGAATCTAAAAATTTTGAAAATGGTACAATCTTTGTTAGATGTTTTGTTTGTCAATCGTTAGTATGTCAACTTCAAGAGTTAGTAGGTCCAAAAATCTTAACTTAATTGTTGCTCATTCTAACTTGACATGCAATAGGATACTAAATCACATTATTTCAAAAGGGGTGTCAATTATTTCAAATTTTGGAATTAGTTCGATAATAACGTGTCTAGCTCCTCACGATATATATTTCAAAAATCATTCATATAATCATCAACCTGCCTAACCTATCACACTACAATCACTATACCAATCTTACCTAAACAATTTAGCAATACATGTTCGGCCTCAATCGCCTGAAGTGAATAATATGACAAGATGTCTTCAATAGGTATGGTAGAATAGTATTATAGAGTTGGTGTACGGTGGTGTGGATTCATCTGAGCTATTAATTGTATATGAGTGATGTGGGCTGTATGTAGAAATGACGCAATGTTTATTAGGACATAATGACCTCAGATAGGCAAATCAAACCAAAAATTTTCTTGATATGAACCAACCAAACTAAGACAAAGAGTAACTCAATCGTCACAAAGACCCGTTATCGACTTATCGTCCTTGGGCGGTGAACCCTAATTAGACGATCATCCTTAGTCAATGCCTTCTTTCTTGGACCATTAATATCGCATTATACGATGTAGACGTTGAGGATATAAATTAAAAGACCACGACAAAAAAAAACGAGTCGAAATTGTCATTATAAAAGAGAAATGAAACAAAATAACGTTACTTCTATATTTTCAATCACATAATACACACTGGGCTGAATTCAAATCTACGTTCGTGGTTGAGATGCGCTACACACTGGGCTGGACCTATCCACCAAAAGCCCAAATGTGAACAAACTTGAGTCAAATTACAGGCCGCTATATAAGCCCATCTCGGGTTATGGATTCTGCTTACCGACTGAAAATTGCATTTTGATTCAAGAGCCCGTAAAATTATTACACAGTAACGGACCACTGTCAGCACCCAGCCTTCCAGTTTCATATCCCAGATGGATGACGAAGATGATAGAATCCTCTCCATCAGAGATCCGCAGCAGAGAGTAAGTTCACGGTGCAGAGAATCAAATGAGAACGAACAGCTGCCTTAACCGACTAACATGGAGATCTATACGATCCGACACTTGTAAGCATAAGGATGCTAGACGTCAAACCACCACCATCACCACCACCACTGTTAGTTCCTTCCCTCTTCCGATTTTCCAAATTTCGGAACTTTCTCCCTTTCCTCTTGACTCGACTCGTATCATCTCATTCGTCATCTCTCTGCCAAGTGGGGAATTTAGGCATTAATAATAATAAAGTAAAAACCAAGTTCCGTGTTCCACTTTCATACCTCTCTTACATTCCCCTTTTCCCAACCCCGTAATCACACGAAGACGACGAGAAAGAAAGAAAGAAAAATAGTGTATATTACTATTATCAATTGCCATTTGCCCACAAGGAGTATTATTGGTTTTGGTTGCAGCAGCAGAGGAGGTCGAAAATGGCCGCCCCGGTTCGGTTTCCGGAGATCGACGCTGACATCCGCCGAGTTGTGGATGGCGATATGGAGGAGGTCCTCGCCAGGCGAAAAGCTCGCGATGCCTTTAAGGATATCCAGCTTAACATTCCCCATCTCTTGTTTAAGGTTCCCCTTTCGATTGATTTTTTCAATTTCAGTAATCTAATTGTGACTCAGAACGCAGAATTTGACATTTTGATTCATCATTTGTATTCCAACCATCGAAACCGAATTTTGAATTTCTATTTGGGTTGATTGTTCTTATTTCCCTTGCTTCTCTCTCGCAGACGCCAAGTGATGGGCTGAAAGTTGAAGAGGTAAATTGCAAAATTAAACATGATGTTTACTATTAATGCAATGTGATTTGCTTCTCTGTTGGCCCATTTTAAGCATTGTTTTCAACAAATGATTTTGGAGGTGGTTGGATCAATCTAGGAGTATTACATCCTTTTAGGTTGGTGTTGGTCCCAAACATTTGAATCGTTAGATATTTCTCACATTCGTACTAGACTGATTCACTGTAATCAGGAGCCAGCCACACATTGTGTTCTTTTTTTCATTGTATGCATGTGGCTGCTGATTCATACTCTCCAGGTTCCACCTTTTAATGCAGAGTTGGATAGGTAGTTGGTACTTTGGTTATGTCATTCATTATGTTAGGTCAGCAACTGGTGTAGTGTAAGCCTTTATTTTACAGAGAAGTTGGTTTTTCATCCACAGGCATACGAAGTGAACTCTAGAGGACTTGAGATTTTCACCAAGAGATGGCTTCCAGAAGTTCCGAAAGCTTTGGTGTGCTTTTGTCATGGTTATGGAGACACTTGTTCTTTTTTCTTTGAAGGCCAGTAAATTGATAAAAATTTTGACTCTTTTTTCTAATGGGAAATTAGTGTGTTAAGAGGACTAGAGGAGTATATATGGTTTCTTTACTAGTATATTTACAGAGGCTGAGACTTTGTAGAATTGTCTCGAGCAGGACTTGCGAGGAAGTTGGCCTTAGCTGGGTACGGTGTCTTTGCAATGGATTACCCTGGTTTTGGCCTCTCGGAAGGCCTTCACGGCTATATCCCAAGCTTCGATAGCCTTGTTGATGATGTTATCGAGCACTATGATAAGGTCAAAGGTGCGTTTGTGTGTATTGATCCCTTGTTTTAGTGAATTGTGACGAGTTCTGTAATTTAAAATTATCAGAAAGTCTATTGGAAATGGCTGAATTGAGATTTGGATCTCGAGTTTCGTATTAGTCATGCTTTGTTAGCTTTGATGCTCTTGATCATTCGATGGATGCAAGCTAATCGCAAGGGTTTCACCATTTGTTTAGCTTAGCTGTGATTTCCTTTTGTTTGATGTAGGGGATCCTGAGTTTCAAAATCTTCCGAGCTTCCTGTTCGGACAGTCCATGGGTGGAGCTGTAGTCCTCAAGCTTCACCTGAAACAGCCAAATGCATGGAGCGGTGCAATTCTTGTTGCGCCCATGTGCAAAGTATGTATATCTTTAAATGAATGAAAAATAAAAGACTGAAGCTTGCTGACTAGTATGAGCAACAAACACACACAAAAGTCGTGTCTACTGATCAAAACCATCGATTTTTAGATTGCAGACGACATGGTTCCACCATGGGCCGTGAAGCAATTCCTCATCGGGATAGCCAACTTCCTTCCGAAGCACAAGTTAGTACCACAGAAGGACTTAGCCGAGGCAGCATTCAGAGATTTGAAGAAGAGAGAAATGGTGAAGTCTTGTTCCATCCAAGTTGCAATCTTTTTCACGATCTCGGTATTCCCTATGTTTGCTAAACGAAAGTTTTCATTTTTTTGACTGAAAATTGCAGGCAGCATACAATGTCATTGCTTACAAGCACAAGCCACGACTAAGGACTGCCTTGGAGATGCTTAAAACCACCCAAGAGATCGAACAACGGCTGGAAGAAGTACGTGCGCCAAAAATCCATTCTCTTCAGTTGGATTTCGATTTTCACTCGGTTTTTGTTGTAATCAGGTATCTTTGCCGCTGCTGATTCTGCACGGAGAGGCTGATATTGTGACTGACCCATCAGTAAGCAAGGAATTGCATGAGAAAGCAAAGAGTTCAGACAAGAACCTGAAGCTGTACAAAGATGCTTACCATTCTCTTCTGGAGGGTGAGCCTGATGAAACCATAATTCAAGTACTCAACGACATAATCAGTTGGTTGGACCAGCACTGCAAATGATTTAAAAAAAGAGACAGTACCTCCATGCTCAACCACCATTGATTGGCTCTCTGCCCCCAAATAGTAGGGTTGTGACCTTCTGTATAGAACTTTTTTCTTGCGAGCTTTTCATTGTTTTTTATTTCAATAATTTTTTATGTGGCAGAAAATACTTGTATCGACATGATAGTGTCTGGGTGGAAGGTGTTTTCTGATTATTTCCGCTCTGTTTTGGTCCCTATGGCCTAACTTCTGTTGCTTATCTTAATCACGCTTGCAATTGCCGCCATGGTTTGTGGACCGGTCAAGACGACACTCTTCCGCCCACAAACTCGTCCTTGTTTCTATCCACAAGTAGCCGCCTTTGAAGAATTAGACGAATTTGCAGAGGTACTTCAATCATTTAAACATATGTGGACTCAGTTGTATAGATATTCTATACACATATATGCCACATTTGCATACATGTGTATATTGATAGGCCTAGGTCCAGCGGTTCGCTCTCAAAAAAAAATTCAACAAGTCCGACGATTCAACAGTTGACCTGGCCACCTGTCACTCTAATGCGGTAGGCCACCATGTCGTGTATGTCAACCTATCATTAAGCTCCATCAACATGACAAGCACACACCATCAGAAATGGCTCAACCTCACGTGCCCAGCAGAAAATCGCAGACCTAGACGAAAATTTGGTCCATCACCAACGTCTGAGATCTTGCCCAAGCCTATAGACCTATATAAGGCCCCTTAGCCACTGCATACATAACACTTTAGCTATCTCGAAACCCCAAATATACCATAAGTTATACATGCCTACATTATGTTATACGTTTACGGCAGGCCACACATCCACGGACACACACTCCTCATTACTTCTTTGTCTCTCACTTTCTAATACTCCTTTCATCTCTATCTCTTACTACTCTTCTTTTACACGTCTTACAAAAAACTACCGCCCGTCAAAAACTCCGAGACGTCCGGGAAGACTCTCCTACTCTCTCACTATAAAAATCGCAATTTCTATTGCTTAACTAGCCAGGTGGACAGAAGATGTGTAAATGCCTGCCGATGCAATCTGATAAACGTTTGTACTCGGTCATGAGTAGGAAGTGAAGTTACGAGTTTTACTCTTGCAGAACACTTAAATGCTGTCGACGATGAGAAACTAAAGACAGCCTGCAAAGTGAACAGAGAGGGAGAGTCCAGAATTCCAAAGGCACGTGCTGTCATTATTATTATTATTATTGTTATTATTATTATTATTATTCCAACTTTCAATTGCGTGTTCGCCGGGAATCTTGTTATGTTTGTCGTCACGATCGAACATGTTACCCTCCTTTCTCTTTTTCTTTTCTTTTCCATTTTTTTTAAAATAAAATAATTGGTCTGATTGTGATATCTGAGAGGAAACAGTCAGCAGCAGACCCACATTATAAAACTGGGACCCACCTTACAAGATTAGGGCAAGCTAAGAAATATCAGAGTAATCGTCACTTATTAAATAAAACACCTTTGATGTCGCTTTCGCATACTTAATCACTACTTAACCATTATATTGCCAATATCTACCATTTGGTTTTTTCCTTCGGAATAATAATAATAATAATTTCTTTTGCTTTTATTGATCCGCCTGCTTTCGGTGCGTAGATAGCGCGTGTGGAATTGAAAGAATCACGAGCAGGCTCCACGTGTCCACGTAAATTAGTCCATGCTTAGCTGTACCATTTATTCTAAATTGACTAGGAATATCCTGCAAAATCAAACAGAGAAAGTCCAAGTTCATAGTGGAGGCCAACTTTACTAGTCTTTCTGTGTAAATATTTTGGGATGTACAAAAATAAAATTCTGATTGTTGGTGATGAAGAGTTTGAATATGTTTTGGTAAATAAATTACAGGCTTTTTATACGATTTAGTATTTGACTCAAAATGTTATGATGGGATAACAATTTTTAGACGATCTGCCACATAAAAATGTCTTAAATGCTTAGACTCCATGGAACTTCTTTGTCTCTCATTTTTCTTGCATTATTCACTATACTTCAATCCCAATTCACAAAATAATCACGTCATCCTTATTATTATCGGAATTTACCTATTGTGTCATTCTGTTAGTCTACGTCTAAACGATCGTTACATTTTTTGATATGACACTTCCATGTCAGCTCTAACCAAACCGGTAATGACTCGTGGTTTAACTTGATAAATCGAGTCGGTTTAAAACCCTAATTTGTCAACTATGAATTGGGGTTTGGTGTTGAGGAAAAAAATTAGGATTTTAATTGGTTGAGTTTATCAAATGTGACCTACGGGTTATTATTGGTTTGGTTCGAGTTGACGGAATGGACGGCCGTTTAGACGAAGACCGATAGAAAAGCAAAATAGTTAAATTTCGATAATGATAAGGACGACGTGATTACATTTTAATATGATGAGAACAAATTTATGATTTGCAAAAGATGATTTCGACCGATTAGAAGAAAAAAAACATATACGGATATACTTATACCTCGCATTTTCCATTTAATGTCGTTTTCATTATGCGTTGTAACTGTGCACAGAACAAAATTTCCACGGAGAAAAGAAATTAATTGCTATTAGTATTACTATTTAGTAATTAACGTCAAATGTAGTAAATGCAGGCTAGCTTGTCGGATAATAATTAAAAAAAAAACATAGATAGTAATTGTAATGGGGTTTTTGTCTTGTCAATTAGTTCCCAGAAATCTCAGAATTTGTTTTGTTTTATTCTGTAAAATTATAACGAAGATGACAAGTCTTGTAAAACAATTTTAAGTATTCAACATTTCTCAACTTCACAACTTGTTTATACCAATGCATACACAGTATGTGACACATGCTCCCCCAAAGTGCTTATAATTAATTCATGTTCAAATAAACACAAACTTTGCATGCCCATCTTATCCACAACATTATTAAAATGCCATTTTCGGTTGTTTTTTGGTTTGTAAAAAAAATGTTAAAAAAAAAAGAACATTGATATAATATTTGGTATAGTTTATGGATTCAAAAGCATAGTATAATACTGTACATATCTAATATTATACATGAGCAACTTCAACAATTAATTAGTTTAAAACTTTTTGAATTATATTAGAAATAAAAGGTTATGTCACCTCCTAAAAGTCCTTATGGTATCGCAATGTATTAATAGACCGTGATGAAAATATCCACCAAATAAATAAATGCCATGGGTTAAATAGGACGGCAATACGGCCTGAGGCGGGCGGACTTGATAAGAAATAATTTCATTTTCTTGTAGCAAAAATACAAAAATAAAATAAAAACCAAAAGGAAAGGAGCGGAAGCAATTTGCCAATTTCTGACCATTCTTTATTACCAAGTCCACAACTACCATTTTTGCCCCTTCTCCTTCTTCATATCTTTATATATATATATTTATTTATTTATTTATAAATAACCCTTAATTTCGCCTCCGTCCTCCTTCTCCCTTCTACTCGTCGCGGTGGCTGGCGCCTTCTTTTCGTAGCCGTCTCTTCTCCCGGAGGATTCCACCAGGTACTTCCTCCCCTTCCTCCTTCCGTCTTCAGCTGGTTTCCCTTCAGATCTGGATTTTTCTACCTTCTTAGGCCGCCGACACGTTGATTTCCAAGTATTTCAAACGAGCTCGCGGAGTCTGAATATTTAGGGTTACAGTTTTGTAGATCGGATTTGTTGAGAGGCCTTTTCGTAGCTGGTTTCTGTTTCGTTCTGTTTTACTTTACGCCGTTTGAATTTGTGATTTGTTGTTCTCTTTCTTCTTATCCTTTGTTGTTTTGTTCTTATTTAAGTCCTGGATTGATTGGAATTTTCTCTTAACCGATTCCTTTTAGTTTTTGGGTGAGCTGAGTTCTGATTTGAGAGGATCTATGGATCTGATAGAGAAATTTCTTGCTTCTGTGAAGGCTAGTGCTCGGATCTGAATTGTTTTCCGAGCTGAAGCCTGGATTTTCCTTTATCTTAATCTCGCCTTTTAGATCGATTCCTGCTGGTATGGAAGCGCCTTCTTGTTTCATCCTTCCTACTTTTGGAGCAATTAGTCGTCGATTTTATGAGATCTGCTGGATCCTTTTTAGCTGTTGCTATTTAAGGCTTTTGATCTCTTTGACAGCTGCTTGATTTTCTGAATAGAGGAGCTTCTGAAGCTAATTCTAGGTTATTTGATATTGGTTGCTTGAGTTTTTCTGTACCGTTTTATTAACCTAGGCCTTTATAATTAAGATCTTGTGGTGTAGAGTTATAAATTTTTAGACAGTGGGCATCAGCTGATTGTTATGTCCCCTGTGTTTTGTTTCTGCAGGCGTTCTACTGTTGATTATTTATTTCAACTCAGTTTGAAGATGAGTCAGTTCTATCTTCAGCAGAACGTCGTTGCCTCTTGTGATGAAGCAAGAGGTGGTGTATCAATGTCTGATCTCAGGGGTCCTGTTGTCTGCCCCAAGCCTCGGCGAGTTGGAATCCTAGCTAACAATCCCATCCGGCCTTTTAGGTGGCAGATGAGGTATAGCTCTCTTGGTGATCTATTGAAGTTTGCATTCTTTATTATCATGAGATCTCACATTTGCTGGTGCTCTTTTCAATTGCAGTCATCAATTGGATGGGAGTGATGCCACAGCCGGGGCTGAGCTTTTGGACATCATCCTCAAGAAGGTAATATGCTCTTTCAACAAGTTTCCTCATTGTATTGTAGCTATCAGAGCATGGTTGGTTCTCAATGGAAAGTTTTTGTTTTTTTCTGGAACAGGATGATCATGGGGCTGAGAAGTCTGCCGCTCAGGTGGCCTCATCACCTCCATATTTTTGTGGGTCTCCTCCGGCCAGGGCTGCGAACCCGTTGATTAAAGATGCGCACTTTGGGGACGAGAAGGTTTTTGCGATGTCTCCGTTCGCAAGCCCTTCTCCCTCATCAGTGTTGTCTCCATCGGCACGCAAAGGAGGCTGTGCGAGGGTGAATTTTGGATTCAAGCCAGCTGCAGTTAGAGTAGAAGGATTTGATTGCCTAAACAGGGATCGCCAGAATTCAAGCATCCCTGCTATGGCTTAGAAGTCATAACAAACAACCAAGTGTATATAGAAGAGGGAGCTAAAAAAAGCGCCATCATTCAGTCAGTCAGTCACAAGGGAGAAAGAACATAAGAAGACTTAATATTAACAAGAAGAAGAGAGGAAGTTTGCTGCATCTTTTTTGGTCGAGAGAGGGGTGGGAGGTTTATTATGGTTTTTGTGTATATATGATTTGTGTTCTTTTTAACCAGGTGGATCATCTACATCATGGGCTGATCTATGTGTAAAGTAGAGTGAGTTGAGATTTGAAGAAGACGATGATGATGAAAGAAGATAGGCGACGGAGGGACATCAACAAACAAACCTTTTCAGGTTTGGGGGTCTTCTCCTGCTTAAGATAGCCTTAATTTAGCCCTGTTGTAAAATATATATATATCTCTATAAGAGAGGAAAGGAAGACGAAGAAGAAGAAGTTCCATTTGGTTATTCAAGTTGGGAGTTATTAATTATTCTGTATAGCAAAAAAAAGAAGGAAGAGATCTACTGTTGGTCATTGAATTTTGGTCACTGGAATCCCCCCAGCTTGTAAATGTATATTTTGGTCAATATGTGAATGTGGCTTTGTTCAATCATTTTGTGCTTTGGGTTCTTGACAGTGAAGTTTCATTATGCATTTGCTATCACATTTGCTGTTTGTTTCCCACTTACCGCAGCTGATACTGATGCGATTTAGTTTCCCGCAAGTCATGTGTTTTAGCGTTGGAACTACTCGGTCAAGTTCTGTCTTGTTGGTCTGTTTTTCACTACTCTTTCTTGCACGTTAACATGTTGGATTTTAACCTTTGCGTTCATTTTTGTGTCGTAGAATTATGTACTTGTCCTTGTTAGTAAGTTCTCACTCTCTAATCATCTAGCTGTTATCTATGTGTACTACTCCTAGATAGAGCTTTATGGTTCCATGTGAGACTGTCTCGACCTTACAACTTCAACTGCTTCCGATGAGACTGTCTCAGGCTTGCAAAAGTTCCTCAAATTTCAATCGCTGGCCAGTTTTCCAACAACATTATCACCAAACAACAAATTGAATGTTCACAGGTTTCAGTCTCTCTTGATGTTTGTCTAGGTACACATAAAAAGAGGCTATGATCTATTTCGTGCGAGAGAGCATCAAATTCAAGTCTGAATACTCAAACAACAATGGTTCGCTCGTGCCTGATTATATTAAATTATCAATAGCTACAAAATTTCTCCTTTATAAAAGAGCTCTTATACAATTTTATAAGATGTACAATACGCTCTGAGGTCAAGATACATGTCACTCGCCAATATGCAATTTATGCATGTCCGTGACATGATAATCCGATTGACTGCCCTGGAACATATATATATGCGGTATATGCATGGATTTGCTAACATATTTCAGCTCGATGTGAGAGGTTCCTAATGAAACATACGTTCCTGCTTTCATCTAGAGCTCATCGATAATTTGGTTGAAGTTAAATGACTCATAATGACCGTACGTAAAAAAATCATATCTATCATAAAAAAAATCAAACGTTCACGTTGTGTAATATTTAGAAAATTATATTAATTTTTTAAAAATAATGGTGATTTTTTATATAAAAAAAAGATAAAATGAGGAGTTTATTTATTAAGAAAAAAAAAATGAGATAACCAATATGCATAAGCTATTAGCATCTGTAAACAACTAATTTCCTCAGCAATCTCTATCTAAACGCAACAAGATCGAAGGATGACTTTCACGAAATTAGATTACATTTTCTTAAAATTCCAACGTTAAATCTTTGATGGCCAAATGGTCCTCTCCCGTCAAGCTCTCACAAGACTAAATATTATATGAGTGTGAGACCAGCTAACTCAAAGAGATTGTGTTGGTTCTGATCTTATACGTGTAATACAAGTATCGACTATATATAATGTTGAAATATAATTTGTATTTGGTTGAATCCGGGTTAATCATAATCAAATTTTAAATTGAACGATTGGGGATTGAGCTCACATTTTAAATGATTAAGTGCATTTTAACCAATTGATGTTAGCCTAACTCAACAAAAATTGAATTTCAGTTAACCGTACTTCAATTGAATTTGAGTAACTAAATTCTAATTACACAAAAGTTTGAGAGTCCAAGGTGTAAAAATTAAGTGGTGAAACAATTAAAATAATGATTTCATGCATATAGCATATGTCGGGTATTGTAAATTTCGGTAATTACATTTTTTACAATTTATATTTTGACTTGATTGTTTATATAACTTTTGATTTAATCGAATCTAATTTTTTTTCCAACCTAGCATTAGTTTTGTTGGCATGATGAACATTGACCATCCAACGACTTGAATTAAGAAATGTAACTATGTAAGGGTAATTTTGTAAATATATTAAAAATGTAGTGGACTTATATAAACATTTGTATTCCTTCATGCATTATAAATAAGAGATGGTGTCACACTCTTCACCAACAACGATTTCAAAATGGTTACGTATAATATACTATATCAAATTATATAGTTGATGTACGATATATTGGACCGCATACATAAAAATATATATAGTGAGTGCGCTTTATTCTGAATAATAAAGAAAGCCATCAAGTCGACGATCTCAAGGCCCAAAATAATCTATGTACAATGTAACGTCTTTTTTAACAAAGCCCAAGCCCAAAAATATTTGAGCCACTTCAAGCTTGGATCTGTCCTGTCTAGTCACCGGCCGCACCACCAAACTCGGTCACCAAATTTCTTTCATTCTCCCTTTCAGAAATTTCTTTCACGTCTTCTGCTGGCAATACTTGAGATCCAGAGAGATCTGCCGCTCAATCCGAAGCTGCCGCCGGAAATTCGCTATAAACATCTCCGCCTTCTTGTCGATGTCATCTTCCATCGACGCTCGGCGGCTGATAGTTCTACGGAGCTCCGATCTCGACGCCGCAGAAGGAGATGTAACTTCAACCGGAGGGGAATGCCATTCGGAATCCGAGTCATCATCAGGTACCGGATCGTAATCCTCAAACGCAACCGCTGCCAATCCAGGCCGGTCATCGCCGCCAAAGCTAATTACTCGGGAAGGACCGGAGGAGGTAGAAGAAGAGGCGAGTAGAGAACCCGCCAAACGCCATACGTGGAGATCGAACTTGAGCAGGATCCTCAACTTGCTCACCGCCTTCTTCAGCCGGCCAAACAGAATCCACCGCCGCTCCGATTTGCTGCTCGACATTGTTCGGTATTCTGATTTTGGTAAATGAATTAATCAGATAAAGTTCGGCTGGATGATGGTATTTATAAGCAGAGGAAGAATGATTGAGTATGCGTATTGAATTGGAAGACCGCGTGCTGAATTTGATCAACTCTAATCTTCTTGCATAAGGTATGGCTACTGTATCTTCTTATGAACTTGTACAGAATCTTCTGGCTAAGTTACATGGGCACTTACTCAAACTGGCTGCGGCTACGTACGTTAATGACTCCGTCCCTTTGTTTGCATTGCTATTGCGTTATAGTCAAGTACGCCTCCAGCTGAAGCCGCAAATTGAGTTATTAATTATGATTATCCGCCGCTGTTCCGTCTAAAACTTGGTGACAAAGCATTGGTCGACTTGGTAATTCATTCCATCACATTCGTTGTACGTCCGTTGTGGCAGTCATATCCCCGTTGGTTCATTCCTTGCTGCTGTCATTTGTGGAATTAAGAAATGCTGTGCAGAAACCAACGGGTCCCTGTGACTAGCCAACTCGAACCTCGACCGGGTTGGTTAAACATTAACGGGGTGAATTTGGTGGTGGCGCTGTTTAATCTTCTGTTTTCTGCAGGTTTCACTTGATGGGTTGGCGCTGTTTAATCTTCTGTTTTCTGCAGGTTTCACTTGATGGGTTTAGATCATCAATCATCATACTGAAAGGACATTACGGGAAACACCTACTGAAAGCAAGCAAGCAGGGAAGTTTGAGGTTCATTTGTGGTCGATCGATAACATTTTATGCAATTTGTAACCAAGGGGCTCAAGAAAACGCCCCAACCCCATCTTCAGTATAAGGACAACTAGTTTGAAATTAGGGGGGAATCAAGTCTCCAAATCCGGTGAAATTGAGGATGTAGTTTTGCAGCCGCGAAAAACGTATCCGATGAAATTAATTAGGCATCCAAAATTGACTTCTAAATCCGATCAACTCTGCCCCATATCTTCCAACGACGATGCTTAAGTAAAAGGGACGGGAAGGTTTGTTTGCTATAACACTATAATAACAGTGAAGATGGATGGTTGGCGACGGCGATGGGAAATGTACGGATGGAGACACTAGTATAGTGGGTAGGGGCCGGTAATTTTTCTGTCTTTTATCTATTTTTGTGATGTTATGGCTATGGTCCACAAAATGTAGCTGTCTGTGTTCATATATTTTTCTACACAAACACTTCAGACCATTAACTCAATGACTGGTTTCATTCTTGGGATGAATCAGAGCCGTTGACGGGAGAGAAATATGAAATATCAATACAAGAAAAGTTCAAGTGGTTTCTCTACCATCGCCTCTTTGTCATTACTCATCACCCATAGGCCGGCCATATACGTGAACAATAATGCATTGTTGTCACACTTGGTTCAAACATTTCCATATATTATACGATGTGTCACGTAACCTATAAAAAGATGCATAAAAAGACAATGGATGGAGGGACAGACGCACATTCATGGGAAATAAAGGTGGTGACGTCACTTTGTTGCAGGCTCTGAGAGTGAGATGTTGTTAATGATTGATTTGAGTGGATCATATTATTCACATCCCCAAAGCTTACCCGGTGGGTGAGGAAATTCAGACCACCCACCCTCTCACCTTTTAGCCAAAAATATCTCATACGACTGACTACTGTCACGTATTTTTGTACTTCTAATCAAACTGCTATTGTACCATATTAACATCAGAGGACTATGTAACAAACCAGCATGTAGTAATTCCATTGATTAATATAAACTATAGGATTGGGGCCGTATAAGTAATATGGTGACGAGAACACGTCAAACTTTTGAAATAATAATCAGATTTATGAATGTTCAAAGTGATACCGCCTATACCCACACACTATATCTCAAATTAGATACGTGTATATTTTGCTCAAAACTTTCTTCTCTCGAAATAACAAATCCACTACATTCATCAACAAATACCATATTTTCTTGTAATGTAATGATCATATTTGCCTGAAGTACGTAGGTACCAACTCTAAACAAGCTAGCTAGCTAATTAAGTACACAAGCATAGGAAATCATGGCGGGGAATTAATTAAGGAGCAAAATAAATATGCAAAATGATATTATTATTACTTCAATAGATCTCAACCGTTCGATTCAACATCCGACGGGAAAACATGAGAAAATTGAAGAAATTAAAAAGAAACATTACAATAAGATGGAGAAAAAACCAAATGACAAAAGGCAAATATTGACCGACTTAGCATCAAATCGTAAGAGTGGAAAGCAAAAGCCAGCAGCCAGCCAAAATGAGCCTCATAGATGGATGGATGAGTGATTTAGACGAATTGGTGCCTTAGAAGCCCGGGGGCTTGGCGGCGATGAAACTGATACACTGCACTTGACGCTTGTTGTCGAATCCGATGATACGGACGAAGGCCGTCGGGTACTCCTTGACGCACTCCTGGAGCTCCTTCAACACCTGCGACGAGTCTGTGCATCCAAACATGGGCAGCTTCCACATTGTCCAGTACCTTCCGTCGTAGTACCCTGGCGAGCTGTTGTACTCACGGTACACGAAACCGTGCTACATAACACACAGGTAAAATATTCAAACATGAGTGTTTTTTTTTTTGGATAATCAGAAAATATATGAATATTAGTACAATGAAAAAATATCGTATAAATGTTTTGTTTTTTTAATATGTAGACGTATATCTTCTGTTTGGTCATGCATCTAAGTTATTTCATTTTCCAAAGAATACTGAATTTTTTCACAACATTATATTAAAAAAAATAGTACATATTCGTTCCTTGCCATCACTCTGGCATGGATAAAAAAAATAGTGTGACATTTCATTTCTCACAGCATTTTGGAATGCATTGTTTTTTATATACCGAAGTGGACGATTCCATTGATTAAAGTCGAAAAGATTCTTTCCAAGAGATTCTTCAAACGAACCTATATCTTTTTCTTTTTTAGATAAAATAGAAGCGAATTTCGAATTTTCTTCATTCCCATTTACAAACTGAGGATCAAATCCATCCTCAGTTTTTTCCTTTCCAGTCACTTGGGTCTCTGCGGTTTGGTACGGATCTTCTTCCTCTTCAGTTCCCTCCATTTCGTCATTTGTTTCTATTTGTCCTTCTTTTTTTTTTTTTTTTTTTGGGTAATGTTTTTAAGTTTGATAGTAAAAAGAGGTGAGGCTATTCTTCCTAAAGAATAGAGGCAGAAAACAAATATGCAAATATTAATGACTTGGTCCATACGATTTCGTAAATCTACGAAGAGGTGCTTCAATTCTACTACTATCAAAATGTCATTATCCAATAAAATTCATTCAACGTCCATTAGAGATTGTATTAATTAAAGAGCTAGACGTTTTATAATTTTTCAAATAATTGTTGAATCCCACTAAGTGACAATATCTAAGATCTCGAAGTGGACTGAGTAGCGACCCGAAAAAGCTGTATTAAAAGAGTTACGTACCTCCAACTCGAATTCCAAGCAAGGAACCCACCCCATGCGGAGAAGGTAGTCAACCTCCTTAGCCAACGCCTCCTCAGACAACGGGGGAAGGTACGACAGTGTCTCGTACTTCTTCAACCCAATTGGTGGCCACACCTATATACATTTTCACCAAATGGTTCATATTTGTTTCTATGTTCATTCAAATTCAAATTCAAGAAGAAATTAAACTAACCTTCATGCACTTGACTCTGCTGCCGTTGCTTGGGATGGTAGAACGGTTGGAGGACCTCTTGGTGACCGGGAAGGCGGAGGAGGAGGACTTGAATGGTGCGACCAAGCTAGCTTGAACTGCGGCGGTTCTGCCGACGGTGGAGACGCCGGAGGAAGACATCAAGGAAGCCATCTCTTAATTTGCTCTTTGGGGTTCTTCTTGGTATCCGATAACTCTTTTTTAGTTCAAAGGAATGAGCTACTCTGCTTTTTGCTCTGCATATCCCTCCCCCTTCTTATAGTGGGTTTGAGTTCTAATCCAACGGTCTCGGAACAGTGGGCCAGGGGTATTGGGCTCAATCTGACCGTTGGGCTGGATTGGGTTCGAGACCTGACTACCCATTTCTGTCCACAGGTTGAATGAAGGGTTGTTGCCTAACCTTTTTTCTTGGAGCATATAAGATTTTTTGTATTCAAAATTAGGCAAATTATAGCCTTATCGTTAAGTGGAAAAATGAACCACAATGACAGTGCCACGTGGCGGGAGCTGCCATAATCTTATCACATCGTCGGTGTAACGAGTGCCCAGTTGGGGGAGGGTGAAAAATGACAAATAATTGGCAAGAGGCCCAAAAATGGTAGTGATGTGGTAGTCGTGGGTTGTATTCGTTGGTTTGCCTGCACTGCATCCCCCATTTTGCTCCCATTGCTGAATTCCTCGGATCGATACAAAACTCGTTATCGGAGATTACAGAACTGAGGAGGAATGTCGTAAGTAAATGAAGCTCTTTCACATTTCCATATGCTTGACATGCAGAAACACAAGGGTTAGAGACAATGATGATGTATAGGTCATAACTCATTAAACCCATTAATTATGCTCGTCAAGTTTGGCTCTTTGGGCAATTACTCATTAAGCTCATTATACCAGAGTAACTCCAAGTCCAGGAGCCAGCTCTATCTGTTAGAAAGTGGCGTGTGTTTAATTTTGAAAATGCGTTTGATCACCGCAATTAAGGATCAATTATCGTTATCGACAATAAAACACTCTAGTTAGCTAACACCCTAATTATGAATAAAAAGAAAATGCAGTTTGGTGACTGAACATGGCCTCATTATCCTGTTATCCAAATCGTTGGTGTGGTGACCTTCCATTTCTGTGTTCAAGTACTAACCCTATCCCTCACTGTCCATGTATTATTAGAGCTGCATATATAGAGCAAACTGACAATTTTCTGCGGGTACAAACAGGTGTATGGTACAAGATTAATTTATGTTAAATTAAAGGATCAAGTGTTGTCTACTTCCGGTTGATTCATAATTTGAACTACTTTTATTCAAATCGTTAATTACATGTTCCTGCCGCTATTTAAATGGTACTAGTTTATAAAGATCAAACAAGCGGTCTTGTGAATAACGGAACAGCATTCACCAACACACAACACTATCGACTGCACTATCCTACCTTAACCGCATTTAACTTTGTCCTACCTGCAATTTATTTCCAGCTGATTCATATTGCCATTTTGGTAAAAGATCATAATCCAAATGAGCCCAACCCTCCTAGAAAGTCGACGGGCTGTCTTATGTTCATCATACCCGGGCCCATTTCATTGGATGAGCTAAAGCCTTTAGGCCCATTAATTATGAACTGGTAAGGACGGGCAACAGGCCCAAAAAATTATTTTGTTCGCTGTTGCTTGCTGGTGCAGGAACTTAATGCAACTAGCTTGGCCAGAATGGGAGCTGGTGTTTGTTTATGTTTATAAAAAAGACAACCATGTAGTAGTTATGTTATTAGTATTGAATACGAGTGTGTACATTTTATCTCATTTTTAATGCCTTATTTGATCAACATAAATGGTCTGTTTGATAGGTGGAATGTAATATAAAATTTTGATGAGAATGAAAAAATTAGATTTTAAAATAAACTTCGTTTGATATGTAAAATACAATACAAACTTAATTCTCAAAATAGACTTCGCTGGAGTCTAAATTTTCTGAGATAATACTCAAAACAAATCCCCATTGCAAAATGAACCTATATATTTTATTATCAATAATAATACACTATATTGTACCTAATGTTTTCCAAGGAAATTAATTTCCCAAGGGCTATAAAAGTAATTTTTTAAAGAATAGGACAATGACGCATCAACTAGGTGGTTAAAGTAACAGAAGGGGCAGTTCGACGAACTAAACATTTGTTAGATTCCTTCATGTGCAGTTGGTAATTAGTGTTTAGATTGCGAGCTTTACCTTAATTTTAGGGGACCAGATAAAATTCCAATTAGAGCAAATACTTATTTATTAATACAGAAAAAATACAAAAACAAAAAAGGCGCCCATAGAACCTCTTTCGGCTTCTCCTGAACTTCCGGCGAGAAGGTATAAAACCAGAAACCACCAAAACCCATATAGCCAGCCGGCCTATGGTTTTACTTAATTATTTAATTTTTTTTAATTAATGTTTCTTTGACTCCCAATTAAAAGGAGAAATCAGAAACATCTCCCCGAAACCAGGAGCTACGGCTGGCGATTTTAATGATGGTTACGTGGCGATTGGATTAGATGCTAATTATGCTTTGTTTTCAGTTCGTTTCCACCCACTCGCCCCACGGGTCTACTCGTATTCGCCCATCCCACGCGCCTCTTTCCTCTCCCTTTTATCGTCTATTTCTTTAATTTCGCTGTGTTATTTTTAAGCAAGGCGGGATAACGGTCGTGATTAGAATTGAATAATCTTTATGATTAGAATTTAATAATTCAAATTGTATTGGTTAAATTTGGTTAGCGGATATTTGATATCCGGTATAGAAAATGGTTATAATTGACTAATTTGAAAGTTATCGATTTTTCGGATAATTATGGTTATTTAATTGAAATATCCGGAAACTGTATTTGCAAACCGGTCAAAAAATTAAAGTCTAATATCACTTCTATGATTTAATAGAATTCAAACATATCTTACACTTGTTATGCTAAAGTGATTGTTTTACTTGAAATAAGGTATCTTTTTATTGAAAACGAATAAAGATTACTGTAAAATAACTTTACCAATAACAAATTTACAGAAATAAATATGGTTAGTTTAAAGTTTAAACAACACTTTTCATATGAAAATGACTTTCCCGTCGTAAGTCATGTATTTTCTTATGTTTAGATAGTCGGTTTTTTTAATATTGTCCACTTATTGACCCAGATATGGTTGATTAGGCGATTATTCAATTAAAACTGTATTCGGTTGTTAAGCGGTTACAACTAACCGGTGGCGATAAGCATAATCGGTTATAGAGTAAGTTATTGAATATATAGAATAAACGGATACGGTCATCCAGTTTGACCTAGCATTTCTATTTTAAGGGTTGTTTGGTTCGTGCGTAGACAGGCAACCAAATTACTAGTTGGGTTCCTTAGCTTGATGACCATAAATGAATTCCAGCCGTCAGATTTAAATCAATTTAGTCTGATGATCCACATTTCAAGGGTTAAAATGACACATGCCGGTCGTTCTTACTGCGGCCGTCAGATTGACTATTACCGTGACACCATCGACAGTTCGATCGTTTCCAACCATGCATGCAGGACGACGACCATTGGTGTTGCCCGTTGGTAGTTCCGCTGCTGTTTCGACCGCTCCACAATCCTCACTATCGGCCATCTACGAACATGGCACAACAGCCGACCATACTCGCCACCTGTGCATTGTACAGTGGTGGATTCAATATGGTCCAAAGCACTTGATCGAATTATATAAAAGTTAACACACTAAATCGAAATAGAAAAAATGCCAACCGTCCTGTAAATATAAGAAAAATTACGTAATATCAGAGTTCAAAAATTAAAAATAAGATGAATCAGGGCCTAGGGGATACTGTTGTATCTGCCGTTGCACCCTGTTGCCGGTATAATAATAAAACTAATTGCGGTGGTGGGGAGCGAGCTACTAGCTTAGCCCTCGGAATAACTTTCATCTGCCGCAGAGGGGATGTATCCTAAATTCCTTAATTAATAATTAACAAAACCATTTGCCTTACTAATTATAAATATAATCAGAAATGGGCCCTGAATTTATTCCAATTACGGAAAGGCTGGCTGTGAAGCACGAACAACAACTTGAAATTTGGTGGTTGCCGAAAACAATTTGTTTTTTTCATACACCATTTTTAATAGAAGAGATTAAAATAGCAAAAAAAAAAAATTAAAAATCAATTTAAATTATAAGCTCCATTAACAAATTAATGAACAATCTGTATTTAAAGACGAGGAAAGTTGTAGTCATAGAAGCGATGACTTTTAAAATGATGGCACTATCAACTCCAAATCACATGCTCTGATGAGCGACTCAATAGAGATTAAAAAACTCAACTCAACAGTATTTTTTATGTCCACTTGTCAAATACCTCTAAAAACATCAATTACCATTTACCACAACCAGCTAAAATATTTGAAACATAAACATAAAAATAGCATGAATATGTGAGTATGTTGGTTGTTCCACCGATATGGAGAGCCAGGTAACCTCTAATAAAAGCAATTGCAATGATGAAATAGGGGTAGGTTCTCCAAATCCAAACTGTAGCTAGCTTTCCGTGATTGTCTCAACTGTCACTTTATAGTTATGATATGAAGGAATGAGGGGGGATGGATCACTACCTACTTCGTTGATTAATCTTAATTTTGTAAAAATTAAAAGTATTTCCTCACTCGTAATTTTGAACTAGTCCAACTGTAGCTCAGTCAGCTTCAAAAGACATATATGGGTTTCAAAAGGAAGATTTTATTTTGAGGAATTCTCATACCTTCTTAGGTACCAGCATAATAAGAATAGAGAGAGCTACAATTTAAAAAAAGACTTACTTTCGAGGGAAAATAAAAAAAGTAAAAGAGGTACGAAACTAGAATAGCTTGCAAGTCAAGAGACTAAGTCCCCCCTCTTCTAGCCTTCTTTTTCGAAGATTAGAGTAAAAAAATTTTTGTCACGGTGGAGAAAGGTTTCCCCTGAAATCCAAACAAACGATTTATCGTTTTTGTTCTATTATTTAAGATATTTTTAGTTAAGAGACTTTATCGAGAGATAAATTGACTTCAAAAAGCGTCTACAATTTCTTTCTTTTGCTGACCGTTGATTATTAATTAGCTCTTAAGCACAAAATTAAATATTGAGCGTCAAATATTTAGCAAAGGGGTTGTGATGGAAAATGGTGCAGTGCCATTGCATGCACTCCAAGTCTCAAACTGTGCGCACTACTAGACACCTATGATCAATCCCAATCTTCCCAACACTTGTACAAACTTCCTCTCTATTATATGTCTACTGAATTTATTACTCATGCATGCAATTTAACCAAACAAATCCCACATATATATATATATATATATATTGAATTTTCATATATAAGATTAGGATGCTCAAAATTTCTCTGAGTATGTACGTATCAAGTACCGATTTACTCAAGTAAACGTGCACCTCATTCGATTTACTCAAACCCTTCATTAGCCAGATCAGACAATCAGTTGCACAAGACTCGTTATTCCACCATACATAGGGTTGTTCTTAACGGTGTATAGGATTAACATGTGAATCATGTGATTATTCAAAATGATCCAAATAAGAGATGATGTGACATGTAAGTTCGAAATCTGGCTATGAAGCTAATTAGACTTGGACATTACAATTTAGCTAATCTTATTTGGCAAGGTGAGATCAAAACTTATAATGTTAATTTCAATTAAATGTTAAATTTATCGACATGACTATCACATTATTCTTTATATTATTTAATTGCGGTAAAAAGTAAAAAAAAAATTACAAAGCCCATTGTAAAGGTGATGTAGTACGTACCTTTCCTATAAATAAGGAATATATCTGTATATACGTGGAGTGGTACAAAATACAACGTACGTACGTACAACTGACGCGAGTGTGGATAAAACGTATAAAGTAACAATGCCACGCGCTGTATTCCTAGTTTGCATGCAATTTTGGCAATATACATCTGTCTAAACCCTTTTCTTTCTTCCACGATTGTTTCTTTACCCCAAAATTTACTGCTGTTTCTCTGTCTTGTGTCGTTTTCTCTATTTAATTCCATCTCCGGCCTTACTCTTCTGTCGACGTCTCCCGTAATGATTCATATTTCACACAACATGTTACATCGAATATTACTTCATCAAGTATTTAAATTAACGAATAAAATTATAATTCTGTAGACATTCTTTTCTCTTCAATCTAAATGTATAATTGTAACACAACAACTTCATCTTTGTTTTCTAGCATAGAACCACAACCAAGCTTTATTAATATCAAGTTGCATGAAATCACATTATTATTATTTTGAAATTTGGTAATGGTGGTTGGACCAAATAGATAAGGCAAAGTGATGGAAACTAATTGGAATTATGCATGCATGATGAGGCTAAATTCTAGCCGACAGAAACGGGTCTGCTAATAATCCTTTCTTCTCTTGGTCTTCCAAGTTCTTCGTAGCCGCCCATCGCACTATATACTATAAAAATATTCACCGTGACTATAGACAACTAAAAGTTAGGTCATAGCCCATAGATGCATGGCAGTTTATTTATTTAATTACGTTTCCAAATATAAACGTTTGTCTGCAGGAAAGTGTTTTCAAATGGGTCGATCGACTTGGTTGACTATATTGCAGTGTATAGTGGATACACTTTATTATGGAATTTACTACAAATGTTTTTTTTTTGTTTTTTTTCACCGGTGAGACGTCTCAAATCCAAACACATCTAATTTAATAATTTTGTAGCATTTTATTGCTATATAATTTCTCCTTTTTGGTTGCTATTGTGAAGTTATAATGTGTTTCCAATATCTTATGAATGAAATGATCGAGTAAGCAACTATATGGTGAGTTCAGACTCTCTCAACATCTAAACTCCAAGTTGATTGATTTATGCAGATAATATAAGTCATATGGTTTTCAAATGGAGGCCGGATAAGCATTAACCCCAAACCCAATCCTTAATACAACAGTTCCCCCCACTAAACAACCAACCCTTCCCCCCCCCCCCCCCTCCTTAAACAAGTTAAACCTCCAGTTAACCTACCTTAACTATATTGTATAATAAATTAACAATAATATAAAATATCATTAACCACAACCCAAAACCATTGGCTAGTGGGAGTAGGGGGGGTCTTTGTTTGAAAATTCCTAAACCACCTCTAATACCGGAAACCGGCCACCAGTTTTGGAGTTGATAAAAAAGCTGTTTTGCTTTTCTCTCTCACCACCAACCTCCCGAAAACCAGGAGCTTTGAAATGTTAACATTTTTTTCCCCCTTTCTTTCTCTAGTTTCTTGGGGGAGTAAAACCAGAATGCCCGGTGGAGCCCGCGGCCCTCGTCCCGAATATGTGGCGATTCGACCGCACTCTGACACCAGAACGTGAACGCCACGCGCTCTTCACTTCCCTTCTTGAGTTCTGCACCCCCCCCAAGCTTTTGCATTTGCATGGCGCGCTTCTCACTCTTTGTCACACACCTGTCCGCTCCCTTCGCCTTTCCTTTTCCCATTTTGCCCCCGCTTGTTTTTATTACGTTTTTTTTGTCTCATTTCCTTCTTTGTTTCTTTCCTTGGTCTATAAAAAGATAGTACTTGACTGACTAGCGATTGAAGTGTCATGACCATTTCTGCAATATAAAATAATTGCAGTTTCACTACCATTTCTGGAATTAAAATATTTTAATAGTAGGATGAGAGTTTTTTTAGGTCGAGCTAGTGGAATAAGTAATGGCTTGATTTTAATTAATTGATAGTATGAATTGATAAGTTTTTTAACTGAATCGATTAGAAGTTTTTTCATGATTAGTATATGTTTAAGTTTTAAATCGATTAGATTCATATGAAAATATGAGATTCGAGTTTAAATACTATTTGACTTTAAAATTACTTGATAAAAATTTCAATTTTAATCAGTCAAGTCATGTGAAATGATATTTGTATGAATTGATAAGTTTAAACTTTACTCGATTAATTTTTTTTCAATAAATTCACTAATATGTTTAAGTTATAGATATTAGAGCCAAACTATTAGTTTAAATAATATTCTGATAATTTGGTCGTTAATAATAATAATACGAAGGGAAAATTTAGGCGAGAGCTTTTCTCTCTAGGGTTTGGGCGCCCACTCCTTTTTTTAGACAAATCATAATTTAGTTTTTTTTTTCAATTGAGAAGGTTGTGGTAACTTCGTCGATCGCTTTTTTTGTCATTTATTTTTCTATTTTTCGACAGACTCCTCTTTCGGTGCAAAGATTATTAGGGTTTTGAAAGCAAAAGTCCGTTAAGATTTTTTTTTTGAAGCAAAAAAAGGTTGGAGTTGTTGCTTCCTTCTCTCTGCGACAAATCGGAGATGACAATGGTGTCATCAAGACGAGACAATGATGAAGAGAAATGAGAAAAAGAAGCGCAGCATAGCTGTATGAGAAAAATCAGTGGGGCGTTCGAAGGTATTAGGAACACCAAAAAAACATGACACCGCTAGTCCTGAATAATAGCTCCTGCCACGAGGAGTGATTCGTTGGAAAGAACTCACTCGAGATATCGACCTCTTCTAGTGTTTGATGTTTTTGGTATCCCCAATTCGGGCTCCACCAGTCGTTTACTGCTATTTAATTTCAGATGTTTCTTTTTGTTTCAACATTTATTTCTTTTTTTCTGTTATCGGGTAGAGTTTAGCGTCTGAATTGTTAACTTTCGTTCAAGGTTTTTTTATTATAGGGATGATTGGAAGTCGGATGTGGTATCTCATGCTAGTCATTTGTAGGTCCGAATTTCACTCGTTAAAAATAATAATCTTCTTTAAGATCATTGGAAAGATTAAATTCATTTTAACCAAAAACTTAATAATATAAGTAGAATTATTTTCGGAAAAAAAAGCTCAACTAAGAATTTGAATATTAAAAATTAATCTGGGAAAGCAGGATGAGCTAGACTCACATGCAAGCCGTATATTAAGATCCATATTTTGCAACAGAAAAAAGGCTGAGAGGGTAAATTAGGTATTATTGAGGAGATATCATTTCTTCTCATTTTGTCGTATCCAGTCCATCATCGGTCTCTAATGTATTTCACTATTCACGCGATACAACAGTACCCCGCCAATCGCACCACGTCATCATCACCAGATACTGGGAGAGTTCTCTCTACGCGCCCCTACCCTATGACTGGTTCCCTTACCCACCTAATTTTTATAATAAAAAAAATGAAAGCAGACTCAATCCAACTTTCTTTGAATGTGGAAACCAGTGTTTTCCGACTTAAAAAGAAGAAATTAAAACTAGCAGCGTTCATAAAACCCAGCGGCCCGGCCACCCCCACTCTCTTATAATAATCCCCTCCCCTTCTTCTTCTTCCTAAATTCCCTTCTCTCCTCAGCACCTAAAAAAATCAAAGCTTCTCTCCCAACTTTCTTCAACATTTCTCCATTTCACTTGCTCCATTTGATTGCCTTCCAAAATGCGGATGAGCTGTAATGGATGCCGCGTCCTCCGCAAGGGCTGCAGCGACAACTGCAGCATCCGACCTTGCCTCCAGTGGATCAAGTCGCCCGACTCTCAGGCCCACGCCACCGTCTTCCTCGCCAAATTCTACGGCCGCGCTGGCCTCATGAACCTCATCAACGCCGGCCCCGACCACCTCCGTCCTGGTACTTAATTTACTATTTTGCCCTTCCTCTCTTCTACTCAATTTCCTTACTCCATCTCCATTTTTGCTTACGATTCTTTTTTTTTTGGCAGCGATCTTCAGGTCCTTGCTATACGAGGCATGCGGCCGGATCGTCAACCCGATTTACGGTTCGGTCGGGTTGCTCTGGTCTGGGAGCTGGCATCTCTGCCAGGCAGCCGTGGAGGCCGTGCTGAAAGGGGATCCTATCACCCCCATCAATTCCGAAACCGCCTTCACTGGCCAGGGCCCTCCTTTCAAGGCCTACGACATCCGCCACGTCACTAAAGATGACAACTCAGCCGCAAACGACGGAGGAGGAGGAGGAGGAGGTATCAAGCCGCGCTCCCGAGTCAGGCGGGTGGTGAAGCCCAAGCCCATCAAATCCCGGTTCGTGGTTGAACCGGTCGCTACAGATCATAACAATGAGCTGCTGGTTGTGGCTCGTCGGTCGACGAGTCACGAATCTTCCGTTAGCCACCAGTCTGCCGGGGATCATGGAGACAGCAAGGATAGTACGGAGAGTATGGTGTCGGTGGAGACTGCGGAGGCTTCGCTGCTTTTCAGGACGGAGACGGAGCCCGGCGGCAAAACATCAGGCGGAGGAGGAGCTAATAAGGGAGCCAGCCTGGATGATGGCGTGGGCGCGGCGGGGGTTTTGTTGGAGCTGACGCTGGGGCTTGAGCCGATGACGATGGTGGGGCCATCACGTGCATGTCACGTGGTCCCGGTAAAGAAGAGGAGAGTGGAAGCGTGCGAGGATGACACGTGTAAAACGGAGCTTGGGCTGGACTATCCGGCTTGAACAACAAACTGCGGCCCAAGTTGGAGTGTAAAGAGAAAGAGTAGGTTGACGATCTAATGATAGTGGCGCAGTTTTGGCGGCTTGGGTCGGCGCGACAGAGCTCGGCTTCTCGTGTTCAGTAGTAGAGTAGAGAGTTAATTTGTTTTTTTGTTTTGTTAATTTTTCTCTGCTTGTGTTTAGAGCTGCTGTGGTTGGTTTTTTGTTTGGACCCTAGAGAGGTGTAAAAAAAAGACAAGATAAAAAATGGGGGGGATGTACATGCAAAAAGAGTCCTTGATGATGAGATATGAGGGGAAAATGATCTATTTCTGCTCTTAATTAACCATTCTTGTCCGATTAGATGTTTGTCATGATGAACATATATATACTCTAATATCGTAAAGTCGTTGGTTTATCCTTTTCTGAGTATATCAGTATTATTATTTATAGGTAAAATATCCACATCCACTTCCAAACTATTATGAATGCATACCACTTTCCCAAAAGGTTTTGGCTCCAAACAGAATAGTTATATCCAACGGGAAGAGGAGGTGGTGGTTAAAACCGCATTGTTCAGCTCTATTGGGAAACTTGTAGCAGTGACTGACACAATAACAAGTGCTCTGGATTTGTTGACCGTAGATGTTGCAACTTTTAACCATGCATACAAGTGAATGAAAGGTTTGACTTGCCTAACTAAACCACTAAATTAACTAAAGAGAATCCAAAATAATTGTTGTGAGTGGTAAAATGAAGATGGGGGAGCGGGGTGCATGGGAATTGTTGAAAGAAGGTCGGGAGAAAAGGGGGAATCTACACATAAATAAAAGGGACAAAAGAAAGGCTGCAAAGGAGGTTACCAAAAAACTGGAAAAGGAAGGGCGCTGGTTTGGCTGTTATTATGATGATGGAGAGGAGAAAGAAAGGTGACAAGTATGTGGTGGGCAGAGATGGAGTGCCACGTTCCTCCCGCATGTCTTGCACTTGTTCACTCGTCTGCATGCATCCCCTCCCTTGTCATCTTCGCCTTCTCTCCTTTTCTTTTTCTTCAGCTCCTCATCTACAAGACCAACACCACTACTGTCCAATATTAATACATTATTATTATTATGGAATGGACAATCGATTTTACTATCCTTCTGCCTCCTTCTTATTATGTCGGTGAAATACTAATATATATGTGTGTGATCACGTAGGACAGTTTCCCAACAGAATTATACGTTACATTTTGATTTTTGCATGTACACCAGGATATCTGGAACCAAGTAATGGGCAACCATACCATAGCAGCAGCAAAACTTCCCAAGAGGCCGTCTGCATGCAAAATACGTATTTGCAACATTTTCATTCCAGGAATCGGGAATCATTTAACAATTTCTAATACCATCTTTTCAGATGGAACAATAATCTACTTCCATTTGTAAATTTAGTTTCTTTTAGCAGTTTCTTAGCAAAAATAGTTTTTTAAGAAAAAGTGATTTAGTGTGTTGTGTGGCATTGCAACAAAATTTCTAACTTAACAGGCATTTATACATCTTTTGTAATTGTTAAATGAAGTGACACTTTATTATCCACCTCATTTGATAATCGTAAGTTGACCAAAAACACACGAGCCAACACCAGACAAGCACGCTGCTAAAGTAAGAATAATTTGTGAAAAATAGACAGATTGAGTTGATAACCACGAAAGGTTTATGAGAGTATTTTTCGTTTGGAATTTGGATGGTACGTGTTAGGGTTAGAATTTTGATATGGAAATTCGATAAATTGCCTGAATTCGATCCGGTCAATACAGGGAAAATCCGGTTTGATCAGGCGTAGGGCCGTAATTAATCCAAATTTAAAAATAACGGGCAACAGATGGGTATCATATTATCGGTATCCGATCCAAATACACCTGAAAATATATACCAGGAAAAAACCCCTTAGATTAGGTCGTTGTTGCTGCTGGTGCACAATAGAATATGGAGACACGTATATATATATTTTAATCACTTGTTCAAGATTCTAGACTAAATTTTATGTTTTTCTCAAGGGATTATTGTTTGGGTTATATTGCTAGTTACTAGAATGGTTATGCTGATGATAGTTGTTAAGAAAATTTGGTATTTTTGATAATTTTATGGTTGTCTGGTTGATTTTTCTTTGGTTTAAACTCAATTTTCAATCTTGGTTTATTTTATTTCGGATCAAATTAAAATCCCTGATCAATCCGAAATCTGTTAAAGTAGGGATAATATGAAATCTATATCTGATTGCTATCATTAAAAAAATTCCCCGAATCCAACAATCCGATTGAATGTATAACAGATCTATATAAACCCATTCCGACCCACCTGGATGCCAAGCCCAGAATATGTTCTCTCAAAATCAAGATTCAAAACGGGCTAGCTTCATGGGTGGCTAGATGAGTAGGGCGGTCAAAGGATCAGACCCATTCAACGTAATCTGTGAACTACTGAACTGAACTACCCATATGAGCCGACTGTACTTAACGGGCCTTGATAAGCCCGAAGTTGATTCGGGCTCAGCGTTAGAAAGTAGGGTTTTTCCCGCGACTATATAATGGAACACACAACCCTAATTGCCCATCTCCCAGGCATATCACACCCCTTTCATTCGCCGCTGCTCATTTCTCTTCACCCACACACACAGGTACAATGGGAAGAGTCATCCGAGCTCAGCGTAAGGGTGCCGGTTCCGTCTTCAAGTCCCACACTCACCACCGCAAGGGACCGGCTCGCTTCCGCTCCCTCGACTTCGGCGAGAGGAACGGCTACCTCAAGGGCGTCATCACCGAGGTCATCCACGATCCCGGTAGGGGTGCGCCGCTCGTCAGGGTCAGCTTCCGCCACCCTTTCCGCTACCAGAAGCAGAAGGAGCTCTTCGTCGCCGCCGAGGGTATGTACACTGGCCAGTTCGTGTACTGCGGTAAGAAGGCCAATCTTATGGTCGGTAACGTCTTGCCCCTCAGATCTATCCCCGAGGGAGGCGTTGTCTGCAACGTCGAGCACCACGTTGGTGATCGCGGTGCCTTCGCTAGGTGCTCTGGTGATTACGCCATCGTCATCAGTCACAACCCTGACAACGACACCACTAGGTAACCCGATTGTTTCAGCTCGTTTATTGACTGAGATTTATATGTTATCTAGGGTTTATTAGTTATGTTGTATACTAGTAGCCATGAATTGATGTTCTATGCGATTTGCCAATTAGCCTTTGGTGTGAACCCTTGGTCAATTGATCAGTTTATTGTGGAATGTCTATAGCTTGCTTTGCTTGTCCAATTCCAGTAGTCTTCATAATTTGGTAACTGAACTATTACTCATATTAACATCTTGCGAAATATAGACTTGATTGCTTGCTATGGCTATATGCTTGGAAATCATATTCAAATGCATACAGAATACTCTTTGGAATAGCTTAGATTGAAAATGGTTTAACTGTCATGTGATTTGTGTCAATTTGTTGTTCAGGGTGAAGCTCCCATCTGGTGCAAAGAAGATTGTTCCAAGTGGATGCCGTGCTATGATTGGTCAAGTTGCAGGAGGAGGAAGGACTGAGAAGCCTATGCTGAAGGCTGGAAATGCGTACCACAAGTTCAGGGTTAAGAGGAACTGCTGGCCTAAGGTTCGTGGTGTCGCTATGAATCCAGTTGAGCATCCTCATGGTGGTGGTAACCATCAGCACATTGGTCACGCTAGTACCGTCAGGAGGGATGCACCCCCTGGGCAGAAGGTTGGTCTTATTGCTGCCAGGAGAACTGGTCGTCTCAGAGGTCAAGCTGCCGCATCTGCTGCCAAGACAGACAAGGCTTAGATATCTTTATGAGTTTTTTCTCGATATCTTGGAATTGCTATCCTGGATTAGGTTTAATTTTGAAGACATTTATCATGTTTTGTGTTTGTTATTGTCAGACTTCGAAGTTGGGTATTAAGGTTTTGTTCTGTGACGATATTTTGAAATTATATGCTGCTTGGTTTCCTTTGGTTAATTTCGTCCTCCACTGCTTTTGACTCTGATCTCGAGCTCAGCCAGTTATCTTTATCGTTGCTTTGATTTTGTACTCTCGCCGGTAAAGTTGTTCTATAATTTGCTTAAGCGATATGAGTGGTGCACCTGCAGTCACTCTTTGCCATGAAATTTAATCAATGATAACAGGCATTCGTCTAACGGCTCTGGAATTGTTGCCGATAGCTTTAATTTTTTTTTATCTCCCCAAGGAGGTATTTCAGACGATTAGACTAAAGCCAGGTAACATGACGCAAGTGCCCAAATTCTCACCGTTTTTCCGCCAAATATCATAACCGCCGACCAGTGAACGGCCTTTCCCTCCCGTCTCTTCCATCGTCGAGAGAGAGAGAGAGAGAGAGAGAGAGAGAGGCGAAACCGGACAAAACGATGGCCTTCTCAGAGAGGAACGAGCCTCTCGCTCGCCTCCTTTTGTCGATTCTTCTATTAATGGTCTCCATTTCCAATCAAGCTTTCGGCATCCGCTTGCCGGAGAGGATCTCCACTACCGCGATCGAACAGCCAGATCAGCTTCTTAAATTGGCCGTCTTCGCACTCGGCAGCTTCTGGAGATCTGAAGCTGTCTTCGGCTGTTTGCACGGCGTCGTCCGGACTACAGTTGGATATTCCGGTGGATCCAAAGCCGTTCCAGAGTACCGTAGCTTAGCCGATCACGCTGAGTGCGTCCAGGTGATAAAATTTAAAAAATGTTCCAATTGATTTCTCGACATTTGCTTCATTGGCTGAGATTCCTTTCTGATTGCTTCTGGAATTGGTCTACAGGTGGAATACGATCCCAGGGTGATCAATTACAGGCAACTTCTGGATGTTTTCTGGTCGAGCCACGATTCGAGGCAAGTGTTTGGGCAAGGGCCTGATGTTGGCAACCAATACAGGTATATCAGATATTCCTGCCATCGTACGTAGCTGTGCTTTAGTCGGTATCTAATCGGGCGAATTTGTTGATTTTGTATTTAGATCTATTATCTTCAGTAATGGGACTGAGGAATCGAAGCTGGCTTCCGTTAGTAAAGAAAAGGAGCAGTTGAGGTCTAGAAGTAGCATTGTCACTACCCAAATCCAACAACTTGCAACCTTCTACCCTGCTGAACCAGAGCATCAGGTTGGCTTTTGCTTTCTTTTTTTGTCACTATTTTTGGCAGTTCCTTGAATCTTTGATTGCCTGATGCGTCTACTAGCTTATAGCAGTTCTATTAAGCTATACCATTTGAATTGAGGCACTATATGAAAGTGGGATACTATATTTTGAGCTCGATTTGAGGCCGAATTCAGTTTAGGCTGTTTCAAAATTAAAACGGGTAGGTTTTTTCCTCTTTTAATTGTCTAGATGCATTGCAATTTGCATAGAGTAGTGCATCTGAAGCCTGAGGTGAGGAAGCCAGGAAGGTAAGGTTGAAGCTAAGTTCTGCACTTGAACACAATCTTAAGCCATCAGATTAAGATTACTTTCCGGCTTGATGTACTGGACATTGATTAAATATATATGCTTTTAAGCTCGATAGTATCTTACTTCCATTCGAGGAAAATGGCATAGAAAGCAGACATCTTTTTGTAATGCTTAACGGGGAAGCACTGGCTGATCAAGAACACATCATGCTATGAATGAATAGAATGGTTGTCTGGGCGTCATTTTGATAGTGAATTTTCTGTTGTTAGCTAATGAGAGTGATCAATGTAAGTTTCCAAATGTTTATTTTGGCAGAAATTCGAGCTCAAGAGAAACCCATTGCTTCTTCAGTTGATGGGCAACTTGCCTGAAGAGGAGCTGGAGAGGTCAAGCCTCGCTGCAAAACTAAACGGCTTTGCAGCAGAGCTCTGCCCTCCCAGGATTCAAGGACAGATTGATGCAAGAATTAGTGAAATCGTGAAGAAAGGGTGGCCTGTTCTGAAGAATATTTAGACGATAGTAATTTTTTGTGCAGGTTTAGAAAGAGGGCCAGCTACCGAGTTACCTTGTCATGCAGTGCTAGATTAGCCAATGTTCCTCATATAGTAACACTACTCGTATTTACGATATGAGGGTAGCTTCCCAAACAGCCATGAGAGTAAAGCTAAGTTGTTTTTGGCAGAAATTATTGGCATACGTAAAGATTAGAGATACTTTTCGTCATGGTGAAAGTTGTTTTGTGGACTGAGAGCCGAGTAGTGAACAACCATATTCAAATGTGGCACATACAATGGTTTGAAACTCGACATAAACTTCGGTTTTGACAAATTTACATACAATTTCATTGCTTTCAGATTAGAAAACTTTTTTTAAAAAACAAAGGAATTTCATTCATTAGACAGATAGATACAACAAGAAGTTACAGGAGCTGATTAATGTAATCTAGAGTCGGAGTCCAATCCCGATGAATTGCGTCCGAGTTGAAGTTGCAATCCAATCTGCAATCTTGTTACCTTTCTTTGGTGGTGAAGGCAAATTTGATTCCAGGCACATGAACGAAGATTGATCCTAAAGTAGCATGGCAGTCTTAAGGCCATAAAGTTTGCGGTTTGTGTGCAGATCAGAAGACCTTGAAGGCGCAGTAGTTGCACAAACACCTTAACTAGACGGAGTTTTGGCATGACGTGCGGAGAAGAAGAACTTGAAGGTGCGGTAGTTGCACAACACCTTAACTAGAAGGAGTTCCGGCATGGCGTGCGGATAAGAAGATCTTGAAGGTGCAGTAGTTACACAAATACATACCTTTAAGTAGACAGAGTTCTGGCCTGGGCGTGGGTAACACCTACCATATAGAGTATAGATATGCTGTTGTGTTTCAAAACGTGGAGCCGTTAAGTTTAGGTTTGGGATAGACTATGAGAGCCCCTCTCATTGAATGCTCAAAGGTCAAAAGGGTACCGTTTTGAAGTACAAGCCCCGACATGAATTGCCCTACACCTCTAAACCCACCAATTCTAAACAGATGGATGGATGGCTCTCCAGTCGTCCACTCCTCGTCCATGTACACACCACATTTTCATCGACCAAATTCTTTGTCGCCTCTTCAAGGGCAACCACAGACAGCTACTTGGACCAAATCAACAGACACTTGGCTAAGCATTGGCATGCCCATTGTCCTCCTCGAAAACCAAGGATTCTACAGTTTTTGTTAGTTTAGTAATCCATCTATCTGTCATAACTCATAAAAGGGCATGCAGTGATGTGTCTTTTGTTGATCATAAAGCAGCCTATTCAAATAGCGACATGTGTCCCTTCCGATGTATTAAACTGACTTCAATAGCGTTCGAATGAAGTTTTTTTAGTGGTAGAATTGTGAGTTGGTGAATACTCGAAGGTCTCGGGTTTAAATTCAGAATATGTATACACCGTTTTTAAAAAAAAATTATTTTTCCTTTTTATTTTGTATTGACCAGAGTCTTTCCCTATTCCGCAATTTTAAAATGGACTTCTCATGCTTTCATCTCATAAAAAAGTCATTGGATTGCATTTGATGCAAGCAGGAGTTAGGCAGGTGTTGTTGTATGGAAACCAAAACTACACATTCACACCATTGTTGTATCATTTTATAAATAATGTATGTTCTTAATTTGAATATTTATTTTGTAATAATAATAAGTTTCCTTTGATATTTAATATTCAGTTTACTGATTTTTATATTCAGAGAGTAAATATAATAAAAACTTGTTTTTGTAGAAGACCCGTCAAAGAGACAAAGGATGATCTAATCTAACATAAACAAGTGCAAAATTATAAATATATTAATTAGAACAAAATAAAAGAAAATGACAGACTGAGTCCCACTTTGCATGTGATGCTGCTGCAGCTCTCTCTCAACCCATTTTATTAATAATTGAATTAAGAGATTGCCATTGCAACTAATTAATCATTACATTATGTCATACTCGATCTAATTAAATTAGTTTAAAGGATGAGGTTTTTTTTTACAATTATCAATTCCTTTCACTTTTGAGTACGAGACAATTTAACAACCTTTTCAGTATTAGATAATCTAACAACGTTTTTTTTCACATGTTGATTTAAAGATCTGATATCACTATTGAATGAGCATTTCTCTTACGTTTATAAATAGTATCAAATCCTTTTTATTTTTTGACATAGAACACTCTATAAAAAAAATTAAAAGTTGACAATCCAACATTTCTCAACTCTAATTTACTTATTAATTTGACCAAATTACTAAGATAAAAGCATATATAGGCCACCCCAACAACTTCATAATTAGAAGATAATCGAATAGCACGAACTAAGTCGTTTCATTATTTAAAGCATTAAACTACAACCAATATAGTTGCTGGAGAGTAATTAAAAACAAGACAAAATAAGGGAAAAACCGTATACTGCCTAATTTGGCATTATTATTCACAATATGTGCACAAAATTACACTACTCGTTTCCGATCTAAACTACCTAGCTATGTCACCCAACAACATGAAAAAAAAAAAAGCTTCATTTCGGATCATCATCAAGGGTCACAAATGATCATATATATGTTCATTTGGACCGCCAAAAAAAGAAATCACAAAGCTCTGGTTTACATCATCTGATCAAGGAAGTTAAAGAAATGAAGACAACTTCTTCACAAGGAATGGTGAGACCCATCTCGTGTTTGAATCCAAACTCCTCTTCAGCTCTTTCAAGCAAGCTCTGAAACTCCGGATGTTCCAACCACGATATCGGAACTATGTATCTGCTTCTCTTCTCCCCGACATACACCGCAAAGTGCCCCTTCGGAACATCCTCCGGTAACCCACCACCGCCACCATTACTACTCTTCCCGAAGCTCGAACATTTCTTCAGGATTTGCCTCAGAACATAAGAGTTGTTGTTGTTGTTGCCTTTTCTTGAAATGGCCATGTTGCTAATTTGTGTGTGTTGTTTTGAATGATGGAGAAGAAGAAGAGATAATTAGTTATAAATATGAACAAAGACAGAGTAGTATTTATATTAGAGAAGAGAAACTACAAGGGCATGTGGGATTGTGGGGGAAATATATCCAACAAGAAAACTTATGGTGTTTTGGAGAAGGGATACCATGGAAATGGAAATGGCAATGGAAACTAATTCTTCTTTGGCCCCCAAACCCACTAAATTAATGAATATGTTTCCTTCTTGTAAGACATTAAGGGACCATTGTTTGTGTTTGCTATGTTGTCTCTACTACTTATGCCATTTCATTTGGATGATGATCTCTTCTTCTTCTTCTTCTTCTTCTTCTTCTTCTTCTTCTTCTTCTTCTTCTTCTTCTTCTTCTTGTTTGTTTGTTTGTTTTCTCTATGAAACTTAATGTCTTTGCTCTATCCGTTGCTTTTTTTTTAATTAGGTTAAAAAATTGGTCATTGTTAACCATTAGCATTCAGTGGATGAGATGTGTTTGTACATGTACTGATGATGTACATACATATAGTATACTATACACACGTTTTCAAATCATTTATAACAAGTTTCTTTTACCCGTTTGGAATATACTTTGTTTTAACTCGTATAAAATTGAATTCGACTTCTTCGATGTTATTTATGTGTATTTGATGCACATAATGATTGGTGTTTCTTTATGATTGTGTCATAATTTGCTGTGTTTTAGACTTGTCTAGTTCATTTCCCCGCCTTTGGCCAGTTTGGTGCCATGTTACGGTAATTTGCATGTTTTTTTTAAAATGTATGTTAGGAAGATAATGAGAAAAGATGACATCTTCTTTTAAGTAATTTTAATTTTTTGTAGTTCTTTCCTCCTTGGCCAATTGATGATCAATAACTCATCTTTAATCGATCTATTTACGCTCCATAAGTCACAAAATCTAGTTACTTTTTGTCTGGTTCGTTAATTTTTATCGTTAGTATTGCAATTGATAAAAATTGCTCTTCTTATCCAGGTGGGTTGGAAGAGAACCCACTATGGACACACGGAAGTGTCCCTAGTCCAAACCATTTGTATGGGTTTTCTTCATATGTTAGGCACATCCAGCTAATGGGTCATTCCAAAAAATATTTTGTATAGAGAATTAAACACAATATGAACAAAATATATAAATTTGTTAATCCAGTTTTCTTTTGCAAAAACAATACTTGTGGAAGCATTGCAAATAAAAAATATCAAAAACTATATTATGATGATATAAATTATAATAAAAATTATATTATGAATAAACTATCGAGTTAACTCTAATTCTATCTGAAAAGAGAGAAAATTGATAAAGATGACAATTCAAATTCTTTTTTGATAGAAATCGTAATCAATAACATACATCTTTATCAATGTACTAACTCTCCCCACCAATGACGAAACTACTTAAAGAGTAGGGATTCGGCCGGACCCCTTGAATTACAAGAAAAAATTATCATATATATATATATATATATATATATAGTAGTCTATTGTGGATGGTGGCTGTATTCAGCTATCTGCATTAAAACTTCCCATAAATAATTAAAGTAATAAACTAAAGTTACTAAACCAATATGATAATTTAATAAACTATTATTTTATTTAATTTTTATCCCATTAAAACGTTGGACTACTACTTATATTTATTATAAAAATCTCACACCCCATTCTTTTCTTCTTTTTATTTGACAGAAGAGTCCGACTCCTATACACAAATTGCCCCATTATTAAATTGTTTAACTTGCTGGTTCGATCCCACTCCCACAAAGCTGTCGTTAGTGTTGTTATCGCCGGCGCCTCGCAAGCTTTTACGGCCAACATTGTTTTCCTTCGCAATTTAATTGAGGTATGTTATAATTCAAAGTTTTGTACAAATTAAAAATTTAGGGTTTATTTGAATTTAGCAATTGTGCTAATTGTTGAAACAATTTTAGCAAAGAGTATGCTATTCATAATTATTTTGTTGTCGATTTATTTATCAGATGAGAGATATTATTTGGTGATTTCGAAAATCACATCGGCAGAACCTCGAGAGGATGAATCGAATTCAGATGTTGGGGAACTTGAAGCAAGTTCTAATATTGATGATATAATTATGTAATTTATAAACACTTTAACGCGACTCTCCTCAATATTGATGATACAATTGTGCAATTTATAAACACCTCAACTCTCCTTCGTTACCTGAAATTTGGAAGGTTAGTGAAATTTTTCTACAATCTGATCCTGCATTACGACAGAGTATATTCATTTTTAATCCTAAAATTCAAGATGAAATTAGAAAAGTTTATTTAATTAAAGATGTTTTTCAACTTAAAGCACATTCTTTTTAATGGGTTGAGATGGGTGGAAGCAAAATAAGGTTTAAGACCAAACAATTTCATTTATCGTTTTTGACAAAGATAAACTCATGGAGTTTGCTACTTTCTTTTAAATTCTGAAAATTCATTTGCCTCTTCTGATAAGGATAAGCAGATGGAGCTTGCTACTTACTATCCAAACGAGTTCCCTTTGAGTGTTATGAAGTTTCTTGGATATCAACTCAATTCATACATTTGTAATCTACCATTTGATATTAGGTTCAAAGAATTGAAGGGGTCAACGAGTTAGCAAAATTAATGGTGAAAGCCAATAAGCACAAATTGTATCTATATGTATATTTGCTTCTCAAGTTAACATTTATTTTGCCTGTTGCAACAACAAGTATGGAGAGAGCGTTTTCATCCATGAAGTATGTGAAGAATGATCTTCGAAATTGGATGAATGATGAGTTAGTCACATACATTGAACAAGATTTATGTGCTAGTTTGGACAAAGAATGTATTCTACAGTGCTTCCAAAACATGAAACTCGTCGTTATTCGTTGTAAATAATTTGAATTGACTATCCTTCAATTATGGTATGAATTTTAAGTATTACGGGGTTGGCATTTTTAGAGTTGATTTTTAATTACGTTATTGACTTTTTTCTTACGAATTTAAAATCCCCTTAGTCTATTTTCAGACTCCGCTACTGTCCCACTATCTATAAATTCATCTTTAGAAAGACACAATCATTGGGCTGAACCCCTAAACCCAATGATTACCCAGATTGGGAAAATTCCCCAATCTCAGCTCCGATAACCACCTCCGTTTGGACGGCCAGAAATTCGGCAGCCTCTCCAAGCTGAGCATCGGAAAAGAGGGTTCATCAATCCAATTCCATGGTAAAAAATAATAAGTTCCATTTCTGCGCTTTACAGAAACACATGCATGCCCAGAAAAAGGCTTCAGTCCACACATTATGTTGGATATGAAAAAAACTCCCAAACATAAACCGAAACAATTGTCTGGCAAGTTAAGGAGTTGTACATGTGTAATTGTACTTGGTACCTAATACATCCACCAAAGAACACAACCACAGAAGCAAAGCAACAATACCCTCTCCAACTATACAACACGACTCAATGAATTCCTGACCTAAGAAAGAAGTTTGCTTCATTTAGTTTCCTTTGCCCCCACGTTCTAAGGCCAAGCTGTAACTGTAGCTGATTAGGATACTTGGCCTTCAATTGATTGGAAATTGCTAGCTTGTTGTAAGGAAAGAATGCACGGACCGACCCACCTTTCCCAACGGCTTTATATTCTGATATGACATGGATTTGTGGCCAGCAAGTTGTATACTTGTCTTGTGTCCTTTTGTTTTACTTTGCTTCCTGCCCAATTCGGCTATGCGACCGAGAAACACTTCTATAGGCACGTTCCGAGAGACTGCCAACCTTAGGATCCGCGAGAAAGTGATCATGAGGTCGTTCAAGCGGGAGGGGCATTACGGGAATGGCAAGGTGGCGGAAAACAGGGTGGTGGGTGGCAAAAGTGGACCGGCAGGGCAAATGGTGTGTTAGACTTCGAATTTGAAAAAAGTAACTTTGCCTCCAAAAAATCCCTATCCGTCAGATCAAAGGGGGCATGAAACGAAATAAAAATCGTCAGATTGGTCTATAGGAACGTTCTTATACGATAACTTCTTGTCCCCGTAGCAATTTGGGCACTCCCTGTTCCTTGCTGGATGCTGGTGATGTAAGCAGTGATCAACTACTTCTCTGCCTGGTTTCATTTGCATTGACAACATTTTAGATTGGCTAAATACCATATTTAGGTATGAACTATGCACTTTTCCACAATTAGGACATCAACTTTTAGAGATGACAGATTAATAAATAAATAAAACTTCTCGAAATGACAGCTTGTAGAATTAAAATTTTCCATCCTCTCTTGGGATTCGCAATCCGGGATCATGTCGGGATGCTACACCACTTCGGGACGCAAACTCAGGCGGTTATTTCGCTGGTGAAGATGGGAGAAGCATCGACACTGCTTGACTCGTTTCAGTGGGTGATTTTTGTTTATGAACAAAATTTTATTATTCACCAAAAATCAAATTAGGTCCTACTATTAGAGGACTTAAACAAAGTAATTTGATTCATAACCTAATGAGAGCGAATAGAATTGTGAAAATAAGAAGTATTGAAGTCACCGCAATTAACACGAAGGTCATGAGACTTTTGATGTAAAAAAGACTCTTCAGCCAGCCTACACCGATGCCACTCTTCAGAACAATGTGAGGCAGTAGCAAAGGTAGCATCTGAAGGGTTTTTCAAATCATCCATCTGAGCATTGAGGAGAGAAAGTTCCGTGTGAATGGCTTGACCCTTAATATCCGAGATTTCAACCTTATTAAGGCGCTTGAGAGTAGCTTTAACCTTGCTGAGTTTCCAATACAAATTATGAAGATGAGGAATAGATCCACCTGAGTTTCAAGTAGTGGTAACAATAGTATTGTAGTCAAGATGAGTAGTCCACATTTTAAAGAAGCGGAACGGTTTCAGGAGAGAGCGAATAGTAACGTTCGTATCCATAACCAGACAGTGGTGATCTGAGGAAAGAGGAGGATGAAGAGTGAGCTGGGAGGTAGGGAAACAATCAATCCAATCCGTATTGACCAACACCCTATCAACACAGCGAGTAATAGGAGGATTTTGATTATTCGTTCAGGTGAAGAGAGGCTCAGAATAACGGTGCTCAGCCAGCTATAAGAAGTCAATCCAAGCTTGGAAAGAGCGCATATCAAAAGTCATAGAGGTACGATTACTAGTCTACTTAGGAGACACTGCCGCATTGAAATCACCCATAGCCACAAAAGAATCCAGCGGAGGGAAGCTAAAATGGGAGTACAACTCATGCTTGGAACGCTCATTATTCGCACCATAAACAAAAAGGCAGGTAACGGGAAGCGTACTAGCAATGGTGACCAAAATATGCTACTCAAAGGAATTAAGGATCTGGAGAGGAACCATCGGCTTCCACAGGATCCAGATCTCGCCAAGGGGAGAGTGAGAGTAATTTGTAGCAGATGACCAAACAGAAAAAGTAGATGCTAAAAGAGAAGTAGCATTATTTAACTGAACTCTAGTTTTTAAGAGAGCAAAAACGTCAATCTTATTGAAACCAACAAAATTCAAAACCTTCTTGTACTTATAGGGGAGATTAAAGCCCCTCATACTCCAACACATGAGTCTCATTTAATGGGGGGGAGAGTGGAAGCTAAGACTCTTTTAAAAATTCTTAGTCAGCCTCTTACCCTTTGGAGGGAGGGTAACATGAAGCGTTGAAAAATCTGGACTCCCAGCTACATCAAAAGCAAGCACACCAAAGTGAGGATCATGGAGAGGAATATCATTGATCGGCACATCCTTGGCAAGAGTGGGATTAACAATGGTATCAACAATAGAATCATCCGATTGGATAATTGGAGATGGATCAGTAACAATTGTAACAACAAGTGGACCAAGAGAAGGAGGGGGTGTAGCATTCTTCAATGGGAGCTCAGGGGGATCCGATAGACTCATGGACAGACTAGGTGAATCCTTCTCCTTCGGAGAGGACTTGGATTCATTGCCTAGAACAGCCACTGACTCAAGGGGAGCTTTGGGCTTCCAAACCTTCTCTGCAACCTTATCCTGAGTCTGCTTCATGCGGCCAGTATAAGTACGAGCAGAAATATATTCAATCTCAATATCTATGGTGTCACACCATCCAAAGCAATGGGAATCGATATAGGTCGCTCATTCCCAGCCGGAATTGAGACACACGTCTTAGCATAACCAAGTCCATCAATAGAATAAGTCTGCATATCCATCTGAATTGGGACACCTATCATACTAGCAACCAAACTCATACCCTCCTTGGAGAAGAGTGGAGGAGGGATTTTCAAAAGTTTAATCCAAACTGGATCCATTGCATTCTCAACATCAATGGGAGTAGCCGTGTAAGTCCAAGGACGAAGGTGAAGCAAAGTATTATGAATATGCCAAGGACCTCGAGCAAGAACCCATGAAATAACCTCAGTCGAAGGGAACTGGATGAGAAAAAGACGATCAGAAGTCTGCGTAACCCGGACGTAACCATCACGCCCCCAGAGACGAGAGGCCATCGACTGAAAAACTCTGAAAGGAGGGATTGGACCTAGGAATTGAGCAACGAGGCATCTCTTCATTCTTTCTAGGCCTTTATCCATAACATATTTGGGGATCTGAAGAACACCATCAACTAGAATCGGCTTAACATAAGACAAGGAAAGAGTAGACTCTGAATAAAACAAAGAAGACTAGGCTTTGAGAATGGATGGAGAAGGGATGGGGGAGGAAGACGATGAAGGAAGGGACGAAGTCTCAACAGCAATCATAGACCAACAGAAGGAAGAATCAAGAGAAAAGGGGTGCCGGAGGCGCAAAACGCCGTTAGAGACGACCAAGAAAGAGCAAACAAAAGGAGAGAAATGCACGCGCCAGAAAGAATTGCTGGATTTTTATTTTTCTGGTCATCACTTCAGTGGGTGATTTCACTTTGTCTTCAGAGAATGATTTTTAAAGGGGATTCGCAGGTTGTGATGCATGCGATGACATGCATAGAGGAAGACAACACAAAGTTTAAATAAGTGCGAATATTATGAGGGTTTTCAGGATGTGGGAAGGTTTTAACTTTCATTTTGTTAGAAAAGAAATAAATATAACGGTTTATGAGTTAGCTCAACGATTAAGGTTCTATACACCCCATTTGTGGGCATGCACCTCCTTCGTGCCTTCTTAATGGTGTACAAGTTGTGTGCCTTTTGACGTAGCCTTAATAAAATTTGACAGGGCTTGTTTAAAAAAATTCCATCCTCTCTGTTCGGTCAGATTCACGTGGCAGACCACAGTCCAACTCAGATTCGGATAGACTTGTTTTGACATGACGTGTCATCGTTCGTTATCTTTGCATTTTCTAAGGATGCAGTGCCATTTTTGAATCTATATAATAGGTACACCGTCAACTGAAGCTTCAAACTCATTGAACATTCAACTTATAAAATGTCACAGATCAGCAATTTTTCACTTTCACCACCCACATTAATATTGATCAATACCTGACCCTTCAGTTTCTTTTTGCAGGTATGCCAACACACAAGAATGGGCAGAGCAAAGTTCAGTGAGCTCTTTTCTTCACAAAGTTACACGGTAAGCGATAGAGGAAGGCATCGTCGACGAACCACCCGGGATACCGTAGTTGGGGGTTAAACTCGCAATTGCGTTTTCGAAGAAGAAATTCGGCAAATTATACATTTGAGAAGCCTAGTGCCATTACCTTGCATTGTTCATTCATTGCCAGCAGCTGAGCCTCTTTCTTGTCCAGTCGAGCAGTTAACTTCACGTTCTCTTCCATAAGTTTCTGAACTTCACTCTCTTTCTGCATTTTCTCCCCTTCCAATTGCGTTGTTTTCGCCACCAATCTACCAACCAAAATCGTGTTACTACAGTTAAAAGACCAATGATTGGTAATAAAGGACGAAACTATATCATTAATGAGAACTAAACTTACCGTTCAAAGAGCCTCTCCATGGTCTGGAATTGCTTCTCAGACGAAACAAGCGTTTCCCTCACATTCATCAGACTGCTCACATAAGCTTTCAACGACTCGAAGTCCCTCTTCACCCGAGAAAGCTCCTGTTCGTTTTCTTCAGCTCGCTGCGTCTGCCGAGTTATCTCATCCACTAAATCCTCGATCCTCTGCTTCATATCGTCCAGAATAGCTTTAGTACCCATTGCAAAAGTTTCCACTTTTTCTAGTTTGCTCGACATGTTCTCAATTTGAACTGCCTTCTTCCTAATTTCCTCCTGACCTATGCATACTTTCTCCTTCTCCATCGCAGTTTCCGATTCTGCAAGCACAACCCTTTTCACTAGAGTTTCCATTACATCCGCTACCACATGTATGGACTTGAGCATTTCCCTGATATAAGCAGCTTCGTCATTCTGGTCATGGCTGTCTTGCCGTGTTTCGAGTTTAGAACAAGTATCTTCATCCGCAACGCCTTCTAATTTTTTGACGGGGTATGACGTCTGCGCTAAATCCGGAAGGGCCATTACTCTTGCCTTTGATTTCAAGTAAGTCAATAACGTTGCTGTGGTTTTCACCCTTCGCCTAAGAACATCCAACTCTTTTTTCCCACCTTCTTTAGATTCCTGTATAGAAGCTGTTATCTCCATGAGCTTTTCCTGTAAAGTAGTAACTTGGTGTTGCTGTCGTTCCATTTCGTGAATCCATGTTTCGTTAGTTTCGCTCAGCTGAGATTTCAAACTCGGAAGATCACTATTTTCTGCAGCCATGTGCCTTCCCTGAAGTAAAACAAAGCAACATCAGAAACAATGAAATCGGAAGATCAAACTTTCAGCATCTTTCAAGTTTCCAAAGAACAATCATCCATTGAATATGCATGAAGAGAAAAGAGATATGCAAAAAGAGAAGTTTCATGGAAATGCAGAATAAGCAGCACACCCTATCATATCAGTTAAACAAAAGAAAGCCCCATCTTGTTGCTTTTTGATAACCCTGCAAATAATTCTCTAGATAAGTGGCACTACATAGCTATGAAATGATAAACGATCTTAAAACGTAATCATATGGCCACTAAAATGCCTGAAGGCATCCAATCCAATTGAGGAATTTCCGCAATGCTGTGAAGTAGAGCCCTTTCCTAAACCACTAGACAACCACATTTCAGCATTCTGAAGCTCCACGGACAAGTTTGAAAACATAATAACCTAGCTAAATGAAAGCCACGATCATTACGAGTTTTTCACAAGGATACTAAGTCAATCGCAGAGAGAACAGCATCAATTTCAATTCACTGGTCCAAATAGCAGACTATAAACCTGGGATTGGAAGCAAGCTGATGTATAAACCTTCTCCCGCGCACAATTAGAACAAAAAACAATTCTTAACCACCTTCAGATAAAAAATCCAGACGCATTATATCACAATTTCGCGATCTAAACCCCACCAGACATAAACCCTAGAAGAGAATTCACAGTCCCGTAAAATCGCCTAACCACACTGAAGAAAAATTGCCCCCACCAAGATCGATCCTACTATAAAACCTCCCAAATTTGGAAACCGTGAAAAGCGATCAGACCCAGCATCCAAATGGACTCCGATCGAAGGAGGTAACTAGGGGGGAGAGAGGAAAACACAAACCTTTGTTCCAATTGCCGATTCGACGGGGGATCGGCCGAATCGCGAGTCGTACGCGTGGAGAAAGAAGATTAGGGGAAGGAGGCAACAAGAAGGGGGGTTGTTAATTGGGACAGAAACAGCCAAACAGGCGGCGACGAGAGGCGATTTCCAGGAGAAAATGAAAGAAATTGGGAAAGCGAGAAGTGGATTGGATTGGATTGAAGGAAAATCAAAAGGAAAAAAAAAGAGAAAGAGAAAAAGAAAGGTTAAAGGGGGACAAGGGTGGTAGGTAAGCTTGGCTGGCGCAGAAATGACAAAGATTTATGCTTTCTTCTTCTTCTTCTTCTCTGTTCTTTGTTTTCCTTCCCCACTTTCTCTCTTCCTCTCCTTTTTCTTCCGTTAATCGTTCTTTCCTTCGTGCTCTCGTTTCCTTGTTGTCGCCTTCCGGTTCCTGCCCCCTGAAATAGTTTTTATCCTCGATTTTGGTATAAAAGTGTTTCTACAAACTAATCCTTGATGTTTATGCTAACTAAACAAACCACATCTTTTAAATTAGCCTACAAATGTTAACCGATATGTCACGAATAATAAGGATGGTCACCATTTTGATTTTACAGTAAGTTTAGAAGTTATATTTCGCCATACACTCGGTAAAAACTTGAGTTTTTATTGTGTAACTTTGGGGTCTAAATACTTCAGTTTTTATCCATGTTTTTGATCTTATTATCTGCATCTTCCACACCGTATGAAGGATTTTTGAGTTACCTTTCGGGTTATCAATTTTAAAAGTCATTTAAGTTATTTCTTAACAGTCTCAAGATCGTGTTTTTCGTCAAAATGATCTGAATCGTAATTTATCAAACTTGTCGTCAGCATTTTGACTCATTCCATCCACTTTGTCGCGTGGCGACGCCACACATGCAAGCCACGCAGGAGAGATATTTTATTTGAAAACCAATCGAACTGATCATGAGAACCGATAAATCCTCCGTGGAAGTTACCAAAAAACAAATAAATATGGCACCTGGATTCCCCGACGGAGGAGGAGGATTCAGCGGCAGCGGTTGTGGTTCAGACTCCTACTTCGCTGGCAGATCGATGAACTCCTCATTCAACCCTAACAAAAACACCACACAGCTTCCTTACAAAGCTCAGCAACAGCTCCCGCAACTCTTCCTCGACCAATCGTCTCGTATCGGCTACCATCGGAACCACCACAACCACCTCCTCCAACAACAACAACAACGGCAGCAGCAACAGTCTCCGGCGAGAAGCTACATGGGAAAATAGCCTCTCCGATTTCCAGGGGATAAATCCAGCCTTGAATTCGTTACTCCTCCGATCAGCGAAGCCGAGGATTTACCGGAATAACTGCAGTGATTTCTCCGGTAATTTCGCTAATAATAATAATTAATAATTTCTCAGCGGAGAACTCGTTGTCCGCTCTTTCTTCTCAGCGTCTCCGGCGAGCAGCTACATGGGAAAAGAGCCATTTCTGATTGCCGCTCCTTCAGCAGCTCAGGATTCAGCCTATCAATGTTCTTCCTCAACAAACACTACAGGGAGTTCCGTTTGCACAAACCTGGAGTCGGAACAACAAGGGAGTTGCCGTCGGGTCCGCCGGGTCGGGTGGACCCGGTCAAGAACCGGAGAAGAAAATGATGAACCAGCTTCGAGAGCTGGAGAAGCAGCTTCTGGGTGACGACGAGGAGGAGGTAGAAGGGGAAGAAGGACAATCCCATGCCGTTTCAGTCATCAAACCAACCGGGCTGCAAATCCAATCGCGGTTCAAAACCGAGTAGTTTGAGTTATGACCGGATATCAAGTATACGTGACTTGCATGCGTAACTGTGTGACGTGGCAAAGTGGACGGAATGGGACGGAAAACGTTCACTGCAAGTCAAAAATATAACTTTGAGATTGTTAAAAAAATGGTATTAGAAGCAACCCCAGGTCTCCTTTTACTACACCAGTGTGTTATATGAAGAGGAACATCCGAAATCACAGATCTGAACACTAGAGAGCAGTTACCAAATCATCACTTTCATTAGATCATGAAAAAGGGAAAGAGGCAGTTCAATACACAGAGGAAAACGAAACATGAACAAACTAGAAATATTACATCAACCGATCCACGGGTCTGAACAAATCAGCCACCAAAGCCGTATAGAGTACGACCCTGCCTCTTGAGAGCGTAGACAACGTCCATGGCGGTCACAGTCTTCCTCCTAGCGTGCTCGGTGTAGGTGACAGCATCACGAATCACGTTCTCGAGGAAGATCTTCAAAACTCCCCTGGTTTCCTCGTAGATCAGCCCGCTGATACGCTTGACGCCACCTCTGCGAGCGAGCCTTCTGATTGCCGGCTTGGTGATTCCCTGGATGTTATCCCTCAAGACTTTCCTGTGCCTCTTTGCTCCTCCCTTTCCAAGGCCCTTTCCTCCCTTGCCTCGTCCCGACATTTTTGTTTTCTCAGAAAATTAGGCGATGAAGATATTATCAGTACTTTGACAGAGAAGAGATGACTGGTTAAGTTAGTTGTGTGACTGTGAATGAGGTGAGGAGAATATATAGGAGGGGGTGAGGATTTTCGAAATATTTAGTTTTGGCGGTTAACTTTTCCGCCCACGATTTTAAAATTTCGCCTCCTGGCGACACGAGTTTTAGATTCACGTACAGCCGTTAGATGGGCTCTTCATCGACGGCTATAGCATCTATCCGTGTGAATTGTGCCTATTATCATCTGAACCGTTGATTAATACCACACCGGATTCCAACACATGAGTGGCATTTAAGTTTATTATTTTAGTTTGAACCGAGCTATCAGCTATGCATTAGAAGTTCAAATTTAGTTTCAATTTCCACATTGATAAATAACCACTTACCTCTTGTTGATTTTTGTTATAAGTAATATTCATTATATTAAAAATGTGTATAAATTAAAAAGAGAGACTGGTGTACTAGAAGTACACACAAAAAAAAGGAATAAAATCAAGAAACAAAAAACTCAACAGAATCAGACCAAGTAAAAGTGTTTAAACATATTTTATTGTCGTTAATAATTTCTGTCCAAAAAGGTTAGTCGTTAAAACTAAACACGATTCAAGACATCCAAGTTTGAAAAACAAAACAAACCCCAAGCCCAAATCAACTAACTTCCCCTATAAGCAAATAACCTAAATTCATATGGATAACTCCAACTTTTATACGGTTATGTTTATTTTGTAACATCGTGAAATCACTTTGTCTTAAAGAAAATGACTATACCTTAAAAGAAAATTCATTTACATAAAAGATAGGATCTATCTGTATCGAACAACGAGACACCCAAACTTTATCTCCTTATTATACAATTTTTCCGATCATCCATAATCACTTTTATCGAATATTCATCCGTAATCACATTTGCTCTCGTAACACAAGTTTTAAGAGCATTTTTATGATATACAATTTTGTTTTAATCATTAAAAATAACATAAAAAGACATGAAAAGTGAAAAAGTACAAAACCAGAAGTAGAAAAAGACGTCGTTTTATAATTTGCTTGTGCGCGAAGAAAAGGGAAACAAGTTCGAAATGACCACCCATTTTTCGTCGCACTTCCTACCTACGGCCAATAGCCGTTTGTCGTCTTCTCCTACGTACCGGCAGAAGAAATTACGTAGCAGCCACCTCTTTGGGCCACCACTTACGTACTACTTAAACCATTTACTCAAACCCCTGCTCACTGAGTCAGTGATCACCATCATCAATAATAAAAGCTCACTTGACGTTTCCCCGCCAAACCATCACCCTCCGTCCAATCCAATCCAAAATATTAAATAAAAAATGGGCGCAACACTCTCCGTCCTAGCATCCGTCGCCGTCCTCCGCAGCACAGTCAAAGATTTCGTCCCGCCAGAAATCCTCACTTACTTGCGCCACCTCACCCGCCGCTTCTCATCGGAACTCATCTTCGTCATCCAGGAGTCCCACGAAGGCTCCACCAACCACCTCTACAAGGCGCTCACCACCTATCTCGGCAGCGCCGCCGTCTCCGTGCCCGCTCCGCAGCGGCGGCTCACCGTCGGCAAATCCGAGAGCATGAAGACGCTAACCTTCGGCCTCGACCGGAACTCGAAGATCGTCGACTACTTCGACGGCGTACCGATGCGGTGGGCCTACCACTCGGAGACGAACTCTGCGATCCACTTCGAGCTCCGGTGGTTCGAGCTCCGGATTAATAGAAAGTACGGCGAATTGGCGAAGAGCAAGTACATCCCTCACATCCTCGATTCGGCGAAGAGAATTAGGGATCTGAGCAGAGTGGTGAAGTTCTACAGTACGAAAACGGGGAGGGACGGGTGGAGCTCGAAAGGGAGGAATCTGGAGCATCCGATGAGCTTTGATACGCTGGCGATGGACGGAGATCTGAAAAAGAGAGTGATCGACGATCTGGATTCGTTCGTCGGAGCTAGGGATTATTACAGGAAAATTGGGAAAGTGTGGAAAAGAGGGTATTTACTGTATGGCCCTCCTGGAACTGGGAAATCCAGCCTGATTGCTGCGATGGCCAACTACTTGAACTTCGATATTTACAATTTGAACCTTTCGGTCGTCAATTCCGACTCTTCGCTTGAGTATTTGCTGCTTCACATGTCCAATCGATCGATTCTGGTGGTTGAAGATATCGATTGCTCCGTAATGTTGCAGAATCGTGAAGCCGCCATGGATCCATCCCTTCCAGAGTCGACTCGGAATCATGGTAATCCGACGATGCAAATACCTCCTCGCCCAAATCAGGTAAATAATTTGCTATCATGTACGTTCGGGGGCGATTGATTTATGACGATTTGATGTACTGAGCCAAATTAAATAAAACTTAAAATACATAGTTTTAAAGAAAAAATATACTAATTCACTTATACAATAAAACAAGTGTTTTTTGACAAAAAAATAAATAAAACAAGTGCGATCCACCATTAGATATTATCGAAGTTCTAAATACGGAAGTGAGTTGGGTCGTGACCTAAGGAGGGCCCTTGTATTCATCATTTACATTTCAAGGGAAAACTAGGGTACCCGAGATTAGTCCCGTCTCACCCATTTTTTGTCTCGCGATGTGATTTTTGTGAATTTAAGTAAGTGCATTTTTAAGCTCAATTTAGTAATTGGTAATGTCGAAACTAGAGGGAGCCAGAAAAAAGTTTGGACTTTCTCATTATCTAGCTCGAATATTGAATTAAATTCCAAATTTTAATGGTTTTGTATTTCGTCTAGTGATATTTAAAGTTCACGAATTATAATCAACCTTGAGTAAATAATAATCACAAATTTAGTTCAAATAATTCAAATTTATAACAAAAAAAAAATTTATTTCAATTAAAATAACAAGTACAATAATTACTTTATATATACTTTAACTTCGTATTTAGTTAAAAAAATGGACTCAATCAATTGATTACTAGATACAAATTTTAGTTTAAATCCGGCTTAGTATATTGTTCAATCTTGGTTTCGTCACTAGTATTTATGAGATTCGAAACTCCGATCTAGAGTTTGATGGGTGTTTTTTGTTTGTACAGGTGACACTATCTGGGCTGCTAAACGCGATTGACGGGCTCCTGTCGTGCTGCGGGGACGAGCGAATTGTGGTGTTCACTACGAATTACAAAGATAGGATTGATCCTGCTCTGTTGAGAGCAGGACGTATGGATATGCATATTAACTTAACGTATTGTACATTCTCGACGTTTAAGCAACTCACTGCTAATTATTTGGAGATTAAGGATCACACATTGTTTGAACAAGTGGAGAAGTTGATATTAGAAGTTGAGGTGTCTCCGGCAGAGATTGCAGGAGAGCTTATGAAAGACAGAGATCCAGATAGTTGTCTAAATGGTATCGTCAGGTTTCTTGAAATCAAGGTACTTCATATGATAATCAAATCAAGCACATATTTTTCCAGTGTTTCAAAACAATTACGTAATGCCACTAGGAGTGAAATCGAGACGTGAAAATGATTTTGTTTCTGATTTTTTTAAATGCATTATTCTCAAATTCCATATTTGAATTCCCACTTTCGAATCCAATTCAAGATGTTTTGTCCAGGAATGAAAATTTAAATACGGGATTCAAAATTTCGAATTAACAAATTTTTATTGAATTATATACATCCATCAATTATAACAATTTTTTATTGAATTATAACTCACACATGCCAACTATCAGTAGGAATGTATCGATCTTATTTTTATTGTTATCAGTAGGATTTTTATATTCGGGTTTCGCTGATACGAATCTCATTTCCCGATGCCTGACTCCGGATCCTAAATGCGACATTCTTTCTTTTGGTTTCTTTCCAGAAAGCAGAAGTGAAACTGAAACCATCTCCGCCGGAAGAAGAAGAAACTCGTGGTGGGGACGAGACGGGTGACAAGGACGAGAAGGAAGCGAACGGGGTCGTTGATTGCGATTCGAAGATGGAAGTCGGTGGGTACATGATTGCGGAACACTTGGCATCGACGTTGGAATCCGTCCTCGCGGAACACGGAGACATTGCTGCAAACTGCACATTGCAGACTAAGGATTGCCGATCGCTGTTTTTAGAACTTGTTTGTGAAATGGCGAAGAAGCTGGAAGCGTCAGAAGAGAAGAAGCTAACGAAAGCTGAGGTGGCCTCCATGAGAAACTGTATTAGAGATATGCAGTCGATGAAATTGGAGGTGGGTTGGCTTAGTGGACGATTGGGTGAGATTAATATTGTTCCCTTCATCTCTAATGGAACAGTGGGAGTGCCGCCGTGAAGATATAAGAAAATGTTGATGTTACTTTGGGTGCCCCAGTCCTTGTATTTTTGTTATAACGAGACTTTCGGCTAATATAAGATAGAAGATAGAAAAATAAATAGATGTCTATTTTTTGAAAACATAGTGGATTCAAACCCAAAATCTTCAGGTAATCAGATACATATTTTACCATTAGAGTAACTCCACTTGAACGTATGTGTGTATCTTGAAAATTGAATAAATCAACATATCTTTTCTAAATTTAGAGTGTTGTTTTATAGTTTTTTGTATGAGTAGATCGAAACTCTCCGTTAATATAAGAAGGCAGAAATTAGATACTATATTGATATCTATTTCGTATGGGTTTACTGGATACATTGCTTTACCACCGGAGCAACTTCATTTGGACCTGTTTCATAGTATATCTTAGGAAGTCAAATATCTTCACACATCCATGACTCATCTACTACCAGCGACTGATCCATCAATAACCGATTTACTTTGTGGTTGTGGGCTTATGTCTCCCATATAAAGTGAAGTCGATGTTTCGACGTGCAGATTTCTCGAGTTATTTTAAAATAGAATCATGTACTGATGATCCGAAGGGTTCGAATTCGAATTGCTGAAAATCGCCCAAGTCTCCTAACTAAACAAGGACAAGAACTCAAGAACCACTTATTATTAGGTCTCGGAATCCCTTTTTACCGTTCATAGCTTACAGAATTCAGAAGACCAGAACAAGTCTGACTCCGCGTCCTTCCGCACTCCACACTTGCCTCTCAAATTTCGTATCAAACTCGCATCTCAGCCCATGGCTCACAAGAACGGAACAAAAAACGACGACCCTTTCCTCCATCAATACCAGCCTGAGGATCTCCGAATCGCGTCGGAATTCCTCAACACCTGGCTCCCTTTTCTCTCCAAAGGTCTCTGCAACGGCTGCTCCCAATCTCTCTCCGATCGCATCCGTTCTCTCGACCCAAGTAAGTTTCGGATTTCAATTTCGATTCTCCAATTAGGGTTTTTTTCCCTCGTTTATTATTCTAATTGGGGATTGTTTTTACTAGAATTCAATGGCTCGCCCGATCAGTCACGGTCTGAGAAATTCCCGGTCTCTTCAATTGTGGAATCTTGTGGGCACGTCGTGGAAAATCACAACGATGACGATTTTGATAAGAATTCGTTGGGTAGCTGGAATGATGGGGCTCATGGAAGTTCCGATTCAGTTCCCGGGGATACCGCTAGGGGATTGCTTGGTCCGCCGCCGGGAACTGAAACCTCGGGAAATCGGATGTCGTGGGCCGATATGGCGCAGCAAGAGGATGACGAGCTTGAGGATGAAGAAGATCACTTGCGTTCAAGCGTTGATAATACTCCTCTGGTAGCGAAGGCTGTGGGGAAGCCTCAGTTGTCGAGGGAGAAAAGAGAGTATCTCCGGTTTATGAATGTGCAGAGGAAGAAGGATTTCATTTGCTTCGAGAGGGTTTGTGGGAAATTGGTAAACATCCTTGAAGGACTTGAACTTCACTCCGGTGTTTTCAGTGCGGCCGAGCAGAAGAGGATTGTGGATCACGTTTTCGAACTTAAAGAGAAAGGCATGAAAGGAGAATTGAAAGGTAAATCTGCCAATCAGTTCATAGCTATTCTTTGCCATTGGGTCTCTCTTTTTCTACAAGTTGGAATTTGATCTACTCTGATCGCCATGCTATTAGTAGCAAACTAGCTGGTCAGTGGTTACCCTTTTTCTCCTTTTACATCTTGCAACTAAAAGATGCTTTCTTTTGATTAAACTATCAGTCAAATTGTTATCCGGTAGTAGTAAAGAGGTTTTCAATCAAAAGTTGTAGGCGAGTGAATCTATGTCTACTTGGAGCACTTGTTGGTTAGTGGTCTCTGCTGTTACTATGCAGATTCATATAATTTCTTTGTGTTGGTTTGATGCTCTTGAATTTGGAGTGGGGGGGATATACATTCATAGCCGTGGGTTTGTGCCTGTTTATTCTCTCTGCCATGTCGCCTGTGGTTTCTATTTGAACTTCTTTTTTGCCATTTTCCGAATTCCAGCTTGTTGAAAGTTACGATCTTTCTATAACTAATTTAAGAACTGTTTCAATTCCTTGAGCAGATCGCACATTAACAGCTCCTCAGAAGTGGATGAGAGGCAAAGGGAGGGTCACTCTGCAATTTGGATGCTGCTATAATTATGCAACCGTGGGTTCTGACCTGTCAATCTACATAATCAAACGTATTCACTCTCTTCTGATGATAAAAGAGTATTGAAATTGGAACCTTTATCTTGCAGGATAAGAATGGTAACCCACCTGGCATACTGAAAAATGAACTGGTGGATCCTATACCTCACCTTTTCAAAGTCATAATAAGAAGATTGGTAAAATGGCATGTTCTGCCTCCCACCTGCGTACCAGACAGTTGTATTGTCAACATTTACGATGAAGGAGACTGCATACCACCCCATATCGACAACCATGATTTCCTCCGGCCATTCTGCACCGTATCTTTTGTTAGTGAGTGCAATATATTGTTCGGGACTAATTTAAAAATCGTTGGCCCTGGCGAGTTCTCTGGCTCCATGCCGATTCCTTTGCCAGTCGGGTAAGTTTCAACTTCTCAATCTCATTTCTTGAACTATTGTTTCTTCCTTTAATGCTACATAAATTGCCGTAGAATGAAATCTCACAGTCCTCAATATCTTTCTAGCTCTGTGCTTGTACTAAATGGAAACGGAGCTGATGTGGCTAAACATTGCGTGCCGTCAGTCCCAACTAAAAGGTATCCCCTTTCATCATATACCAAAATCGTATTCTTATTCAGTGAAACCATATATGTGGCCTCTCATCTTGCTAACGCTAAACTTTTCACTTCTGTGTTCTGTAGAATATCCATTACGTTCAGAAAGATGGATGACACAAAGTGGCCTGCTGGGTTTGTTCCAGAGCCTGATCTGCAGGGACTTCAGCCATCAGAGTTTGAAGCAGACAAGGCAATAACTCGGTCCAACTCCCCGAAATCTGAGCCGTACAAAAGAAGGCAGCCATTAGAGACAGAAGGTAATAAGATCGATTTCAGAAGAGCAGTCTCCTCAGAGACGCGAAATGCCAATCGAGGAAGGGGAAGGGGGAGGCTGGGTCCTCGACAGAAGGTGACGTTGGGTTCTGAGAATTGGTAATAAAGAGCCGAGCTCTCTGTTTCATGGCCTGCAGAAACAGGTGACCGATACCTTCCATAGTCTTTGATTCTTTACTTAATTTGTTCCGAACTCTCTACAAAACTTGTGTAACTGAATGGGGTCTAGGGAAAATACCAAATTTATGCCTTTGTTGTATTGATAATTCGTCTGAGAGCTTAGTTGGAGTGGAATTCTAGTTTCAGAAGTTAGCTATAGTTTGATGATACAATTGATATGTTCTTGTGTTGAGGTGAAGATGAAGCAGTTGAAGTGTGTAATACTGTATACCATTATTAATTTTTCATGAAAGAGTGGCTATAATAAAGTTTTAGTTTTGAAGTGATTCAGTTTGATTAATTGTGTTTTAGGGTTTTTACAGTTACTACAAGTCCATATTCGTTGAATAAATTACACAAGAGAATTAGCATCCTCTTGATAAACTAATAATCAATGGCTATGCCCTCCTCTATCTCTGTCACTTGGTAGGAACGTCTCCTATCCAGAACCAGTTCAATATTATCCATAGCTTACACAAAAAAGGGCCTTTATGATGTTGAATTGGACTAACTAAATATTGCATCACTCACTATCTAAATTGTTGATTATCAGTCTTGTTGAAGACTAGATACGCTTCAATGATGTCCGTGTTCAAAATTACGGAATCAGGATGATCGGAGGCCCTGGACAACATTAAAAGTTTGAAGGGAATTTGAAAGCATACTTGATGAAATTCGGAAACATATTAAGCAAAACTTCAATTTTGAAAATTTTATGTACAATTTCATTGTTTTGGAAAAGAAGAATTCTGAGCGGACCCACCTAATTTTGGTGAATGGTGAAAATTAAAGGAGAAGGTTAGTCGTCGGTTGGAGTATTGGTGGCGGTGGTGGCGCCCTATACGGACGGTCGATAGAGAGGTCTGCTTCCAAGTATATATAGGAAGGAAACAGAGAAGAGCAAAATGACAAGTAAAGATTGGGGGATTTGGACGTTCCAACCAAACCCACCTTATTATTTGTCAACCTCAATTAACCATCTATTACAGTGAAGTGGACGCCAAGAAATTCTATCTTAACCACTTGTTTTAACTAATTCTGTTGCCTACTTCACATTCCTTCCCCCTACTTATATAATACCCACCATATCCATATCCTTGTCCTCAATTTCACAAGCAAAATTTCACACATTTAACACAACCCATTGTCGAACCGTATAACGATGCAAAGAGAAAAAGGTCATGTGGTGGTGATGGGTCGAGCAGAGATCGATACTCGAGCCCCCTTCAGTTCTGTTAAAGAGGCTGTCATGTTGTTCGGCGAGAGAGTTTTGGCTGGTGAAATCTATGCCAACAAGCTCAAAGAAGTAAGATATTTTTATTTATATTTTCAGTTTAATAATAATCGAATTGAAAAAATGTTGAAATATGATATTTAAATTAGTCAAAATTATGCGATACCAAATGACATGGAAATAACAAGGTTTTCATAACCGAATTGAGAATCAAACTAGTGAAGTTGAAGGTTCAAAATATGATGGTACAATCAGTATTTTTGGGTCAAATCATTATAATTATTAAATAAATAAATAAATATTGCAATTAAACGGGTCAATTTTAGTACAAGTGTAGACGTGTAGTGATTCTATATTTTTATCGGCCAATCTCGAATAAGAATGATACGTATGTATATGTGCATGATCAGATTAAGGAAGAGAGTGAAAGCCGCAACGCGGCAAGGCCGCGCGTGGAAGCGGTGACGGCGGAGCTGGAAGAGACAAAGCTGAGCCTAAAAAAAGCCAAAGAGGAAGGCAACTTGATGTCCTACCGAATCAAGTCTTTACGAGAGGAGCTCGAGCTGACCAAGAAGGAGCTTACCCAGATTAAAACACACCAAAAATACCAACACAAACACCACGCGCCACCACATCCAGCCGCTGACGACGACTCTGAGATCGAGGTGGAGGATCTCAAGTTCATCGAAACCTCGGCCAAGCTCAACAAACTTTTCGTCAGCAGGAAAGGAGTCGACAATGATGACGAGGACGACGATGATGAGCTGTCGGAGGAGTTTGATCGGAAGAAGAGGCCGTACGTGAAGTTCGCCAGCCCGCCTTCCTTGGCCAAAGTCATTGTGACCAGAGAAGAAATTATGATGCGGCCGCAGAGGTCGACGTCGACGCCTCATGTTGCTACGTCGTCGTCTTACGGGAAGAAGAGCCACCACCAGCCTGCGGCGGCGGCGGCGGTGAAGAGACGGTCGATGGTGCCGGTGTTGGGCTGGATGTTTAATAAGAAGAAGGGAGGCCCAGCCCACTCGGCAGATCATGTTGGTGGCAGTTATGGTCAACCGCAGCGATACTGAAGTCAACATAAAGGTCGATTCATATTTTTTGACTTTTTTTTGTCTGTATGTGATGACGATGCAATTTGTTTTGGTCTGATGTTTATACTTGAGAAAATTGTATCTTTCCCCCCTTTACTTTACCAAAGCAACAAGTAAGCCCCTGCTAATAAAATCTGCTAAGAAAATTGTATCTTTTGATTTATCAACAATGTCACGTCATCTATGACGACACGTGGGTGCTGAGTAAGTTAAAATAATTTGAAATTAATTTAATATTTGGTGGCTGAGATTGAGGTAAATATAAGAATTTTTTTAAAATATGATTAAATCAAAAATTATGTAGACAGTCAAGTCGAAATCAAAATTATAAAAAATGAAAATTTTCAAATCTTATGGCACGAAGCACGTCCTACTATTCAGGGCGCATCGCATCATAATATTCGCCAATGCATTATTTGATTTATTTAGATAAACTCAGATTTATACTTTAACACCTAAACTTTTGTGTAATTGCATTTTAGTCACTTATTTAGTTCGTAAAGTGTGCTTAATTGAATTTCGATTTTCGATGAGTTAGGTTAACGTTAATTGGCTAAGAAATTGGTTAAAATGCACTAAATTATTAAAAACGTGAGCTCAATTCGTATCTGAACTGAACTCGGATTAAACGTAATAGATTTTAAATTGAACTATGAAATTTTTGTTATAACTACTGAAATGTATTACAGCAGTAAAAGATAGCGGGGTTCATTTCATTGGCTGATATGGGATAAGTAAAATTGCATCGTTTGCACTAGCGGCCTTTTTCGAGTCGCAGCTTGAGCATAAGAAAATGTGATTTTTTTTATAGTGGGTTATGTTTGTCCGATTTGATTCAAACTTAAATGCATCGAATCATATTTAAATGTTTAAACCCAATATATAAATTTTGATAAGATAAACAATTAGCAACCGTACGTGAAACAATCACATATCATCAATATGAAAAAGTATGGAGGACAATATTGGGTTGACCGAATTTTGTGTTCTCGACCACAAGGCTGAACTCAACGATCGAGATTGATTTGAATTCTTGACAACAACACTGAACTCAATAATCGAAATTCATTTGAGTTCTCGACCACAAAACTTAACTCAATGATCTACACTACCGCCGGATGACTAGACATTGGTCCAGCCAGCCACTTTCACGCTACTATATATACATCCCCATACATACAATACATTTGAATACGCCATTTTTAAAAAAAGAAGTAGTCGCACAACTTTTGTCTCAATCTCATAGATACCCTAATGTATATTTCTGCTGTCCCAATTCTCACAAACACAAACCCAACACCAAATCAATCAATGGACACATCATCGCCGCCGCCGTCACCACCGTCACCCAGTCCAAGGAGGAGGAGAACCAAAAAAACCGCAATTCCCTGCCTCCCTAGCCTCAGATCCTCCTCCTCCTCCTCCACCACCTGCTCAGCCATGAACCACCACCGCGTCCCCCCTACGCCCCTTCTAGAACGTTTCCGTGGAGCCGTCTTCCGCCTCATGATGATCTCCGCTCTTTCCAACTCCTCAGCATCGGTCCCCACCACTCAAGACCAGGGTAAAGAGTAACAGGCCGCCGCCTTCTGATCACCACCACCGCCGCCTTGCTCATCACGAGGATTCTCGCCACAGCGAAGCAGTGGCGGATTGCATATAGTTCATCAAGAAGACATCCGCAGCCGACGATGACGATGAATTCGCCGGCAGAGGCGGAGGAGGAGACCGGTGTGATTATTCGGCCGGGAACATCCGGTGTTTCTCCGACCCCAATGACTCGTTGATGGCTGTTCCGGTCATCATGTGAAACAAATTCAAATGGGTTTTCTCGTAATTAATGCTTCTTTTTATGGGCGATTAATGTTTCTGTTTCTTTTCTTCCTATTTTGGGGGTTGTATCTCGTGATAATTGTTGTGAAGTGAAATGAGTTCACATCAACTAACAAGAATTCAAAATTTGACTCCACCGGTTTCAGTTCATCTTCAGATCTTCAACGTTGATATCCAACGCTCAGAATGTGGGAGGAGGAGAAGAAGACTATTGATTTACCAAAAAAAATAAAATTTGTAATCGAGTGGTTGTAACATCTAATTTTATTCTAAAACATGTCGAGTTTGAAAACTGAAATTTACAATCATTTTCACATCTTTGTGATGATATCATCGATTTCACATCTTTCAATGAATTTGGAACCATAGTATTTCAATGCTGACTGTATGTCGTCATTGGTAAGGGAGGAAATTAATAGACGAAGTTTTAAAACACTGAACGATAAGAGATTATTTCATTATATCCATAAGTCCAACTTTATTCTGTGCAGGTAACTGAAATAAATATCAAATTATTAGTTCACTAAAGCTTTATAAATCAACACTAATATAATATTTACTTTCTTCCAATTTAATTAAATTAACAATTAAAAATAAGAAAGGAAAACGATAACGACGGTGGGGTGGGCTTATGTTTCTGAAAACAGTCCATGTGGGACCGTCTCATGTTAAATGGGCTACAGAAGGGCGGGCTCATTAACAATTTGATAATTGGGCCTGTTTTATTGAACTGAACATCCGGGTGATGGAGCGAGCTGCTATTATGGGTTTTGTCGTTGGGCTTTGAGTTCTCCAATTATTACTACAAAATTACTACTCACTCAAAATCTGAACTTGAATTTGAGGAAAAGACTCCGGTACATATGTGTATATGATATACTTCATGTATCATATTTTTGTATATATATTATACTTAAAACTAAGATTTTTGAGGTTCTTGTTTAGTGTTTAGGGTTTAGAACATAGGGATAAGTATTTAGAGTCTAATTAAGGGCTTTATGATTGGTTAATTTAGATTTATGGTAAAAAATCAGAGTTTAGAGTATGATTAAGAATCTGATTTTATGATATAATGTTTGAGGGTTAGAATTTAGTATTTAGGGGTTTAAACATTATTATTTAGTGTTTAGGGTTGCATGTGAGGTGTTTAGGATTTATTGTTTCGGTTTTAAAATCTTATAATGAATGTTTTTAGTTTTGAATGTATCGTATACACATATGTACCGGAGTCTCCACCTAAATTTGATTAAGGTCGTAATATTTTTTTTTCTAAGATAGAAGACAGGAAATAATTTGGTGCCTATTTCTTGAAGTATACTGGATTGAATCCAAAACTTTCGAATAGTTAAACACACACTTTACCACTGAAGCAACCCACATTGAATATATCATAATGTGTGAAAATAAATAAATTGTGAAATAAGTATGTTAGATATTTGTGGGTACAAATGTATCTCATTTAGTAAGAATTAAGAAAATAGTAGTCTAATGTCTTTTTTAAGAAGTCAGAATTCATAGAAACATGGACATTAATTGTTAATTTCTAGTAAAATGAGTATTTTTATTCATATATTCTGACAAAATAAACATATTTTATAATGGATAGCGATATGGTGTCTTTACTAAAATTATCGGTACTTTTTACCCGTTACTCGATCTTTTGATAGATAAACAGATTTCTAATATCTAATTTTTTAAAGATAAGAATTTACCTATCTAAAAGAATAGATCGATCGATTTAAACAATAAATAGATTTGTTAAAAATGTTGATTTGTTGTTTTATTTACAAATGCAGTTGTATAAAGAAATTTAAGATGGGATGTAATCTTATGTTATAATAATTAAAAATTCAACCAAATTTAATTTAAACTTAATAAGGTTAAATCCCCATGCACCCACAACCCACAGGGTGCACCTTCTCCTAATATACAGTAATTTTTTGATATTGAAATTCTATGTTCTTAAAATAATAAGAATCTGGGATGACAATCTGATGCAGCAGGTTACCATGCCATCTAACTCAAATTTAAGTTTGTTGGTGCTAGGCAAATGAATATGATCAGCGCCAGCAAATATGGACATGTTGTTGCAACCCTGGAACTTCCCCCCTCTGACAAAATCTCAAAGAGTATCAAGATCTCTCAAGTTCCATGTAATGTCAACAAGAAGATGCCAGATCTACTCTGACATCAATACATGAATGTAATGCTGCTGACTCTTTTAACCACTGTGCCAATCTACACTGCAATCCAATTATTGATACACTCAATTATTCGTAGCTCATCTGATCTGATCTGAGCTGTTTTTGAGTTTTTTTTCTGCAAATTCTCTGCTGCAATCTGTTGCCTTCAAGATGTGAAATGAAGAACCGAAGAAAAAAGCCACGAAACAGATTCATCTCAACTCTAAACCCCTAAAATCTTCCATTGACTTCATGATGAGTAGTATTTTTCTCACTATAGATGTCAAACACTCAAGAAGAATGTACATCCGACCCAGAACATTACCGTCCATCATCACTCACTAGCTATATCCAACCCAACCCTTTTTTCCGAAAAGCAAACAACTTTACATTATTACCAACTCCCCACCTTATACACGTTTTACATTCTGTGGTCCTCTCACTAAAAAAAGATGTGCTCTCAAACTGGAAGTGTGCTTTGAAGTACAAGATGCCGTCTTTGGGTTTTTGAGCTTCCTCAAATATCAACTTCCAGCCCAGAAAAAATGACAGAAAAGTAATCAATACCGCTCTTCTTCCATAGCTCAAATTGGTTCTTAGAGTCTCCGAGAATTGCGGTGGCCGGATGGACTTGGCAAAGTTCTTGATCCCATGCTTGCAGTTCTTAGAAGTCTGCGGAACTCCGAAAGGCTTATTTTGCCATCTTTGTCAATATCTGCCTCCTCCAGAAGTGGGTCAATTGAGCCCCTTAACCCAGTGTGCTGCAATGTCAAACCAAACCCAAATTAGAAATGCCCCATTCCTCTTTCAGAACAAGTAATCAATGTCTTAAAAGCCAAAACCAAGCAGAGTTTTCATTACTGAATCGCTTATGGTCTTACCATTCTAAGCTCGTCAGGGGTTATATAACCATCTCCGTCGATGTCAAATTTGTCAAAAGCAGCCTGAGATCGTTCCTCCCACTTCTCAGAGTTGTGTTCTTGCAACTGATGCACATGCAGAGCAGCTGCCACGAACTCGGGGAAATCAACTAGTCCATCTGTGTTACTGTCGATCTGCCATAAGTTTCAGGAGTACGAGAATAAAGATCGTGACTAATGAATATTCGGATGAAGTGTAGAGGAAGTGGTGCGACTGGAAGAGATGGGAGGGAGGAAAGCTTACCGCTTGAAGAATTTCTAGAACACGCGACTCTTTCAACTTCCAAGGAAGATCTTTGGCAAGTGCCTGCATATGGTGCAATGTCATCAATATCATAATAACTAGAGAGTAACACACGACCAAGCTTCAAAGACATGGAACTTGGAAGAGCAACAGGGAACCGACCACCGACCTGTCTCATCTCTTCAAGACTGATAGAACCATTTTTATCAATGTCAATTGCATCAAATTGGTCCTTGAGATCAGCTAGCTCCTCTTCGTTAATTGTGCTAGCCAATGCCTGCAAGGAATCATCGATCTTATAAGAAACCGGGAAGAAAATTATAAACCATATCTTCTTTTACTCCTCAGATGATTCTATCAATGGTTGTTTACCCTGAGAGCAAACTGTTTCAAACGGCTGTACTTCACAAATTGTCTCATGTTCTTCAGAACAGATATGTCAATTGGAATCTCGGATGCATCTCCTCCTTCACGAACCCATGGGTGTGCTGTAAAAGATTGAAACCCATAAGAACTTTTCAAACCAAAAGTATGATTCGAAAAGTATAATTGGATAAAACATATACTTAACACTCTTTTACAAGAGGATGGAAAACTAACAAAGAGCTTGAGCGGCAGTGAGTCTAGCACGGGGATCCTTCACAAGCAACTTCCTTATGAAATCTTTGGCACTGTGGCTGATAGTTGGCCATGGTTTGCGGCGGAAATCAGGTTTGTTTCTTAAGACCTGCAAGTACTAGATATTAGCAAACTAGAGAAATAGCACTTAGAGACATCATGAAGTGAAATGCAGGATATGGAAAAAAAAGTAGAAGCTAGGAAATGCCAACTCTATTCAGAGCACGTCAAGTATTATACAGAGAAATTGAGAGAGAGGGGGGGGAGGAGAACAGAAGGGCCAGCATCAAAACTAAGATTGTTAACGCACCTCCTTGAATATGCCATCCTCAGTCTTATCCCAAAAGGGCCGCCTTCCACAGAGCAAAATATACGTAATAACACCAATGCTCCAGACATCTGATTCAGGTCCAGACTTCCGTTGTAGGACTTCAGGAGCAACATAATAAGCACTGCCAACAATGTCATGGAACTTCTTTCCTGTAATCGATTCGATGTAACGATAAGGCATTAGGGTTTTCCGAGATGGCTGACATAGTATTTCAACCACTATGCAACACCACTCACCTGGCTTTATGTAGTCTGACAACCCAAAATCTGTAGCCTTCAGAGCTGAGTCCTCTTTTGTGGACTTGAAAAGAAAATTCTACAGGCAAGAAATATGGAATTGTTGAGAAAACCGATTGTGCATAATTTCCTTTACACAATGGGATATGCATGGGATGCTGAGCGCAATCTCCATGGGGAAATACACGTAGCAATACTCACTATACCTCGGGTTTCATATCACGATGGACTAAACCGTGTAAATGGCATTCCGCTGCTACTTTGAGCATCTGCCGTACAATTACTGCTGCATCTTTCTCACTATACCGGCTGTCCTTTCTGGATGAATAATAACCAGCACGATGCTAGTCAGATACCAGAACACTCAAAACCAGAATAATTATATCAAGGATAACATTTTAAAGATGATTCATGAAGATCACATTTCTTACTTGGCTAGTATGCGGTCTAGCAGTTCACCACCTTCACATAACCTGAATAAACCGAAGAAACACAATGATTAGTGCATGAAAGATGAACTTAGAGAACCAAACACACAAAAATGGACTTATCTAAAAGTACTAATCATCAATGAAGAAACTTACTCCATAACTATAAAAACATATGAATCATCCTCGAAAGCATTAACAAAGTGAACCACGTTCTCATGCCCTGCAAGTTGCCGCAAAATCTTCACTTCTCTTTTGACGTCTTCAACAGCAATCGGAAGAATCATCTATAAACAAGACCAAGCATTAATTCAGACAAAAAGACAACCATCTTTCCAAACTCATGATGAACAGAAGAGGTTATAGCTGCTTTCCCCTAAGACTAAATCTCGAAACTAGAATATCCAAATTCAATAGCCTAATAATGCACAAGAGAGAACATGCAGGCTTTCTGAGAACTCTTCAGTTCTGCTTAGCAGTAAATCTTTTCGATCAACACAAAGCTAGATTCAACTCTGAAGCTCAAACTATCAAGTAGTAATCGTCCACAGAAAGAATGACATGAGATGTTAGCAAATCAGAGCTAGTAAAAGCTGCTTTTCTGTTGAGCCATACTATTTGTTATCAGTCAACTGGAAACAATGTTCTCAAAACCCAGTCCTTGAAATGGATGCAGAAGTCTGAAAATGGATTGGCTCAAATTAGGAAAGTACAACTATCTGCCAAGAGAATATATCTATTATTATCCTTCAAAAGCTTATTATTATTATCAGGATCTAGTTATCAGTCAACCATTCTGATGATTCAGGAACAGGATTAGAAATTTCCCAGGCCAAACTTCTCATCCAAGACACATAAGGAACCAAAAAATAAAAGAGGAAACAGAAACTAAGGCCTACCTTGCCTTTGTCAATCCGCTTGACGGCAACACGATCTCCATTACCCTTATCCGTAGCAACATACGTATACCCAAATTGGCCATGACCCAACAGTTTCCCAATCGTATACCGCTTATTGAAATCCTTATCGTATCCAAAATCCGTCCTTTTACCAAAAGGAACCGTCCCACTAACTCTCCTCGATCCCATCTTCCCTTTCAACTTCACTTGCTGCTGTTCCTGCTGCGGCTTCTTACTCGCCTTCTTCTCATTCGCGTCATTCTTATTATTAGTAGTGTTCGCCGCCGTCGACGCCGACGAACTCTCTTTATTATTCGTAGCCGCCGCCGCCGCCCGGGTTGCGCCGCCTGCTGCAGCTGTGACGTTGTTGTTGTTACTGCTGGAGCCACTGACCTTGGATGTGGAGAAGCAAAGCCCCATGGTAGGCGGCCGGGGGGGGGGGGGGGGGGGGTTATTAGACGATCAACAAAACAGAAGAAGGAAACTCGGCGATGTATGTAGCGAAATTTGAATGTGGTGGAAGATGAACAAAAGTCGAATTGGAGAAAAAGAGCGGCGGGTCTTTATATTAGAATCAGGGGGTTGAAGCCTTGAAGGCAGAAGATTTGTTGGTTTGTTTGTTTGTTTTATTGTTTATTTTGAAGAGGAAACGGAGGAGGAAGAGAGGAGGAAGATGGGAAGAAACGGTGGTGCTTCCGCTTCGCTGGTGGTGGCCATGGCTGGTCAAAATTACGACCCCTTCTCTTTTCCTATTGTTTATTGTTTTTCTTCTTTTAATTTTATGACGGCGACAAGTAGAAATTTAGTTTTTTATTTTGCAACCTTTTTACGGTGGAAGTGAGCTGAAATTTGTTTAAGGAAGGTGAAAGGATTATGATTACAACTGTAATTATTAGCTGTAATTATCTGGAGATTATATTAAACGAAGACTTATCTGTTAAATACTTTGGTTTTGTTTAGTTTAATTGGTGGGAGAGAGTTGTTGAATGTTGAGGGTATATTCAATGTTGAGAGTGCATCTTTCTTTCTAACAACTCCACAACCTTTTTCTTGTTAAGTTTCCAATTTGCGACAAATTAGGCAACTTCCCTTCCCAAGTTTTAGATTCTTGTCACGGAATATCCGAGGTGGCAGAACAAATATATATCAAAGTTTATCCAGAATTTCATTTTTATGATGATGAATATCATTAACAATATATTTTTTTTAAAATATACACAAAAAAATGGAATGAAATTCATTATGGGTGATGTTATATACAGTTTATATTTTACTTTGTGTCGTTTATATTTTATCGTAAATGGACTATTATACCCTTTATGAAAAAATTACAAACTCAATCCGGTTTTACTTTGCGCCGTTCGTTTTTTTACTAACGCAATCCAGTTTCACTTTTTTGCAGTCCGTTTTTGTATATAAATATTATGGAAATTTATAAATACAAAAATGGAGCTAAATAAATATTACTTACAAGTACTCTTAAAAAATTAACATATTTTTAAAAAATAATTACAAACATTATAAATAAATAAAAAATATATAGATATCTTCCGTATATTCAAAAAACAATAAGTATTTATTTTAATATTTTATTTTTAATTATAAATAAAAAGTATTAAATAAATATATCTTACGAATATTATAAAAAATGGACTGAAATTTGTAAAAACGGACTGCATGAAGTGAAAATGTATTGTATGGAGTAAAAATGGAATGTGTTTGTAAAAACGGACTGCACGAAGTAATTTTTTTAATTAATGATATTTTAGTCTATTTACGGACTGTATGAAGTAAAAATGGACTATGTTAGTAGAAACAGACTGTACAAAATAATTTTTTTAATTAAGAATATTTTACTCTATTTTCAAATTACACAAAGTAAAAGACGAAGGGTATATAACATTGAGCTTCATTATTTATTAGTTTATATCGTATTGAAATATATATTATGGATTGTGTGCTAGCAAATTTGAGAGCTTAATATATTTCACTTGTGTTCAGGGTTCTCACAATCCTATGTGAAACTCGTGTTCTTTATTCATTTTATTACAAATAACGAGTAAAATTAATGGGGGAGACAAACACACCATCAAACAAGTTAAATAAAATGTGAATGAATATATAGGAAGAAGCAGAATGCACTCATAGATTGGAGCCACCCTTGAGTGGATTAGGCGAGACGCACACTGGCTGTACTTCTTCTACCACACACGACAACAAATGATGATTGGTCTCTCCGGCGTCAGGTACTCAAAGATTACAAAAGCAATTGCACCACTTCTTACCTTTCTCATCTCTTTTGAGCATTGAGACTAGTCCGTATTATTCGACGTAATACTGGATTAGGAGCATCGAAAGTCCAGGATTATGACATCAATGCTAGAGGAAGGATTAGCTAAAGCATTCATGATGATTTCTTAACCACGTGTTTTTGCATGGTGTAGTTGGATTATCATACAATGAATCTTCACCAATTCCAGCTCCTTAGTTTATTCTCTACTTCATGTTCGTTCGTTCATTCATTCATTGGTGTTCTTTAGCCCTCTCTGTATATTAAGTTTGCATTTGGAGAAGATATCCAACTCATCGACTCTGTTCCAATTCCACGATACTCTGTTTTCATGCATTTTTTAATGAACCGACGCCAACGAACCTTACTGGAAATGTGATCTCTGTTCTATTCGCAACAACCTGATCTTGTTCCCTACTCATTTACTTACTTATAATAAACCCATTGTGTTATTATAATAATTAGGACAAATTAAGAAACGGAAGTCAAACAAAATTACCGGGGGGGCCATACACGTTAATCAGGCCTTGGGAATAAATTAACCATAAATTAATTATTGTATTTGATGCTGTGTTTAGTACTGGTGTGCCTTAGTTAGCTAGCTAGCTTGCTGTGTTTGGTCATCTCTCTAGTCAGAATGATGATTTGATTCCGAGGCAGGGCAGCCTCCATTATGTTAACCACCGACGGCTACCCATATATATATATGGTTCATACAAAATTTATTTTGTTAATACGTTTTTGACTAATTAACTAGCTCGGTTCAAACTTGAAAGGGAGACTTGAATTTTCATTCGGATCAAATTAAATCAAAGCTCAAATTTTCGACCTCTATCGACTCGTTTGTTGTCATAACGTTTTTGACATAGTTAGTTTATAAATAGACCACTGTGGTAGCGACAAGTGTTGTGGCGTAGCGGACGAGAATAAAATAAATATATTGCACTAATACACCACACGCTGTAAATATTTTCCAGGCAGGTTGGAAGTGGCGTTAGTCCGCCACACTTAAAATCACTATAGATGGGTGATTACCACCGCAATACCATAATGACGACACTTAAGCCAACCTCCTTAGACCACTTTACTGTGGTAATATTAATAATGCAATATACAACGACCATTCTCTAAATTGCCAAGCACAAAACGGTAAGTAAATAACACCGGGATTTACGTAGTTCCCCTCCAATGCGGAGAGTACATCTACGACAGCAGCGACAACTACAAGCACTTCTTCACTATAACAAGGTAGCTACAAGTTGGATGAAACAGTAAATTCTATTCTCTCACTTTTTCATTAAACTAACCCTTTGAGGTAAAAATATACTTTTTGTTCTTCAACTCATAAACCTATAGTTTAGACCTCAATAAGTTGAACGTCGAATTAACATCAATTGCTCAAATTGAAAAGAGTAAATAAAATAGTAAAATGAACACGAAACTCAATCCATATTGTATTAAAAAATTGCGAGTAATTACCAAATAAAATTCCACACATAGCAACACAAGGCCCACAAATTCAAATACGTTGGTCGTCTGGAAAGCGTATGCACACTTCAAATTTTCCAAATATTTGGGTTAAGAAAATTGGACTGTCATCTCTTACAATTTCTAACCCCCCCCCCCTTGATAATGACTTGTAATAATTAATTAATTATCCGCCACAAAAGTGTAATATTATTGGTTGTCTCTCTTTGATATTTATTTGCCGTGCGCAAGTCGACGAGTAAATTAGTAGCAAAAAAAGTTACTAAGACAGCTGATAGTGTAATTTCACAGCAATTATACGACCAGTGGACACTACAGTACAGTGAGTCTATGGTCTTTGTGAAAGCAAAATGATGGAAGAATATTAGAGGAAGTTAGTCAACGAACTTGAAGCGAAGTCATGGGATGGGATAGTATGGTTCAATACTCCACCCTTTTGACTCAGGACCGAGTCGCCATGTGTGAATATTTTGTACGCGGATGCAACTTGCCCATCACTTTTACATCTATACCCTATTAATTTAGGCATTTCTTTTTTTTTTTCTTTTCATTTTGGTAAACAATTTAATATTAACTCTCCGTGAATAGCATGATATGATCGGGATATCGCAGACACGATCGATTGTTCTGTGATTTTTTCGTTCTTGTTCTCACTTAAAACAAATAAAAAACTTACTAATCATCCTACCAAATTGAGTTTAAAAATTTATAGAGGCATTCTCAACAATAATGCTTCCATAGCATAGTGGTAGTGCGTTCCCTTCGTAAGGGAAAGGCCGTGAGTTCGATCCTCACTGGGAGCTTAGTTTTGTTTGCTATCGTGTCAATTAGAATCACAATATTTGCTCGGTGTGTTCGAGCTAGATCCTCCATCACTGTGATTACTTGCGGTTTGTTCAAACCTCGGCAACAACTCTCAGGCGAGAGACAACTAGGGCATCTTTTAGTCTCTTATGATAGAGATAAAAGTTAAATAACATATACTTATGTGTTTTTTTCTGCTGCCACATCAGCCTTTATAGAGTTTTCCTGCCTTAGCCTTAATTCTAGGAATCAAAATAACTGCCTCAAATTTTGCTTTTATTTTTTATTTGAATAATTTTTTTTGACTTACACGTTACTGCCTTACTGGGCTCCAGAGCCCATTTTACTAATTGTAAAACTATTCTGTACCCTTATTTAAAATAAACGACTTTGTACCCACACACAAAAATAGGGGTTTTCCTTTGTTCACACGGAGAACTAACACCGACGAGTTGTTGGTGTATCCACGATTTGTTAGTGTAGTGATGTCAGAGGTTGTATTTGAAAGGGCGAACTAAGGTTAATTCCCATAATAATGTTGGGAGATGAGTAAAACCTTAACTCCGGGATCATCCTCGACTATATTAGTCGGCCAATAAATTGAATACCAGAGTTTACAGACCAAAAAAACGGAGAACTAACATGGCTTCTTTATATTTTTTATAATTTGGTTTCTTTATAAATTTTATGTTTTCAACCTGATTTAAGTTTTTAATAAATTGTATAAAAAATTTCATAATTGTATTAGAATTAATTTTATTATTTTTAATAACATGATCGAGTCTAAATGCTACATTACTGGATCTAAGTGCTACAAATAATGTGTTTGTTAACTTAATATTTCTATTTAAAAAATATTATATTATGCATCTTAAAATATAGTATAGCAGTTGTGAAAATTTGATTTGACACATCAACTTTGAAAACTCCTAACGATGCCATGTCATTAGCTGTTTCACCCTTTATATATATAAAGAATAACTCTTTAATGCTTCAGATTTCGAATAAAAAGCTCATAAATCATAATCATTTATCATTTGGCCAAACCTCAGCCTGTTGATATTTTGCATTACAGAATTATATGTTGAAGTTGACAATTGGTATGCTTCAGCCACACTTGTACTAATTGCGAATCTGGTTCATTATAAAAACAAATTAGAATTGAGGGAAATAAATTCATTTAAACCAACTTTTTCCTGTAATATATATTGGTTTGGTTCGGCTTCATTTACAAGAAAACTAACTAAATATTCATGCGTTTATGCAAATTAATTTTCTTTTCTAGAATTATTAAACTTAAATAACATTGTTGGCATAGATCCATGCACCGTTTTCGAGTTGATGGGAGTTAGCAAGTTCTCTGCACATCTAGAATATTTACAGCGGCCATAAAGACTATTACATAATGAATGTACAGGATTCCGAGTTAGAACCATGGATGCCAAGTTGGATCCATCATACACAAGTTCCTCGGCGTCAGGGCAGCCTCAACCAACTCGTTCACTCCCCTCTGCACCGACTGTGGCGGATCCATCGTGTTGTCCTCCTGAATAATAACACCACAGTTCATCATTCTTAAACATAATCCCTCTCAATCCAGTCTCGTTAAACAAATAAATATATAGTTAGCTATGGCCGATCGATGATCTTTTACCTCTTCTGACAGGAACTGTGGAGCTATGGCATTGATCCGGTTGATGACATGGTCCACATTGCTTATCACCTTGAGCTTGAAATCCACAGGATTCGTGCCAGAGCCTCCTGCCGATGGAATAGGCACCCCATGAGGCCTTCTCCACGACCAAGACACCAGCTCGTCACGGAAAAACATAGCTAACTGGTGCCACAAGTGTTGACTTTGCTGCAGCCACGCAAACAAAATCCAAATTTGTCAATAACTCCCACTAATTCACTAACATGATCACCGAATGATCTAACAGCTGGGTATGAAAACTTACCTTCGGAGAGACCAAAGCTTGTGCAGCAGCACACATTGAAGACACTATAAGACCTTCAACGCCAAAATGCGAGAAAAATGCTTGCATGTTTCTAGTCAGCCGAAAGGGTACCGGTTCCGTGAACTCCACCAGTCCATTGGCATCATACGTTGGGTGAAAATCTGTCTGGAATATCTTCCCCGTGTTCTTGGCAAATAGTATCTTGTTAGGAGACCTGCCCCCAATTTGCAGCATGTAGGACATGAAACTTGAAAGAGCCAACTGTGTGGCGAATTGCTTCTTGAAAGCCCACATATGGTTACCACTGGGAAGAGTCTTGTACATGTACTGGGAAAAGATGCTGTCGGTCACCAAGTTCTTTGTTATGTCACTATATGCTTGGAGGCGGAGATCTACTATAGCTTCAGGAGAAACTTGGCCAGATATGGCCTGGTTCAGTTGCTCCTTGAAATATGTAATTGGGAGATCAGCTTCTCGGTCATTTCTTGCACAATGGTTTTCGTACACCTCCAAGAAAGTGCTGTACATAACATCATCTTCAACCATTCGTACCTGTTCGGCCCCATGAATAATATAAATCATCAATGGCGGCTTCAAAAATGTAGATTCGCTTTTCACAAAACTCCCATTGATGACTATTACGATAAGAATTATTTTAGCAAAATAGTATACAAATCTTTTTATTAAGGGTATAGCACACTATAAAATTGTGGCAGTATCTTGTCTGCATGAAAGACCGAGTTAACATTACCTGGGACCAAACAGGAATGATGATTGGAGTATGAATGGATATGTGCCTACGTCTTGATTCCTTGTGCTTGTCAAACATCTGGTTCATTACACGGAATAGTTGCAGCATACGTTCATCACTCCTTGCATTAGGGGTCAGCGAAGTTTGGACGATAAAATGACGCTGAGAACCATCTGATCCTATCAGAGTCAACCGACGGAAACTGCTGCCATGCCTTCTAACAATTGGTATGTCAGCTCCAACCCTATCCAGCTTAACAGTATGATCTGGTGCAACTTCCTGGAAACATTAAAACGTGCCATATCAGAGAAAGCAGACAAAAAGTAAAGATCTAGAAATCCAGCTGCAATATTTCTAAGATTTGCAGCTTCTGAGTAAAGGTCAAACCACAAATAGTGGTACTAGTTTACTTCAACAGACCTGATCACTGAAATACTGCCCAGGAACCTCTACATCAACAACATGGAAGTCGCGCAAGACCCTACTTTCTTCCTCGAGCTTCAAGACAGCTGGAAAACGATCCTCAACATTGCTTTGAAGGATATTTTTCCAGTGTTTCAATCTCTCAGTCAGTGCTGAGAGTGTTCCAGGGAAAGTAGATGTACTTTCTGGATCAAGATCACGTTCAAAATCTTGTTTGTACTCTCTCACAAAATCAACATGTTTGTTCACGGCATCAGCAGAAAAGCAAGCCCTGCAAACGCCAGAGAGTTCCTTCTTGAGGGATTGAGGGACCTCAGCTGTGGTAGCAGTTGGGTACTTGTAACAGCGATGAAGCAGGGCGTTAACAACTGCAAGAAGTCTTTCCTCTGGAAGAGTAACAAAACGCGAACCAATCTCCGTAAGAAGAACCTGCACACCATTTGGGAAGAATACATGAAATCAGTTTGTCAATTATCACAATGCATCACATAAAATCTGATAATGATAATCAAGATATTCTAAACTAATCAGCAAATCACTTGACACGAGAAAGCAACATACAGGCATAAAAATGATATCACAAGATAGTTTCATGGTTTCTGACACATAACTTAAGGAAAATTCACTTCAAATAATTTGTACCACGATATGGAAAACATAAGTAGATTTCTCCCACAACTTTCCACAAAAGGTAAAAGATAGAGTTAAATGACATCGGACCGTTATTACCTCAAGCTCACTAGCCAAATTAGTGTGCTTAGTCCTAAGAGCCTCCATGATATCCTTTGCTGCATCAAAAGCACTAGCCGCAGAAGCAACCACCGCAGTTGGAGCACTACGCCTGACACTATGACCACCTTCACTCATTGCAGAAGATGTCTGCTGCGAAGATTGGTCTTTCCCACCATGCCCGCCACTTTCAGTTGGTCCGGACCTCTCGGCTTCTTGCCCATGAGAGTTTCCACCATCATGAGGTGCCATTCCACCTATGTTGTGACCTTGTTGAGCTTGATTGTCAGTGGGCATATTACCACCACTGTGAACTTGTACTCTGCCATTTCCATCAGCCAATCCCAAAGAACCAGCTGTAGAAGCAGTGGCATTTTGCTGCATTCTATGCTGGGCCATTGCTAGTCTACCAAGTTCAGACTTGTTGGCAACATCACGGCGCTCAAGCAAATATGTGCGGAGCCAATAATAAAGAGCCTGATAATATAGATCAGAAATTAAGAAACATCTTTTAAATGCAGATATTCGTAAAAGAGAATAGTAGTCTACTAAATGACCAATGGTGTCACCTGTGGGTACACAGCAGCAATTTTCAGAAGAACAAGTTTGCAATGAGGTGCCTCTGTCCTCTGTAAGGAAAGCAACAACTGCGGAATCCATGCAAGCCAAACCCAGTGTGGTATTTGGTCCAAGCATTTATCAAATGATCTTCCAACAGGCTCATTGGGAGTGTCAAAACTAAGAAGATAAAGAACCCTAGCCAGATGGCTCCTCGAATTGGAAACACCAAATTTGATGCCCTGAAGAAAGCAGCTAACGGCATATTCTAACCAAATCTCATCATGAGTTTCCCTATAAGCCTGAAATATAACACAACTGGTGAGAATTCCATCAACTAGACTACGGAAAAACAGGGAGAAATATTTATTTTCCTAAAAAGCATACCAGATCACAATAATTTCCCCAGCTTATCCACCCTTTAGGTAAATTTTTGAAAAGGGTGATGGCATTGGAATATGCAAGATTAGCACCTTCAGAATCATTTAACTTCAAAAGAAAATCTCCCTTCAGACGGAATATTTCTGCTTTGTGTTTAACGGGAAAATATTCCAAATTAGTGCTGCTAATCAAGTTGAGACCACTTGTCAGTTCGCCTCTCATCTCCAGATAAGCCTTTGCCTGCTCTCTTATCTTAACAAAAGCCTCCTGTAAATTCCCACAACCAAAAATAGTTGACATAAGATAATGGCCGAAGTATGCCCAGAGGACACAAGAGAACACTGAAACAAAAAAATAGTATTGCCATGTGAATGACAATTTAAGGATGAATCCGATGGTCTCTACAATACTTCATGAAAAAGCTTAGCAATTTGTCCTATGGTGCAACACATTTTTACCAATATGCATCTTTCAACAAATGGAAGTATACAAATTGTGACTCGCTTGTACAAAATTTACACTCAATATAAAATGAGATAGCAAGATACAAAAAACAAGAGAAGAAAATAGATGGTATCAGAGTTACAGACCTGCACTTCCATGGTCGAATGACCATATAATTTTTCAAGAATTGTCACACAAACATCATGAAGGCCTTGTTTACGAGCAATATGAGCAAGCTTATTCACATTCCATGCTTTGTCCCGATAGCCAAGGTGATGAAGTTGTTGGTTTGTAGTTGCAAATTCCTTAAATGCTTCAATGACAGAATTATACATTTCATTTCTCCATTGCAGAAGATCAAACCAAACAGACATATTATCCCATTCATTTGGTGTTCTTAATCTCCATGTCTCAAGAATATCCTTGAGATCCGCATAGAGATTTCCATGCACGCCAACCACAGAACTGGCAGACATTTTATTCCCATTTGTAATGTCCACAATAATACGTGCAGACTCCTGGACTTCCACAAGTTGCTGGAATTGCTGCAACAGAGGAATCTTAGCATGGACAGACATTTCAGGCAACTGCCAGCATTGCTCAAGAGCAAGATCGACTCCTTTTCCAACTATGCTTTCAGCATCCGAAACACCATTTGCAGTTTTATCATGAAGAGCAAAGAATGCCTGGATGAGACGAAGTTTTGAAGTTTCTTCAACTTGAGCTTTGGGAAATACATGATCCTTCATGAATCCCCAATCAGGCAACTTCCATAGCGTATCAAGAAGTATCTCATAATTCTCAATACTTTTTCCAAAATCAACCAATGCATCCCACTGACTAAGTTGGCTTGCACAGTAAAGCCATTGTTCTTCCCACAGACACATCTCAGCTTTAGGAACTGTATTGTTATATGTACCTTGAGTTGCCTTAACCATGGCCTGATAAAAGAAGCTTTGAGCACGGTGCCAGTAACCATGCTGAACAAGTGAAAGTCCGGCCTTTGTCTCTGCGGTGATTGATCTTTTTTTCCAGAGTCCGCATCTCATATCTTCTTCATTGAGTAAGCGATAAAGTTCAGCCAGTGATTCAGAACACTTGGTATCATTCATGAACAACACCACATGGCTTTCCAATAAAGCCAATGCAATGTGCCATGCATTGTACGTTTTCCCAATGTACTTAATGAGTTCACTAGGCATCCGAGGCTGAGGATGGCTCAATTGGAGACCCTCTAAGAGTGCTTGGACAACATTTGGTCTGCTGCCTTGCTGTTTCTTGTGATAATCTTTAGATAGCAGAGTGATCATAGGCTTAGCTAATGCTACTTGTTCTTCCTTGTGTAGTGTCACCCATACAATAGGGAATACAAGCACCCACAAATGATATGCAACATTGGAGTCTGTGTGAGCCAGCTCTCGTAGTGGAAGGACAAGATCAGAAACCTGGAGGAAATGGAAAGCAAATTTCAGACAGAAAATAACCTTTTACAAGAGTCGATTGTCAATATTGATTATTTAACTATGAACCAGTGCACTGTAACACAACACGAACTATAAGAAAATAATAAAACTATAATCCGTATAAAGTATGTCATATGTTCAATAACCTGGAGTTTACTTGCTCCATTCAGAAACTGAGCATGCTTGAGGACAAGACCATCAAATGTTAGTGGAGCCTCAAGTGTACCCTCTGACACGTCCATAGCCTGTGGCATTACAGAACCGTCAGGAAGAGAACCTGAAACAACTAGCGGCAGCACTCGAGCAGAGTTTGGAGCAAGTGTGATGGGCTTATCTTCAACTAAGATCGCCAAAAGAAGATCAAGCCCCTGCTTGAGCCAGAAAACATCACTGAGAGCTTCCCAATCCTGAATTTGGATAATATACTGCAACCTCGTAAACAATGATTTCCCAAGAGATTCATGATAGAGTAAGAAAAACTTCATTCTCATTTCAGGGTCCCTCGCCCTTAAACCAAGCATGAACTGCCGTTCAACCTTCTGAAATACCTCCTGACGTAAAGCTAGTGGATATCTGAAACACAATGGTGTGATACATTAGAACATAACAAAACTTCAGTCGCCAAACCATTAAAAAGTAGACTTACTTATTTGAGTCCGCGCATATTCCATAAAGCATCTGCAGATATTTTCTATCCCACTCTTCCAAAGAATGAGTGGAGAAGTTCTGCTTATCGACTTGTGATAACTTTTGAAGCAATGAAATAATTTCCTTAGGATTAAGGAAGGCACTTGATGTGACTACTCCTGGTTTGCAGAAATCATCTTCAACCCACCCTTTTAGCACATCTAGTATGCAGAGAAGCACGCTAGAATCAGTGCCTTTCTCTGACAGCAAAGCATTCAACACTTGTGTCACTAATCTTTTACATTCTGGAACAGCCATGACCTTGTCGTTTATAAGCTTTAATACAGACGTCAGATTAGAAATGGCTGCTCCAGAATCCACACCTTGGCGTGACGAAGAAACTGCTGAATCAGGATCGGTACGCTGACCCTGACACAAATAATAGGATGGAATATTAAAGCAACAGGGTCGGCACCAAAAAGAATACTTATAAGCTGTTAGGTACTTTTGTTGGTCGATTCTCGTGATGAATTCCAAAGGAGAAAATTCTACAGAGAACTGCTAATGAGGATCTGTACGCTGACCTTGACACAAATAATAGGATGGAATATTAAAGCAACAGGGTCGGCACCAAAAAGAATACTTATAAGCTGTTAGGTACTTTGTTGGTCGATTCTCGTGATGAATTCCAAAGGAGAAAAAATTCTACAGAGAACTGCTGATGAGGATCTATACGCTGACCTTGACACAAATAATAGGATGGAAAATTAAAGTAACAGGCTCAGCACCAAAAAGAATACTTATAAGCTGTTAGGTATTTTTATTAGTGGATTCTCATGATGAATTCGGAAGACACCAAATTCAAGATTCTGTCAACTGATAAAATGTAACATATCTGGCAGGTGTTGTGTCATTGTATAACCTAAAGTGTAAAAGAACATTCTATCCATGCCCCATGGTCTGTTAAAAATTTCAAATGTCAACATTTATATACTTCTTAGAGGCTTTCACATTTTCATATTCCTACATAACCTAATAGCATAATTTTAAAATAACGAACAATAATGGAGAACCATAAAAATATTAAATAAGTTAAAACTGTCTATATGTACCTTCTCAAAGTTAAGAGATCGACATAGAATCCCCTCCTACAATCACTCGTAAAAGTTATGGGTACTTAAATCTACCTGTTCTCTCAATCTAATCATTCTGCGCAGTCTGTTTATTTCAAGATTTTGCTGACCTTACAGACCAATTAATGACAAAAACTTGTAATCAAGGAGCAATGAACTAAGAAGTGTTTATTAGATATTATTAATGTCGAATGTCAAACTTCGTTGCTCAAAATATGAAATCGGATAAGTCCAGAACAAAGATACTAAAGCTACAGATTCATTGCAGGCACAAATAATGGAGTAACAAGTTCAAGAGAACAAGTGAACAGTCACTCATATGAGAGGACAAAACAGTACTCAGGTTTTTTATCAAATGAATCAAAGAGACTGCATTGATAAAAGATGCAGGTATGATTAATTCAGAATAAAAATGATCCACAAACCACATGTAAACTCTAGAGAAATGACATTGTGGGTGTACGGATGATAGTAACAACGCATACAGTACCATACCTGTCTTAAATGTGAATTTACTGATGAACCCATGTCACGTGACAGCCGCTGAAGAATACGACCCAAGATGAACGGATCAATGTTCTTCTCTACTTCTGTCAAGGTTTTTATAACAAGTAGCACGAAGGCAATCGCACTACCAGAGTTATCATCCCCTGTTGATTGGGATGCAGTGACAATGCTAATATGCCTTTGTATCAGCTCATCAACCTTCTGAAACAATAATTTAACATCTGTGGGTGTGCTAGGTGCATCCGGTGGAAAAGCAACAAAGACCATCTTCAGAAGGGTGGACAATGATTTCCCAGCGTCCAACATTTTGTGCTTGAAACACGGTTCCAGAATCTGGTAAAAAACAAGAGATTACCTAGTTTCAATGGTTATGATGCAGGACGAGAAAACAAAGGGGGGAAAGAAGAGTATCTTAATATCCTGATACCTGAGAAATCTGACTAATATTATTTCTAATGAACAAATGAGGCTGTTTCTCCAAAACCTTGTTCATGACATCCAAGCCCTGTGCAAGGGCTGTTGAAGGATCCTTCGACTGTGATGGCTGGATGCTGCTGAGCAGTTTCTCTAGATAGTTGAATTTTACATTGGCACTTGGCCAGACCTCAAGAGCTTGTGAAAGCAACTCTAAAGCTTGTTTGTACATGGTACTTGCTTCCTTTTCCTTTGGCTCAATAACCAACGCAACCTTCATTCATAAATCATAATCAATAAACTCTAAGTCAAGTTTTTATAATACAATCGAACTTATAACAGGATAAGAAAGTACAAGTCTATGATGATGCATCAGGCAAAATGAGAAGAAAGCAAAAAAAATTATCTGCATAAAAATTGATGTGATATTGACAGTATAAGGCGATAAACAATTTTGAAACTGCTCAAGCAAAACAAAACATCTAATTATACCAGTACAAGGCCATACATACCAATTATACTGGCTATGTATGGCGATGCAGGGTTAAAGAGATATAAAAAAATATTGACATGCTTTGGTGACTATTGGAAGCGTTGACAAGCAAATAAAAAAACAACCTCTATCACCTTATGACTAGTATTCTCGGATTCTTACTTATAAAGCATAAAGATGTCAATTCTTAGTTTACCACTTCCGCACAAAGTTTATATACAATAGCAGAACATGTATCTTCAGTTCATAGCTTGAGGACACTGTTGCAAGAAGGCTAACCCGAATAAGAAAATTGATGATCATTTCTTCCATAGCAGCGTTGGGCTTGAATTCTTCATCAGGTTGTCCACCAGATCCAGGGGTCTCCACATTAGGGATTGAAGTTGCACCAGGGGACATCACACAAAGGGATTGAAGACCAGGTTCCAGCTTAACTCTTTTACTTGGGTCTTCAGGGTATGTAGATCCATCAACTGTTCGTTTTGGATCAACAACAACAGAGCCGGAGTTATATCCATCATTGCGGGGAACATCAGCATCAACTTTCATTTCATTCTGCCTCTGTCTTTCCCAACCAACAACTAAACCAGCCAGTTCAATGGCAAGACGCCTATTCTCTGTTGTAGTATTATATGGCAATCCAAGTCGGCTGAGAGAGTTGACCATTTGAGGAACGAATTGTGCTCTGCAACCATAGAAGAGATCTGAATGGCGCACAATCAACTGGAAAATGTGAATCAGATTAGGAAGTGAGTGGCCTTCTTCAACAAGAATCTTTTTGGTGTATCGGATCCAAATTGGCATACGAGATTCACCCAGAGGTAATCTTCGGGGTAATGCTGGCATCAGAATGTCCAAAGCTTGCTTTACAAGCAGCTTATTCTCTGGTTGGCAAGTTCTAAGAAGCGCAACAAACACCTGCAATTGCATTTCAGCTTCAACTTATCGGTCCTCATTTTGCCTCTGTATTGAACAGCATGAAATAAACATATAGCGGTACTACCCAATTCCGTATCCTATCAGACAGCATAGGAATGAGGGAACAATATGAAATTTCTCTACATCATATTTCTATTGGCCTAAATATAGTACTTTAGAGAAGGAAAATAGAGATGCTCACATGTCAACCAATAGAAGCAACAAAGATACTAATTTGACAAAACGTACAATTAATTAGTCAATGGTAAAATACCTGCAGTATTATTTTTTCTGGAGCCTGATAGGCCTCCAAAAAATGGCAAACATTTACAAATGCCCATTGCTTGCTAGCACTATCCTCACGTTTGAGGTGATTCCAACCAAACTTAATCAGTTCCTTCCTATGGTGCACAAGGTCACTTTGGAGGTATTTAAGAAGAAGAGTAGCAAGTTGCAAAAGTTCTATCCTCAAAGGCTCATCATATTCTGCAGAGACCTGATCAAAATATCCCAACAGTTAAGTAGTTGGAAATACATGAAGAAGAAACAACCACGACCAAACAAACATAAACGAATGAATACATTTAAATCAAATACAATTTAGGAAATCACCTCCTCTGGCGGATCAAGAAGTTTGTCAACAATTGTCTTGATAATAGCAGAGTCAACAACCTCCCAACTTTGGCCATTCTGGAAGGCATGAGCAAGCATAGGAAGAATGAGCATTTGCATGACAATCACCAGATGGTCATGACCAAGTTGTTTTGTTTGAAAAAGATTCAGAAAATGCAAAAGCAGTGCTTTCTTCATGTTCGGTGGATACCCTTCTGCCACCTGGATGAAAGAATAATTGTTTTTTTAACTCTGAAATTAACAAAAGAAAATACGCCAGGAGGCAACGGGGAGTAAAAAGAGTTCATGTCAAATATAGTACCTCAACTATATAGAACTCCTTGAGAAAGGTGTAGTCAATACGACTGTGAGATAGGAAGATAGACAGTATATCAAAAAGCACATTGAGTTCACTTTTGTCAAGCCGCAAATAATTCAGGAAGCATTTTATAAGCCATTTGCTCTCTTTAACCTGGCATTTGGAGAAGCGAAATCAATACAACCGTGAACTAAGAAGTTGTACATGATTTTATAGAGGACCCTAAGTTCACTTATGTCAAGTTGTAAATAATTCAGGAAGCATCTCATAAGCCAGTTGGTCTCTTTAACCTGCATGAAAAAATGAGCACTCGGGCCAACTGAGAAAGCAAGCAGAATTAGTCTTTTTTAACATGCATGGACTAATCTCTCATCATCAAGTTAGTAAAATAAATTAAAATTCATGTGAAAACCTTTCACCCGCCTGTACAATAATTGGACTTACTTGCACCAAGTTCAGCTCTTGTTCATTATGCAAACGAGATATTCTTGCTTGTGACTTCCATACAAGTACCAAAGTATCGAATACCGTGTGATTGCTCTGCAGCCACGAAGGTATTACTTTCACCAATGTTTTAACCAAAGCAAGCCCATGAAAGTAGGCATCTGAAGCTGCTGTTATATTTTTAATATCTGCAGGCGAAGTCATTTTAGTATCATCACCCACTAATCCCATGGCTTGAGTTGATGATTCAGAAACTGCTCCAGCCTCAGGTTTTGGTACAAAATCAGGGAACGCAGTAGCAAGAATCTTCTGTGCTGACTTTGCAAGTTCCTCTCTCAGAGGTTGCCCAGCATCTGATCGTATGATGTACATGAACCTGCATCCCAAGATCGAGTAGCATACAAAGGAAGAGGTCAGCGGAACTTTCATTTCCACAAGGAAAACGATTATTTAAAGCTGACAATCTTACCTCCTGAAGTATTTTGGATCGTTCTGTCTAGCAAGAAAATAATCAACAGCAAGAGTGGAATAACGATTCAAGTATTTAGTCAGTGGCAGGCGATATGGGCTGTTTATCTCACTGTAGACTTGTCCAGCAGGTAGAGCTTTTTCCAAATCGATGGTCAATGTCACAAGTTCATCGAGGAACTTGGAAGCAGCAAGAGGAAGCAAGTGAAAAAGCTCTATAATAGCTGCACAATAGTACCCAGAAGAAAACAAGTCAGAAAAATTACATGCATGCAAGTGACAGGACCCATAGACTACCCTGGTACCATGGTAAGTGCCTCAAGTAACCCATTAGATCCTGTCTTTAATACTGGAGAGACAAATACAGATGGCTTACCAGCTGCGATTTTTGGCTCTTCACCAGCTTTCCATGATTTCAGACTTTGTGCAAGCATATCAGGTTCCAACCACTTCTTAAGGTGTTCTAACAGTTTGCCACCCAAAGTAACATTAAACCAATTGGACAGCAGTTCAAGCAGACGGGCAAGGCCTTGCAACAGAGGCATGCTAAGGTTCTTGGTGTGAGCTAAATTGACTAATATAGGCCTTAGGCTGCTCTGTAATAATTCCTTGGGCATTCGTTGCTGATTAATAACCTGACCAAATATGAAATAAACATAAGAGTTCAGAAAATATTCCACTCATACAAGTAGACACTATGTGTACATGTGAAGCAAGAATCACATGTATTGAACGCTTGATGGAATTAGGGTGCACATGATTACTTTTGAGAAGTAGAAGAAACGAGGACTTTTTCAAAGAGGAACTCTTCTAAAAGGACAACTAATGGAATCGCAAGAGAGAGCTTAGCAGGTAATACAACTTAAACCACCTCATTAGCACCAAACAAAATCTAACTAAAAAGAGCAAGTAAATAACATGCATTTGTAACTTGTAAGTCCGACCATCAGTGAAGCCACATTGTTTCTGAGGGTCAGCCAGGTAGTACAGGAAAGCAAACAACGATGCTTAGCTATAAAACTTAAGGAAAAACCTGTCTCAGGCCTTCTTTGGCAACAGCAACAATCTCCGGTGTCCGGCATGTCAACGATTTGAAGAACATGGAAATGATTTTCGAACGCAACTCAGAATGATTTGGAGTTTTGAAATCAGCCCATGCCATTGTGGTACAGAGGAGCTCTATACAAGCTGTTCTAAGCTTGTTTAGTGAGGTAGTCACTTTTGGGTTCATCAACTTAGCAGCCCATACAGTTTCATCTGCCTCAGCTATTTGCAATGCTTCTTGCAGGAAGTTCACCAGTTCTTGTGTAAGTTTGAGGAGGGGGGGGCGCAGGGCCAGGCAAAAATTCAAAGCAGTAACTGCTCCAATCTGTATTGACGAAACAGAGTTAGAATTAGAGACAGACTTAACGGGCATGTTTGTACTCAGTACACCACAGCATACCTGTTGATCAACTGTCTTCGAGCGAAGTGGCCGCATTATGAGAGGCTGAAGCAAAGGCTGATACAAAGGCTCAAGCAGCTCTGATACCTCACTACCCGTTCTACTGGCCAAAAGTGACAAGCATGACTGCACATTTCTCCGTACAATAATTGAAGCATTGGGATTAAACAGTTCTGATGCCAAAAAATCAACTACTCCTTGAAAACTTTGCCTACGAGGTTCACTGTTTGCTTCATCAACATTATTTACAACCCGTAGGACTTGAGTAAGCACTTGACCTGTTTCTTCCTGCTCTTTGCTTGCATAAATAGGAATTCTTTTGAGTACATACACCAAACCTCGAACAATTCTTACTTGGAAGACACACAATGTTTCAACAGTAACCTTGCCTACTAAAGCACCCAGTCCCATAACACCACCCATTTGAGCTTGCCAAGTGCTTCCATAGCAACAATGTAGGAGGCGAGGCAGAAGCTGCTCAAACACTGGAACACGAACACTAGGTGGTGGCGAATAGACAGGATTCATAGATGGACTAGAAACAATCATTGGGGTACTGGGCCCACCTCTTGACATCTGAACATCGGAATGTTTTGAACGAGCAAGAAAAAGAAGCGTCTCTGCAAACACATTTAAGGCACTAAGAGCTGCTTTTGCGTGGACCCTATTCTCACTAGCCAGCACATCGACCAATGCATCCAAAAATAGCAAAGGGTCCAACTCTTTAAGATTGAAGCAGGACTTATTCCTTGGCCTGGAAATGGAACCGCCAACACTGTTGGTAACAGTTGAAGAGTTAGTTGGTGTATGATCCACATGAAAAATCATTGCAAAATGACGACAGACATTGGCAACAAAATCATCCCCAGGATCTTGAAGCTCTGGTTCTGAATTGGCTGCAACTATTGTCATTAGTAGGATCTTGAATACAGACTTCTCAGCCATCAGTTGGGTCTTTGTCTTCACACCCAGGTCTGCCTGTGATAAACAACCATGTGAGAGAATGATGTAAGGTATATTCTACAACCAAAACCCTGACTGATGGGACACAAGTGTATTGTATTCCTTGAATTAAAATTTATAAGACCCTGATGCAATTAAGAAAGCGATAAGTACACTTATGTTAGATGCCTGACTAACCTTTATGTCAGATGTCTCAGATCTACGCCAAGACGAGTCTGTGACAGAAACCAATAATGTTGACAACTGCTTGCCAGTATATCCCTCATCAGATATACTTCCTGGCAGATTGAGCTGAGAAGCTAAACAAACACGGAGGAACTTCAGTGCCTGTTTTCTGTAAAATGCATTTACACAATTATTTTTGTGCATGACGGCTGCTACAGCAAGATTTATACACCGATCAAGGGGCACCAAAAATGGAGTTGAGGGTTCAAATGTAAGAATCAACCGAAGTCCATGTTCAGGGTTCTCTTTACACTCAAGAGAGAGGGGATCCTTAAGAAAACGTCTATTACGACCACCTAACTTTCCCAGAAGTTGTAATGCCTTCCCACCCCAAGGATAGGGCGGAGGTCTCAAGTGAGACCACAAGGCCAAAATCACCTCAGACATCACAGTAGCCATACTTGGTTCCAAGAAATCAGGATTCAGACTATCCACCCAAAATTCAAGTGTCCTTAATCCTAGATTCACCAGATCATCACCTCCTTTCAGACACAACACAAGCGGCCTCATCAGACGGGGAAGATAAGGCAGCAATGAGCTTAATCGTGCAGGCAATGTCAGGCATAGTTCCAGCAGAAGGTCTATCATGTCTTCCCCAGTTGGACCTTCGAGCATTGTCAGCAACATATTCAGGCAGGGTTGTAACATAGGAATCAGGTCTCGTAGCAGAAGTTCAAATTTACATCCTGCAAGAGCTCTAAACATAGTACGAAGAAGTTGCAGAAAGCCAAGAGGTTTCTCGACTTCAGTAGCGTTCTTCATACAAACCTCCATAATGACAGGAACATGTGGCTGCAAAATCCGTTCAAAATCTGAAGGAGCTTTGGCAACAGCACCAAATATAAACCTAAAAAGGTGCAGAACCAATTTAGCAGCAGGTGAATCTGGGAGCTTTAGAGCATCAAGTTTGCTGATTACAAGAAAATTAACCAATACATCAGCAAACGGCCGGTACACTTTCGGGGATTGCAGAAGAGAAGAGAAAATATGAACCAGCTGAGTGTTATTAATCATGCACTCAAAAAGCTCGGGCAAGCACAAGGAGAACATATCCATTAGATCTCGAGGTTCCATGATACCCAAAATCTGCGAGAAGAGGTTTAGCATGTCCCTCTCTTCGTCTTTTTCCTTGAAGAGGGCTAGGCAATGAACCCCACTCTTTAGAACACCTGATGCTTTCCACAACTGACGGAGACTAATGTTAGACAATCAAATAAAAACTATTAACCAGCAATTACTTAATTACATTCAACAGAATATATAATACCTCATCTTCTCTCATCCCTTTGAAGGCTTGCTGAGCTGGCAAGTTGGGGGGCTGTGAAACAAGGACCTGGGACTGCCCCCCATGCGTGGAAGGGGAAACCTGTAACATAAATAAAAAGCAACATGCTAAAAATTTATGAATTATTGAACAGCCTACAGCATAAGGAACATTCAAGCTTGAATAAGAAACCTGTGATCTAGGCAAATGTGCATGAGTAATGCTCCAAATGATGGTCTTCATTCCTGAGATCAGCCGAAGAATCATTATCTCAGGAACACTAACTATAAAAGAACAACCCAGAGGACTGCCAACCAGAAGCACTACACGGTTATACTTTGCACAACAACTCTAGATACAGTATGAAGAAAACATTACAAAGGAATAAGATACCTACCCATGACTAAGGTTTTAATCAGATTCTTACAATCAGTGACTTCCTTAGAATGTTCCACAGGGACTTGCAAGTTTAGAACAGCCTGCAAATAAATATAATTCGTTTTACATTCAACGGCTTCACTTTCTTATCCAATCGAGCATGTCCATTTAAAGCAGGTTACACTCTGAAAAACAAATGCGACTGAATCTCTAATGCAGCATTTCTCTGTTGATAGCTTTTGCAACTACCAAATAACTTGAAAAACAAAAGATTGGACACTGTGCTCAAGAAGCAACTCTGTTCTTAAAAGATAGAGAAGTTCACTCTCGCTAGGGTGAGGAGACTGAATATAATACATCTTGTTACTCATGTGTAAGTTCACACAGTCAACAGAATCGTACAAGAAATGAAGCATCCACTAAGAACCGTGCATGACAAACCCAAAATCTTGGGGAAATAAAGAGATCCATAGGGCTCAGGCAGTATATGAGCACTGCAAACACGGTTTGATCACTAAAAGTTCACTGAAACTCATTTGACCAAGAAACAGATACAACTCAAAGCTCCAACAACTTAGACATAAAATTTGACACCCAACAGAAAACTAGCTAATCTTGGAGGCTACTAAATGTATGCAGCATGTAAGTCATCAAATGACCTGCACAGGAAGTTCAAGCTTTGATCTTAAGGAAGCACGCTCTTTTCCTTCTTCCCCTTCTTCCAACAGCTACCAGGAAAAGAATACAAATGTTAAGCTTATAGTAACCATGTACAAAGAAATAAGAATGTTTGGTTAGTGAAACCAAGATATAGAGAACATTAATTAATAGAAATAACAATATTACGTTTATATATGTGCGGATCTTATACGATTTTACTATTTTCAATACATTTAGCTGTAATGATAATTTTCCAGATTATTTCCTAATGTTCGTTGTCTTCTTTTATTTTGCAGACTACAAACACCAGCATTGAAGATTGACTTATCACATGGTGGCCCTTCACAATCTAGTATAAACAGAATCACCATTTTTTGCCTCATGGACTAATATTGGGAACTGCCTGTTGTGGAACAGCTGCAGTGTCTCTCCCCTCCCCAACAATACTCTTTCAATTCTTGCACGCATGCCTCTTAATACGGCATTCGAAAGGGATCAGGTTCCAACAAACCTCTTAAAAAACTATATGTATGACCTTGTCCATGATTCAAGAAATAGTGAGAAATCTGTCGTGGAATTGCATCGATATGTATGTAGACTATTGAATAGATACATTAAATATTTGTTTAAGAAAAAAAATTGAGCATGGGCCGAAAGAGAAATGCCCCAGAAATATGGAAAACCTGTGGAATGGTTCGTTTGAAAGTACTGAACTTGCCAACAAAAGCATCCAAAATGCGCCCCTGTCCAGAAATACAAGTTAAGTCACAAAAAAAGTTCCTGATTTCATCAAGAGAGAATAGCATTGTGGTTAGAAGCCAAGCGTACTAATAGAACTCGAGCTTCATCCATAGAGGGTTGGTCCACACCCTTCTCAAAAATAGGCTCTACCTATATCGCAGTAAGAAACACACAATTAGAAATTACTGTTGTCACAAAACTTGTAGGCAGAGCGTTTAAAAGCTTGAGATAGGATAAATACCAGATTCAACATCAAACGTGCACATGTTGTATGAATGCTGAGTGACAAAGAAGCATCGTGCATGTTACTTGAAAATAGATAGATGATACGCGATAACTGCACCATAGTATCGCACAATTTGTTTAGCTTGTTGATTTGGCGATGAGAAGATTATAAAAATCAACACATTGGGAACAACATATGAAGACGCTTAAGTTAATGTGTGCATTACTCACCAACAAAACAAATTGAAAGTAAAGGTCAAGTAGCAGATGAGAAAGCAAACAACAGGTTACACATTTTTTATATTAACTACGTATCATTGTTTCTTTATTTTGACATATTGATTGCTCCCAATCGTTGACAAAAACAGCAAATAACAACATACAAAACTACAATAGGCCTTCCAGAGCATCACAACAGCAATAATCAATCAACATGATAGGCCTTCCAGAGCATCAAACATATGGCATTCTACTTGTTACCGCCTAAGTTGGGGAAGGAGGGTTAGTTCTAGTTGAAGTTGTAATAACCAGCTTCAAGCCGCTCCAAGTCCCATAAAAATGATTTAGTCTTCCCTTAAATTATACATCCTCCTTGAGCTCACTTAACATGTATTTATCCAGGGAGTTCAACTGGGGGAACTTGATTCCATTACTTCAAGTGTGCATGCTCTCCATTGTATTGGAAGCTAATGGCAATATGGACCCAGATTGGCATAGGCAAATAAATGTTTAGCTACTGATGAGTTTCAACAAGAAAGGAGTCACCAAATAACATTTATATAAACACTATTCATCAAATTTAAAAACTGTTTAGCATAGAGGTAGATAAAGAGACGGGAGAGATAGAAAGAGAATTATTGATTCTTGTTATTAGATAAGCTCCTACCATAAGTAGGAGTCTTACATAAGGAAGTTTCTTCCTACACAAGTAACTAAATATATCTCCTATTCGGTCTACCTAATTAGGAATAATTAGGGTTATTCCTATAAAAACCAACTGCCAGCCTCCACCACCTCACTCGTGACCCCAAGTCCCCAACCCAGAATAAACCAAAGAAAATTGAAATGACGAACCAATTATAGAAATCAAAATTCCATTATGGTGCAAAGTGTGAAAAAAGAGCACCTGGGGTAATGAGAGGTCACTTCTAACATGATGGACAATCTCTGCCAGTAGACTGTACGCTAATGGCCTCAAAGTCTCATAGCACGCACGACCAGCTCCAACTAGAACTCTAGAATAAAATAGCAGATGTTGAAACATAAGTGTGTAATTGGAAAAAAAAAATATCGCAATACAATGTTAGAGCAGATCCATACTCCATCCAAGATGTTCCAACAAATATCACAAGGGCTTCACATGCCTGAATCCCCCCTCGCCCCCCGACACACCCAAAACCAAGTACAAAGTGACATCAAACCAAAGGAAAATTGTGAAGGGGAAGACTCCAAATAACATATTGAACGGATATGCCCCTTTTCCCCCTGAAGTCAAAGCCTGATTGATTATTCTCTAATTATGTTATTAGACTCGGATAGATCCAGTATTAGTATAGTTACTGAGGTTCAGAAAAGCACAAAACAGTAGTTCAGAGTATTGCTCTGTTCTTGTCCTTTCTAAATCTTCCCGGGGAAAGTGACCATCACCTTTCTCAAAAATAATATTTTTTCTCAAAGACAACTTCTAGAACATTTAGGTCCATGCTATATTCACCACCTCCTTACAAATAGAGCTCACTGAAAAACACATGAATACAGTTATTACCTCTCTTCTAAAAGTGTGTCAATCAAAGGAAATAATCCCCTTTTGAAATCCGTTCCAAGAACATGTTTCAAAGCAACTAACAGTTCCTGCAGTCAACAGACTACAGTGTCAGTTTCTTTAGCTTATGAACAACTGGAACATAAGGACCAAGAGAATAAAGTACTGTATGTTTACCCTTCTAATAGATACCGAATCTGAGCACGTAACTAGCAAGTTTACAATGCTTTTACATATACGGTCTTCTTGGGATCTGATGTAATCACTGAAGCTCTTCAGCAGGTAAGTTAAAAAGGAAACTGTCTGCAACAAAATAACAAATACAAGTAAGAATTACAAGCATTGCGTGAAACTCAAAGCAGCAATGAAGACAATACACGGCTTTCCTATTAAGCATTAGAGAACCCCAGCTAAGTATCAACATAGAACCACACTTTGACTTCTCCAGATGGAGAAGATATAGTGTGACATCTTCTCAACCTTAATATTGGGTGTGATCATTTCTTTCCGATGCCAATAGATCACTTCGTTAAATTTGTTTTCTCACAACAGATAATTTCATTTTTTATCCATCTTATTTGAAAGGAAATTAAAATATAAATTGAAGGGAACATGAAATAGATAATCTATCAGCCACAAGGAACTGCTTCATAGCTCGCTCTGCATCAAGACTGAACGTGCAAATGATTCAATTCCAACTTAATTTAATTGTAATGGTAACTTGTACTCAACTCCAAGGGCGTACACAGAAAACAAACAAAAAAAAGTCATCTAACACTAACCTTAACTTGTGCTCCCTTGAGTTCGATAAAATGACTCTTTAAATGAGGAGGAACCTTGTCTGGGCCAGGAACAGATATTGCATCAACCATTAGAGGTAACAGAGTCGGAATATTAGTTTGAACAAGTCGACTGTACAATTGGAATAGAAACATCACCACGAGCGGACTCTCCGTAACCACTTTAAATGACCTAGTACTTGGATTAAGCTGACCATTCCCGACATATCCACTAGACATGATCCCTTGGTCTGAAGAAGAAGAAGTCTCCATTGGCTTGACATCCTCCTGAGTTGCAGTCATATTATCAAAGAAATGGCTAACGGTCAAGCTGAAGTTCTGGTAAATTTTGCACACAAAATCCAAGAATGGTTGAACTTCATTTTCTAGAGTGGGCCTGAAGTTCCTCAGAAGATCAAAGATGATACGGATGCAAATCAATCCATTCTCCTCATTGTCTGTAGTGAGCACTTGCATCGCAACCTTCAATAGATCCTGAACAAAGGGTCGGAGAACTTCACTGTGAGGCAAACGGTTGAGTATCTCCACAACTATATTCCGAAGCTTGTGCTCCGGGTTGTCTATGAACTGTGGCTTGGTAATTTGTAGAAGAATAGCTGAGAATGCTCGGAAGTAGCACTTCAGGAAGTTCGAGTACTCTGGAGTGTGTGCAATTTCGAGACTGTCGCGAACTTCCATCGCCATCTGCAGTCTCGTTTGCATTGCTGTTTTGGGGGGAAAGCAAAATCAAGTAAGCAACATCACAACATACACGACGACCGGTTTCTATTCAACTTAGGAGAAGTATCTCCAATCGACAGTAACAGAAGTCTATATGATACTGACCAAATTCCCTATGTTGGTTATTCAAATAACAAAATCATGATTGAGCCAAATGGGGAAGAAAATAATAATAAAGAGGATCAGTGGATCATATTTTCAACGAACGAGATAGTATGGGCTCAACTTCAAGCCCTCAGACGACGGGAAAAACAAATGAAAACGCAGCGGGAGAGAAAGAAGAACAGAGGAAGAGACTATACGAATATCAGGCTCAATGAGGTGACGAGAATGCTGCTCGAAATTCTGAATTGGTCCCATGGCTTTGCCTGCAAGCCTCGGTGAGAGAGTGCTCTGTGAATGTATCTTTCAAGTGACCGGAGAGCGCAAAACCCTAACTCTCCTTTGATGAAATAAAACTCCACAGCAGCAACCGCCCAGAAGAATTCCCCTCCCTAGGGTTTCACCGGCTACCGAATTTGCTCTGCAGCAGCTGCTTCGTACTGAAACAGTTGTCTGGGTCGAGGACGCTTACAGTTTGGTTTACTTGTAATCGAGTGAGGAAGGAGCTCTACTGCAGCACGGTAGTTTAAGCTCCGCTTCTAAAATAACTTCCCTCCCGAGTTGAAGATGTTTTCCGCCAAATATGCTATGACAAAAGTAAAATACACTAAGCTATCTTTGAACTCATATTAATTATCGAATTAAGTTTCGTATATTTAATACCACTAAACTTTAATTTCTGTTTTTTCATCTACTATTTTGTTAATTTGATGGATGAAATGTTGATGTGGCCTTATAAAAGCGGCCCAATCAATAAAATATGTTGACTCAGAGTACAATCGACTGAAGAGAACAATACAGTTCAGAGGCTTATGGATAAAGTTTGAAGAGGGGGAGAACTTAAAATAGACAAATCAAGACGATAACACAAACTGAATGTTTCTTTTGTGAGAAAACGATGTGTTTTATCTGAATTGGTTATGGAGTCATCTGATTTTGTTAACTGGGCCGCCTTCATAAAGCCACATAAATATTTTATCCAGCAAATTAACAGAATGATAGATAGAAAAACAGAAATTAAAATTTAGTGGTATTAGATGTACGAAACTTAGTTTAATGATTAATATATTTCCAAATCATAATTTAATGATAATCGGTATATTTTACTCCTACGACAACACCTAACTTTTTATTCATCATCATATGTGAAGTGAGAACACCAATCTTTTCCATCCATTTAATTTTTTAGTTATATTTTAGATCTAATGACTTATTTGTGACAATTTTTATAAAAAGAAGTTGGTTTATCCATAAAGGGTTATAATGATGAAGGGAAAAAATTTCAAAAAGGGAGATTGGGTTTATTCAGAAAGTGTGAGGTTGGGTTTATTCAATTTTGCTCTATCAAGTGTTAATATTTTTTATTTTCTCATAATTACAGCAGTTGAAGAGTTGATTGTGATGAGGTTAGAGATCAAAGATTTGATTTAGAGAATTGAAAAAATGAGAAGAGGCAACCTAAAATTTAAATTCAATGACACATATAATCATACAATGTTTTTGGCAATTTAACACATTCATTTTTCTTCAAGCGAGTTTGAGTGTTAATGCTAGAACGATGTTGCTCTTCTTCATAGAAAGGATATCAAATTGATGTGAAATTAGTCTGATTTATAGCAAGATGTTTGGATGTGTTTAGATGTATTTCTATATTGAGATTTTTATGTAAATGAGGCGGTGGAGGTATAGTATATATAGAAGTGAGTATTGTGTAGTGGGTGGTGACTATCGTTGGTAGCTCTTTTTCTCTTTTACATCCGACAAGACGTAAGCTCACAACTCTTGATTCTATGAAAGTTAAAGAAGCCTAGGTTTCCTTATCCTCCCCCCTCTCATCTGATTTCTTTATGCTATATTGTCACCTACTCAGTTTTGAGATTTTGAATAAGATTATAAGATAATTGTTTTCAAAAGATCGAGGTAATGATTGTAAGTCTCTATTTGCTTAACCTCTAAATATGCTTTTCAGATTTTTTGATGTTCTTTCTTTTTTAATAATTGTAGAGGAGTTGATCGTGATGGGGTTAGAGAGCGTATATCTAATTTAAAGAATAGCTAGGATGAGATGAGGTGACAGATAATTGGCATTTTCAATTAGAATTGGCATCTTCCAACAACAGAGGTGAGTTATTATGTTTTCTACAAGTATCTATTTTAGATCAACAAAACTAATACTCTTAAATTGGAATGAGGTTCAGTAGTGTAATTAAAGAGCTATAGTTAAAACATATTTGTGTAGAAATATATTCGAGTTTTCGCGTGGAATCTTTGATAGCTTCCTGGGTTAGTATTGAATGGTTATTGAGCCAAGTTTTGAGTGGTTAGTACATTAAACTTTTTCTTATGGCATTGCTTATATTCCGTGGTCAAGAGTGTTGAATACCTCGAATTTTTTATATGCAATCTCTTATATATATTTCTAAACATGCAATTGGTCAGGAATTAAAGGTATGTGGCTTGGTATATTATGGTAGACTTTATTTGTGGCTCTTGTATTTGGTACTCTTTAAGTGAAGTAAATGTTATAGTTGTGTGTCTTCTGGATATTTTTAAAGTGAAACAATAAAGTTTGATAATCACATGATAGATAATCATATTTTTAGATGTCATTTGTGGGCTTTTTCATATAATAATACTATTTCGTTAATGTTCCTAATCACATGATAACTAATCTTTAAGATTACATCCTTTATTATCCAACATGAATCTTGCATTTTTCTTAACCTATTACATTCTTTGTATTAGATATGTTTATTGTTGATATTGATTTTCGTATGAAATTGGTGTTTGCTGTTGGAGATTATTTTTTAGGTTTATGTAGTTTGAGCATGATCTATTGGAATTTGAGCATGTTCTTTGGTGTCTGATTAAATGGTCTAAGTATTTGTTATAGTTTTATGTTTCCAGCGAGTTTATGCTTCGGACACGCTCTTCTATTTCTCTCTCACCTTCAATTTTGACTCGGGATCATGTACTCTTCTTTCCTTACCTTTTCAGTTTGTTCTTCGCTTAGAAAGAACAAGTCTCCTTGCCTTCAACCTGATAACGGGATCTGTCATCCTCACTGATAAATCATAGCTATATTACCAATTTACTACTAGCTTATAATGGATGAATTATTATTTTTCACCCCTACCTGCCTGCCAACATTTATTTGCTTAATAAGTAATAACTAAACATCAATTGCATCACATTTTTAACTCTTAATTAGACCAATGGACAAGCAATTGCTCTAATAGCTCTTTCGGCAAACACAACTTTTTTACACTCATTAGGTGAACGAAAGATATATTAATGATATTTGTCTGGTATGTGTATGAGATAAAATGTCAAGCCCATAGAGTTGGGCATGTGAAATAAAATGAAAGACAAGGTATGTGTACAAGCTGTTAGAATCCATGGAAAACATGTCCTTTCTAAATTAATTATAGTTAGATTACAATATCTATCATCTTTATCAAAATGTTGGATTATTATTTATCATGTCCTAACGAAAATTTATGTTGTTACCTTCATCTTACTTACAGTTGTTGCTATTCTGCCACTTAAGTCAAGGACGATGAAACTTATAAAATAAAAAGGAAAGAAATAACTATATGTAGCTATAATATGTGTATTAACTCTTTCTTTTATGAACCATATGCTCAATTGGTATATTTTATTTTTTTAGTGTAGTTAACTATTATTTGTAATGAACACATCTATTTGTTGAAATAGAAATATGACTATGAAGAGAAACATCAAATGTCAAAGTGAATTAGATGATAAAGTTGTTCTCAATCCATCTACAGTTACCATGTACATTTCATCTATACTCCATAGGATGTGGACTATCAAAATTAAATAAAGAAAGTGAGCATAAATTCTCATGTCATGAATAAATTATCTAAATTTACGCCCCAAAACCAATTACCCAAGGTTAAAACAATTATTCAAAATTTAGGGCTTCTTTTATTATTTCAAATAAAAATACATAGTATGTACATATTTCTATGTTTAATCGTATAACCTGGTGGCTGGCAAAAAAATTAGTTTCAAATACCACCTCATATTTAAGTATTTAAAATAATTCAAATTGAGTTATTTCAAATACCACAATTTGAAATATCATTATTTTTTTGAATAATAAATAAGGTATTTTGACCCAAATAACTCAAACTTAATCCAAAATATCTTATTTAAATACATCATCCAAATGACTGATTACTTATCTCTTAGACCATGCATCCGTATTAATGTGAATCTTACCATCTAGATAGATACTTACATTTTGTTTTCTTGCCATCTAAATTACTATATGATTGAGAAATTATGTATGCCAAAAATAAAAGTTTTATTGAATTATTAGTTTCACCAATTCAATCATTAATAAAGTTATAATATATCAAAATCATTTGAATAAAATAATGTTCATAAAAAGACGAGAAAACTGAAGAAAGAAATCCGTTTCTCATCATGGCGATGGAAGTGTCAGAATTAAACAACACACAGACACACAGAGCTCAAAAGGAAAAAGAATTTGATAGACTGTAGTATCAGATTTGTAGATGATCGAAAAAAAACACTGTTACAAGTTGGAGTTCATGAAAGGAATAATTTTTTTATAGAAGAGGCGGACGTTAACCTTCTAATTACTAATGGTAGTGGCTTCTGGGAACGAAACTTTTAATATTTTAAATTTAATATGATTGTTAATTTTATGCGAAAATGAAAAAAATATGATGCATTCCAAAAGAGAGAAAATGTTCGTAATGGGTGAAAAAATCCGCAACTTAATCCGTATGTGTGAGTTACAACACTGTCCAATATCGATGGAGGAGCTAATGCAGCTCCTGCTAGAATTTTCCTCTCTCACTTTCAAAGCTCAAATTCTCATACCATTGTTTCATTTAGCAAATCATTTTTATCTCTTTAGAGCATTATTCTTTTTATTGGTTTATGTTCTCTAATCCAAGGGCGGATCTAGAGGTGGCCGGAGGAGTCACGATTTAAGGAAATTTCGACTTTGAAATGTAAATTGACCAGATATAGATTTACGATTATTTTGAGTTATGTTCAGGACAGATCAGTGCTTTGTTGTTTTGACTCAGTACTCGATACATTATTAATCATAATTTTGGGTTAGTACTCTAATTTACTATACTTTGTTAGGAAAAAATTATCGTTAGCACATTCAATCTTGAAGGACAACTTGCTTTAACTAAAAACAGATGGACAAATGTTTTTGGTAATATTTTTACATATTACGTTTCCAAAAATTCATAAATTAGTTACTTGATACATAAATTTTATTTACATCCGGCATAGTGCATGTTTCGATTCTAAATCCATCATTGCTCTAATCCATAAAATTACCGTTTACATGGAGCGGAAAATGTGAATGACAAGTAAGTTACTTTTTATTATTTTGATGATTAAGAAGGAAGCCTCTAGTCTGTTTCATGATGATTAGCTGGGTTAAGGGTAACCGTAACCCCATATATAATACAAAACGACTAAAATTTAAACAATGCAATCTTCAGCATCATCTGTCCCTTTCTTCCCATCCTACCATGCATAGAGTGTACCACCTCTTGAACAATGATAGTGTTGTTAATATGACGACCCGACACAAAGCTAGTTTGTGACGGATGCACCAACTTCGTCATAAAAGGTTTAAGACGATTAGCCAGACATTTAGTAGCTGCCTTGTACGAAACATTGCATAAACTGAATGGCCGGAACTGGCTTAAGGATTCCGGGTTCGACACCTTTGGAATTAGCACCAATAATATCTCATTAACACCATTAATCAAGCCCGGGTTCCGAAACACATTCTGGACAAACTTAAGCAGGTCCTCCCCTACCACATCCCAACACTTATGGTAAAACACAGGGTGGAAACCATCGATACCTGGGGCTTTGAGAGGCCCCATACTCCGGATAGCTGATTCAACTTCTTCATTCCACAAAGGAACCTCGAGAGTCAAGCTCTCCTGATTAGAAATCCTTGGTCTCGAAACCAGCGTGAGGTCTGTAACAGTGGTGGATTCAGCAAAGAGTGCCTTATAATAATCCATAGCCATTGTTGCTAACTCCGTGGTGGATTCAGCGAGAAGTTCTTCCTGCCACAAGATCTCTTCGAGCTCACACAGCAACTCATGTTCCGCCGTAAGAAGGATCGGATCATCCAAATTTAAGGTTTTGACCTCCATTCCCGCAAGTCTCGCAGTTCCCTCTTCTTTCTTCTCAACAATGTCACCAAACACATCTTTATTCCACTTCCTCAATTTGGTAGCCAAAGTCAGGAGCTGATTCTCCAGCCCAATATGCCCCTGCCAAGCTTCTGAAATAAAAGGCTTAAAGCCCTTATGCGACAACCAGGGAACTAAAAAGCGAAAAGGTCTAGGCAATTTGGACTTGATAGTTTTAGCCGCAATGATATGAATGGGTCTGTGATCCGATTTAACTCGATAGAGATGAGAAGAATGTGTGAGTGGAAATCTGAGCTGCCATTCCGCATTAATGAAACACCAATCTAACCCTTCGTGAATCATACCCCACTTCCAAGTAATCCTAGGTCCTTTGAATTGAGTCGCTTGCAGACGAGAGTTATGAACCCAATCAATAAAAAGCTGATGTTTTTGGAAGATAAAGGGAGCCCCTCCCCTTTTATCTTGTGGTGAAAGCATCTCGTTGAAATCACCAGCAAGCATTCAAGGTTTAGAAATAGTCGCCCCGATGCCTCCTAGTTTCGTCCACAAGGCCTCTCTAGCAGTTGCACTAGGTTTAACGTACACTACCGTAGTCGCAAAGTCGTGTAGATCAGTACAAGATCCCTTCAAATATACAAATTGGTCAGAAGTCTCCTCAACTTGTAAAGTAACCGCTGAAGAATTCCAAAGCACCCAAATGCCACCTGAAAATCCAATGACATCAACTCGAAAACAAGCATCAAAACCCAACCGCCTAGAAACTCTTTTTGCCTTCTCTCCACTAATTCTAGGTTCCAAAACAAATGTCACATCCGGGGAAAACTTCTTGTTATAGGCTCTAAAAGCATCCAGAATCCACTTGAAACTCCGAAGAGATACTATGTCTGTCAACATTTCGCACCAAAGTGTCTCGAAAGGAAGGAGAGCGCTGGTCAGAACCAGACGCCAAGTCCTGCCTCATTGGAGGATCCCCCGACGTCGGCGCGCTGTTCTCCATTGGTAGTAGCGACAATCGCTAAACCCTAATCGCCCTTTACTCCTCTCTTTACTCATAACACAGTATTTTTTTTCGATATAGTAGGAGTTTCTTTCTTACGAAAAGTTTCAATGATTAATTAATCTCCTCCTTTCTAAAAAAAACAACGCACTTCTCTACTTGCACAGCGCCGCACTGTCTGACTTTATTAATCTCCATTTCATTTTAAAATTACTCGTTAACCATGTATACTTCTCGTGTGGATAGCGCGGCGCTACCCAACTAACTCGACGCTCTGCAAGATCTGATAATGACCATTACGTGTTATTTTAGTTTCATCCAATATTTTTGAATTATTTTGTATTAAAATATGTTTATCAAAATAAAAAGTCTTGATTTAGGGCAAGGATGGGTCACGTGAATGGACAACCCACCAGAGTTTGATATCTTGAGTGTAAGGAGAAGGTCATTCTTTCTCTAGTGAAAATGTGCACCCCCTACTACTATTGAGTAAACTATTGGAAACAGAAAATAGCAGCTAGCTATGTGCATGGAAAAAACAGTCACACTAACAAAAAAAAAATGTGGTTAATAATATCACATCTTGCTAGGGAACTTAATTATTGGAGAAAGTGTTCATATACATGCATGTATTACCTCAATATTATAACTTCCTATATAAATCTCACTTAGTAGAGCTTTTTATCTTTCTCGTTGGGTCAGGATAATGAATTAATGGTTCGTTTGGATAAGGTATTTTAACTTAAATAAATAACTCGGTTTGTTTAGCATTTTGTGATATTTTTGAGCCGTAATATTTAAAATAATTCATTTTTGAGTTATTCTAAATACCTTGTCAAAACAACTTTTTTGACAATCAGAACAAAATTTATGATATTTCATGTTGTGATATTTGAAATGACACTCATTTTTATTTATTTCAAATACCTTATCACCCCAAGTATTTTTTATATTTCATTATCAAGTATAAGTCACATTGAATAATTCAATAACCAAATAAGACAATTTTTACATTACAAATCTTTCACATTTTATAAATTTCATATTACATTTTTAAAGGGTGATGCTATATACAGTCTGTATTTTACTTTGTGTAGTCTGTATTTTACCGTAAATGGAATATTATACCCTTAATGAAAAAAATTACAAACTCAGTCCGTCTTTACTAACGCAGTCCAATTTCACCTTTTTCAGTCCGTTTTTACTTCGTGCCGTCCATTTTTATTAACAAAAGTTATAAATAAAAAAATAGAGCTAAATTAATATTAATTACCAAGTACTCTTACAAAAATTAACATATTTTTAAAAAATAACTACAAAAATTATATATATATATATATATATATATATATCTTCTGTATATTCGAAAAAGAATAAGTATTTATTTTCAAATTTTTATTTTTTTCGAAAATTATAAATAGAAGATATTAAATAAATATATCTTACGAATATTATAAAAAATTAAACTGTAATTAGTAAAAACGGACGGTATGAAATATAAACAGACTGTACAAAGTAAAAATAGACTATATTAATAATAACGGACTGCACAAAATAAATTTTTTAATTAAGAATATTTTAATCTATTTACGAATTATATATAGCATTTTAAAAAAATACATTATTTCATTCTACAGCACATACAAAAAATAACTTATTGGAACCGCCTTTTAAGTTTGAAGTCATGATTTGAGTGAAGTGAATGAACGAGGCATAGTCCTTAAATTGGTAGTTGGGGAATCCAGGCTGGGGGATTGGAAGGAGGGGGAGAACGATGTGGAAACAAACCAAAAAAGAAAGAAAGGCAAATAACACACAAAACAATAAGAAGAAGACGAAGAAGAAGAGAACAGCAGAAGGAAGTAGCAACTCCGGAAAACATGACTCCACTTCCTCCTCTCTTCCTCACTCACTGCTTTCTTCCCTTTTACAATGATTTCGTTTTGCTGCTGCTACGTACTACTCACTCTACCTTCGCGCTTATGTTTTTGGTACGCGTGCTCCAGTACTACCCCTTCGTAAACCACATTAATTACTGCACCGACCCCCCCTTTATTTGCTTAGTCCCATGCATTCTGGGTAATTTCATCAGCCATCAATTTTCACCCTATCAGCTGTATGCTATAGCTTAGCTAGCTCTGGGTTCAAACTTAATTAAAGCCCCAGACCCTTCCGCTCTGCTCTGCTCTGCTGCATATATATATATGATCAGAAGGATCTGCATGCCGCAGTTTCCCCAAAAAAAATTAAACCTGCCATCTTCTTTACCTGTAAAGTAGATGCATTGAGAGGGAAAGGCCTACAAGAGCAATGAAAGCGCTGAAGAAAAGCATATATAACATGCTAATACAGAGATGCATGGTGAAATTTAGATAGACAGATAGCTTAATTGTGTATCTAGGCATATATATGTCTTTGTCCTGTGATTATTGGAACTGCAACTGAGACTTCAATGTACACTACATCACCAGTACGCAGTCCAGTAGTATCTGGTGTCTAGATTGTTCATTTTCTGCATAAGCATTCGTTCATTCATTCATCCCACTCAACAACATAGAAAAGAGAAAAGGAAGAAGCTTTTCTGTTATGTTTCCAGCTCCGGCCCTTTCTTACAACTCATATACACAAATTTTACTTATAACACGTTCTCATATTCATTGTAAATCTTGTGTATATCAAATCCCATTACTAAGTATATATAAACCAAATTTATCAGTTACGTTCATCATATGGATCCAAATTAATTATTCAAACTCGATCGAGACCAATGTTCATCAGATTCTATAACTCATACGATATATAATTACGGAAGTGTTTCATAAAATATAACAATAATCAGGGAAGCTTTTGTTAGAAAATTATTTATATATATCCCCTTCTGCTCTATTGTATATATCCCCATACAACATATAAGTATGGAAGTATGCAGATTGTAATTTCTAATATTGATATCACGAAAGTTGTAAAATCGTTGGCCTCAATGTAGCCGATGTTAAATAAGTGTTGTTAGGACCTCGTTTTTTTGTAGTAGTGATATTTATGTTCCTCAACCTTATCTTTATTTTGAACCATGTTCATTAATTAATATACGAGTAGATGGATGGTTTTATCACCATAACAATGATAATCTGATACAGTTATTATAGTTAAGTAGGATTGGGATCACATTGTTCAGTCTCCTCCTCCCTCAGCTTTTTGGACTTGTTGGAGATATGAGTAGAGTAGTAGGGCTTTTGTCTGTCTTTCTGCCTGGTCATCAGTAATGATAACTAAGCATGAAACTAATGAGAGGAGGGCCCACCTTTGGGCTTGGTGGGTCCCATAATGCCAAAAAAGAAAAACCAAACTACCATATCGTCATTGCCTTTTCACTCAAGCAAAAAGTAAATTTACAGCCTCCTCCTCACTCTTCCTCTCCCCCCCCCCCAATCTCCTCATTTTGTCCCTAGCACTTTTCTCTTCCAAATTGTTAACCCCACCGGTCCGTTCGAAAAGTACGTATAAATCGTTCATCAAGTACCTATTATATTCATCCGTATGATAATCCTGATCAACTCTATGTCAACAACCTTCTTACCGATAAAAAATATGGCGAATGGATTAACGATATGTCCAACGCTCACCTCGCTAAGAATAAGATGGGATTTGCCGATGACAAATTAAAGCAGCCAACATCGGAGGCTGAACAGTTAAGCGAATGGATAAGTGTGATGCTATGGTGAAGGGATGGTTGAAAACAACTATGAATAAAGAGGTTCGCAGTAGTGTTAGGGTTTGCCCGCGTCTCAAGCGAGAATCTTCGGCATATCAAACTCTTTAAAGTTAATTTCACCGATTCGATCACCGGAGAACATTTTCTCCACACTTTCTAAGTGAGCCCCTAGGGAAATCCCAAAAGACCTACCATATATATTCTTCTCCCATTGTTCTGCCCCCAACTGTATATCTTTCTCTCACAGTCATATCACTAGTCACCGGCCCTGTTTATCTGATATGCCCCTCTGCCTCCAATTCTTGTTATATAAATCTTCTTCCCCCATGTGCTCTGCCAAATCGCCCTCTCATCTCACTCATCTCATATCATTCATAGCCTAGCTAGCCTCCTCTCCTCCAAAGCTCCCTCCTTTTACATTCCCCAAAACAAAAAGAACAAAACCCCACTCTTCTTCTTCTTCTGTTCTGCTCATCATTCTTCACCAACCCCCCATAAAACACACACACACACACACAACATAACCATTCTCTTCTCTGTCTCCAAGGATCATTCCTTTTGTTGCCTTCCTCTTTGTTCCTTTCCTCCTTCCCATATGGAACAGCCTCAACAACTCCTTAACCACCTCCACCATCACCAACCCAACAACAACAACATGGATGGCGGCGGGAACAACAACAACGACAACAATAACGGATCCGCAGCCAAAGGAGGAGGATCAGGAAGCAGCTTTCTGTGTAGGCAGAGTAGTACGAGGTGGACACCAACCACCGACCAAATAAGGATCCTTAAGGACATTTACTACAACGATGGAGTGAGGTCCCCTAGCGCTGAGCAGATCCAGAGGATCTCGGCTGACCTCCGCAAGTACGGGAAGATCGAGGGAAAGAATGTGTTCTATTGGTTCCAGAACCACAAAGCTCGTGAGCGCCAGAAGAAGAGGTTCACCAATGACCCTCCCTCCCAACAACAACAAGTCATCATTCCTCAGAGGGCCAACATTGTTGCCAATACCACCACCACCACCAACCTTCTCAACTCTGCCCACAACTGGAAGCCATCTGGTACGTACTAAGTCTATTTTGTTACATTGTGCACTTGGATTCATGATTCAAAGGTTAGTAATTTTCTTCTTCTTCTTGTGCTTGATCAGCTGCAGCTCAGTCATCAAGTGGAGTATTTGGGATTGGCCAGATGGGGAGCTATGCTGGATATGGACATCAGGTCACCATGGAAAAGAGCTTCAGAGTGAGTCATTTATATAGAAGGAAAGACAACAGAAATACGTCACTCTCCCTTTTATTTTTGAGTAAAATTACTATTGCAGTAAGAAAAGCACTAAGATTTTGTATATTTTTCAAACCCTAAGTAATTTTAAATACATGGGTAGTGATTCATTTATGTAGAACTGATCAAAGTTTTTAACTTTAGCATGAATGAAGGGGGGATATAACTTAGAAGGAATACAACAGAAAAGTGTCACTCTCTCACTTTATTTCTTACTTAAATATATACATACATATGGATCAGCCTTTGAAAGGCTACACTTCCAAACAACCCTTTTCAAAATATTTTGCCTTTCTAATGAAAAAAGTCTTTCTTTTAGATGTCCCTTTTGAGAAATTTGAATTTTTTTTTTGTTTTTGTATCAACCAGGACTGTTCAATCTCATCAGCTGGAGGGAGTAAAGTTGTTGGCGGCGGCGGCGGGCAGTACAGCTTTGGATTGGTCGAGTTTGATCAATACGGCGGCGGGGGCGGCGGCAACTCTTTCTTTGACAAGATGAAATCATCATCATCGTCAATTCATGATCATGAAGCCCAAGTGGTTGCCCTAGAAGATGACGACGACGAAGACGATGAATATGATCATGATGACGATCGAACATATAATCATCATCATCAAGAGATTGAAACGCTGCCGCTTTTCCCCACCCACCGTGAGGACATGATCAGTGGCTTCTACGGCGGAGGCATCAAGCATCAGTACGGATCCTCCTCGTCCTCCTCCGCCGCTGCTTACCAGTGGTACGGCGGCGATCACTGCCACGATGGCAGCGGCGCCACCACTACTCCTTTCGCTCTTGAGCTGAGCCTCAACTCCTTCACCGGACAGTACTCTTCCAATATGTATTAATTTATAATAAATGCTATAATTTGTTTACTAGCAATTTGAGAAGTATCAGTGTTGTCGTTTTCGATGTCAGCTTCATGTGTGTTTAGTTGATAAATAAGATTAGTCGTTAAAATTGGGACAGTGGGCATCTGACACGTGTCATTCTGGGAAGTTAACATGGATATATCAGTGTTGTGTTAATTACCAGTGAAATTAGCCTTGGAATTCCGTGAATCCCATTAATTAAAGACAGACTTGTTATTATTATTATTATTAAGCATTTGAGCTACTTGCGACATGTAGAAAATATTCACTCCTTTAAGAAGAAGCTATGCATGTGTGGGCGCAAACGACACATTTTACATAATTTTATATAATTATATGCCAAACAGATTGTAATAGAGCAATTAGCGGTTATGACACCCGACTTTGTTTATAAAAATTATGAATTTTGGGGCGCAATCATCTCAGCACACGTGTGATAGCCTTATCGGTCTGACCTGGACGGCAGCTCCACCTCTTAAAACCCACAACATATCTTTATAAATCTTAGCTCGTGTTAATGAATAATATAAAACTTATCAGAACTCTTTCTTAGCAACTCAAATTAGTGAGATGCAACAGTTCTTACGTTTGTATGAAATATTAACTGAACATATTATACTATGTAGTCGAATACTTTGAAGCAAAAATATAAATGTAAGGAAGTTGAGAAGATGGGGAAAGAAATAGAATGAAGAAAGTTGGGGGGGTGGTAAAGATGGGACAGAGGGTAGAAACAGAGAGTAGTCATGGCGGATGGATATTGGTGCGAATGTGACTGACTACTTACTGCTGCTGCCAATAGCCATAACCGAGGGATGAATGATGCCCAAGCAAGGACTCAGATTTGTTGGGGCTACAACAAACAAAACTCTACTAGCTAGATAGCTAGACCTAATTAAAGTGTGTGAGTGCATATAATGGGTCGTACGAATTATATTGGGGTTTTAAATAAAGAAGAGATTTTGCAGACATGGAGTCGATCGAGGGGCCATAGCTGCTGCGGACTGCGGTATGAAAGGATCGATGTTGATGCAGTCATTGATAATGCAACTGCGCTCCCTCTCTGTTTCTGTTTTGGAAAATAGGAATATTAACCGAGCGAGTTAGCTAGAGTGAGTGAGTGACTGACTGACTGACTGTTGTTCTCTCCCCCAATAAAAAGCATCATCATTACATAGATAGAAGAATACCCTCCAATTCCTATCTAGCTACTAGGGTTTTCTTTTCATTACCTTCAAGTAATACAAATATATCATCCCCAATTCATTCCACAAAAATCGCACGGTCTTAGAATCCGTCTCCGTGGAATAACACATGTTGTGTTGTGTATTGACGATTTGGATGTACTCGATTCGAATTCAAAACATTTTATATATATGGACACTATATATATATTTCTGCTTTTTTGGTCGTGGCATTTTTGCCTTGTCCATTTTCGACAATAAAATACATCTTAGATCCCTATTTGGACAAGACTGTTGTGGGTTTATTGTGGTGGATGCGTACTCACACTACATACACATATATGGATCAATGACGGAATCAGAATAGAAATATACACTGAGTCGGATTTGAATCGAAATTTTGTGTGTCTATCAAGTAACTAATTGACAAATTAATCCTAATATTATTATTTAAAATAAAAATAAATTTATTGTACTGCTTTTAATTGAAAATGTTATATATGTGCCACAGAGAGTTTTTATCCTATATTTGAATATTTTGAACTAAATTTGTGATTGTAACTTATTATAAATAAATAAGTTTTTAAGAGAAAAACTTCAAATATTATTAGCCGAGTTATGAAATCATCAAAATTTTACAACTAATGTAGTACTCGATATCAAAAAATAAGATAGTCGAGACTCTCACTGGGTCTATCTAGTTTCGACACGACCAAGTACTGAGTCGATCTCAAAATTGCCCTGAGCCGAACTCGTAAAATTTATAATTATACACCCGAAATAATGGTTCAGACCGAAACTGGGGTGAGCCGGGACTCCCCGGGCCACCCCTAGTTCCGCCAATGATATGGGTTGTTTACTAGAGTCAAGCAGTCGAAAATAGCTACGTGGCACTTAGTTCAGAAAGAAAGTTCGCTAGTGACCTAGTTCAATTTTAAAACTTGAATTACATTTTGTTTTGGTACACATGTAACGAGTACACGTATTTTTTCCATGTCGGCTACACTAGGATAACAAATCAACATTCGATTAATTAATTATGAACCGGAGGCTGAACTAGTTATATATCCAAATGCATCCCAATTCTTACTTTGGTGGCACATATACCACTTGACTTTATTTAAGTGTACGTATTTCGTCGCACTCAATTTCTTGTTTCTTCGTACAACCGTTACGAAATCAACTAACGGAGGTTTTCAGCTCGTCTCGTCAGATCATCGAAATGCATTGTCGACGGGTTTCTTGGGACTAGTCTGGGACAGTTTATCATGCTAACTGTGTGTTCGTAAGCATGTTCACACTGAACTAAAGATGTTCGTATGTGGACATATATGTATTGTTTCATATAAACTGTTAAGTATGGTAAGAAGTTGGAAGTTGGAAGTTGGAAATTTAATTATTGTTGAAGTGTTATTGTGTAATATGCATATTGAGAGGCCAACAGAATCATTAGATAAAAAGAGATTCCTTTCATGCACACGTAACAGAAAGTGAACGGGATCATTACCCATATTTAGAAACTAATTTTGTTCCTCTTTTTATTATTATTATTATTATTATTATTATTATTATTATCAAAACATAAGTACGATGATGACAACTTTTTGTCATGAAAAATTGAGAAGTTCCCCCCTATTATTTTCACTTACAAGAAAAGCTCCAATTGTTTCTTCTTTCATTTGGTGCATGATTACTTCAACCTTTGGCCTCCCTTTCCTCAAATCTGTTTAATAAACAAACAACACTTATCTTGTCGTTATTTTTGCCTAATCAGCATTGTCACATCATCCAGGATAACAGGTGGTTTTTTAATATGATAATTATGCATTGTTTAATTTTATTTCTTACAATAATTTTCAGTGGGCAAGATTTACTCGAATAAACATCTTTTTCTTTCATTTCTGGGCAATTCATCTTTCTGCTTAAATTGTAGTCGCAACCGCAACCCCTCGGCCCAAGACCGCGGAGGCGGCGACCTTTCGTCCAGCTGAATCATATTCCTCCTCCACTAGTTCATTCTTCATCTAGTTGAATATAAGCATCTTCCTCATTCAAGTTGAATATAATTATCTTCCTCCTTCATACTAATAGAATTAGTTCTGTCATCAACCATCAACCAATTCGATTCCACCCACCTTCAATATTAATGCACTTGTCAGCCTCCACAAAAACCATGCTCTGTTTCGAAAATCGACTCAAAATAGATTTGTTGACTCCAATCTTTGGAGCTACCCAATTAATCAAATGGTGAACCCTCTGTGCAACTTTCCCTCCATATTAAGGTTTCTTTGTGTGCAGAGATTTCTCCGATATCTTGGAAAGGTTATGGATCAGAGGAACATGAAAACGAATATGGAGCTCCCAAAAATTTGGAAAGGTTATAGATTTGTTTGAGTGAGGATAGATGGTAGAGAATGGGTGGGATAGAGGGTAGAAGGCTTATTCCAAAGTAAAATGAAGCTGGAGGCAGGCGGGAGGTGAAACACATACGGTGAGAATGAGATGCAGGAGGGGAGAGAATGGTACCTAATCTCACAAGGTAACTTTACATTAGGGTTAAAATAGTAATTGCAGTAAAAATAAATTTTTGATTAAAAAATAAAAATTAACAAGGTTAATTATCACACTCATTAGCCACGTGTCATCAGTCTGATGTGTGGCAATGTAGGTTAGGCGAGAAATAACGGCAAGTCAACGGATGGAGTAACGGAAGGAGATGTTTAGCAAGTTGGTAAAGTAGGAGGGGGGCAAAAACAGTTTTTAGCGGGGGGGCCTCTTTGTTAAGTTGGTAAAGTAGAGGGGGTAGAAGTACTATAATATCTTTACTTAATTTATGGTAAGCTGATACTTTTTTAGTGTTAATTAGTTGTTATCATGTTGATTATTATCAATTAAATACATGCCCTAATCATATTACATTAGCATCGATGATAATTGCTCATTCTTTATCCTTGAGAGACTTAGGATAATAAACATTAGCGATTAGTAATTACCATTCGGCCAGGGACGGATCTAGAGTTAAAAGTAGTACGTGACCAAATTTAAAATATAACTAGGTCGAAATAAAAATTCTCTAACTTATAATATAATTGTCACTCTGGGCACGGAAAAAGAGAGGGCACGTGTCTGGGGGAGTCACCCCCTAGGTCCGTCCTTGCATTCGAGCAATCCTAGGCATAGAAGTATTAAACTGAGGCGGTATGTTAATTAAGATGAAGCCATATGTGCCCCGAACGATAACCTAATTATGGTGAGCTAATGCTATCCTTCTAGGCTGAATCACAACGTAACTGCGTTGAGCGACCCATGTATTTTTGCAGACCTATTAAGATTAGGTGATTAGCCCTTAAGCAGTCAATATATCCCCAAATATAATTATACCAATTTGTCCATCATAATGATACAATAATAATTCTCAAATCTCGTGTGTGCGGAATTCTAAGTAGCAGCATGTTCAGGAGAGAATTGGCACAATTCTCAAGCCTTATCCCTGGTGTTGGAGCAAGCAAGATATCCCACCAAAATCTTCTACCGTTGGTACCTAAAGATGATCCTCATCATGAACTACAAATGTAAATGATATGATTATGTTAGAGCTCTGTTATTCTACGAAAAGCTGGACCTATGTAACTGGTTTGGAGTCTCTGTATCCGCCAGACACACAGACAGAGTAGTATATCATGCTTACTTTTGACTTTCCAGTCATTTCTTATTGTCACGTTAACCAAACTATGTACATACGTATTTGTGAGTAGTGGAGTATTAATAAGATTAAATAACTAACAAACCTCATATGTCTCATATTGTAAAACCTGAACGCCTCGGTTTAGACAGACTGCGATCGCACTCATCTACAATGTTATCAAAAATTCCGTAACATCATCGCTTTCAAAGTGGGTTAATTAACATTACTACTCACTAGCAACCTAGACCTTATCAGTCAAGTTATTAGAATGCAACGATTCTCGATCGACAAATGCTGTGATATCCAGAAGCCCTTTAGGACGACGGCGAAGATGAACATATATCACTAGCCATAATAAATTAAAGGGACGGAAGGGAGATATACCTACCTTCGCTGCAGATCCACTGCATTCAAATGTGTAACTAATAAATATTTTCCGTCTGGTGGATGGATAGATAGATAGCTTATAGCTGCAGCTGCAGCAGTAGAAGAAGGAAGGAAGGAAGGAAAGGATAATGACTGATGATGATAGATAGAGATGTATAATTGAAAAAAGTCGCAATCAACAAGATTTCACAATCCACTCGCACTCTCATTCCCTCATTTGGGTTTGACACATTTTCACACCTTGTATTCCACTTCCTGACCCTAATCTCCTTCTGGCGATCGATCGAGAAACAACAAACTAAAGTTACAAGTAGGCAAAATGGCTCAAAGACGACAGTATAGACAAAATGCCTCAAATTTAAAACCTTTCTGTTTCTTCTCCTCCTCCTAAAGATTTAGCAGGGGGATCTCACTGCCTTTTCCAGTACCCAAGTACGCAATCTCCTTTACGAGTAATTTTTTTGGTGAGGTAAATTATTAATGATCTAGATGCAGCATCATCACTATCATATCGATCACCCCCCCCCCCCCCAGGCCAGGCCAGGCCACCACTCCTTTTAATAATGTTAATTATTTGTTCCTTTTGTGCCTTTTAATTTCTTGTTTTGTCTTTGTGTTGCTGATGAGGTTTGCAATTCTCAGTGCTGTTGTGTACTTTTTGGAGTGAGTGAGTTTCTGTATACGCATAATGTTGGTTTTCATGAAAACCTTCATATTTGGACTCCGACATTGCTAGCAAGGGGGGATTCATGATGCTTTTCTTTCCGAGTGATCTCAAGCTAGCTTTATAACAACTAGCAGACGATGCTTGTTTGGGGCAAATTTTGTCATTGAGGGGGTGTGGGGTAACTTGGAATGGTTTGTTTGTTCTACATCGGGTATATATTAAAGGCCCGATCAGTGCTCCTGGATCAAGTGAGAAACAAAACATAATAATAATAATAATAATAAATAAGCTGCCAAATTCAGAAAAATCTGGAATCCCAAAAGGCTCGTCATTTGGAAACCATGAGTTCCTTCCAGTAGCCCACTTATAGTGACGTAACGTAAGGTTTCTCTTCAATTTCCATAAGTCATCCACCTCTACAAGCCACTGGTTTACAGTCGAGAAAGAAAGTTGAATGATGGCGAGACACAGTACTACTGCATGCTCAAAACCACATCTGAGTTAACAGAGTTTTTACCACTTACCATTTACCACTTACCATTTAGAGGGATGATGTATCAATAATTCATGTATTGCTATCGCTACTTGGAGACCAGCGATTAATCAGTGGCTCTCTCTACGGATAGGAGCATCAACTCACGCACCGACTGTATGGAGTGATCAACTGATGAAACGAGATAAAGAACAACACCAGTCTTGAGGACTACACGAATCAATATGATTAATCATAAGTTGCCAGTCACAAAGCTTCAAATCTATCAATATTTTTTCATCAATACATTACGCCAGGTCAACCCTAAAGATAAACAATTACAAATACCACTTTTGTACAAAATATTTACAACAAATTAAGAGACCATCCATCCAATCCAATCCAGCCATTCTTGCTCTGCTGTTACGTTCTTGCCCAAATTGCTACTTTCTAATGCCTTCAAAATCCACCCATCATCATCTTCGCAGTCAACAAATTAAAGCTTCCTCAACACATGTCACGTAACATTCACAGTCTCTGTTGTATGATAACCTGTCATTAACGACTAAACTAACACAGCCTGCAAAGCTCAAGGCTTTGATGATCCCACGTCATTAACGCTATTAAAGGAGTTATCATATATCGTTAGAGGGGAAGAACTCAGGCTAGACGAAGATACGACACATCCAACATCCTTTTCCTTCCTCTGCAACAGCTTGCGTTTCCTTTCCACTCCTGGCATCTCCTAGACAATAATTCTACAGTCAGCTCTTTGTTTCTTTATAACATCTTTCAGCAAAATCACAAGAGAGTAAAAAAGCTATAACCTGTTGAGAAGACGATCCGGGCATTTTAAGAACAAGCTCAGTCGCAACATCTGCAGAGTCGTCACAGCTTTCAGTATGGCTACCTACTGACTTGCTTTTAGGATCGGGTTTGCTCGAACCATGGGAAGCAGCAGCAGCACTTTGAGCCGATGGGTGTTCATTCGGAGGGTTAGGAGGAGTTGGGTACGGCATGAAAGTTGCAGCATTAGGAGGTTGATTTCTGAAGAAGGGGAATGGCTGCATTTGTGGATGATGCATGGGCATTGGACCGGGAGGCACCGGTACAGGGACGGCATAGGAATAAGCGGGTCCCATAACTACGGACGGATCGACAGGACCCCATGGGAACATAACTCGGAGTCTCTGTTGATACTGGATGTTGAGATTCTCGACATCGGATTTCAACGATGCCTTCTCCTCTCTTAACTCGTTCTTTTCTTGCATAAGCTGCATTTTTCATCGAAATAGAACTAAATACCATAAACTGGATACTTCTTCACATGCATGTATGAAAATCTGAACGGTGAGTGGAGATTATTACTACCTCGCGTGATTCCTCCGAGAGTGCAGCGCATTCGGTCTTTAGTCTGTCTACTTCAGATGTTAGATCCTTGAGGATTTGAATTGTATCCGTCAAGATTGTTGCCTTGTCATTCTTAGGCCTCTCTGGATCTGAAATTCAAGCAATTAGCCAATTCAAGAACAAAAATCATTTATCGACAGAATTCACAACAGCCATTGCTAGGTTTTCATAACAAAATTCTCTCCTTAACTAAAATGAGCATAAAAGGTCGCTCCTTTTTTGCAGAATGAACTAAGCTCCATTATCCAAAGTTCAACAGTATCGCCCTAAAGATTGAAGTTGACTATCCAAAGGAATCTTCTTCCAGCTAATAGCTACCTACTTCCACATGACACAGAGTAAAAAGAACAGAAGTTCTGAATAGATTACCTAGGGTATGACCCAATTCAAGGAACTGCTCGTTCAAACGGTCCCTCCTCAATCTCTCGCGGTCTGCTTTCTGAACTTTCCTAGCAGCAATTGGGTCCTTCGCTTCCACTTCCTGTCTCTGCCTGCATCAGGTGGAATTCAATTCAATTCAGCAGCAACCAATATAACCAATTACAGAAACGAAGTTGAAAATTGATAAACTTTTTGGGCAAATTAAAAAGCCCAGGAGCAAGTACTCACCTGGGTTCATGAATTGAATCGTCTGCTGCCTTCCGCTGATTCATGTGCTCAACTTGAAGAAACCCCCAGAAAATCAACTAACCTCAAAAGAACTTCCGGAACAGAGGGAGGTTGAAATCTAATCAGAACGGCAGCAACAGGGAGCTGAGGAAGGAACTCCAAAAAATGCCAAACCCAAAAGTAAATCTAAATCCAAATCCGAATCCCTTCCACTCGTGCTCTCCACGAGCCCTCAACCCCCACCAATAGATAATAATAAAAAATCTCGAAATTAGTCAGATATTTGGTGCGCTTCACCTGGAAGCTGGATTATGTTCACCCTCGAAACGGTGTCGTTCCGTAGAGGGAGAAGCTGAATGCTAAAACGACACCGTTTGTCAGCGAGTCTTAGCCTAAAAGAACAAGAAGATTAAAAATGGGAAATGGGTAATTTCTGGGGAAAATCCGAGACGAGGAAAAAGGTGCGAACAATGGAGACGGAAGGAGTAGCAAACGGACTGAAGATTGTGACTTACAACGTCAATGGGCTGAGGCAACGCATCTCACAATTTGGTTCTCTTCTTAAACTGCTTGATTCTTTCGATGCCGACATCATCTGCTTTCAGGTGTGATCCATTCACAACTTTCTGAGTAGGCATTTTTATGGTGTGTTTGTGACGAAGTTTCTGACTTTGATCCGGAACGAATTAGGAAACGAAATTGAGGAGGCAAGAATTAACGTCTGATGTGGTGATGGCTGATGGGTACGAATCCTTCTTCTCTTGTACGCGCACTAGTGATAAAGGGCGGACTGGATACTCAGGTAAGGTGTTTGTTGAAATGCCGCTGAGAGTTTATAATCCTTTATTGCTTCTCTCTGTTTCTATTTGAATTTTACCAGCTGTATTTGTATTTCCTTGTGATTTTGCTAGGTGTGGCAACTTTTTGCCGGGTTAAGTCAGCATTTTCAAGTACAGAAGTGGTATTGCCCATTGCTGCAGAGGAAGGTTTCACTGGTCTAGTTGATAGATCCAAAACCAGCAAAGATGCTGGGCCAGTGATGGTGGAGGGACTCGAGGAGGAGCTTGACAAGGATGAGCTTCTTAAGCTTGATAGTGAGGGAAGGTGTATTATCACTGATCACTGTCATTTCGGTATGTATCTTTCTTTTCAGCTGCTTCTGTTTGGTTAAAGTTTCTAACTCCCCTCCCCCTGAAGAACTTTGTGATGGAGTTCAACTAATGTTGAGCAGTTGGCAGTTCTTTTTAACATATACGGACCTCGAGCAGACCCTAGTGACACAGAGAGGGTTAAGTTTAAGTTCAATTTTTATAAGATATTGAGGGTATGTGATCTTACCTTTTCTACTTCTTCAATTTTGTTATTGGTGCATGAGAGTTCAACACTTGGTGTATGGTAGTTGATTACTATTGAAATGATGTGTAGAAAAGATGGGATAATCTGCTAGATCGAGGAAGGAGGGTGTTTGCCGTTGGTGATCTCAACATTGCTCCTTCTTCTATGGATAGATGTGAAGCCGGTCCAGAATTTGAGAAGAATGAGTGAGTTTTGATTTTTGAACTGCTTTGCTTAGAACTATCATCTATTTTACAAGTCTCTAAATGCCAGTAGTACACATGTTCTGTTACAGGTTCCGGATGTGGTTTAGATCTTTGCTAGTGCAAGCAGGAGGGCGTTTCTCTGATGTTTTCAGAGATAAACATCCTGATAGGTTTGATTTCTGACTTTCAGTGTGACGGATGAGTCGTAAAATCTTCATTGCTGTCTACTAATATCGATTTCTTTCCTTTTGGACGTATTAAATAGAAAAGATGCATACACATGCTGGTCAACCAGTACAGGCGCTGAACAATTTAATTACGGAAGTAGAATTGATCATATTCTCTGTGCTGGATCATGCTTGCATGAAGTGGATGATGATGATCAACAATGCCACAGAATCGTTAGTTGTCATGTCAAAGAGTGTGACATATTGATGGAGTACAAACGTTGGAAACCTGGAAATACAGCTAGGTAATATATAGTTAGTTTGAATCTTCTGGCTAATTTGTGTGTTTTCAGAAAAATGGATGATCGCCTTTATCTTCATTGGCAATAGGTTTAGATGGAAAGGAGAAAGGGACATCAAACTCGAAGGTTCAGATCATGCTCCTGTATCTGTGACTTTGATACACATTCCTGATGTATGCCAACATAGCACCCCACCCCTATCGTCGAAATATCTCCCCATGGTTCGAGGTCTCCAACAAACGCTTGGTATGTCATATGTGGATAATTTACGATACTCACTCGAATTTGGCACGTTTTATTTGTATTAAAGCACTCATCTTGCTGTTTGCAGTATCTGTGTTGGCGAAAAGACAAGCTTCGACGCAGACTCAGTCTTGCATTGTATCAAGTTCATCTTCAGATGGTAATAGTTGCAATATAGCTGAACCTTCTACCATAGATTCGGGTTCCCAGGACAAAGATGCTGGTGGAAATTCAGTGCCTGCTGCAAGAAGTGAGAAGAAAGCAAGAAAGGGTCAACTTTCCCTAAGGTCATTTTTCCAGACAAGCTCAAAAGGTGCCAGTGTGTCTGACATTTCCCACCTTCCGATTCCCCTGAGCGTCAGTTCCACGTCAAATGATCAGCACGGAAGTCTCGAACCAGATGAACCAAGGCCGAGTGGTGGAAGTCAGGATGATGATCAAGAGCATGCTTCTGCTGATTTTGTAACGAAAAAAAAGAACAGCAATGCCTTGTTGGAGTGGCAGAGGATACAACAACTGATGCAGAACAGCATCCCTCTCTGCAAAGGCCATAAAGAACCATGCGTTGCTCGGGTTGTCCGGAAACCCGGCCCGACTTTCGGCCGAAGATTTTACGTCTGTGCTCGAGCAGAGGTAATTTGGTAATGAAACAGAATCGTTTTTTTTCCTTCTGAATTGAAGCACAAAGATTTAAACTCGTTTCTAATTATTCTCGCAGGGACCTTCCACAAATGTTGAAGCAAACTGTGGTTACTTCAAATGGGCATCCTCAAAATCTCGACATTAATGAGAAGGAAACTTCTGGGAACAGCGCTTGGAGGTTTCCTATCCGCAACTAACACACTCGAAATGGAAAATGATACAAACAAATTTCTTCCATAATTATTCACGAGATTGGTATTCTTGGGGATCACTCCACAATATCTCTACAAGTATCTCTCTGGAGATTTCCGTCGAACACCTTCGCTCCAAAAATATACACAGCTCCTTCATTTCTCCCTCAGATGGACTATCTAATCAACGCTCGCCATCTCCAACCCTCAAGCCGAAGAATTCTTCTGGATTCCGCTATGCTACCTGGAGAAAACCGCAGCTCTCTGATGTTGAGGATCCTGCTCACTTGCGGCACCTTCGCCATTCTTTTCGCCGTTCTCTGCTTCTTCGCCGTGTGCCTCGGCAAATGCTGTCAGTCATCAGCTGAGTCGTCCAACCAGGAAACGAATAATAGCGAGAATCGTAATGCGGTGTCGAAGAAGAAGAGGGAACAAGTGGTGACGCAAGTTCTGACGACGTTTCCGGCGTACGCCTACGGCGCCGAAGAATCTCCACCGTTGGATCAGTCACGGTGTTGCTCTGCGGCTTCGGTTTGCTCCATCTGCCTGGGCGAGTATCAGAAGGGGGAATGTTTAAGGCTGCTGCCGAAGTGTGGCCATGTCTTCCACAAGGGGTGCATCGACCTATGGCTATCGACTCGCTCTTCCAACTGTCCGATTTGCAGGGACCCGGCTGTGGTTGTCACCAACGTCGAACAGTCTTCCAGTGACGGAGGAGTTAGAGGAACTGGGAGGAGTTTGATTTCATCGTGGAATGTCAATTTCGGTACTGGTAACGTTCTCTAATTTAGCAGCTTCCTCCTGTGAGTGAAGGAACCAGATGAGAGATTTTTGAGTATACGAGAAGAAATTACAGAAAATCTCATGAATTGTTCTTTACCGAAGAGTGTACAGAGCAGGTCTAATTCGGAATTTTGTCGTGTTTGTTCTGGGGAAACAGAGGCAGGCAGCCGTGTACATTTTTGTTGCAATTAAGTATTTTTTTTAAGCCTATACGTTGTCTTTTTCTTAGAGGTTTGGAAACAGTAAGTTGTATAACAAATGCAAAAACAACGTACGATTATTAAGAGATAAATGATAAAATTACGTAGTAAACTCTAATTTAGGCCGGTTGAGTAGTTAGCCGTCCGATTATTTTTCTTATAGATATGTTCAATTTTGTATATTTAATTTTGTTAAATATTTTATAAAAACTGACGATTTTTTATGAGTGTTTGTGTGTAAGTTGACCATTCCCTGATAGAATTTGAATTGTAATTTGTGAGTCTAGTTACATCTGTATCTTCCAATACCCTTTCTTTCAAGCCAAATACAACTATCATAACTAGATTTGGCATTGAGGTCGGGTGGGTATAGATACCGGACCTCTGATCTTCGCTGCTGATAAATCCATGTATTTAAAATCTCGACTCCAAAGCCTAAAAGGGGAAAAATGAAACCCAACCCCTTTCCCGTTAGATTTTTGAATTAACGGATTAAGTCCGTTAAATTTAAAAAAAAAAGAGCAACAATTCCAAATCTCCCGCCATCAACATGAACAACAGAAGCAATTTCAGATTTCCATTCCGATTCAAGAAACATAATTCATTGAGTTGCATAATTTCACAAGGTATTATCAAGTTGGATACTTTGTCGATTGAAGAACACAGTAGCAAGAACAAGTGATTGAAATGGTACACAAACACTCAACCTCTTGCATGTAGAATTTAGAAAATTGGAGAAATTAAGAAAAGTTATCAAACGAGTTGGGAGAACTAGAATCCAAACTTCAGAGAATCAGAAATATTCAAAATTATTTACCTAATGACAGATGAGATAGAACTGAGAGCTGGAATCGACATATAAATCAATCTCCGCTTTCATAGCTTCCGATACCAACCAAATCGTATATGAATATTTTGAGAGATTGGATTAGCTATTTGAGTTCAGGGATCAAAAAGATGAAATGAAAGACTGGAATCATCGACGACTCAGGGGATATAACGAAAGAATTGAAGAGGAAAGTATATGAAAGATTGAAATCGTCAAAGCGTGATTTTGGCTCATGAAAAGGGAGTTAATAGGTGGAAACCAGTCAAAACGGGGTGGGGACGGGGGTATCCGATGAATTGTTTCTTAATGCCAAGATTAACCAGAATAACTCTCAATTTGACCCTTGATGATCAAATTAATTTTCAAATTTATGCTATAAGTTATCAAGCAATAATCATCAAAATTACGAAATAAGTCTCATACAGCTATTTATCCGGTCTAAAAAAATAACAGAACTTACAGGACCAAAAGCAACCCACTCCGTTGCTTTATCCTATTTTAGGCTTAACCTCAAATTCTGCTGAAAGCTGGTCCAATTTGATTTTCTGGCCCAACCCACTGCCTTTGTAGCCCAAATGCATATCCTTAAACTGCTCCTGATCGGTCACCCAGGTTCCCATTGCATCCCGAAGCCGAGTCACTCGATTGAAAGCCCTACGCTTTTTCCGGAAGGGTGGGGAGGTATGCAAAAACCGCGCACCTCCTGTGACTGCCAATTGAACATCAGCAGTCGACGCACGAGGAACATCACCTGGTCGAGACACTCTCGATCCCGATATGAGATCTGCATAGGACAAGGGAGCAGGTCTGGGGACAGGCATAAAAAGAGGTATCGGAGAAGACATCTCCACATCACTATTGACAGATCCACCGAGTTCTGGCGGTCGATCAATTGGCGGGACACCCGACGGTGATTGCAAAAGACGAGGACAAGCCATATAAAAGTTATTATTTTCTCCAGCATGTAATAAATAATTACATATAGGTGCAATTATTGCAACTTTTTTTAAGATTAAACAATGACAAGTGCTGATGATAGTTACTGGCATTGCCGATTACTGAACCAAAATGGTTAAGTTTGTCGGAATTGAGAGGGCCTCCATGAGCAACCCGGCTACGGTTTCAAGAGCTCGTTTTGAGAGATTCAAACCGTCCGATTTTGATGCTGAGTCATACTTTGATCTAATGATCACAATTTTCAGGAATATTTCTATAAAGTGTCAAAATGATTGGAGGAAAAAATTGACGGAAAAAGAAGTTTGAGAAATAAATATTTTATTTTTTTATTTTCAGACTCATTTTCCCCCCTTAATTCTAATTTAATTAATATAACTAATTACACAATACTTAAAATATAATTTTTAACTTACAAATGTTGTTTGTTTTAATTTTTCAAATCTAACAAGATCATTCTTGATTTTTTTTGTAACTTTTTTAGAAAAATTAAAATTAATATTTTAATATTACAAGTCATTTACAATATATTTTTATAATTGTTATGGAATAATTATCCACCCGTTACATGTCTTCTTTATAAGTGATTTTCCGACATAATAATATTGGATCGATTATAGCTAGCTAGCTAGATACTACTGATAGCAATGTTTGCAGCTAGCAGGCCCCAGTTTTTTTTATGATGATGCTGGTGGAGGAGCAGGGAGTTAAGAATTAAATCAAGTGGGATTCTTATATGATGAGAAAATAAAATTAATTTAAATATTTTATAATTTTATAGTTTGTTATAGTAAGTTTTCATATTTTAAAAGTATTATATAATACATTTTTTTATATAAACTATAAACGATTTCTTTCTCTATATACACCATTAAACAATCATTTAACATCTCATCTCCTAGTCGATTCTTAAACTTGTTATTGACATAGATCATCGAAAAAAATGCTCTCTCAATGCTTGTTGTTGCAATCGACAAAAGTAATGCTAGTTTAACGAGCAAATATATCTTGAGATACATGATGTACTTTCCAGTTTCAACCATTCTTTTCGAAAGTTCTGCGATTCCTTTCAAACCTTTGAATCTCTCATTAAGCTTCATCTCAAGAATATAAGTATCGAGTTGAAAAACAACAAGAGACATATAATGAGCAGAGAAGTCTTCAGGATAAAAACTAGCAAGTCTAACCAACTTTTGCTTGTCAATAGCAATGAAATAGTCATCTGGATTTAAACAAACAACACAATACAACAATTCAGTGTTCACCTCATCGAAATGATTATTTAGCTCTTGCCACTTCATATCCACAAGTATATAAAATATTTTGTGTGAGGGTTTATTTTATCTTGATTTTATATATTTAAGTTGAATAATATATTTTTAATATTTCAAATTTATCCAAATGAAATTTTCGAATTTATCCAAAAGAAATCCCAAGTTCAATTTAAATTTTTAACACAAAAGAATACATTAATTTTAAAATTCTTTCTTTTGCCAAATGAAATCCTGTAATCTCACTTGGCATGCAGCCCTTGCATGGAGCCATGGAGCCATTTACAAACTGTAATTTACGAAGTTATATATACACACTTTCATCAAAAACCTTTTGCTAAGTGTATATTCATGCATGAAAAATATATGGTAACAATAGTTGTCAATTAGAAATATGCGTTTTGATTTCTCAGTTTGTTTATGAGGTGTGTTAGATTTAAACTAAGGACCTTCAGACCGTTAATATATGATTTTATTATTAAAACAACTTAATTAGAAATATGCCGAACTTTTTAAAATGCATTGAAAATTAAAATTTGTTTTCTTAAACGGGATATATGTGTATGGCCAAATAAACAATTGGTCTCACAACTTTGGAGCGAGTTACGTACTAGTTTTGAAATTTATAAATGTTACGTATTGGTCGTCTGGTCACATATAAAAATATAAAGGATTATAATGGTTCAAAACTATCAATCTTTCAAAATTGGTACGTAACATTTAAAAGTTTTGAAACACGTATGTAACCAAATCCAAAATTGTAAAGATCGTTCCAGATTTAAAATTGGGATATGAAACAGTATAAAACTTATAAACGAAGTCACGTATATTATTTATATCCAACGAAAAAAATAGTCTTAAATAAGTTAATAAAAAATTGTAAAAATAGTCTTAAATAGGGTAATAAAAAATACATGTATAACATTGATGTATTATGGCATAATTGATCCATGTTTATTGTATGTTCACTTTCTTATAAAGTACAACTTGACCCAATTAAAATATATAATCATACTCTTATAAAGTACACTTCATTGATGTCTAGATTGCAGCTACACGACCCCTAAGGTATCTAAGCTGGCTCCAAAATTTATAATAAACGGAGCGATTTGGACAAAAACTAATTATATTTTCTTACGACATCCAATAATTTCACAAAAGCTAATTTTATTGAAATAATAATCTATCATGTTAGTTGAAGATGCAATTCCAAAACGAAACTTAAAAAGAATTATCAGTTATAAGTGATTTGGACTTGATAGAATTAAGTAATTAGTTTCGAAATATGATAATTCAGAAAACATCATAAATTGTGTAAATAGAAGATATAATGTAAAAAAAAAGAAAAAAAAAAGAAATGTAACAACACACAATAATACAGATTATATGGAGCCATGTGATTGTGGGTCGACATTTGGGGGCAGTGGTTAGGGATATTTTATACTGCTTAAATGAAGAAACAAATTAATACATAATTAATTATGGGATAATTAATTATCATCTTCAATTCTTCACATCAAAATTATACATCTACTCTGTTGACTGTTTTTATAAAACAAGATGTATGTATGTATGTGTTGTCCTTATTAATAAATACAAAGCCACTAGATCTAATTATACTTTTTTTTTAATCAATTATTGAAAGCTACCCAATTAAGAAAAGTAACAACCACTTATAATGGGAATTAAAGATGATGGGCATGGCCATATCCGTCTGTTTGGCTTTCTAGAAGGATAACGGACAAAGACAACTAGAGGTGGAATGGAACTTCGGTTTTTTTTTCCCTCTTTTGTTTTTTTATTAAGGGATCAAACAACTTCGACTTTTGGCTTTTAATAATTTCATCTTTTCTTTCGGAAAATAAAATCGCGTAATTAAACTTGTACATAATATTATGTTCGGGATCGCAAACTATCGAGTTTGGATCCCGAGCTGGTGTTTGAACAATCGAGGTGGGTGAGGACGCGACTCTTCTCGAACACATCCGCTGGGTGTTATCTCTCCGGAACACTTAAAAAGATTATTTTCGAAGGTGATTGTGACGAGCTCAGCCACAGTGGCGGAACTAGCTTATGCCCCCCCCCCCCCCGAAAATTACAATTTCTTCAAACGTAAGACTCCAATGAGTGTAATTTGTTGGTGTAGCGGTACGATTTCACTAAGTAATTTATTATTTTGTTTTCGAAAGCGACTCACAAACAGAGAGTCCCGGAAGAAGACACTACTTAATACGGAGAAATCATTCATGTGCGTAGGTTTTGTATGGGTTCGGGAAAATTTTAGGTTTTTATTTTGTTACGAGAGAAAGAAATAGGGTCGCTTGCGAACTAGTGCGACATTCGTTATTCCTTGTTAGTTGGTATGTACTTTTTGACTGAGTTGTTAATATTGTTCGAACAACGTACCGAAACAACACGATATTAATAACATCTTAATTAGAGTTGGATATAAAAAAATGATGATGTGGCCTATAGTGTTTGGTCCCCCATAATGCCTAATTGCCTTGCATATGGTGTCCAAATCTTCGTTGACTACAATTACCCCATCTCAAACGCCTCTCTAGTTTTTATTTTCTTTTGTGTTATGTTTTTGGGCTAATTGAGTAATCTTTCGTGTCGGGATATTTTCTTCCTAAAAATAGCAACTTGTATATTGCGCCAGAAATGGCGGGACCTATCCAATAATGTTGGGGCTGGATCATTAAGCAAACAATTAAGCAAATAGTTAAGGTAGAGTTGCTTTAGTGGTAGCGTAATCAAATATCTCTAGATTTTCATTTTCTTCGCAAACACTTCTATGGCCTAGCCTAGACCAAGTAGTAATTAGCACATTCGATCCCAACGAAGGCCTCTCCCTCGTCGCCTCGAAATAGTCAATCACAAACCTCATGTAACCGTCGGTCACCATCGTCATAGCATTGATAACCAATCCGGCGGGGAACGAAAATGGATTCCCCGTCAATTCGCCCGCGAATATCGAATTTTTCAGCACGACTCTGTTCGCGGAGTAGCCTCGAGGCAAGTACATGAAATTAAGTACAAAAAGCTAGTACCTAGAGAGCGAGTATTGATTGTACAAATGGAAAACTCGATGCAATCAATGAAAATCCAAACCCACCAAGGATAATGCTGGCATTTAATAAAATCAAGTAATCTAATTTTCACCATATGAAATTAGATTCTTTGCTACGAATCCGGACTCAAATTTGTGACTCGATATTTTGCGGATTCAAAAATATGGACAGTTGCCTCAATCTAGAGATAAAGTGGTTCTGACCCGATAGGCTTAGCGAGTCGATAAAATTGAACGACGGGAGTATCGAGAACAGAGGAGATGAATAGTTAGTGTTCACATCCAAGTTTTTCTTACTAGTGGATATGCTATTACGAGAGAAATCCTTAACACCTTATTACTCGCTTCCGACATTTAGCTTCAAATAATTTGTTATTAATAGACTAAACCACCCAACAGTTTGCTGGACTCATGGCAAACAACCCCCTTCTTATGTATGTTGTCAACCCCCTTCTTATGTATGTTGTCAAGAGGTTGGTCTAGAAATAAAGTGGTTCTGACCCGATAAGGTTAGCGAGCCGATAAAATTGAACGACGGGAGTATCGAGAACAGAGGAGATGCATAGCCAGTGTTCACATCCAAGTTCTTCTTGCTAGTGGATATGCTATTACGAGGGAAATCCTTTACACCTTATTACTCGCTTCCGACATTTGACTTCAAACAATTTGTTTTTAACAGACGAAACCACCCAATTTATATATTGTGTATTATAAACAAAAATATTTTCGAAAATAAATCAGAAGGCAAAATTAACGATCTATACATTTTTATTATTTATTTAGCATGCATCATGTATGAAATAAGATTATTGGTAGTTACACTTTCTTTTTATGTAGATTATTTTCAGAATACAAGGGGAAAAAGAGAGTAAGTAATCAATTCCAAACTCAAGTATTTTCCTTTCTTATATTAAATTATTATGCTGGTCCAACAGCTTTCGATTGGAATTCTTTGTTAGTAGGCGAGACCAGTCATGCTTGACTGCTTACATCATATGTGCATAGGGTGTGTTCGGCATCACTAAAAGTAGTATCCGTCGAAAAGAAGTTGTTAACTTTATTGATGCATTATTGATCCAAATAGTCTTGTTTGAGATTATTGTCGCGGAAATCTTCATAAACGGAAGAACCTTTTAATTTGTTGTCGGGGCGTGCCAGGTATGAAATTAAATAAGCCTACCGATGGATGGTATTGGGGCCATGCGCGGGGGTCTAAATTTGCATAGTAACCATGATGACGAGTATAATTAAGCTAGTCTGGGAGGGTTGATTAGTTAAATTCAAGGAATCAAGTCAAGTATAATGACTAATTTAACGTGGAATATTATTGAATTAAACGGTAATATAGTGACCACTGACCAAGACCAACACACTGATCCCATTTAGGCTTTTGGAAGAATAATCGGAGCTGGGTTTGTTGGTGTGTTCATTCAACGTTCAAAAGTTGTTTCTAACGGTTGAATAACTTGTCCGGTGCCGGCACAGCCACGTACAGAATCCACTCTCTGACTTTCACCGCGGGCATCCAAATTAATTCTTCCCACTTCCTCGGTTAGCTTAAAAGCTTTGATGCTTTGACATTTCAAACAAACTTGGGCCACTTGAAAGTGATTACGTGTTCAAGAATATAATATTCTATTAATTGATTTCAAAATTTGTATTTGTTCAAAACTTCGATTTTAGAAATAGAAGAAGAAGAAGAAGAAGAAGGAATGCTAGGGAAATTATAACTTCGTCAACTTTGTACTGAATTATTTTATATTTTGTTGCTCTATAGCTATGATAAATGTTCACTAAAATCAACTATTGCTTTCCTCAGTAAAATATAATGACCCCCTATTAAATAGTTAGTATTTCGTCCGAATGGAGCTACACGGAAAAACTTAATATTTCGTCCGAAGGTATCTTAGTTTTTTACATTCATCATAAATTTTTCAGTCAAAAAATAATTTCAAGAATTTGATGAGTTATAATATCTTCCCTAACTCCCCAACCTCATCGGCCAATTTGGAGATCTGACTTCTTTAATTTTCAAAAATATTTTCAAAAATCTCCTTGTTCCATTTTTGCAAAGACGACCTAGAAATTTCTGCAAAGCATCATAACATAATCCACCCCGACAGCTATTCGATCAGAGGTAATGATTACAGAAGGCGCTTGGAATCCTCACTTCCATTAAACACTTTACAAACAGTGGTATCTTAAATTTGTAATAAAAATAGAGAGAGTTTTAAACTATTTAATAAAATTTTTTATATTAAATGATCCTTCAATTCGAATTATTGACATATAATTTACATGGCTTATTAGCTAAATTTATTTTGGTCAGAATAAAAATTTCTTGATTAATACAAACTAAAAAATAATAAATAAATATTATGAGTGTAAGGTGAAAAAAAATTTCTTTATAAAACAATTACCTCATTTGAATTTTGAACAAGAATAAAACTATAAAAGAATTGGAAAGTTCTTATTAATTTCCCTTCATTGGTTTAATTCGACGAACACTCAAATTTCTTTTAATTAATTAACCCCTCGAATTTAGTTCAACAAACATTCTATTCGACCAAATCATAAAACATTGAACAAAAATTATCCAATTTTGGATTAAACAAATGAGAAGCGTATTTTTACTATATTTCACAAGGAGGTTGCATAACTAGATTTCAAAAAATTAGTGAATAATAAATCTGTAAGTTGTTTTCTTACATGAAGTTGAAAATCCAATTAGTTAATCTAAATAAATCTATTAAAACCAAAGGATAAACTCTATTTTCGAAAACAAAAATAAAAAGGATAAACTCTAAGGCGCTGAGTCAGACAGTTTTCATTAACTCGTCCATCCGAATCGGATAAGCACGGTCCATTCATACTTAACTCAACCATGGTTAACCCAACTCCAACCTTATAAATAAACCCATCCACCCTATTTCCTCCAATCCTCCCTCTCTCCCTCTCTCATCCATTGAATCTTGAATCTCCCTCTGACCCTTCTCCATACGAACAAACTTAACCATGATACCCACAGCAGTTATTTCTCCTCCTCTTTCCCCCGTCTTCCAATTCTCCCCCAAATCCCCCTCCTCCTCCTCCTCCGCTTCCGGCCGCCGCTCCCAATCTGGGCCACCTCCGATCTACAATTCGGCGACCGCGTACAGGGAGAGACCCAGGGTCTCCATGCCTCCTCCTAAGATGCCCTCCTCATCCTCTCTTTACGAGATCCTAGGGATTCCGAACGGCGCCTCCAGCCAGGAGATCAAATCGGCCTACAGGAAGCTCGCGAGGACTTGCCATCCAGATGTGGCTGCGATCGATCGCAAAGACAACTCCGCTGACGAGTTCATGAGGATCCACGCCGCCTACACCACTCTCTCCGATCCCGAGAGGCGCGTCGTTTACGATCGGAAGCAGCTCTTCAGGCGGATGCAGCCGCTCACCACCGCCGGATTGTCCGGATACAGCGGGCGGAGCTGGGAGACCGATCAGTGCTGGTGAAGAAATATAAGCTCCGAGTTGACTCACCTGGCGGGCGACCGAGTTGGACCGATTAAACCACACCTCCCTCCCCCAAACCAAGCGCAATCGGAGACAAAGAGTATGAAACAGAGTATCGAGAACAGTATGCAAAACTGCTTAATTCGAAGGAACTACTACCCCATACCACCACGAGAGTAACCGGAGATTAGTGCCGGCGGTGGGTTATGTAAAGAAAGATAACTAAACGGGCTCCGGGAATTACTGCGGGAATTAAGGGGGAGATGTGAAATATGTACAGGAAATTGTGGCGTAAAGCGTGTTTTAATAGAGTTTATGTCCCATATGACCCATCTGATTTTGCAAATTCCGCTGTCCTCTTTTCCCTTTCTGCAAATCGGCTAAGGCCGTTACGTTTCCGACTGTCTAACCATATATATATATATATATCACGATTTTCATGCTCTCCAGTGAGTTGTTAGTTACACTGAGAAAATCAACGCGGAACTCTTCCCTAACGGCATCATGTTGGCGGGAAATATTAAACTATCAAGTTCAGTTTCATTAACCAACAGAGACCTCTTGTGCCCACGGTTTATTATGCGCAAAAGTCTCTTGCACCAGAGCTGCACCCCATAGGGGGTAGCCACAGTAAACTAAATCTATCATAATTGCTGTCAAGCTGATAACTTTGTTGATAATACAGCTAGTGGGACGGATTAGCCTAAAGAAAGCAGATTGTTTTCTTTCTAAATAATCCACATACAGTACTGTGGAAAAGTCCGCCAAATTGATGAAAGGACAAGTTGTGAAATTGGGGGACCAGAACATGCATCGGTTGAGTATCGGTTTTCCAATGAATGAATGCAAGCTGCGGAAAGAAACAGGGGGCCACAACACAACACAAAGATCAATAATCGAGTATGGAACTACTCGCGGGAAGATGTGTCATACGACAAAACAGACTGCCGTATATGATGAATGCGTTTTCTTTTGGCTTTTTCCTCTCTTGTTTTTTCCAACCTGGCAGTACTCGATCGGCGTCGACAGTCGACACCACCACCACCACCACCGCCTCATAACGTTCTAGAAGCTTTCGACACCGATTATTTCTTCTTTTCATTTTCTTTTCTTCCCTTCCGTTTATTGTTTATTTTTTCCGCTTTAATTTCTGGCTGTAACGACGCGCAAATATCTACTAACAATATTTTGTCTTTTTTTTTATCGGTGGAACCATCTTTATTATGATTTAATTGTTTTATAAGAATATTTTTATTTCAAATTATAATAATTGTTAAAGTAAGGTGGAGGGTGAGTTGATAAAAATATCTCATCAATTTGATTAATTAATTTATAACTTCTTACTAATCTAGAGTATCTTCAACTAAATATCTTCAATTTAGCTTGACACACAGTTAATCGACTACCTAGCTTGCGCGGAACGATTGAAATGGATTCGATGAATATTTTTATATCGGTCCAAAATAAGAAGCAAAAAACTTACAAAGATTATTCTACTATTTCAAAAATTTATCTTTAAATTTTGTAGTGCATGACTAAAGCTAATAACTAACTTTCGTCACAATCTTTATGCTGGCTCAAAATTATTCCTGATTTTTGGTCGGTTTTCCTTCAAAAAGAGAGAAGAATATGCTAATTGATCATCGGATTAGTACGTTAACTCCAACTCACCCCATCCTATAAGGTTCGAGTTGGGTTAACCAACAAATTGGGTAGTTTTCTGGAAGAGGGTTGCAAGATTCTATCCGGATGTAGACATATTTGTATAAATATATTTTTTAAAGGCTATATATATATTCTTCTTATATATACAGTATGCATATATTTCTTATTAATTAATGACCATAAACGTAATTTAATAATTATAAATCATTTGCATGTACTCGTGATGATCTTTCATCCTAATTAAGGTGAAAACTGTGGAATGGTACTGTACGTCTAAATTTGTTCAAATTGTGAACAAATTATTATTAGTGAATATTATAAAATTTAATTGAATTTTCTTTTAACTAATAATTTAAAGTATTGAAATGGAACGGTTTATGACAATTAGGACCAAATAAATGGACAGGAATGGGCGGGAAAATGATTACACGACTGTCCAATATAACATCTATAATATATAACATACTTAGAGTTGGTTAATTAGTAGATGAGATGAATCCTTAATTAGAGTTTGACAAATGGTTAATTACAGCCCTTCCATGCATGCAAGCAACATCTATATAAAATTATTACAGACTTCATCATGTTGTATTTGACTTATCCCCCCCCCCCCCTCCCCGTGTAAATAGTTCACTAAGGTCTAAGTAAGCTAATTAATTAATTAATTAGATCAACAACAGTAAGCAAGAAAAATAAAGTGTAATTAAAAACGAGAAAACTGATCATACAGCGCGGGTCGTGCACCTTAACTTGGTTAGTCTGATTCGTGGTAGCGTAGGCCGTGTTTTCACGGCTTACGTCATATTTGTGTAGGTGTGTTCGATCACTCCGAATAGAGTTAAGAACGATTGTGAATGACGTTAAGATAGTTTAAAGGAAAGTTTACGTTACGGAGGGTATATGTGCAGCGCGACTTCTTTTTTGCAGTTGATTTGATACGTTGCGAGGAGAATGAGATTCACCAGCACTTTATTGTTGTGAATGATCATTCATGTTTATAATGAAGACAATCACGCATGCAGCTGAATATCTTACTAACATTCGGCATAAAATACCCTTAGATATTTACGATTTTCTTATTTCTCATTCTTTTCTGATTCTATGTTGTATTTGATGTTTCTAAAACTATATTAATTATGAATGAAAGTTAAACACATCCCTCAAATTTACCGATAAAAAACTGATATATATTATTTTATTTCGAACATCACAATCCAAAGAGTTTGATAACCCAAAGGCCAAATGATAACTGACTTGAAGAGGCAGACATCAATTAAATCGCCATGGCATGTTTCTTCTCGTTACCTCCTTGAACTTTTCTTCCATGGGTCCCTTGGTAACATCAACGGGACAATATATATATCAGAGCCACTTTAGTCTTTAACATAGTAATTTATGGTTTCCAAAATTTGTAATTTCATACCTATAAAATAATTGTGTTGATGATAAGTTTGTTGTTAATTTAGACAGATGATATATAGGATGTTGTGCCTTGACACGATGTTAGGTTCAGTAGAGTTATCTTAACAACACAAGTGTCGTATGTGTTTAACGATTTCTTTTTTGTTATATTTGTACTCAAACTTATCAACACGGTCTAGATTTAACAATTTGGGAAAAATTTCTAATTATTCTATGACTTAATTTACTAAGAAAGCCCAACCTATTCAGAAAATATAAAAAATGGTACGGTTGTCAAATTTCTTTAACGAAAAATGGTCAACGTTACAGTTGATCATTTTATTTAACGTGGCGTAGTGACGGAGGGGGGTGCAGGGCGTGCATGAGTGCACGGCGTGCACCCCTTTTTTGCAGTTAGCTTTTTCAAGTTTAGCGCTTGCACGGTGTGCATATATGCAAGGCTCACAACCCCTTTTTCTTCACCAACTTTTGCAACATCGTTCCGTTCGAACTCCAACAGTGCTCTATTCCGCGTCCATAGCCTCATAGATAGACCACATGTCTCTAAAGTACATGTGGATACCAAATACTACAAAGAAACACATCAAATGGACTGAAACGGTCCAAGTGAACGGGTCTAGGCATACAATGCTAAAACGCAAAATCACACGGGATTGAAGCACAAACAAGCTAATATTCACTCAAAAAGCATGCAGATAGGGTGAGATAATCGATACCAATCATAGCACTATCATCCAGTCATGAGGTTGAGTTGTTAGGTTCACTCAATCAGAGTGAATTCTATCGTTGAAGGGGCTTCATGCACTATTTTAGAGTGATTGAAGTCAATTTTATTTTTGTTTTCTTAGAAAAATATTTTTCTATCTAAGGCACAAATCCTCATTAACGAGTTTCGTAATTTAGTAATCCCCATGGAATAATACAGTTGGTTATATTGTGTGGTTAGAAATTTAAAAGTATCGAGTTTAAATCTAGCCATACTCTACATAGACATATATGGACCAAATTGATGCTAATGCTATATTTATTTATTTTTATCTTATAAGGGCATTTTTCGTATTATTAATCTTCAACTAAAAAATATCATAATTTATTAGATGGTCCAAAATTTAATTGATTTAATTTTTTGCACTAAAAAGAACCAATAATGGCATTTTATAATTGTGGAATGAAATTTCTGAGCTCACATGGGAAGACTTAACTTTAATTGGCCGATAAACTTGAGCACAAATGTTGACTTGTAACTCGGATGGTCCCACCAATAGATAGGAACTCATCAAATGCCAGCGTGGACGGCTGAGATTGAATGCGGAGGATCGGATGGATGCGAGTGTGACTTCCTGGGTTGCCTTAGATTTTCTGAAAAAAGCATTTTTATGTGATGGATACAAATTAAGCAATTTTTCTTCAGTTGTCTTATTATGTGATCCTTTTCTTCTAGAAGGATTAAACAGATAATAATGCCAACCATTCAATTATTTCAAATTTTATTTTATATATAAAATTAAATAAAATCTGTCCTCTCAAGCTTCTAGAACAGCATCAGTGCTCTTTGGTTTTTTTTTTAAAGAATTAGTTGTTGGAATTAATTATCGAATAACAGAAAAATAAGGAGTTGGAGTGCCACTGTCAAGAATCTCAAACAAAAAAACCAAACCTTAATCCTCAAATTTTATGAATCATAATCGCAATTTTTCTAACATAATCAATTAATAATTAACGGTCACCAAAGGCATTTCAAATTTTTACAAGAGAATTGAATTGTTTCAACTCAATTCGATTCTCTCGTAGGAAAAAGTCAATTTTAAATTTTATAGTCATGACAATAATCAGACACGAGAATAAAATTTGACGTCTTGCAAGGTTTTTGTTGGTGGTCGATCACATGTAAATAATTGATATCGTGGTAAAAAAATTAGTGTTATATTATATCATATATAACAATGGTGTATGTGTACATCATTTAGCACATTTAATTGTGGGCTGACTTTGCAGTATGCTGAGATCTGGGCTGAGGGCTATTCTTATGGGCCTCTTGTGACATTTTAACCACAAACATCCTAGAATGGGTGATTCTACCATATGGATAAAATATTGTTTAGTGTCGAAATATATATAAAAAATTATGCAATATCATAATTCTATATTTGAAAATGTGTTGCAGTGGCGGAGCTAGTGGTGGTTTCGGGAGTTCCGATTCACCTCAATTTCGGTTTGAATTATTAATTTTGGATGTATAATTGTAAATTTTATAAGTTCGGCTCAATGTTTGGTCGTGTCGAAATTAGATGGACCCAGTGAGAGTCCCGACAATCTTGTTTTTTGGTCTCAAGTACTAAATTACATGTAAAATTCGATAGACATACAAATTTCCGATTCAAGTCCGGCTCAATGCATATATCCATCCTGGTTCCGCCATTAATATATTGGGTTATAATTTGGAAGAGGCTCGCGTAAATCCGCCACGGCTTGTATAAGACAATACTAGTATTTTTTTATGTGTCTGATATATGAGTTTGTGAGTGTGTAATAAATTAAAGGGCACTTGTCTAAGCAATTGGCACCCACATATCTTAACCTTGAACTAGTCCTCCTCAACTCATTATACATCACTATGGAAAGAACAACCCCAACTTAATTGACCCATGAAATATATAAATAAAAACGAGGATTATCCTACACCTTTACATCGTTGTCTTTCCTTCTTTTCACCACCATCACTAATTGATGAAAAGATTATGAGTAGTTAGTAGTGTTTTCTTGTTCTTCTTGCCTCGTGAAGGATGGTGAGTTTAAGTACTGTTTTGTATGTGTTTGTTCAAACATGGTTAGTGTTGATTTATGGTTATCTGTTTTGTACTTTTGTCATGTCATTATAACTTAATTAATTCAATGACTTTTCCACTTTCAATCAACTTCCACTCCCCCCACTTTGCCTTTATGTAACCTCCTCTTATTCTGCCATAATATACATACCCCATCATTATGAACCACTGTATCCATCGTAAAACAACCTTCAAACTTCAATTCCATCCGAATATCCTCCATTCTTTTTTTATCGACGAACATTTCTAGCAAAATCACCACCCCTGTCCAATGATTTTTTATCAACTCATCCAAAATTTGAATTGCGCGAGGTTGGCCCATACCTCGACAGTTCCAACTCAAGATGATCATGACGCTTGGCAGGATATGATCTTTAGGCCTACCTACATAAGGTTTTTTGGATCCTAGCGTCCACCATTAGTAATGTCATCCCCAAATGTTTGCCCTACATGTGCTTCACCATTCAGCTCCCCCATATCGACGCCTTCATGTACTCCTCGACGCCTCTTGTTCCTATCCTCCCCTATCTCAGTGCCTTCATCGATCTCATCCTCCATGTTCACATCTTTGACATTCCTCTCACCTACTCTTCCTTCCGGTAATGTGGTTTGCATAATACCCCCATTCTTTCGACCTTGCCCACCATGGAACACATCCTTCCCATCAACTTCGTCTCTCACCAGGTATTTAGAATGAGGTATCTAACTTCATTTTTTCCTTGGCGCCAGTAACTGCGCACTCTATCTTTGTGGCAAATTCTGATTTCCTGCTTGGAATCTCAATCCGCAACCACGATCCACATGCCCCAGACGCCCACATGTAAAACAGAATGTTGGCAAGTTCTCATATTTAAAAGTCACAGTCAACCACTCTCCTCCTGGCCGACAGAATTTGTTGTCTTTCTTCAACGACTTCTTAATGTCCAACCTCGCCCTGAACCGCATATAGGGTTCCTGCTTTGAGTAACGATGATTTTCATCTATCCCCACAAAGATACCCACATGATCACCCAGTACTTTACCCACCACCGACATACAAAAGCTCCCATGCATATCATATCCGTGCACCCAAAATTCAGTTGAGTTTGAAGCACCTGGTTGCTGCCCCGGTCTTATCTCCGCCATGACCACCAAGTAAGAGTCATATAACCATGGTCCACTCTCCAAGACCCATTGTCGATCTAGTTCATGATAGAAACATAACAAGATTAGTTTATCGTCCAGCTCCTCGATCTTTATTCCTTGATATGGCCGCCACAAGTCTGCCATCCGATTCTGAAACAAAAAGAAGTTTATGTCTTTATCTGTGTGTACCTTCCCTACTACGCAAAGCGGGTATTCGTCCTCCACCGAAATATCTTCAAACTCGGGTATCTCCATTCCCACGTCCTCCTCTTCCTCTTCCTATAACGTAAGTAGCCTCAACTCCCTCTCGACATCCATCATATTGGAATTTTCTCCCATTAATCAATCACCGCTGGACGTGCATTTCAGAAGGCGTGGCGTTTCAGAAGTGAAAGAGTGTGAGGTCGAGACGTTGGTTCATGCAACACGCTGGTGCATCGAGGAAGGCTACGAGGACGTGCATTTCGAGACCGACTCTCAAGTGGCGGCGCAAGCTTTCCGAGCGAGGAACCATGATTCCTCTAAGTTTGGCATCCTCATTAATCATTGTCGATATGTTTCCGATGTTTTTCAATCTTCTACTATCTCTTTTGCTAGGAGGTGTAGTAATGTCGTGGCTTATGAGCTTGCTCAACGATCGTTTACTGCTACAGAGCCTTCTGTTGGCTACGACCCTCCAACCTGAATGAACAACTTTGTTGGTGATGCTTGTTTTGAAAATCATTATTAATAATACGCACCCATTTTTTTAAAAACAATTTAAAGAAAATCTCAATATCATTTCATTTATGAGAGCCTAATACAAATATATATATATATATATATATATATGTAAAAGATCATCCTCTTATAGCCAATTAGCACAAACACATTGTCATCAATATGAAGTTTTTTCTTGTTGATTTGTCTGAGCAAGCAACCCTTCAAACCACAAAAATATACTCAATAAAACACAAAAGAATAAACAGTAACATGAAATAACACATACAAAACACCTATAAAATAACCTTAATGAGAAGTATCACGACGACAACAATCCTATAAGACAATGAGGCAACAATCGACTGATCAAACTCAACAGGTGGTATTGGACTTGGTGAGAGTCCAAAGGTTTGATTATGTCACATGGTTGGAATATTACACACCCACTCCAGTCTAGGAGTTGTTATCGCCAAGGAAAATAATATCCCAAAAGGAAAAATAAAAGAAAACCCGCGTCTTTGACCTTGTAATGCCCGTCTGCCAGAGAGAAGGAAGAAAGAAGACCATTCCGTCCTTCCATTTCCCAATCGGAAAAAAGGATTCATCTTTCTTCATCTCCCCCCAATTCACAGTTTCTTCTTCGAATCCTCTTTCCCCATACACCAATCGGAGTCATTCATTCTCCTCTTCATCTCTGATTCCACTCTCCATCGCCGTTTTTTCACTTCACTTACCTTCTGATTTCCTCCTTCCATTCCTTCCCCAGTCCTCTAATGGCGGACTTGGTCAAGCAGATCTTGGCGAAGCCAATCCAACTGGCCGACCACGTCATCAAATCCGCCGACGAAGCCAGCTCCTTCAAGCAGGAGTGCGCAGAGCTCAAATCCAAGACCGAAAAGCTCGCCGCTTTACTCCGTCAAGCCGCTAGGGCAAGTTCCGACCTTTACGAGCGCCCCACCCGCCGCATAATCGACGACACCGAACAAGTCCTCGACAAAGCCCTAGCCTTGGTATTCAAATGCAGAGCCAACGGGATTATGAAGCGCGTCTTCACCATCATCCCTACCGCCGCCTTCCGTAAGATGTCGGCTCAGCTCGAGAACTCAATCGGCGACGTCTCCTGGCTCCTCCGTGTCTCCGCCCCTGCCGACGACCGTGACAACGAGTATCTCGGACTCCCTCCCATCGCCGCCAACGAGCCCATCCTCTGCCTGATTTGGGAGCAGATCGCGATTCTCTACACCGGCTCCCTCGACGACAGATCTGACGCCGCCGCCTCGCTCGTTTCCCTTGCTAGAGACAACGATCGGTACGGTAAGTTGATCATCGAGGAAGGAGGTGTTCAGCCGCTGTTGAAATTGGTCAAAGATGGGAAAGCTGAAGGTCAGGAGAACGCCGCCAGGGCGATCGGGTTGCTCGGACGGGACCCGGAAAGTGTGGAGCATATGATTCACGCCGGGGTTTGCTCCGTCTTTGCCAAAATCTTGAAAGAAGGTCCGATGAAGGTTCAGGCTGTAGTAGCTTGGGCAGTGTCCGAGCTGGCTGCTCATTACAGGAAGTGTCAAGACCTCTTTGCTCAACACAATATAATCAGATTGTTGGTTGGCCATCTGGCATTCGAGACTGTTCAGGAACACAGTAAGTACGCCATTGTTAGCCAGAAGGCTACTTCTATCCACGCTGTGTTATTGGCTAGCAACAACAACAATAACATTTCCACCAACGTTTCTGTTCCTAGTAGCAATTTTGATGAAGATAAGAGCAGGATTTCTCATCCTTTAGGGAATAGAACTAGGAGCCAGTTTCATAATGTGATTGAGAACACATTGGCCATGAATGCTGGCACTAAGCTTGGTAATGGGAATATGAATGTTCCTTTGGTTAGTAATGGGAATGGGAACGGGAACATGAATGTTGTTGTTGCTAAGCAGGCTGCTACTATTCACCATCAGCACACCAATTCGTTATCGGCTGTGAATCTTAAAGGGAGGGAAAGCGAAGATCCAACTGTTAAGGCTCGGATGAAAGCAATGGCTGCAAGAGCTCTTTGGCATCTTGCAAAAGGGAATTCACCCATTTGTCGGAGCATTACCGAGTCGAGAGCTCTCCTGTGTTTTGCAGTTCTATTGGAGAAAGGAAGTGGAGAAGTACAGTACAATTCAGCCATGGCAGTGATGGAGTTGACAGCAGTAGCGGAAGAGGATTCCGATCTGAGAAGAGCAGCATTCAAGCCCAATGCTCCTGCTTGTAAAGCTGTGGTGGATCAAATGTTGAAGATCATCGAGGAAGCGGATTCAGAGCTTTTGATACCTTGTGTCAAGGCGATTGGAAATTTGGCGAGGACGTTCAGAGCTACAGAGACCAGGATGATTTCGCCGCTGGTTAAGCTCTTGGATGAGAGGGAGGCTGAGGTTTCCAGAGAGGCTTCAATTGCTCTCACCAAGTTTGCCCGTTCCGATAACTACCTCCACCTCGATCACTGTAAGGGAATCATAACTGCCGGCGGGGTAAAGCATTTGATCCAGCTGGTGTACTTTGGTGAACAAGTGGTTCAGATATCATCTCTGGTACTTCTTTGCTACATTGCTCTGCATGTTCCAGATAGCGAGGAGCTCGCAAAGGCAGAAGTGTTGACTGTTCTGGAATGGGCTTGCAAGCAAGCTTTCATCGCACAGAATGAAATACTGGATCAGCTCCTTCCTGAAGCCAAGAGCAGATTGGAACTCTACCAATCAAGAGGTTCAAGGGGTTTCCATTAAAATATCCGTCGATTAGTTATCACATGTTTATTGCCTGCATAAGCATAAAGCTTTCTACTTTTCTGCTCTGTCATTCATATTGAGTGTACATATCACTTGGTCTCTCCCCTATATGTTCTTGTTTGATAGTTTTGAATGTATTATTAGTCTTTCCCCTCCAATGATCTCATCCTTCATTTTTCTTCCTAACCCCTTTTCTGGGGTTCTTCATTTTGTAAGGAACCAATTGAAAAATGTCTTCTTGACATTAAATTAAGTTAGTATATACTTGATTATGTTCCATGCCCTGTGCTTGATTTTCTGGTTATGTATGATAGAGGATGTTGACATAATGTGTGTGGTGTTTCCACCAAAATATCAATTGATATCCAAGAAATGGGGTGGGCTCAGTGTCTGAATCATTGATATTCTCCGGCACTTAACTGGTATGCTCGTGGCTGAATAATTTTGCAAGACTCTTCTTAGGTGGAACAGCTAGCTATTAATGTCGTGAAGAGAATGTTTTCTTGTCCCAAAGGTCCAACTGAAATGCCTTTTTTCTAGCATGGAACCACCAACTAACTGGTTGGATTTCAGATATTTCAATTCAGACCTGGGTTCCAGTTCTGCTGCTACAGTAGAAAGAGCATGAAATCTGTGCTGGTGCTGTTATAAAATGATATGGGGTTCATTTCGGTTCTTCTTAACATAGGACTTTGTTTTGCTGATGTGGTGAGTGTTTGACAAATTCTTTGCTGAGGAAAGAAAGAAGGAAGAGAGAGCCGGCCTGCAACTCTCTGGCTGACAAAAAGCTAGCTGTCATATTATGCCGAGCTGACAGTAACTTCACTAGACAAATACGATAAAGATAAGATATCACAAGAGGGCCAGGAGACAGTAATTGGCATCTCCGTGAGTTACGTATTTAACCGTGGACTGGGGGGGAGAGCAAGTAAACGACAAAGGGAGGGACAAGTGTGGGTTGTAACTGATTACACAAAGAAGGGGAAGCTTGTCTTGTGAGATGCAGCAAGGTACAATACAACCACTTACTCTGTTCTTAGATCTCTCTCTAACGTGTCGTATCTACGATCCCCCATGTGAAACGATTCACGAACCTCTGGATACTTTGATTGGCTATTAAAAGACGAATTGGCCGTTGCAACCTCATTCACCACAATATACATTTTTGTTTGCTTTTTTGTTTCTTGACTGAGACAAGAGACGGAGACGGGGTATCGAATCTGTTCCGCTGATTGCGATGCCACCTCATGAAATTAAAGGAGTGGATCGCAGGTTCTGATTCTCAAGCTCAACCTCACACCGTATAATAGTAGCTAGAGTCAAGCCCTCGGCATCCCCACCTGTGACCTCTGAATCAATTAAGGTTTTGTGTGTGAAAGTCTCTATTCAGAATTTGATGCTTAGATTTTGCCGTGACTAGTGTTCTCTACTTCTCTCTTTTGTTTGTCCATCTGGACAAATGTAGTTAATATGTTTATCTTTTATTCATAATTATATAAGGTTTGGAAACTCCAAACAAATTAGACATAATATATAACGATCATGCATTACCATTAATAAAATCAGAATGAACATTAATAAAGTAATTTATGGTCTAGGCAGTGATGGATCTGGTCGGGTACGAGTTAGTGTCATGGCTGACTGGTAGGGTACGAGTCAGTGTCATGGCTGAGGGCAATTTTGGTCATGAATTATAAATTCCGATATATATTTATGATTATTTCGAGGTCGGATTATGATAAGTTTAGATCTGGCTCAGTGCAATATTATTTTTGGATCAATACTCAATACATATTGACCATAATTTGGCTCGCTACCCGCATTTACTATTACTTTGTTAGGAAAATACTCGTCCGTAGCACATTAACCTTCAAGGATAATTTATTCTAATTAAGATAAATTCTTTGTTGCAATACAATAACTGGACTGCTATAAAGCTCTAGATTTGACTGTCAAACGCCCTATCATTTAATTTACAGACGTCAAATTACGCGAATGCCCTTCGAACTCCCTCTTTAAATATACAAGTTGGGGGTCGAATTAAACTCACTTCCTAGTTTTCGTAAACTTTTAACAGTCGAAATACTCTCTGAAATCAATCCTCGAAACCGCCCACCCATCGCCGCCGAAGCCCACGCCTGCCGCCGCCCGCCGCTCACCTGCCCGTCATACGCCGCCAGCACCCCGCCCGTCGTAACCAATTAACGTTAACCTAACTCACCGAAAAATCGAGTTTCGGTTAAGCGCACTTCACAAACTAAATGAGTGACTATAATGCAATTACACAAAAGTTTGGGAGTTAAAATGAAAAACCGGTTTGTTCAAAGAAATGAAATAATGGATTTCTGAATTCTACCGTTCGCGGCGTATCCTACACGGCGCATCGTAAATCTTGGGAATTGTCATTTTTTCTAATTTAAGTTTCGACTTAATTTTTTACGTAATTTTTTATTTAACCGTGTATATAAAAACAAAATTTTTGAATTAAAAATACTAAAATAAATGTTTTTTTTCTTATATTTTAACTTAGTATCACATTTTAAAAAATATATTCATAAATTAATTATTCAATATATAAATTAAAATTCAAATCTAACTCATTCCATGTTTCGATCAAAAGATTATGATACGAAAATAAAATGTGCGGCTGAATTTGTTTAGTTTTATATGATTAAGTTTAACCCCCCCAAATCTGGCTCCTCGGAAGGAGTTTAGAAGAATCGTCAGCAACCAAATCATTAAAAAATAAATTTTTAATGTTCTTCCTCTTCATGTTGTTCGTCTCTGTAGCTCTTTTTTTTTAAAAATAAAAAAAAACATCAAATTCATTATGCATATCCAATCTATTGCATCTGTCTTAGATATGGCGTCCACGAGATGCACAAGGATTGGATTCCAGCACATCAAAGCATACGTTGACCACAAGAACAAGGATTGGATTCCGCCGTGTGTGGTTATGGCTCGCCTGTAGGTTAGTTGTAGGATTTTGTATCCCTGTCGTGTTTCTGGGTTTGTTGCTGCCCAGGGGAGGGGATTTTGCCCCTTGTACATTTCTATATTCATTTCTACCATCCCTCTTAATCCATAATGCACTTTGATCAACAAAAATTTACAATCCTATACTATTATAAAATCGAACAGCCAACCAAATATGAAATAAGCACATATCGGTGTATGAAACGATTAAAAAGCGACAGATTTAAAGACGACATCATTTATATGAACACAAATCCGAAGAGCGATAACCGATGATTGACAAATCGAATACATGCACATGCGGGTTAAAAGAGGAGTTTAGTTCTGTCGTCGAGGAGATGGGAGTACAAGTTCCCGACAAAATATGGGTTTGAAGGAATGGGGTTTTGATTAGGAAGCCAGTTAAAAAGGAGAGATATGGGTTCGATAAGGAGAATTTGAAGGTTAATAGGATGTCTTTAGTAATCGTCGAAATAACGGCAATGAGGAGGGAGAGAGGGGTGAGGCGAAGGAGAGGAGGGGGAAATGAGTTTGGTTTGAAATTAAATTTAAGGATTGTGGGCTGGATTGGGAATTGAGATTGAGTTAAAAAGGGCTTCTATGGGCCTCAAAGACAGCAGATCCGGATCCCCCAATAAACAAGGACTTATACGGGCCTCAATTCTAAATGGATGATATTAAATGGGCTTATCTATTTAGCAAAATAAGGGCTTCTATAGGAGGGAATTCATTCAATAGTGTCCAGATCACACCAAAACAATTCAGTAGTGTCCAGTCCACTGTAAGTAGTCCACTATGGTAACCCACTACTTGGAATATGATGTCCCAGTTGCCAATATTTTACACAAATCGGAACTCAATGTTAGTTTTACAATTAAGAGTTTTTAATCGGAGAGTTATTTTTGTGGTAGAGTTATGCGTTTGGTGATTTGGAAGTTTTGGGTTTAAATTCAATATATCTTATGTAATGAACATTTATTATGTTTATTTTATGTCTGCCATCTTGTATTGACAGAGAGTCTCAATCCCTACTCCAATAAAAATAAGTACATTATGTGACCAATTATTTACTATCTTATGTGCCACATGAACAGTATGTTTGATACTTCACGGACTAAGTTCGTGAGCTATCTCGACTAGAAGCTCAATTATGTTACTCACTAGATAGTTTCAATTTTAATTTTATTCATTATTACAAGAATGAACTTAGTCAGTCGTACATATAAAGAAGAACGTAGTTGTAGACTTATCTTCACAGGAGCCACTGCATCCCCTTCGAAATCTCATCCACGCAATCCACTCTCGCCATGTAATCCTCTTCTAAAATCACCCCAACACAAAAGCCCCAAAATAACAGACCATTCTTACAATTTCCACCACCACCACCACTTCCATATCCTCTCTTGACATTCCTCCCAGCTCCCATCACTACACTACAGCCATGGCTGCTGCAGTGACTTCCGCTGCAGTCTCTTTCCCTTCTTCCAAGTCCTCCTTCCCTCTCTCTTCCAGAACCTCCATCATCCCCACTCCCGAAAGGATCGCCTTCAAGAAGGTTCGCCATTTGAAAAGCTATTCTTCAATTATGCCCTGATCATGGATTCCTCCTACATTCCTTACGTGATGCAATATTTTTTTTTTTTGCTTCTCTTGTTGGGATTTCATCAGGCATCTTACGTGCAAGCTGGAGCCAGGGGAGTCGTTTCAGTCAGAGCCCAGGTCACCACCGAAGCTCCTGTTGCTAAGGTGAAAAAGGAGTCTAAGAAAGATGAAGAAGGCGTGATTGTTAACAAGTACAAGCCCAAGGAGCCTTACACTGGCAGATGTCTTTTGAACACCAAGATCACCGGCGATGATGCCCCTGGAGAGACCTGGCACATGGTTTTCAGCACTGAAGGTCTGTTTTTCATCTCTGTTTTTGATAAAGAATTTTGGTTAGTCCTGTCCATTTTTATTTGAATCAGTTTATCTGGGGTGGGTGAATTAGGGGAGGTGCCTTACAGAGAAGGACAATCCATTGGGGTTATCCCAGAAGGTATTGACAAGAATGGGAAGCCACATAAGCTGAGATTGTATTCAATTGCCAGCAGTGCTCTTGGTGATTTCGGTGACTCTAAAACTGTAAGGCTCCTGCTATAAAATTACAACACTGTTTAATCAGAGCATGGCTATTATCTGCTCTTCAGTTGTCAAATTACATGGGAAAAGTTCATTACAATATAGAATTGGTGTGATTGAAGTCTTCAATATTTTTCAGGTGTCCCTATGTGTGAAGAGGCTTATTTACACCAATGATGCAGGAGAGATTGTCAAGGGAGTATGCTCCAACTTCTTGTGTAAGTCCATTACATTTCATTAACATTTTTAATCATCAATTAGGAAGAGAGAGGAGTTTGTCCTGAATGATTATGGACTCCAGGCGATTTGAAGCCTGGATCTGAAGTGAAGATCACTGGACCAGTAGGCAAAGAAATGCTTATGCCAAAGGATCCTAATGCCACCATTATCATGGTAAAGTCCGTTTTTAAGCATTCTGGATCTGTTGTAATACAAATTTCAGATAAATGTATGAATTCCACTGTTTACTGTACCTTTCTTCTTGATAGCTTGGAACCGGGACTGGAATTGCACCGTTTAGATCTTTCTTGTGGAAAATGTTCTTCGAGAAGCATGAGGACTACAAGGTACAATCCCCATTTCACTTTACAAAATATAACACACCATGGATGTCAACTGGACTAAAGTTCTTGGCTATATAATATTTACAGTTCAATGGTTTGGCATGGCTCTTCTTGGGAGTTCCTACCAGCAGCTCACTGTTGTACAAGGAGGTAATCACAGAATCAACAAACCCACCATCTCAGAAAATGTAGATAGTAACATGGTCTCAGCTCCTCATTATCACTTTTGACACGTTACAGGAATTTGAGAAGATGAAGGAGAAGGCACCTGAGAACTTCAGGCTAGACTTTGCAGTGAGCAGAGAGCAAACAAACGAGAAAGGTGAGAAGATGTACATCCAAACGAGAATGGCTCAGTACGCAGAGGAGTTGTGGGAGTTGCTGAAGAAAGACAACACGTACGTGTACATGTGTGGGTTGAAGGGAATGGAGAAGGGTATTGATGACATCATGGTCGGTTTGGCTGCTAAAGAAGGTAATATTAAAAAGCGCTTTAGAATCACATTTCAAGGAACTTTTTAAGCTTGTTTCTGTCTGGTAATCGGTTATGGTTCGTTTGGTGGTGCAGGAATTGAATGGCTTGATTACAAGAAGCAGTTGAAGAAGGCTGAGCAGTGGAATGTTGAAGTTTACTGATAAGGTTTTTTTGGGGTTTGTACAAAAAGGAAGAATACCTGCTCCTTTGTTTTTTCTTAGTGGGGATTGTGATTTGCAAGCCGAAATATTGTTCTTATTAATGAACTCCAGTCCACCCTCGTGTAGATACGGAGGTAATCAATATATAATCTTATATGTTTTGACTGTTCATAAACTGCGGATTTGGCCTCTGCTGTGCTGCAAGGTTTTCCTTGTGCGTCATTTGGAATCTTGAGTGCGTTTTTAATACGTTTCATAATGTACAATTCATGGAGTTAGTTCGCTTGGAGGTTCTCGGGCGACCAAGTCTAGTATTTCACGAGGAAAGATCTGGGTCATTGCAGCTATGTCTTCGCTTATCACTATGAGCGGAGTACATGGTGAGATCCTAGTTGATCGTCTTGAGGTAATGGTCAAGATGCCCTTGATTATATCTGCCGCTTAAATTAGAGCACATTGTTTGAGTACCAGGCTTTAGGTACTGTCATGCTCACTTTATTGGGAAAGTTTGTCATAAATTCAGAGAGAATATTCTTTCAGTACATACTATTTTCTATTTTTTTTCTTAATCCTACATTACTTGTAATTAGTTATAAACGATTCGTGTAACTAGTTATAAGTATTTGTAACGAATTATATGCAACTATAAATAGTTATCAAGTCATGTATTATATTACAAACAATAGAAACCGGTTATCAAAAATTATAATTTTTTAAATACGGTTATAACATGTTACTTGTGTAACAAGTTACAAACGATCATGACCTTGCACGGTTATAATCTGTTACAGACAATTATAACCTATTATTTTAAATTTGTCAATGGTCCATATTTTGGTGCCCAAAATCGCACTCTGGGGTGCCAAAATCGCACACTGGTGTGTATCTTCCCACCCAATGTGTGATTTTCACACCAAGTGCAATTTTCATACCCCAAGGGTGCCAAAATCGCACCTTAACGATTGGTCGAAAAAGCAATTGAAAACTAACCGAAAACTTAATGGAGATACTTTGTTAAAAAATCGCCAAAAAAGTTGCTGAAATTTTGAACAAAAAAAAACTAATTATAGCTTCAACATTTATCCCGCATCCTTGAAGTTAAATAGCTTTCTCTATCGATATTGGGATATACATATTACGCATATCTTTTATGAAGGCAACCGAGTTATAGATGCTTTGGCTCATTATGAACACTTTCTTTCTTTTGATTGTAGCTTTGATTTCACTCTTCCTCCCTCAGTTGGAGATTTTATTGCAGATTTAATTGAGATTTTATTTTTTTGTGTTATTTCGATAAATGATTAGAACTTAACGTCCTCTCTTTTTGAGAAAAACTATTTATATATATTAATTGACATAATTACCCACTCAAATATGCACTACTAGATCAGTCAAAAATCAAATTTAATAGTTGAGATTGAGATTTGAGAACCTCAAACCCCTAAAAAGATTTTGTACTTAAATCCAAATTAAACCCCTTCCCATTTCCTTCTGAACAAAAAATAAATCCCTCATTCCTTAATTCTTCTTCTTCTCCAGCAAAGCAAATCCCTCATCACCGAAAACTCCGCCCTCATCTTCTCCTTCATTCCCAACATATAAGATCGAAGCCACCCACTTCCTTGAAGGTATTTCATTACATATACTTACAGGGGTGTTAACCCAAATGAAAGTTGCAGGTTTTGCTTCTCCTGTGTATTAAAACTGATGAAGTGAATGAACACTAACCTTTCTGTTCTATTGAGTTTCTTTTTAAAAAGAAAAGATTCTAGATATAAGAGCCATTAATTTGGGGCGACGACGCACCAAATTGAGAACCCATTTGATGCTTCATTTTGTTTCCGACTATCTTATGCCTCGTATTTATGTTTTGATGTAAAAGTTAATTGGAAGAAAATTAGAATTTACCTTGCTTTATCATTCTGGGGCATACTGGTTATTCAGTGATTTTATGTTTTGTTCCCATGAAAGCACATGTGTGTTCAGGTGTTCGGCCAACTCCTGCATGTGTTCTTTTACTAATAAAAGTTAAGATATAAGTGCATTGTGGATTACTAATGATCGTTTCTTAATCAAGTTAGATACTTTGCAGTCTATTGAACCACATATCTGGATGGGTAATCTAGCTTTACCTAAGACATTAGACTTGCTTAGTTAAAGTTTACATGCCGCTATGCCTTATTGGTACAGCTAGCTATATATCTATATGCTGCAAAAGCCAGCTGAACATCTATATGCTGCAATTTTGTTACTATTCGACCCTCATTTGATCTATTGAGATTGTGATTCTTAATAAGTTGGAGCTTTTACTTGGTTTGATTCTACTGGTTTTTAGGTTCCACTAATTGTATTATGTGGATATGGATTGCATTGTTGTTCCGCATATCCAGTTCAGGGATCTTATGTTTTGTCATTCTGGATTCATAATAAATGATAGCTGTGTACTTGGCTCTTCCCAGTTGCATATACACACGAGTTTAATGGTTATTATCTCACGAGAATGTGATACTTGTGGTTCTCTGCATATGCTGTTAAGTGTTCATAGATTACTGCTCAACCAGTGTGGTTTAATGACTGCATTAGTTTAGTATTACCTAAGGGCTGCTACAATTTCCCTTTCGTGATTGGATGTGGCATTAAAGGATTTTCCTTTTCTCATATGCTGCAATTTCCCTTTCGTTTTCTGTGTTTCTCAGGTTCGGGAATTGCTCAATCAGATAAAGATTCTTAAGGATTTTTATTAGGAAATGGCGAATCAGGGAGCTAAGAAGCGCAAGGAAGAGAACTCCCGCCACATGGCTAATCTCCGTCGCATCATCATCGCATGCAATGTAAAAAAAGTTAGATTTGATCATGTTAAGGAGCTGAATTGTGAAAGTTTTGTTTTTGTGTGTGTGTGTTTACAGGGTATATATGTGTTGGTGAGGATGCTGATATTCCATTCGAGTTTCACATGGAAGCACTGGATTGGCTTGGTATTGACTTCTCTAGCATATTACTTTCCTTACCAACAACTTGCTTCCATGGCCAAACCTAGCTATGGAGATGATGGGGAGCTTTTCGATGGTGGTTTTGATATGAGCACTACTGGGATTTGTGGGTAATAACGATTAATGACAAAGTTTTCTTTTCATTGGTCAAACATGTTGGAAATTTGTTTGCCTCAAAATTCTGAATGTGTCCATTTGATGCAAGCACATCTTTTTTTATGTAAAAAGATTTGTGATAGAGCTCTCAAAGACAGGTTTACGGGCTAGGTCAAGCAGCATACGGGTAATGGGTCAATCGGATCACGAATTACTAGAGATTCTGGATTCATCAGTTTTTAGGCTTGGCGAGTAATGAGTTGTTGGCTTTTGATCAATTTCAATCATGTTGTATCTGATTGGGGCAGCTCTAGGTCAAGTCAGCTTTTGATGGCTCTAGATTCGTGGGTGATATGTAGTTTTCTCTTGATTGTTCTCAATGATGACGATTAGGTGGCTAGAAACCTCTCTATATTGTGACTTGTGATTTGCTGCAAATACCCTAAATCCTATGACATTTGGTTGATGACTTGCTTGGCTGGATGAATAAATTACTTTCATAAAGTTGATGTAAAATACAAATTAGTCTGACCATATACTTACTGTATATGACTTATAAGTAACGTATATTATGTTGATCTACTACTTGTTGGATGTGCTATTGTCAAAGTCTGTAACTAAGGTCTACTTGGGTAACCTTGCCAATAGGGTTAAATGAACGAATGAACAACTCATAACTTTAGTATCAGTTCATGTTCGGCCTTGCCAATGATTTTAACCTAGAGAACTCGAGTTGAGCTCGTATTAGCGAGCCAGGCTCGTGTTGAGCTCGAGCCTACGCTTGTCAAACTCGAGTCAGCTCAAGCTTCACACTACTTTCAATGTTCTAGCTCGAACTTGCCCAATAATTAATGAGGTGAGCTTTAGCCTAGGGTAAGCAACACTATGGCTTGCTTGCTTACTTGTGTACAGTTTACTAGGCGTCTTAAGTTTCAAGTACTGCAGTCGTCAATTGCTGGAGCTTCATTGTTTCAAGTACTACAGTTTACTAGGCGTCTTAAGTTTCAAGTACTGCAGTCGTCTTTGAATCGTGCCGAGTTTCATTGTTTTAATTGTTATATTAGTTTGTATTGAATTTTGGGAATGTATCATTATTTAATAAGATTCTCATTGCTGTGTTTTAAGTTGATGCAAGAACACTCATTTTTATGTTGAAATGATGGTCCTTGTTTGCAGATATCTTCATGATGTTATCTACATCACAAGCTTTGTGCAGATTGCATCCATTCTGTCTGATAAGTTTTGGTACACATATCTTGTGGTAAGACCCTCTTTACCTTCAACTTGGTCAAGAAACTATGCATGTTGCTTGCTTCACTCAGCTAGTTTTTAGCATAGTAAAGGAGTTACCAACTTTCACATGATCAAGGATAAAAAGCTAACAACTTTATTTATTAACCGTAGGCGGACTGTTTGAGAAATGGATTCATATTCATGATCAGTGAAGTGTTAGTACTAATCGAATAATACTTCTAGATCCCGGCATTTGGAGCATACAAGTCGTATGGGTTGATCAAAGGATTCTTGCCACAAGGTTCAGAGGTATGTTCTCTATTCCTAGCTTTCTGATAGAGCTTTTATGAGCAACAAATGCACTTAGTAGAGGAATCGTCTCTCTGCGTTTGTTTGATCAGGGAGGCGAGGAGGATGAAAAGACTCGTAAGAAGAGAGAAAAGATGGAGAAGAAAGCTTCACGGGGCAAGTTCGTCAAGACAAAAACCAGATGAGTTTTAGATACAACTGTTATTATTGGATAGCATCAGGTAGTTTTCTTGAGAGTTGCAAAAAAGCTGGACCATAAATATTGTGTTGTTCACTCTTTTGGGAAAGTCTGTCTTAAATTTAGCAGAACCATTCACTCGGTACGTACTCTTTGGCCGTTTTTTATTTCTCTTTCCTAATTTTACGTCATTCCTAAGTCACAAGGAACATACACAATGCTAGTCTAGGTGAACGACAAGAACTTGAATAGGGCAAGGACATGTCCAAAACCTTTCAAATGAAGAGATAACACCATTGAAAACACATAGACCAAGCTAATAAGGACGATGTTAGAGTGAGTAGACGGTTAAATGAAGACTTAGATCATGTCTTTGTGCACACTACTCGGCACTCGAGAGGATGAATGTCAACACTAACGAGAGAGGTGACCGCCGGAAGCAGAAAATTCATGGCGATGGACCTACGTCTAAGTCTTACCAAGCCATGTTGGTCACCCTAGAACATCAAAACGTGGAATTAACTAAGCTGCTGAGAATAGTTATCACTTATCACACAAGAATAACTTGAAGGCACTAGAACAGAGAAAGCTGCGACACCTGTAACTAAATAAACAGATAAAACACGGGCCTAAGAGGCCCATGAGCCAGAGGAATGGCGGAGCAAAATGGTTAATCCAATAGCCCACCTGACTTGGACCGCAAGATCTCCTTATTCTACCAAGGGAAGGGAAACTGTGAGAGAGAGAGGGCAATAAAAGCCCAAGCGTAAGAAACTCCTTTTCTGTTCCAGTTCTTCTTTCTAGGGCTTCTTGTTATTCATCCCCGCTTCTCTATTTTTTTCCGATCGAACTAATCAATCGAACAACCAAACAGTCAATCAATCGCTTTCCGATGGCGGAAGATCAGTCAGTTAGATCTTCATCCACAGTGAGGACCACCGGCAAGGTCGTCAAGTTCAGCGACAAGAAGGGTTTCGGCTTCATCAAGCCCAACGATGGCAGCGACGACTTGTTCGTCCATCACACCGCGATCAAGTCCGACGGCGGGTACCGCACCCTCACCGAGGAAGATGTAGTCGAGTTCGAAGTAGCCGAGACTGACGGCAAGTGCCAGGCTATCAACGTCACTGCTCCCGGCGGAGGTGCGATTCAGGCGGGGAAACGAGGCGGAGGGGACGGTTACGGCAGGCGCGGTGCGGGATCCGGAGCGCCGTGGAACAGGCGGAGCAACGGCGGCGGGTGTTACACCTGCGGAAACCCTAACCACATCGCGAGGGAGTGCAACAGTCGCAGCGAGAGCGTAGGCAGCTGCTTCAAGTGTGGGACCGCTGGGCATTTTGCTCGGGACTGTCCGCAGGCCGTTAACGGCCGTGGTGGCGGAGGAGTTGGCGGAGGAGCTGCTGGTGTGGCTTGCTTTAGCTGCAGTGGATTCGGACACTTGGCTAGGGATTGTCCAGGCGGCAGCGGACCTTGCTACAACTGTGGGGGTCATGGACACTTCGCTAGAGATTGTACCAGCGCTAGGAGCGTGGGCGGTGGCGGTGGTGGCGGCAACAGGGTTGGGTCTAACAGTGCTTGCTTCAATTGCGGGAAGCTAGGACACTTTGCAAGGGATTGTACCAACCCTGACTTTTGATCGGAGCAACGCAAAAGAGTAATAGTAACTATTCCTCTTTTGTTCTGCTTTCCTTTGCTTTCCTTTGTTTAGTGTCTCTGGTTGTTTACTCGGATTTGGTTGGTTTTCTTTGGGGATTTATACATAGGATTGTGGCTGGTGCTAGTGGGGTGATTCAATTCCTCGGATGATGAATTTCCCAATTTTGATGCTTACATATGGGTGGTTTTGTGGTGGCGGTGTGCTTGCTCGGATATGAAGATGCTTTCTTTCTTTTTGAGTTCTGTTATTGGTTTTCTTCTTCTTTTAGTGTCTTGTTAATCTTTAGGTACATTAGTAGTGAACAGATTTATCGTTCAGGATTTGTCATCTAATTGAGCAGTTCTTTTCTTTCGTTAAATGTGAATGAATGATCAATTTCTGATGACCATTGGTGGGTTGATTTGAATTAGTCAATGCTTCTATGATCACCAATCCAACTTCAATTGATGTTTCTTCCCTTTTGATTACGATAAGCTAAATGTTCTCCAGATATGCGGTATTGTGTTCTTGATCTTAGATCAGGGCAAACGTTCATGGCCTTGCATGAACCGTATGGTTTTAAGAATATTGATTTGATAGAGAGGTGAAGGAAGTTGTGATATTGCATGAGGTATCGTGTTTTAGTTGTGAGTTAGTTTTGTCATGCACTAGATGCATGTCTCTCTTTCAATATTGAGTCCTACTTAGACTAGTAAACTCACATTACATGTGACGATTAGCTTAATCTTAATTTGAAATTGGTTTGCTGATAATACCAGTAAGTAGATAGATCTTGATACCGATGATGGATAGACAGTTGTTTTGGTGTCAGCTTTAGCTTATGAGGGATTAGATGCTGAGCTGGGTAAGGCTTAGGCTATGGAGCTCTGAATCGGAGGGCCGGTAGGTTAGGGGTTTTGGTTTTGCGAACGCCTGAGGCTGGAACAAAAGGGAATTGATGCAGGTTGAAAGTTAAGTTACAACTTAGAGATTGATAAACATCAGCAGCAGCTTAATAACTTATCATCAAACTTTTTGAGTAAAAGTGAAAAAGAATAAGAAGATAGAGAGCACAGCTCTGCTTTAGTCGCAGTTGTCAGTGGTACGGTACTATGTATGATTCTTTTGATCTCACCGTATGTTATTCAATTTGCTCAACTTGTCTTGATAATGCTTTGTTCAACTGGGAATTACTTTTATTTTGATCCTGATTCCTGCAATGCAACCCTTTCTGCGTCGTCCTATGGAGTGAGCTTGCGACTCTTGTCGCCGAACCTTGGTGCATCTGAAGGGGCGACCTTGTAAACATCAGACAACCAATGATGTCAGAGCCTCCTTAGTATCTGTACGCAGCACGGGAGGGTAGCGACTTATAATCTATCTGCAGTGATGTCAACATCCCGGCCACCGAGACACCGACGAAACAAATAATAACGAAACACTTGTTATTATTGTAAGTATTATACCACGAGCTAATTAGCCAGAAGAGAGATCGAAATCGGAAAAGAAGACATTGAAACTGCCACGGAATGGTCAGTCTTCAGTTGCCGACCTTCTTCTACTCTTGACAGGAACTAAAATACAAATACGTCGAACATTACAGTCCCCAACTCTGATATAAGATATTTATTGTGTTCTGAGCCAAAGCTCAGATCCCTCGCAATTTTCCTCTCCCAGTAAGCAAATGCAAACCGACACCCTCTACAGTGTCGTTTTGCGTTGTTTTATTTATTATTTTATTGAACGCGGCAACAAAACCCCTCCAAGGCTACAACCGTCTGTTTATTTATAAATTATGTAACTAGTAGTTCATCACACTTTCTCAACCAAGAAGAAAACTCTTCACTCTTCACATCACTTCTCCAATTCAAAACACCAGTATGGCTCTCTCAATTCCCTTAATCTTCTTCTTCATTCTTCCTCTCCTGACTTCCCATTCCTCCGCCGCCACATTCACCATCGCCAACAACTGCAATTACCCCATCTGGCCGGGGATCCTCTCCAGCGCTGGCACTGCTCAGCTCTCCACCACCGGATTCCTCCTCCAGCCCTCTCAATCCTCCGTCCTCGACTTCCCACCCGCCTGGTCCGGCCGCCTCTGGGCCCGCACTCTATGCACAACCGACCCAACCACCAACAAATTCACCTGCCTCACCGGCGACTGTGGCTCCGGCACCCTCGAATGCTCCGGAGGCGGCGCCTCCCCTCCCGCCACCCTAGCAGAATTCACCCTCAACGGCGCCGAATCCAAGGACTTCTACGACGTCAGCCTTGTCGACGGCTACAACCTCCCCATGCTCATTACCCCGCAGGGCGGCGACGGCAACTGCACAGTCACCGGGTGCGTGGTGGAGCTGAACGGCGCGTGTCCTTCGGAGCTGAAAGTGATGGACGCGCAGAACGGCAGGAGCGTGGCCTGCAAGAGTGCGTGTGACGCGTTTGGGGACCCGCAGTATTGCTGTAGCGGGGAGTTCGGCACGCCAGACACGTGTAAGCCGAGTACCTACTCAGAGTTCTTTAAAAATGCGTGCCCCAGGGCTTACAGTTACGCCTACGACGACGGAACCAGTACCTTCACTTGCTCCTCCGGCAACGATTACGTTGTCACCTTCTGCCCTTCTTCTACCCCTAGGTAATTAATTAATAACTTCCACTAAGATATTTATTCATTTGGTGCTCAATAATTTGCCCTTTACGGTAAGCAACTCTTCTTTCGTCGATTTGGAGGCGGTTGCTAGGATGAAAAAATCTAGCTGTCAGGTTGTTTATAATTTTGCCGTAACTGAACTCTTCTTCTCCGATTTGGCTGCTAGCTAAAATTTGAATTCCAATTAAATAATTTATTGAGCTTAGCACATATATCTTATTGATTTCAAACTGTAGCGTAAGCATTTTGAAAGGAACAAATTTTCAATCTCCAAGGAATTTTGACTCTGTAAAAGTCGGTTGTTTGTCGTGATGTGACCGCCCTCCTGTAGCTGCAATTTTATAACCACGATTTGTGAAATCATAGCCGTAGTCGATCTTTTTTCTGTGTTGTAATTTTGAGTATGAACTTATGATGCTAATGTGATGGAATTGTGGCGGTGGTTTAATTTACAGCTTGAAGTCGGAGGAGAGCGATCGTCCGGCTCCGGAACCAGCGAAAGTGTCCGCGGCATATCGTGAAACGTCAATTTCATTACTAGGCGTACCCGTGGGTGCAATTGCGGTTGTTTGTCATTTGCGGCGGCTGTTTTAAACCGCCTCCGGTGGTGACGGAACCCTCGGAAAACGAGGCTTACAACCGCTGAACGGAAACTACTATGCAGCTGAAAGCCCATGGGCTCGGATGGATCTGTTTTTAATTTGGGCGGAGTAGCCATAAGGCCCATAACTTTGAGAAAGCAAAGCATACGAAGCCGTTTTTTGTCACGCTCGGATTATGGATACAGTGAGGCATTTTTTGCGGGTCTTTTTTTTCCAGAAACTCAGAATGTATTTAGATATCTGATTATCATCGTCAATTGAAAGATTCTTGTGAGAACTTAGAACACACTTTTTGTTCTCGATAACATATCTGGAACGTTAGATTATTTAGGTGGTCATCTAATGAATTAGTTTTATTTTAACTCGAGTTATTGTAACGTAATGTTCTTGACGAAGATCAATGGTAAATAAAATAGCTCTTATACACCTCAGTGTCTTTGTTCTCATTGACAAGATATCACTAAACCGCAATGATATTTTTGCGGTGTGATTTTCAATAGTTCAGCGGTACACTTTTATATATAGTTTTGCGACATTCATAACAAATTGACATTCATAATAAATTAAGACTAAACAATTGAGAAACCACAAAAAAAGGATAAACAATTAAGAAATTCATATAAATAATAAAAAGAAATCCATATTTATAAAAAAAATTAAAAAATGATAAAAAATCCATGTGCTCTTCCTCTTTACATATATAATATGTAAAATAAAAGAAATTATTGTTAAAACTTAAAAATTAATAACCATGTGGGTTGTGACTTGTAACACTAACAACGTTTAAAATCGAAAATTCAAAATCCAAATTCAAAACACAAATTTAAAAATATTTTAGAACCGGATATGATGCAAAATGAGAAATGAAATAAAAAGATAGTTGCTGTTGGATTTGGGCAAACTCATCACCAACCGTCGGATTGATCTGTCCGTCAGGGCGTCGGAACCCAAGCAGTGCTCAATAAGTTGGGGGTAGATGATCGGAAGTCCAAAGAACTTGGAAGTCGTGATTATAATGAACTGTTGGTGTAGCTAGAGACAGACGGTGCATGCGATCGATTTGGTGGATGTTATGAGCTTTTTCATGTCGGAGATGAGTTGTGAAGGTTTTGGAATTCATACATATAATTTAATGTTGTGATGATGGTGGAATAACGATTCAAACATCAACCTAGGTACTTCCCCATGTGATGATCCACTACTATAATGATCTACCATCTAGAGAAGTTCAGTATTTTTTTTTATGCCAAAGTCATGCTCATATTATTAATGATTTGGTTGTATATATTTATGTGAGAATGAATGCGGAGTTGCATGTCAAACACATGGTAATATAATGCCAAGGAAAATGATTGATGAGCTAACTAATGAGCGATCGGGTCAGGTTACTATCTCTCCTAACAAAAACGACAATAAAAAGGGCATTTGCAGCAAGAAAGCACGACATGAAGCGATAATCTGACCGAACTTTGTAGATTTCTTCCTGCAGTAATTGACACGGCTCCTACAACCTCGAAGACAATGTTAAAATGGCCGATGCTATTTGCCCAATTCATTGCCTCTAATAGCGCCATGGCTTCACCCTCTCGAACCTCAAGGATGCCCGTCAAATGAATGCCCCACATGCAGTGAAAGAGCTCATGTAGGGCCTCATAATCATTTTGCATTCCCAATGTTGATCCAACGGTTTAAAATCGACATCCACATTACATTTGAGCGGGGGCGGCAACTAAGAATTATCATTATATTCAAGATAAGACCACCAATCCTGAGTGAAGATGGAGACTTGAGAGGAGAGTTGGAGAGTAGAAATCAGTTGAGTGAAGCCAAAGCCAAGGTTGTTGATAAGTGAAAAGCAAATATCATTTGGGAGACCAAATTCAATCCAATCCAATCCGTAGGGCCAGGAAGAATAATAATAAAAAGCCCAAGCCCAAGACCAAGCCCAAACCCAAGCCCATTCTCATTCATTCATAAAAGAAAAAAGTAGTGGGGCGGCGGTGCATCTCTGAACTGAAAATGAAATAAAAATAAAAATCTAGTCATCTCTGTGACTCTGTTCCCTCCTTTACTGTATATCTCTCTGCCTATTGTTTTTGTTTGGTTTATTCATATAAAAAATCGTCAACCACTGTGGTACCGACCTATATGATTGATATTCTCCCACCACCACCATCACCATCACCATTCACCACTCTCTCTCCTTCATCATCTCTGGGTCAGCCCCGAGCAACTTTACTACTCATCTGAAGAATTCCCCATTGGGATTCCCATTTCCTCTGCCACCATTCTCTCGACTTTCCCATTCTAATTCATCCCATCCCACAAAGTTGCATCATTATTCCTTGAAAGCTTAAATCAAAGCCCTCTTCGCCATGGCTGCCTCACATTTCTTCACCTGTTTCCTCACCCTTCTCTTACTATCATCCAAAGGTATATACTTTTTCATCAGTAATTGAAAAATTTGAAGCTTTCGGTTGAAAGTTTGAGTGTAATTCTGGGTTTTATTATAAATCTGTGTTTGTTTTCAGGTGTATCGCCCGCGACGTTTACATTTGTCAATAAATGTGACTACACGGTCTGGCCGGGAATTCTCGGCACGCCGAAGTTGGACAGCACTGGATTTGAACTCCTCAAGGGAACTTCACGTTCTTTCCAAGCTCCCACCGGTTGGTCGGGCCGATTCTGGGGGCGGACGGGATGCAATTTCGACGGTTCCGGCCAAGGTACTTGCGCCACCGCCGACTGCGGCTCCGGCCAGATCGAATGCAACGGGGCCGGCGCCAATCCACCGGCGACCTTGGCTGAGTTCACTCTCGGATCCGGTTCCCAGGATTTCTACGATGTGAGCCTGGTCGACGGATACAACGTGCAGATGATTGTGGAGGCCAGCGGTGGATCCGGCAGCTGCGCTTCCACCGGGTGCGTGACGGATCTCAACCGGAAGTGCCCGTCGGAGCTGAAGGTGGACGGCGGATCCGCGTGTCGGAGCGCCTGCGAGGCGTTCGGGAACCCGGAGTACTGCTGCAGCGGCGCGTACAATACACCGGCGACGTGTAAGCCGTCGATGTACTCGGAGATGTTCAAGAGCGCGTGCCCCAAGTCATATAGCTACGCTTACGACGACGCCACTAGTACTTTCACTTGCACCGCCGCCGATTACACCATCACATTTTGTCCCAGTTTACCCAGGTAACGATTTCTTTTAATAATTGTTTGGCCCCAAAGTGTAAACTCATGGTATCATCTCACTTCACCACCAAGCCAATCCCTTAACGTTCATGTAACAATGTTTTGAACAAGAAAAGGAAAGTAGTAACTATAATATATATATAATTCGATTCCAAGATATTGGGAATCTGAAACTATGAACGAGTAAGAGAAGTAGTGAGGGTGAACGAATCTAGATTACGACTTAGGGTCTTCCAATTTTAAAGTGATTACGAAATGTCCATTTTTTTTTAGTATGTTCTTAATATTCATTTTTTACTTTTAAATTGACTCAAAATTCTGCTTAAGGTCCCGAACCATCCGGTGTGGCACATTTTCTAAGTTACTTGCTTGGTTGACATTTCAGACCATGGGTAGTTGAAGTGACATTCTTTCTTTACACATGTGCCCAAGTTGAAGTGGGAAATTAACATTCCATTCTAAATGTTTAAACAGCTTGAAGTCATCAAGTGATTCGTCGCCGCCGAAGGCTACTACATCAACGCCGGCGGCAGGAAACGGGCCAGGAGGAGGATTAGCGGCAGCGTCAGGGGCGATGGGAGGGACGGTGAATCAGCCGCAGCCGTATGCAGAGACAGTACAGGGAGCCGGCATGGGGGATCCTTGGCTAGCAAGTATGGCTACCGGAGATTCAGCCTCAGCATCATCAGCGGCAATTGGACACAGTTTCTCAATTGTTCTTCAGGGTGGAATTCTTTTGATTAGTTGTTTCATTCTTTGCTAGATTGGGTTGTAGATGGAGAGAAAAAAAGTTGAAAAAAGCAGTACGTAGGAAAACAGAGAAACGACAATGGCGGCTGAGAGTTTTAGGAAAGGTTTGATACGTGCCCACTTCCGAGACTAATTTTTTGAAACATGTCAAACAATTAAGACCCAACCCATACCATTGTTGTGTACAAAGCAGATGATGATGTAGTTTGTTTCTGGTTTGATAATATAGAATACGAGGTTCACTTTCAAATGTCTTGTCTTCTTTACTCCGACTTGCGCTTCTTTTTTCAGCTTCCCTTTGCTTCTTCTGGCTCAAGATTCGTTTCCAAGATAAGGAAAGGAGAAGATCCCTTTACAGCTTTTCTCAGATAGTCTGATAGATAATGGTTGATTTCATACAATTTCTAATATCTAGGTATTCGGCATGAAAAAACCTCGATTCAGAATTGGGTGGAGTTTTAAAGTTTAAACGAATCTACATTTGAATCAAGTTATGTTCAACTCATTAGACTTGGGAGCTGAATCAATCGATTGTACAACTCACAAGCCAATTTGTGTTATAGTTTGAATTGGTGGAGCAAGAGCGACCTTAAATACTAACTCTAATATATCGTTCGTTAATGTGCTCAATACGTGACTTGTCATTTGGCCTGAATACCCTAAACTGTGTAATACAAATTAGGTTTACTATTTGTTATGTGGCTTGCAAGTAACATATACTATGTTAGAAATACTTTTATCCACAATAGGTATTGTAAAAAATACAGGATTTACTTTTAATTTTTTAGAAATAAGGTTAGATGAACAGATCAACAACTGAGAGATAGATTTTAGGATAAATGGAGACTCAGTTTAACGAGTAGATATTAAGTTTGACTTATTAAGGATAGTTAACGAATCTAGCATGAGTGAGCCCGATCTCGAGGCTAACTTCAATGTTCCAACTCGACATCAAACGGAAGGTTGCCCTATAGCAAGCATCCATCCGTAGATATGAATCATATGATCATTGAAGGAAGAATGAAAGCGCAGCCGTAGAGTTCCCACTGTCCCAGAAAATGATAGTTTATGCAACAAAGGAACAGCACGATATAACTTTTGACCTCCTTCTCCGACACCTCTACCTTTACATGAAGGGCCTTCCTTCACTACGAGACCAACGGCCGTATCTAGACTGTTTGTTTTTCTCAGTAGCTTTGATGCTCACAAGTAGATAAGGAATCCTTTCTAAAGTTCCATTGTTCATGAAAAGAAATCATATATTAATACAGAAACAAACATCGCTACATTGGAATTCTTACTGCTGATTGGAGAACCTTAGTCAAATTTTGCAGCAACTTGCAGGTAGTGATCAAAGGGACCTACTACCCATTAGACAATACTACAGTACATTTGGACCTAGTCAGCAACACATAACCGAGGCAATGACCAATTGAACATTTTCTAATGATTAGATTCTTAAGCCAGAATCTAAACCGTATATATGGAAACTCATAATGTAATTCTGACCAGTAATGGGTAGCTGTGATCTTTAGTATAGCTCGGCCACGAGTCATCCACGCCATTTTCGAACACAAGATGACGTTTCGAAACTTCTGCATCGTAGTTTTCTGTTACGGAGAAATGCAGCCCGGTCTCTTCAACTATGTGTAGAAACTTGTTTAAAGAGTCTCCTCTTTGGGGGCTGATGAAGATTGCTTCTGAGGTGCTTTCATTTCTCAAGAGGAGTTTGACAGCTGAAGCAAGGCTTTTGTGGAAGTCCTTAAAAAAGGTACTGTGAAGATAATGAAGAAAATTAATGTAGAAAATAAGGCATTGCTAACCACATACTACGCTACAGATAAATAAAAGTCATTAGTTTATAACTACTAATTTGAGCTGTAAAGGGCTAAAGGCCTTTCACTAATAACTTAAACCACAATTCACAACAGCTCATGACGTTATGCATTTGATGCAATAGGGGAAGTGAAATGAATGAGAGAGCTCACCAATCACTAGCAACGATGACATCAAATGAGTTGGACATATGTGATGCTACCTCTACACCCCAATGAAGTGTCATAGCCTTGACTTTTGTTCCACCAAATGCTCCAGAGTTGGCATCTATGTTACGCTGAATATCTGGATATTAAGAACTCCAGCTGAAAATGACCATATATTCATGACAGATCTTAGAACTAACAAATTAGTGCCCAAAGACGGGAGTTGATGCTCTCATATACATGTTGAATCTCCGACAATAAATAATCACTGGGGAACGTCAGAAAATCAAGCTAAAAAGTAACAGAACTTGTGGAGTCTCATAAATGTTTCCAAGTTAGCAAAACAAAAAGGATACAATCAACCACCTGAGGGTTTCCATCAGAGATTACAACTTCAGATGCCTCACTAATAGCTGCTATGACTAATCCAGCTAGGCCATAGCCTGCCCCAAGCTCGATAACCCTTTTAGATCTGAAACAATCGATATAAATAAAACATCAGAAACTAGCATGGAAAAAATTATTCTCAGTCCTGATTACAGAGTAAAACCCCAAATAAAGTGAAGTTATTTGACAAACCTGAACATATCTACACGAGACAAACAATAGTAAGCAAGGACATCTTCTGATGGCCAATGACCTGCACAAAGAAAAGCTTTCTAAATAAACTAGATAGAAAACCCGTGAAGAGACCCTGGTAAGTGATGCCATATCATAGAGTTGCAGAAACCAAAACTCAAGCTACCCAACATGGAAATCTGAATTGGACTCTCCCATGTGAAACTCACTGACTAAACAAAACCAGAGTCATCGTCCAAATTTCTCACACTACTACACAAAAGAAAATTATGAAAGTGAGAGAGGGAACTCACAAACGAGCCCAGTTGTGTCAACATTGTTTCTATTAGATATCTCAAAGTCTCTGAGGTCAGCCCCAGTATCCACTCGTTGACTGCATCAAAATCCATAATTACAGTAGCCATCAGGATCAATTCAATAACGCATGAAAATTCAATGCAAGTTATCTATGTTGGATCAATAACGAAAGGTTAAAGTGGCATTGGCACAAAAACTCAAAGCTGACGAGGGGGTGTGTTAATGAGTACACCAGATAAGTAAAACTTCGTATCCTAGAAGCTTTGTCTAACTGTTGGATGAAATGGCGCAAAGAAAACTTAAGAGAACTCACGTGAGCAAAATCTTGGGCGCTCCATCAATGGGTAGAGTGTAGCATATACGAGCATCTCTCGAATTCGAAGATTGCTCATCGCCAGCTTCTACCATTTGCCTGGGTATCAAGTTGAACCCGTGGGTGGCCTTCCTGGAAATTCGGTTAATGGAGCTTGGAGATCGCTCATCTGCCAGAAAAAAAAAAACAGAAGTACCTGAATCAGCATAACTTTGATCTACACAATTCACGCAGGCATTTCTTCAAGTACCGGAATTCGGCAGCGCAGAGCGACGGTGGAGAAGAGCTTGACGAAGGATCTCCCATCTGACAGACGATGCTCTAAAGCTTTTTCCGCTTTCTTGTTCCATCTCCGATCCAAAAGGGAAACGTTGATCCTAGATGCAGATTGTGGTCAGCGACCTGCCTGTGGCATCTCCAAGCAACGATGAACTCAAGTAACTACGTCGCCGTTTAACAAGATACCATTCGGGCTCATCGATAGCAGAATAGATTTGGCCCACATTAATAAAGGATCAAACCCATTCCATTGGACCTGTATCCACTTCATGAGAGGCCGCACGACTCCGTAAAAATTCGTTTGATTGTGAATGAAGGTTAGAATGCATTATTCTCCGAGTTTAAAAAAATTACAGTACTATTAGATACAAAATACTTAGCTACTAGATGACCAAAGGGTTGATAAGATCAAGGAAAATGGTTTTGCCCCTGTATTTTATCAGAGTCGCAATCATTTTTGCGGCCATTTTATCGATCAAGTGCTTGTGTTACGGTCTCCGTCTCTGCTTCGTTAAAACTGACTGATGATGGAGCTGATTTATAGATAAAAAAAAGCAGACAAGGGATAACTTTTCCAATTTGCCGTTTAAACAAGAAAATTATCCACTTTGTTTTATTTTCATAAACTAACACTAATTAAAGTGACGACGACATGACTAATTGAATCTGATGTGACAATGCTGAATCAACATGTTTTAAATTTTAACCATAGTAGTGAAGGGTCGATGGACAATGTATTAGGAAAGTGACGATTACTACTTTGGTAAAGTACGAAAAGGCAATCGTTTTTATACCGGTTAGTTTACTGATTAAATTCTTCCGTTACGTTTTCTGTCCGTACTCTGTTAAAATGGATCCCGTTTTTAACTGCATACAAGCATGATACATAATGAAAGAACTTGGTCGGTAAACTAGTCATAGCAGATGAGGAGTCGGTGGATAATTTATTAGTACACTATTAACGATTACTACTTTAATAAAGTACCGAGGAGTCGAGGACGAAACACCAGCAAAAAAGACGAACACAAGTATATATAGCACTCACCCTTAGGCCGGTCGTGTTTCTATTTGGTGTAACTAAGAAAACCAAGTGGTTATTTAGTTCCTGCTGCTGGATGAACAATTCATATTAGCTAGAGAGACCTTTTTGAGCTTAAGCGTGACAGGGCTTCCTTTCTGGAGAATCTGACTCGCTAAATACTCAACTATTACACCAAACCCTCTAGGATCCGTAACGAGATGCGGGTCCTCGACCTCGGTTCAAAGGTAAGCGTGTTTCAAACTCGTAGCTTTCGGTGGCTCTGCATCCTCATAGTCGTTGTAGTAGTAATCCATCACCATTTCCAGAGGACTCGATGGCGCCCTGCCCAGAATCCAAACAGATAAGACCAGTAGTATTGAAGAGCAAAACTTCAAAAGTTGTTTAAAAAAATGTCAGAAACTTCAGTTACACTTCCATATAGAGTCAAATGAACCACGGGAAAGAAACTAAAAATATTTCCCTCCACTGATTTTAATTTGGTTTCCATTAACACAAAAAAATCAGAAAATATTTCCCATTTTCTCAATTTCGGGTCGAATTAATGATCATACTCTTGTTTGTAGAAGTTGGCGGTGATGCTGGAGTAGTCATTGAGGTAAGACCCGAAGGTTGACTTGCTTGGCCATTTCAATGACCGGGTAAGCAACTCGGCCTTCAGTGTCGAACCAGTTAGCCCCCATCACGATAGTGAGTCCGCAGAACTCTGTCTTTCGGATCCGACCACCGATTCTGGAGCTGGCTTCGAGGATTAGAATGTCTTTTATTCTAGCTTGGTAAAGTGTCTTTGCAGCAGAAATTCCTGATTAAAGTTTGTTTGTTTTGGATTCATCATGTAAGCATTGATGGAAACACATATATATAGTAAAGGAATTTGATTGAAGAAATTCAATGGGTGGCCTGACCGACCTGACATTCCGGCTCGACCAGACAGTTTATATTTTCACAATTTTTGTTTATACTCTGTTTTCATATGGTAATGAGTAATAGCTAATAAACGACCAAAAAAAGTTTCTACAAATAGATCCAAAATCTTACAAAACCACCAACAATTGTTTCCAATTACATAAAACCCAGATCAGGAAAGCGGACACCCTTTAGCACCAACTCCTGGAGCAGTTGGGCAAGAAGCCAATGGGCACCCATCGGAATCATTCCCCCACCACTCAAGTCCAATGTGCTGCATTCCCAAGCACAAGTACAGCAGTACCGCCATGAAAGCCAACCCAGCATCAAGCGATCCCGACAGCACATAGTTGTGACGGCTCCACCACTCACGGTAGTATCTGTAAGCAACAAACCCCGACGCAAACCCAACAAGCACCCAACTCGTGTAATTCACCGCAGTGCCAGGTAGCATATTCAAGGTGGTGCTCAAAATCACCGGCAATGAGATAAGTCTAATCCAATGCTGGTTTGGGAAACACTTGTGTGCAACCCAAACCAACACAGGAGCAATCGCTCCGGCCAAGAAGAACCAGTTGATTCCGGAGTAGTACCCCAAGTCTCCGAATATTCTGCGTGGACCGATCAAACCCCAGATGACCGATGCGTCGTAGAAGACGTGGTCGCCCGGACATGTCCATGGACTGTCCGATGGAAGCAAGGACCGGTCGCAAATGTTCGGAATTGTGCGCATTAACCACCATGCTGTTCCTAAGTGTGCAAATGCTGCTATTACTGCACCAACCACTTGGGACATGAACATGTCTCTAGGAGGGATCTTCATGTAGTGGCCGAGTTTGAAGTCTTGGAGAAACAGGATCCCCTGTTTCATGCTGATGTATCCGTACACTTTGAAGCATACGTTAGCAACCGGGAATCCTGGGTATAGATACCCGATCACGAACTCTGTTATCACATTAAGGCCGGGAGTCTGGTATTTGCATACAATGGAATATAAACGTTAGGGGCTTTCTGAAACAAAAGCAACATTTGAAGATTCAATCATTGACCTGATTTGTTGTAGCGGTAATGATTCCAACAGGAAGAGTGAAGAAGAAAGCAAGGCCACAGGCTAGCAGCACGCCCCACCAAGGTAATTGGAGCTGATCTTTGTAGAATTCACATATAAATACAGTAGCTGCAATGTTCAAGAGAAGCATGGACAAGAACCACCACTCTGGAACTTGCTTGTATTTTCTCATTAGCTTTGTATGCACATCCATTTGCTTCTCTTGGAAGGCAGACTTGCTCAGCTCCCATATATCCCTATAACACATATCCATAATCCATTTGGTTAAGACGATTAGTTCAGAAGTTATACGATCAAGTTCACAAGCCTAGGCTTACCGTCCATGGAAAAGGAAGACATGAACAATTGTTGCAGTAAGGCAAGCGAAATTACACCCGTAAACCATCGCGAAAACGGTGCTGAGATAAAGAGGGCCTTGCTGTTTATAAGCACCCACGTCGATGTGGAAGTTCGAGTCAACAATGGCCGAGATATTGTAATCCTGACCGTCAGCTCTGAACAAGCCATCCGAGAAAATGGGGAACGTCTTGGCCCTATAAACGTCGAGCCAATACGCAAGAGGAGTGATGACATACATGAACATACCAAAGCCAACGGCGACATTTGCAGTGGCGAACCAAGGGCTTGCCAATGGACTTCCTAGGTAAGCAGAGACGGTAGCCCAATCGAAGCCTAAAGCACCGATCCCAAGTCCGCGGTAACCCGAACCGAGCTGGTGAACTAGAATCGAAGCTGGGAACACCCAGCAAACCCAGGAGAAGGAAGATAACTTGGAGAAGAGGTAATCAGGGAACACATAGTAAGCAAAGCTGCAGATGAATGCAATGATGAAGAACTGAGTTCTTGTTACTCCACCTTTCCTCCTATCCTCTTTCTCATGTAATGCCCTGCATCGCACGCAAAAAGTATTAACACATGGGCTGGGCTTATAGTCCGTGGGCCTGTAAACAAGAAGCCCACATACGAAACGCATGTCCGTAACTTGTGGAAGCGAATCTAGTCGGAATCCAGAATCCCCAAAAATAAAAGCGAAAGAAATTATTAATTGTCGTTTTTAATGAATCTGCTGACGTGTGCTATGACGCCAAATGAATCTACCCAAAACTGCAGCTGGATACAAAGCCGGAGGAGGAAAAAGATTGGTTACCGGAAGAGAGAAACTTGGACGAGGTTCTGAGGCCACCACATGGCAGCCGGCTCCACCAGGTACCGTCGGAAGATTCCAGCCCAGCCGAATCCGAGCACCTGAGTAGTCAATACCACCAGAAGCGCCACAAAGAAAGTCAACTCCTTTTTGTAGAACAGTTTGACGGCGCTGACGATGTGAATCGCGTAAGGATTGCCGGCGCCGGAGTTGGCGAAGATCGTGATGAGCACGTGCTCCTTCACACTGAAAGGACCCGGATTCATCGTGAATTGGAATCTAGTCCCTCTGAAGAACACTCTGTCTGTGATGGAGTACGCCATCAGGTGGCCGAGGGGAACCACCGCGATCTGAGCGGAGATGGCGGTGATTGAGAGCGGCTCCTTCCGGTACCAGAAGAACTGGTTGAGGAATGATAAGAGGAGGCAGGCGACTGCGCCGAGGGTCCATGTTCGGAAAGTGATGGCCGGGACGATGGTGTCGTCGGTGGCCGGAACTGTGAGAGCTACCTGCTCGATGGGGGAGTTCTCCTCCAGCTCATCGTCGTCAGAGATACGCCCGGAGGTGGAGGCGGATTCGCCCACTGTTGTGCTTAGCGATGATTACTTAATTAGAAACATTAGAAAGTGAAGAAACTAAAAACAGCGGGAAGGGAGAGAAGGACTGTGCTTACGAAGTGGAGCTGTGATTTCGTTGCTGACGGCGGCGGTCATCTAGTTCGTCGGCGGCTCTGGGTTCTTCTTGTCTACTGAGCTTCGGTCGTCGGAGTAATTGACTGAAATGGATCTAAGATTGCTGAGAAAGCACAGCTACCCATGACTGAGTAATCAATGCAGTAATTCTATAATGATTTGTATTGTTAATTTCCTATTGGTGTAGGGACAAAACCATAGAAAACAAGAGAATCAAATCATGCTAACAGACAAGTTTACACACGAAATCTACTGGGAAATTCTTGCTAATGGAAATTTCTGACAGTGGAATCTTTGTTCCCGAAAAGCTTAAGACGATTACTATCAATAAAACTTCTACAGCAGAGTACATAAACAACTTCCTGCCAAGTCAAGAGACTACCCAAATATGGAAACTCTTCTAACTAGATGCATAAATTTCACAGCTTTTTTGAGTTCTCCTTCTGCCACAGCGTGCAGACTTTGGCCAATGGATAGGGCACTGAGATTCCAGATGCTGAATCTTCAACCTCATCCATGTCATGAGGCTTGTTCAAGGTTAGTAATGCTTCAACGTTACTCCTGATATAATCCGAATACATTTTGGGAAGAGTGCCGTCATTGAAACAATGAAATGATAAATGGCTCAGTTTCATGTTAAGCTGGAAACAAAGGATACAATGCTGGATGAGATGCGCCAATAAAAAAGCATGCTCTGCGGGACTTTTCACCTCTTGTTTCTTTCGGGTGCAATCACAAGGCCAGTTTTGTGAACTTGGCTATAAACAGTCCACTGGTTTTCGAAGTCACGGGATCAAAGCGTAAGGTCTTTGGTATCCTTCCACTCTTGCATGGCCAATCTCTGGCAGCATCTATCTCCAACAACTCTGCGAAATGACATTGCATGTATTCTTACATCAGATATAACCCTAACATATTTTTGATCCATCAAACTCGCAATATAATGAGCCTTACCAGCAGATGTATTCTCTTCAAGAAACTTCCCTATCACTTCTTCATTCTGTGAAACTGTTAAACTGGCACATAGGAAAATGTCAGGTTCTCATTAACAAGTTGTTAAAGACTCAGACGAGTGACATTATCGCTATTGAGTTATGATCGATCAAAGGGGGCTGGCTAATATAGAACACACCTACAAGTGCTGTAGATAAGGGAGCCGCCGATTTTCAGTAACCTGAAACCATTTCTCAGGAGGTTCATCTGCAGTGGTACACAATCAAGTTATATGTGAGAAGAAATAATGATCTACATCTCAGTAATTTGCTTACATAGTTACATACGGTGAAGTTCGGAATGAGACACTAACCTGAAGAGTGGTCAGGTCATCGGTTCTCTCAGCATTCAACACACGTTGGTTAAGGGTTTCCCAACCCCACTGTTCAAACTTCTGGACATGTTTAACTGAGCCATCATGAGTGCACTCTGCATCCACAAGAACCTGGGAGAAGGTTAAGCAAGTCCTAAATAGCAGTATTAGCAAGAAAGCTAGATGTATGAAAAAACTCTACCTTGTCATAGCCACCGCTTGAAACTACACCATTGGGTACAGTTTGATACAATTCACTTTTCCTCGACCCAATGACTCCAGAATTCCGTCCATAGAAGATAAGTTCAGGAGGATTACTTTCTGCAATTACTTGCACAGAAGAACATTTCCTTGCTTTAGCTGTTTTTTTCCTCTCTTTCCATGGTCTTCTAGAAGTCCACTCCTTAAATATATCATCTTCTTCCACTTCTGATTGACCTGTTGAACTTGCAAATATAATCACACAACAAATAAACCACTTTCTCAAACTTCAATCACTTGAGTATGAGAAAACGAGGCTCCAAAATACAACCTTACAAATACTTCCCCAGATTGCTTACATGATGAAGAATCTGAATCCCAACAACCCTTCACAGGAATGAGAGAAAACTTTGTCCCATCACCGACGAAAAGCCGGCACCTATCACCAATTCCATACTTCTGAAGCAAGGTTCTACAAGCAGCAAGACGGTGGCTTGCGACATCAACACCAGTTACGGAGCCAGAATCACCAAGAAGGTCCAACATCATACAAAGTTTAGCACCTAGAAGACACACGGGACAAGCATAAATAACACAACGATTGTTAAACAATGAACAAAAATTAGAAGGCTAGGCAATCTAACCAGGAGCAGCACAAAGGTCAAGAACATGATCCCCCACTGACACATTCAATGCCATAACAGCAGCTCCAGATGATGCATCGACTCCATAAATCTAGTTACAAACGAAAAAACGAAAAAAATTCAATCTCAAAGGCAACAACATCCCCTCTTGGAAAATTTGAAGTCGGATCAAATGTTACCTTTCCCTCTTTGTATGCTTTTGAGCTGGCAATCTGAATTTGCGGAGGAAGCGAATAGAAACCAGGCAACCACCCAACTCTCTCAAGCTGACACATCATCTCAGCTTCAATCTCTTCAAGAAGCAGTTCAATCCCAGGCTTCAATCTTCGCAAGTAATTGTTTTCAAACGTCAGGAAATAAAAAGCCACAGAAGCTAAAACCTGCTGAAAAGTAATCACCTTATGTATCGAGGAATCAGATAGCTTGCAGTATATATCGCCGGGTCAATCCCGTTCGCTTGAAGGAAAGCAAGAAAAGCTTCTGGCAAAGGAAGCTCCGACGGTTCTGCCATTGATCGGCGGAGCAACCTCTTCCTTCCAGAGAGACGATAGCCGCCGTCTGTGGCCAGTGAACTTAAAGCGACAACGCCGAACAAGGCCCAATTTAGATAAAACTGGACTTGTCCATGATAATTTGCATGGGCCATAAGTTTCAAAGGCTCATTCCGCTTTTATAGGTTATCTAAAACGACTTGTCGTTTCCAATGATGCAAAGATCGGATTCCTTTTCTTACTAGAACTGATGCTTTTGTCCCAAACAGTTGTCCCTCCTTACCTGAACTGAAAGAAAGACAGCGCCGCCGTCAGAGCTCGCTTATCCGGCCGGAAAATCCCAACTGAGAAGAATAGAAATTACATCCACAGCTGCGGTTATTGATTCCTACGGTCGTGAAATGAAAGGTTCCTTCTTTACATGTTTACTTCCCTTGATTTGTTTGGGCATCCCGGTGACCTCGGCTATGGTGGTGTTGAAACCCTTCTTCATGTCATTTCCCGACCTTCCCGCCAAATTCGGTAACTTTTTCCTCCTGTTCTGCTGTTACTAAGCTCCATTCACTCTATATTTCTATACTTGAGATGTATGGTTCCTGGTTTTTGGATTTCAGCGGCTGGAGTGAATTTCTCTGGGGTATGCGGAGCTCTACACGTGGCGAATCCTCTGGAAGCTTGTTCTTCGCTCCAGGGGCGTATAGGGTTCAACAGAACTGAGAGAGCGAGCTTCGCACTGATTGTGAGGGGCGGATGTGCGTTCCAGGAGAAAATTCGGAATGCTCAACTTGCTGGGTTTCGAGCTGCGATTGTGTTTGATGATCGGGATAAGCGAAGTTTGGTGTACAGTAAGTCAATTACTTTCTAAATTTGTCTTCTTGATAAATGTTAACTTCGAAAGTTCCATGCTTTATTTTTGTAATGTGGGGTCTGTGAAACTATTTGTGTGGCGCTGGCTTATCACGAACAAAATGTGTTTGTGTGTGGTTTCTGAATCTGATAGTGATGGTGAACCCGGACGATGTGAAGATCCATGCGGTTTTCGTCTCCAAGGCTACCGGTGAGATTCTGATGGAGCATGCAAGCGGGGAAGAGGCTGAATGCTGCATCTACCCATCTCAGAATGACACAGCTTGGACAGTTTTGGCAATATCATTTCTTTCGCTAGTTGTCGTCCTGATTTTCCTTGTGATTGCCCTTGTCACGCCTCGCCATTGGGTGCATTGGCGGCAATTCAATTTCCATCACAGGAGTGTGGATGCTAAAACGGTGGAGACTCTACCTTGCTTCACCTTTCATTCTGCGCATTTGAGGCAGAGCCATTGTGGAGAAACTTGCGTGATTTGCCTTGAGGATTATAAAGACGGTGAAGTTCTTAAAGTTCTGCCTTGCAAACACGGTACTGAGATGCTTTTGATATCTGGTTCATAATCTTGTTGTTTTTTATGAATCCTGGCCATTGTATATTGCGGTCCTTGCTGTTGCGTTGACTATTTGACTGATTGATTACTACTGACACAAAATTCTCTGCCTTCAGAGTTTCATTCAAGCTGTGTTGGTTCATGGCTGACTAAATGGGGGACATTTTGCCCAGTGTGCAAGCTAGACATGAGAAATGACTTCACTTATTCTGAGGTGAGTAAACAAAGCGCATTTCCAGATTCTATTCTTTTCCACTACCAACTCCATAAAGAGGTGCTCCTCTTCAAGTGGAGTGAACTAATCGCAAATCTGGTTACTGATTCATATGTGTACTTTATCTTTGTCGTTTTCCAACTTCTTCTTTCCTTAAGTGAAAAACTATTAATTTCCAAGAACTTCTGATTGTTCGGCTTATACTGGTACAGTGGTAATAGCCGCGTATATGTATACAAAGCTAGGAAAACTTGATTGGTGAATAGTCACATAAAAGCTCTTTGTCTCCTGCCTGCAGATCAAGAGAGGAATTTGGTCTCAGAACCGATGAACTTTTCTGAGTTCAGCAACCTTTGTAGTCTAAGGTATCCACAATCCTCATGGGTGTGATATTTATGGACTCATGCGGCTGCATCGTGAACCTCCATAGCTTGTTATCCCAATATTCCTGCTACTTACTGGTTTCTTCACCTCCAATCATCTATCTTGTCAGGCCTGGGCGAAGAATGAGAAAGGTCTAATACAGCCAGAACCTCCATAACCTCTCTCACAATGCCTGATGATGCATCATATATAAAAGCACGAAATGTAGGACAAAAGCTGCATGGGCCACGATTTATAAACTTGTGTTTGAACTTGATCTTCTGTAGCTAGAGTTGTCTATTCATGTACATTAGGTAAATGTATAACTGCTGTATACAATATGGAAGTAGGGAAAATCTTCCCTACTTCTCTGAGTTCACAGTCAGCAAGTGAAGTGTCATTTTCATTCATGCGTTCTTCCCCTTCTTATTGCTTTCAACATCAGCACGCAATAATATGACAAAGCTGAGAAGGTATTCCAACTTCCTCACTCCCCACTCCCCAAAAAATAGGGTAACGTATGGGTTGCGGTTTTTCTGGGCTATGATTCCATTCTCTATAAGCTGTAACAACTGCTTGTCTTCACGTCATTGGATGTTGTTCCTCATTCCACTCCAAACTCCACGTCTGTTCTTTTGGCATCATTGTTATCTCCGTTAATTCTTTTTTAATTATTTCTCTAATATTCTTTGTCTATCCTTCCTGTATTATAAACCAGAGGTGCCAAACAGCAGCAGCCAAAGCATAGAGCTTTGGTTTCAGAATCTGCAGCTGGTATTTCTCAGGGCTAAAAAAGAAGACTGCTGTTTTTTGCCTCCAGATTTTGACCGGCGACTTTTCTCCCCTGTTGTTTATATATTAACTCCAAGTTTGGTCTTTATGGGTTCACTGGAGCGAAGGTTTATAAGAACTGCGCCCACTTTTTTGTACTGTTACTTCAGTTACATTTATTACTTAAACCAATGGCTACAGTTTCTCTTCTCCGATGGAATTTCTTGTCTTGTTGTTGTTGCTTTTGGTTTCCCGTTGGGTTTGCTACAGTTCTGGAGCTGAAGTAATCACCGTTGATGTTCATAAGGTCAAGTCTCTTATCCAGTCCGGCCATGTCTATCTTGATGTCAGGTATGTACGTACCGATTAAAATTTCCTTTCTGTCAGATAACATATTCTTTGTCTGACATTTATCAATCTTCGAAAACAGGACAGAGGAGGAGTTCAAAGCAGCCCACCCCGATGCAGAGACGATATGGAAACTGAGAGGACAACCTGAGAAAGAAGCTGATGATGATGTCACAAAGAAGAAGAAGATCATATACAACATTCCTTACATGTTCAACACCTCTCAGGGTCCTCGTTTCCGCTTCTGTCTGATTCATTTGGTGCGATGCGCCCTCAAACAGTACTTCTCACGTCAGAATGATGTTTCTTCAGGAAGAGTGAAGAATCCTGAGTTCGTGGCAAAGGTCAAGGAGATGATCAAGGAAGATGACCATCTCGTCGTGGTGAGATAATTTCCATTTTCTGCAAACTGTTTTTAAGTTAGTACAAGGAATTAATAACTGTGGTGTGATTGGAGTTGGTTGGTGCAGGGATGTCAGAGTGGAGCGAGGTCTCTGTCTGCAACTACTGATCTTCTTAGTGCAGTAAGTGATTGATGTCATGTCGTCTCCATAACTTATTCAAATCTGTTAAAGTTGGCAGATTTATTGAGAGTGGACAATTTTTGTGTGGGGCAGGGTTTCAAACAGGCTTGCAATATGGGTGGAGGGTACCTAGCCTGGGAGAAGAATGGGTTTGAAGTGAAGAAACAACTGAAGCAAGAACTCTGAATTCCATTCACCAAATCTAAGCTGATATTAGTATTTGGCTATTTACTTTCAATTTAATGTCTCCATCTCATCATGGATCAACCATGGTTTTTTAACCAAGTTTATAGCCTCAACCTTTGGTACGATGTCGCATTGTGAATCCTATAGTCCTTGTGTAGTGTACGAGCTTAGCATTGCGATCTAAGGTGACATGACCATCAAGGACATGTACCAATAAATGTATGATCTTTGTGTTTCATCCATTATAACCTACGCTTCTGAATTCTGGAGTTGCAACTACTGGCAGATTTAGGGAGGCTCTTCTAGCCCACGATCAAGTCTACCTTTAAGTTTAGAAGCACCCTTTATCCATCACGCGCTGTAACTGAAATGGATTACTGTAAGAATGTTACTTTTAAGAGGTTAATGGCCATGGGTTACAACAGCGATAACTTAGTGACCACGATGAATATTAAGCCAACAATCTAGTAATGTAATGTCACAAGAAAAGTCAACGGAATGGCTCTGACGAACTATACATAAGAAAAAGTCAACGGAATGACTTGTCAAGTGGTGTTCGTCCACACCATCCCACGTCTTGACCCTCCCACACCATTTCCTCCCAGTTTAACCAAAACAAGCGGCGTGAACTGAAGCTTCAGAATCAGCAGCCGGGATAAGCGTCAGGATTCATATGCTTCACCATCTCAGGACAAAAGGTGGTGATCATCATTTCTTGAAAACAAAAAGTTCCCCACTTTCCCAGCTGCTCATTACTTGTTCTTGATCTTCTTTTTTGTATGTGTGCGCTTTAAAACTGGTACAGTTCAGGAGGAGCAGAGGAAGTTCCAACCATCGACGTTCACAAGGCCAAGTCCCTGATCGAGTCCGGCCACGTCTATCTTGATGTCAGGTAATAACCCAATTCTTTCTTCCTCCTAACACCCTCTCCAATGACCGCTAGCTAGTAGTTTAATTAGTTACTCAGGATCTTGAAACTGTCCTCAATGGAGGAGGATTTCAGGGCAGCACATGCTGATGCAGACACGGTCTGGAAACAAAGAGCGCAGCTGGTTGCTGAGACTGCTGCTGATGATGTCCCGAAGATCTACAATGTTCCTTACTATGTCCACGCTCCTGAAGGTAGTTACTTTTGTTTCGATGAGATCGCGAATATAGGACAGCACTGCCAGCTTTGATCAATAATATAAGTAGTCTATATGTTTGGATCCGCCAGGCAGAGTGAAGAATCCCGAGTTCTTGGAGGAGGTCAGGAAGATTTTCAAGGATGACGACCATCTCGTCGTGGTAACAAAACAGTCATATGTACTACAAGTGATCATATATAATAGTCTCGAGCCAAAAATTTAATAAATTGGAAAAAGTTGTATACCATTAATTGTTGCAGGGGTGCGGCACTGGTGGGAGATCTAGTTTGGCAACTGCTGATCTTCTGACTGCAGTAAGTGGTTTGTTGCGATGGCTTAACTTATTTCTCTGTAGTTGGACGAATATTTGATGTTGAGGAATTTTTTTGTAGGGGGTTCAGGGTATGAAGAATGTTAACAACTTGGGTGGAGGGTACCGGGCTTGGGAGAAGAATGGGTTCCCTGTGATTAAACAGCTAAAGGAACAACAACCCATCTGAGTTTTGCTTCTGTGTTCTGTCAATCATGATGCTCTCATGTAAATAAATAATAATGTCCAGGTCATCAAAGTGGGTGGGAAACCCTTATTCATTCCACCCTTTCAGCTACACTGTCTCATATTATGCAGAGTGCTTGGCTCCCGTCCACTATTTGTAATCGTCTTGACCAGATTAGCAGAGAATTTTTATGGGGTGGCTGTGACGAACATCGCCAACTTTCTCTAGTTCGTTGGGATTCGGTGACGAAAGCTAAAGAAGAGGGTGGTTTAGCTATTCGAGAATCAAGGATTAATAATATGGCCTTTTTGGGGAAGGCAGTTTGGCACATCATCTCAGGGAAGAAAAGTCTTTGGTCAAGGGTGGTCCAACACAAGTATGGGGACTTCAGCCTTCCCTCCAGCTTTCGACAGTCAGCTTGTTGGCGTGGTATTAGCAAAACTTACCATAAACTGCAGCTGAACTTCGTTTGGCGCATTAGCGATGGGCAAGAAGTCCCAGTGTGGAAGGATCGATGGGTTGGGAATGGAACCCTTCAGGAAAGAATTGGCGGAATTGTGACAGGTGGTATTGATTGGAAGGTGTGCGACCTTTTCGAGGAGAATGGCAAATGGGATGAGAGGAAGCTCGACCTCTTCCCACCGGACATACAACAGGCTATTTTAAACATTTCCCTTCGGCGCGGGGATTCAGGCATAGATCGTCGTTTATGGGTGTCTTCATCTAATGGCGAGTATGGAGTCAAAACGGGTTATTGGTTTCTTTACTCTATTCTGCATGACCGCGGAACCGTGGACTCAGTTTGGCGATTCATTTGGAGACTTGATATTCCCCAACGAATTAAATGGATGTTCTGGTTATTGTTCCATGACAGCCTTCCTACACGATCAATGCTCAAAGCAAGGCACGTCCCGATCGATGAGGATTGTGGGCGTTGTCTTACGGAAGTGGAATCAGCTATCCACGCCCTCCGGGATTGCCAAGAGGCGAGATGGGTGTGGCTTAACATGATACCAGATTCTTGGATTTCGTTCTTCTCACTATCTCTCAGAGATTGGCTTCTGTTTAACCTGAAAGAAAAAGCTTGCTTCATTGTCATGGGGATGGAATGGCAGTACTGGTTAGTCACGATTGTTTGGTATGGATGGAAACAGAGGAATCGGATCTGCCACAATGATGAACCATGACCAAGATCGGTGTTATGGCGTCGAACTTCGATCTCTACACAAGACGCCACCTGTTCGGAGACCTCCTCGCAGGTCCTCTTGGAAGAAGCCGGAAGCAGGATAGGTGAAGCTCAATGTTGATGGCAGCCGGTGGGAGGACCCTGTGTCCACATCATAGGGAGGCGTCATTCGGGACGAACATGGTACTTGGGTTGCAGGGTTCTATAATCGAACGGGCTCACAGGAAATTCTACAGGCGGAATTTTTGGAATTCGAGATGGGTTCTCGCCTCTCTTCACCGTTCAGCACGTCTGTCAAATGGTCTATCATAGGCCATGTTGATAAGGACAAGTCCGCACGGAAGAACCTGAGAAGGCACTAAGCCTGATATAGGAGAATTTGAGGAAGCACAAAGCTGATATATTCACTCAACAGAAAGAGAAATAATTAAATATTATCCGAGTGTTCATTGTAAGGTGTGATTGGATTCAAACCTAATATCCCAAATAGGGGTGGAAATTGATTTCCAGTTAATGGTTATAACCGCTAACCGCACCAAAAATTGTGATTTTCAGTTAACCACTAACCACAATGTGGTTAGTGGTTCGGTTTGTGGTAGGAAAATGGTGTCATTTGTGGTTAGTGGTTTAACCACAAACAATATGGTTAACAAAAAAAACCGAATAAACCACATTTTAAAAGACCTATCTAATTTTTGAATTTTAAATGTGAACTAGTGATGTAGTTGTTTGATTTCATAATTTCAATAATTCATTCGGCCTTTTCAATTTTCATTTCAACTTAGATATATTTAACATTTTGATTTAAGTAATGTTATAAATTTACTATATTTTTATATTTTTATGATTAAAAGCAGATTTTTTTAAAGAAGTGGTTTTGTGGTTAACCACTAACCAAACCATAAAATTCGATTTGATTAGTGATTAATCGCAAACAAAAGAGGTATGATTTTCAATAAACTTTTTATTTTTATTTTTGATACAGTTAACCACATAAATCGATTTAATTAACCACAAACCAAACCATTTCCACCCTTATCTCCAAATTACCCATCAAACAGCTCTACCAAGTATCAACTAGCTATCCTACTTGAATTAAATACGGTCGACTCTAAACATAACCATAACCCCCTGAAAAAAGGTTGTTGGGTTCATATATTTTGTTTTCTGGTGCTAAAATTACCCAGTCTACTCGTATCAGAATGGAGGATAACATCAGACAGCATTGAAACAATCGATAATAGATTTAAAAATGTAATAAAATTTGACCGATTGAATATAATAATAACTAGTAATGATATCTCAGCTGTTTCGTCATAATATGTATTCAATGTGGGCAGGAAACGGATGAGCAGACAAAGTCTCTAATTGCCGGCTGCTGCATACGCAAACTTGCATTATACAGAATGCAAATCTAGTTGGGACCATGCATTTAACAATTGTTAGTGCAATTTCACCCTCTGATATTTATTTGGTGTTCGAGAATCCAGCGCCACGCCATTCCTAAACCAAGAAATCATGCCATGCACCTCTCGTTTCGGACGCCATTTTTTTTTTTTGATTTTTTCGGCATATGAGACCAGACTTCATAGTTCATGTTAAAGAGCTGCGTTGCCGTCATGACCAAATTTCAATAATTAAGACTAATTAATTGAATAGTCCCAAGATTTCGTGTGCAAGCCTTCACATCTTCCGACGTGTGATAGCTAATTAAATATGTCTATCTGGTTACGACAACACGCTTCATTTGTTTTCTCCAAATACCCAGTAAGATTTGAACTTTGTTTCTCTGCAAGGTTCCCAAGTAAAGAGTCTCATTACTACCCCCCTCTTCCTGTCTGAACAACAACCCATGCATAGTTGCCTCAGCCATTGTCTCTAGTCTACTTACATTTATTCCAATGTCTGCAAACTGCTGACGCCATTAATGCCTTCAAGTTGGTATACCACAGAGGTCTGCATCCTTCCCTTCAGTTTAATGAATTTGCTATTCTGAGCTTGGTAAGAACAACAGTGAAGAAGAACACAAGGAAGATGGTAGATTATGGGGAAATGGCGTTGGCTTTGACCCCTACTTGGGCTGTTGGGACTGTAGTCACAGTTATGATTGCTTTTGGTTTCTTCTTCCAAAGGCTTCTCAAGTATTTTGGAGAGGTAAGTATTTTGGGTTTTCCAGAAGTTTCCATCTCTTTTCATTTTATATGGTTTCCTGTGTTGTTTGCCTTCCTTGTCATCTGAAATCTGCAATCTTTTGTTAGTTTTTGCACCGAACCAAGAGGAAGGCTTTATTATCAGCTCTCTACAAGATCAAAGATGGTATCTTTCTTCTGTTAAGGTTCTTAAATGGGGGGTTTTGCTCCAAAGGGTCTCTTGTGATGTGTGTTTTGTTTGATGGGGTTTGGGGGTTTTGACAGAGCTGGTTCTATTTGGTCTTATTTCGTTGCTGATGGGTCACTGGCTCACTTTGGTGGCCAAAATCTGTGTCAAAACGACATATTTGAACAGCCGGTTTTACTTCTGTGACTTGAAGAAAGCTTCAAACTTTAGTCGTATGGTTGCTTCAGTTTCACATCAGATTAACAACACAGTTGTTAGGGATAGTGAGTTTCATTCCGACTCCATTCGTGGACATTGTCCACCGGTACGTCTCAAAGTTATGTTCTTTTCTTTTGTTTAACAACAAAGTTATGTTCTAATTTTCAGATGTGTTTTTAACTTTTGTTTACAAGGGACATGAATCATTTGCTTCACATGATAGTCTTGAGCAGCTTCATCGTCTGATGTTTGTACTTGCTGTGACCCATGTTTCCTACAGCTTTGCTGCAATTGCCCTGGCTATGATCAAGGTTAATACTGTGGCAGTCCTTTTCTCACTGTTAATTAGTTTCTGATGCATGCTTGAAATTCACTGCAAATGCTTTAGGTTGTCTGTGATTCTTTCCTGTAGATTTATAGTTGGAGAAGTTGGGAAAACCAGGCCAAAACATTGGCTCTGCAGAGTTTTGAAGGTACAGGAATCTAATTCCAGCTTTTTCCCTGGATTAGTGAATTCTGATTTCTGAACCTTGTTCGTTTTGGGTCAACTATTTGTTTCAGACTCATTTGAAGCTTCATCCCACAAAAGAAAAATGGGCAGACTATCTACCTTTATTCTTCATCATACAACACATCCCTGGAGCCAGCACAAATTCCTTGTTTGGGTGGTAAGAATCATCTTACAATCCTAAAAACCATGCTTCTTTGCTTTAATTGATGTTTTTTCTTAAGCTAAAATGTACAAAGTTCCCAGCTTTGTTTCAGCCGGCAATTCTGGACTTCTATAACCAATGCTGATTACATGGCATTGCGTCTAGGGTTCATTACAGTATGTTCTTGTTCATCCAGTTGTACTCTCAGGGTAAACTACATCTCAGTGCATAATTTAAAACTTGAACTGTATGTGTTTTTTTGCCTATTGATAGACACACCAACTACCTTTAGTATATGATTTCCATAACTATATGCTCCGAAGCATGGAGGAAGAATTCTCCGACATAGTTGGCATTAGGTAAATATGGTGTTCTCTATCAACCTTCTCCATTTCTGAAACTTGGTTTACTCTTTCATTAAATGAGATTGAATTTCTTGGCTTCTTGTCGTATTTGCTTTTGCAGTCTGCCCCTCTGGTTTTACGCTATAGTCTGTGTCTTCCTGGACTTCCATGGTGAGTAATTGTCTGCGTATAATAAAAGAAGCTCTTTGCTTGCATAGTCCTGAAAGCATGTAACTGGTTTTTATTTCAGGAACACAAATCTACTTTTGGCTTTCTTTTCTTCCAGTCATTGTAAGTACCTCAACCCTTCTTATATGGTGTGCTTTCTGAATCTTCATTCTGGTCTCGTAAACTACTACATTCCTTATCCTCAAATGTTCTAAATCGATGCATCCGGGAAGTTAGTCCTCGTGATCGGCACGAAGCTGCACCGCATAGTGGTGAGATTGGCTGTCGAAATCCGGGATGCTTGTCAAACTTCAGGACATCACAGATTCAACCTGAGAGATGAGCTGTTCTGGTTTCGGAAACCGAGATTGCTTCTGTGGTTGATACAGTTAGTATCCTTCCAGGTGAAAAATTAGTTCCCCTCAGTTCTTGGAGCTTCAATTTTGCAACGGCACCTGCCGTTCTCATATGATCTAATATTCCTTTTTCAAAATGCAGAATGCATTTGAGATGGCAACATTTTTATGGTCCTTGGTTAGATTCTGCACTCTCCACTCTTGTAGATTCATCATCATTTATGCCTGATATCAGAACTTAACCAATAATTCAACCCTTTTCTGTCAGTGGGAAGTTAAAGATACTTCATGTTTCATGTCAAGCAAGAGTTTCGTCATTGTTCGTTTAGTATCTGGGTACACATCCTAATAATCTTTAGCCCTATTGTCAAGCTTTATCTTGCCAAAGATGTCAACTTTGACATGTTGAATGTAACTTCTTCATCAGGGTGGTCTCACAAATCTGGTGCAGCTTCATCACTTTCCCACTCTACGTAATCGTCACACAGGTCAATATACCTTTCACCAGAAACGCTTTGAAAGATTGATAGTTGCAATTTATTTGATCAGGGTGGTCGTACAAATCTAGTTATAAGTTTAAATAATAGTTACAATTTTATCTAATTCCAATAACTAGTTATTATAAGATTGATTATATAACTTGTTATATGCGAAAATAACAAGTTATGTAAGTAATTTTATGACATAATTACATGCTTTGATTTCAGATGGGTGGGAGGTTCAAAAGGACAGTAGTATCAGAGAACGTGTGGAGATCACTCCACGGATGGCAAAGAAGAGTAAAAGCCAGGAGGAGCCCTTACAGCCAACTAGAAAGCGATAGAGTCACAATCAGAACCTCCAGTTCACGAGCAAGCAGCAGCAGGAAACTGCAGAAGAAATCTAATGGCTCAAGTAAGAGAACAGAAAGAGCCAACAGCAGAAGCAGGAGATTGGTGGAAGAACAACAATTGTCAGAAGCATCACTGCTCCATCACCAGCTGGATCCTTCAAGCTCACCACCACCTGAAACTGATTCCATTTATGCCAGTGGAAGAGTTGCCTATGGTGATAATAACAGTACGGATGAGATTGTTGAGCTTCCAATTACTTGCTCCCAGCCTTCTTCTAGCAGGCTCACTGAAGATCACTTCTTTAGCTATAGGTCTGATGATAATGATTATGACGATGGTGATGATGATGATGGTTATGAAACTGATGCCACGGTTCCTCCCTATGATGGTTACGCTTATTACGACATTGACGATGATCGTCAACTGCATAATCATGATCCTCCACCGTATAGTGGATACTAGTAAAACTTTTCATCTGAATGATATGATGTAAGATATGATATGCTAGTTTCTGTTCTTTTGCTAATTAGTCCATTATGGCGGGGAATCTTGAGAGGCTGTTTAAATATGAAAATGCTAATGGTGTGAGAGTATTAATTTGAGACCCAATCAAACGGCTCAAATTTTTATTTTTTTTTCAATTTAACGGAATTTTATTTGAGTATAACGAGAATTAAAAATATATTATTTCTGTTTCAATTTTTCTTTCTCTTTCTCTTTTTTCTCTCTATTTTTTTACGGAAACTAGATATAATAATGACATAACAATGATGTAAATGTGGATATAACAATTTACCTATGAAGTCGATATTATGAACCTATTAAAAGGACATAATAAAAAAGCATAAGAGATTCATAAAGTGTATGTATCACCGATATAAAAGAGTGGTAAACTGGACATAACGATAATGAATTCAACTACTCGTAAAGTGGACGTAACAACGACATAACAAGCCCATAAAATGGTAATGTTAGCATCATGCTAATACAATGATCATACTCATGTGAGTTTTTTCCAACTTTTTTGTTCCGAAACTACCCCGTTCAAGTCAATTCGTTTGACTCATTTTCAGCCGTTGGATGAAAGTTGACACAAAAAGAGTCTGATCCAACGACCCAAGATCTGCCGGGACAATCTCTCGGATCTGGCTCTCGGACCATTAGCTTAGTTGGTTTAAATAACGGTAGTTTGGTTCTGAACGATGTCGTTTCGTTTGCTGATCTGGCAGGCAATATTTCCAGCAGCGGGAAAAAAAGAAACTTTGGCCAATATAAATACATTTCCAATCAAACCAAGATTCGGATTTCGCTCTCAACCGCCCGTAACATTCCCGCATTTTCCCTGCTTCTTCTTCTTCTTCTTCTTCTTCTTCTTCTTCTTCATCCCCTTGATCTCTCGTTTCTTACATCCATATCCCCATCAATGGCGTCCCAGAACCCTAAGTCCGATCAGAAGAATTCTTCTCTCTATCCACAAGTTATACAATCTAATCCAGAAGCCAACAATGTGCACATTTCTTGTTCTACGTCGTCGTCGGCGTCATCTAATCTCTATCCAACCATCGACAAGCAGGACCTCGTCGAAAATTTCTTCCCGGAGCATTCCGCAGAGAGACATAAAGTTGCGGAAAAGCAATATTCTCCCTCTGCACCGCCCATGGCGACGGAGGAATTGCTTATCAGAATCCCCGGCGCAATCCTGAACCTCGTGGATAAAACCTACAGCGTCGAGCTCGCATCCGGCGATCTATCTGTCATCCTCCTCCGTCAAGGAAACAGCATTGTCGCGGTTCTGGCTCGAGTGGGGAATGAGATTCAGTGGCCGTTGGGGAAAGAAGGAGCCGCCGTGAAGCTGGGTGAGTCGCATTATTTTTTCTCCCTTCGATTGCCGCAGGAGCAGGGATCGGATTCGAGTGATAATAGGAAGGATAAGAAAACAGGTAAGAATGAACAGGAGGAGATGTTGAATTATGGATTGACGATTGCATCCAAGGGGCAGGAAGGGGTTTTGAAGGAGCTGGATGAGATATTCAAGACATACTGTTGTTTCTCGGTCCAAAAGGTGTCGGAGAAGGCGAATGAGTCTATGGCAAATGAGATGTCGCCTAAAGATTTGGAATTGGAGGAGAAGAAGGCGATGATGGAAGGGAATTGCGCGGCTTACTGGACGGCACTGGCTCCGAATGTGGAAGATTATAGCAGCAGTGCTGCGAGGCTGATCGCGACTGGATCAGCACAGCTCATTAAGGGGATATTGTGGTGTGGAGATGTGACTGTTGACAGGTTGAAGAAGGGAAATGAGGCAATGAAGCAGAGGATGAGTCCCAAATCAAACGCTGAGGTCAGTCCAGAAACCATGGATAGGATTAGAAGGTATGTGAAATGAGAATGTTGATGTTGTCTTTATAAAAAAAAATTGTGTGGTTTGGGTAAGATGGAAATGGTGGGTGGTGATGCTGAGTTTCATTGCAGGGTTAAGCGGATGACTGAATTGACTGAGAAAGTGGCAAACGGGGTGCTCTCTGGTGTGGTTAAAGTAACAGGACTTTTCACAAGCTCAGTCGCTAACTCGAAGATGGGCAAGAAAGTGTTGGGCCTTCTGCCTGGTGAAATTGTTCTTGCGTCTTTGGATGGATTCAGTAAGTTAGATGACGAGAATTTCAGCCTGCTTGTTTGCGGTATTGATTTCTGTTTCCGGTCTGGTTTGTGAACTCTATTTTTCTCCAATTGATATAGGCAAGGTGTGTGATGCTGTAGAAGTAGCTGGGAGGAGTGTTATGTCAACATCATCCGATGTTACAACTGATATGGTTTCCCACAGGTGTGGTTCTGTGGTCCCTGAACTTCGAGAGACCTTCATATGATTATATCCTTTGTATCTGCATTGTGAAAAGTGATTTGGTGATGTTGTTTGCAGATATGGTGAAGAAGCAGGTAAGGCTACGAATGAAGGCCTTGGTGCTGCAGGGCATGCGTTTGGGGTTGCTTGGGCTGCTCTCAAAATTAGGAAGGCTCTTAACCCCAAAAGTGCTCTGAAGCCCACCAAGCTCGCCAAGTCTGTTAAAATTGCAGCCGAGGAAGTGAAGGCCAAGGCAGCCAAATAACGACTCAGTGATTCTTTATAATGGAGCCCTAACATATAAAGGTCCACTCTTTCAGATATTACCTCGCAGTCTACTCTCCAGGTACCAGCATCCATTTGCTCGTTGTAGAAAGTTAGGTCATAACTTATGCCTAATAGTACATATCTTAGGAAAGCTATATGGGTTATAAGATCTGCATATAGACATTCATTTACAGCTTATCAGAGATGCTTAGGTTTTAGCTGAACAATATAGCTTCTGATATGTGAGGTTGAATATCACCAAAGGTGGCCTTTCTGAAGTTGGTGCTTCGAGACTGGTTTTTATTGGTATGAATTATCACTATTCTTCAGGGTAGACTATTCGGAGATGTAACCATATTACAGTGATTTATTATTAAATCTACATTATTTCCCGTACGTCCTTCTTAATTCGCTTCTGTACCTACTAGAAAAAAGAAACACTATATGAAAAAGAGAAGGAAAAGCATAAAAGTTTCTGGTTGGATCCTGAGTTGGATGATAATATAAAAATTTATAACTGGACATGAAGGCTTTGATTGGCTTCCACCACCCAACAACCAACCCACCACCATTTTAAAAAAGAAGCAAAATGGGTTGGTGGGTCCTGAACTATTCTAAGCCATATCCAAGAATGTCATGCGTCCATCATTTCTTGGTGGTAGCATCATCTTCCTACGTGGGTTGTCTTTTTCTTTAAAACTTGTTTGCATTATGGGGTGTTTCTTCTTCTTCTTCTTCTTCTTCTTCTTCTTCTATTAGGAGCACTGGCCTTATTATGGCCTTGGGAAGGTATGGATGTGACTTTGTTTATCTGTTATTCGTTCTTGCTCTTAATATGCACCGTTGAGATCTAACAATTCTTAGAATGGCCAGCCAGACACGTGCCCCAGTTTGATTTTTCATGTCTTCAGTGACGAATCATATGCCCTTTAAGTGTGGAAATCCCAATAAAAACTTATCAGAATGATTCAGAGTTGTCATTGTTATCAATATCTGATCTTTCCTCTCAGTTGATTTCTTGTCTGATTCTGATAGCACTCATCTCTCTGTTCCAGGATTCTCATTTAGTGAAGGTACTTACAGATCTTAGGGATCAATTCAAATCAAAGATTTTTATTTCCTTTACTATATTTTTCACCTTTTTCTTGTTTGGCTAACTATGGAACTGTTCGTACTTAATAAAAAGCCCCCACAGTTTTAACTAGACTGTGTTTCTCCTTTATTGATGCTGCAACTTGAGGCAGGGCCACCGATAATGCAGCTGCAACTCTTCTTTGGTATATATTAGTTACCTATTCCCAAGTTGCTGGTTCTGAGGAGAAGAATTGACAGAAACCTAGAAGTTGATCAGTGGGGAAGAGAATAAAATTAAGGGTCCATTCTAATGGAGTTGGAGTTAACTGCTAGCCACTAGCTTACACTTGTTTAAGTGTACTGAAAGAACAAAAGATGACACATTTAGATAACCCTCAAAGACCTTTTAGTACTCTTTTTTCTTTGTTGGCGTCTGTTTCTGAAGATGGGCAAATGACAAGGTAAATGAGTGGGAGAATTTGGCCATTCACCATTTGCTTCTCCAATTGGTGAACAATGATCTCACTCTCCCCTTCATATTACTTAGTGGATTGCAATTGGACACAAAAGATAGGAAGAAAACTCTCTGAAATAAGGACTGTTTGGTGCATTGATATCATTATCTTAAGACTATGGATTGATGAAGTGTTAATCGCAACCAGATTTTGCTTCTAGAAGAGTTGGCTCTTCATAAGTCGATCGCTTTCCAACTTTCTTCCTGCACGCTCAAAAGGGTCTCCTTTTACTTTTCTTCCCCCCTTTCAATTCACTGTGTCTGTATATAACGAATAGTCCATGTATTTTAATGAAGTAGATGCAACATTTGTAGTACGTATATGTGTAGAATATGCAGCAAGGGACAATACGTAACTCGTAAGGCGAGAGTTGTTTGCTTGCCTTAGAACCTTACCCTGTTCTCCATTTGGAGTCTTGCTTTTTTTGTGTGTGGGACCTGCTTCTACTTGCTGGGTTCATCAGACTTTACCAGTCTGCTTGTTATAATTTGTTAACAAACAATCTTCTTCGTTCCCAGTGCACCGCCTTTTCTGCCTTCACTATATTCCTGGGCCTGCTCCTGAAACTGAACCTGAAGATTTCAATCATTTGGGTTGACTCTTCTTATATTCTTTTCTTTGTTTAGCTTGAATGCAAAGCAATATCTGATCTGCACTGTTACCACCCTCATCCCCATTTCCAGCTCCTTTTTCTTTTCGTCTGATTTTCCTTTGATCATTAATGTCCTTTTCACATATAATTCGTATCTCATACATGGTCTGCAATCAATGTTCTTTTAGAAATTGTAGCATACTGCAAAAATCTAATCACAACCGACTGAAATCAGGAAATCATTATAAGGCAAACCGAAAGATGTTAGTAGTCACAGCCCCATTATAGAACGTGTCTTTTAAACCTTCTTTAGAGTAACATTTGCCCCATTTACCTTACAGTGGGTCCCACAATGTCAAGATTTTGTAGTGTACTGAGTACAAGGATACCCATCTGATTTTGTCTCCCAGAAATACATCTTTTGCTTCTCCTCTAACATGTACTACTGTCTATGGCAGACAGCAAACTATGTTCTGTTTATGCCAAGCTTCTTCACTTTGTACCACCCACAGGACAGTGTCATTGGATTAGACATTAATTAATGCCAATGGGTTCTATAAAGGATCAATTTTGTTTTTACCCTATTTCACTTTAAACTCTTTTATCGATTCTTGCTTTCAGAAACTAAAAGCTTTTAGCAACTTGCTGTCCAGCGCTGATTCAAGCTTATACGGAAAGAAAAACTTCAAAATATGTTAAAATAAGAGAAATAAATAAAATAAGGAAAATGAGCTGAAAAGCAAACTGAAATGTTGAGCCTCAGTCTAGTGATCTGTGGACTAGTGTGGATAAAGAAAAGGTCAGGCAGGGGACCATATGACTGGTCTAACCAGACCCAGCTCTGTATATGTACACTTTTCTGAGAACTTCAACACACACAGTCCTTTCCATGTTTCCATATCCATCTCTCCTGAAAAAAAAAAGAGAAAAGATTCACCGAACTTGGAGTACTTGCAGCAAGGTGGCAACTAGTGAAACTAACAGGAATAAAAGCACTAAATTCCTTCTCCTTGATTCAGTGAGAGGGATTATGATCAGATGAAAGCTAAGAAGCCCAATTCATGAAACTGCTCCTCTAGATATTATACAATGGATCAAGAGAGAAGAGTCGCTATTGCTTCAGAATGTTCTTCGCCATTCAGCCCAGCCATCGCTTCTCCTTTCGCCAGGTTTCTAGACGTGATTGGAAGCTTCCCCACTTGGCCATGGGGGAGATCAAACAATTCATCCCATCAAGGTTCAGGAAGAAGAAGAAGAGTGTTCCATAGGGATGTTGAACAGGACGAGTTTCACTCAGCAACTGCTGCTCACTGTCTCTCTTCTTATTACAGTGTTTTCGTAGTTCGCCTTGCCATCATGGTATGTATAATACACGTACCCTGACCATACTTTTTTATTGTCTTTTCTTAAAGCTGGAAACTTTCGGAATCAATTACTCGTATTTTGTGTGTATCAGGTGATGCTAGCAATTTTAATAGGTCTGTTGACCGTGTTGACCTGGCATTTCACAAGGAGCTACACCAAGAAGTCACTTGACACTTTAGCTTCTGGTCTTAGATATGAGCTACTACAGCGGCCTATATTAAGGATGTGGAACATTCTAAACTCGACTTCTGAGATTACCACGGCTCAAGTTAAGCTCTCTGAGTATGTCTTAAGACGCTACAGCAAACCAGAAACGCAGGCTGAACAAGTTGAGGTCAGTTCCTTTTTATGTTTTTCTTCAGGGGTTTTAGTTCACTTTCGATTTTGTCTGTTACCAAAATCCATTTTGATTAATTCAGTTTGTTTGTTTGTTTCACAGCTGTATGAAATGATGAGAGATGTGACTTGGGCACTGTTTGTGAGCAGAAAGGCACTGAATGCAATAACCATAAACTACAGAAACGGCTTTGTTCAGGCTTTCCATAGAGACCACATAACCAACAACACATTCTACATCTATTCCGACCTTGTCAACTACTCCATCAGCTCCTACGGTGTCGACAAATCACTCTCAGCTCATCGAGGATGGGACACTGAATCGATTCGCAACAACTTCTCTGCGATTTGGTATCGCGAGCCACTCGATCCTCTCACGGGAGAGAAGCTAGGGAAAGCGCAGCCTATCCTGCCCGATGACCTCATCAACATTGCGGGTTTATCGCAGGTGCCAGATGGCGTGGCATCATGGCACGTGGCGGTGACCAAATATGCTGACTCACCAATGCTTTCCGCGGCATTGCCCGTTTGGGATGCTTCGAACAAGAGCATCATTGCAGTTGTGGGTGTCACAACTGCACTTTACAGCGTTGGCCAGCTGATGAGAGAGCTTGTTGAAGTTCACAGTGGTCATATGATTTACTTAACCTCTCAAGAAGGCTATTTGCTTGCTACTTCCACAAATGCACCTCTTTTAACGAATTCGTCGTCGTCGGGGCCCAAGCTTATGATGGCTGTTGACTCTCAAGATCCTATTATAAGGATGGGAGCTCAATGCTTGGATAGAATCTATGGGAACAACTTCCCATCTGGCCATGTCGTTCATGTTGAAAACGCGAAGCTTGGCCGGCAAGAATACTATATTGATTCTTTCTTTCTCAATCTGAAAAAACTCCCCATAGTGAGTTAAAATCATTTTCACTAACTTTGAGGTTCTTTTCTCGCAGATTTTGTGGTTAAATAGGAATTTTTAATGTTGTTCAACTTTTTGCAGGTTGGGGTTATAATCATTCCAAGAAGATACATAATGGGAAAGGTGGATGAGAGAGCCTTCAAGACATTGGTTATACTGATTTCTGCCTCTTTATGCATTCTGGTCACTGGATGTGTCTTCATCTTGATTCTCACTAATGGAGTTTCTAAGGAAATGAAACTGAGAGCTGAACTTATTAGCCATCTCGATGCCAGACGAAGGGCTGAAGCATCAAACAACTATAAAACCCAGTTTCTGGCAAACATGAGGTAAGAAATCTCCATTTTGTCTTCCAATAACGACTTTTCTCTTCTTTCTTCCTTAGATCACGTTTGGTTTATGTGTTTTGAGAATCGATAGTTTCTTTTATTCGGAAGTGTATTATAGTTGGAGTTTGAGTGAAAATATGTATCTTTTGGTTTAATGATTAGATTGTCCCCTCTTTAAAAAAATCAATTGTAAACCCGATAAAGACAAGGATAGTATTGAAAACTAAAAAATGTAGGCAAATCACAATTTTAAAACCAACAAAAATCTTCTTTTTGCTAAGTTTTGTTTTTGGTGTTTTGGAACTCAACTTTTCTCTGAAATGCACAAACTTTCAGATTTACTTCTGCCGAAAAATGAGGGAATCTGAAGAAACTGCAGTTTCACCCAAAGCACCGAAACCAAACACGAACTTAGTTTTATGTTAAGAATCTGCTCAAAGTTTCATCACTGTTGGTCTCCTGTTTTGTCATTGCAGTCATGAACTGAGGACTCCTATGGCTGCAGTAATTGGACTATTGGACATTCTCATCTCTGATGATTGTCTCACAAATGAACAGTACTCAACTGTAACCCAAATCAGAAAATGCTCCACAGCTTTGCTCCGCCTTCTGAACAATATATTGGATCTCAGTAAGGTGCGAAAAGAAACATACAAGTCCCAAAACTAATACAAAGTTCTAACCAGGAATATCATATTTCCTAACGTTATATACTTTTGTAGGTTGAATCTGGTAAGCTGGTCTTGGAAGATGCTGAGTTTGATTTGTGCAGAGAACTTGAAGGACTGATTGATATGTTCTCAGTACAGTGTATTAGCCATAATGTGGAGGCTGTTTTAGATATCTCTGGTACTGATCTTTCAGTAAAAAACTCAGTTATCAATAAAGGTTACGCTACAAATTCTCCTAAAGATTAATCCTTTATCTTCTTGCAGATGACATGCCAAAACTAGTAAGCGGAGACTCTGCGAGGGTGGTTCAGATATTTGCCAATCTGATCAGCAATTCCATCAAGTTTACAACATGTAAGTGCCATTTGCTTCAGTTCAAAACTTGTACAGTTCTTTCGTTTCTCGGGGAGGCCTGAAAGTTCTGAACAAAATCGTGTGTTCATGATAGCGGGTCACATAATCCTGAGAGGCTGGTGTGAAAACTTGAATAGCTTTGATTATGCTGAAAAGTTCCCTGCTGAGAATAAGAAAATGAGATGTGCTATCAAGGCAAAGTTGAGGCAACATGGGAATCACTTGAAGAAAGCTACTAAGAAGGAGAACAAAGTGATTCTGTGGTTTGAAGTTGATGATACAGGCTGCGGTATGTATGAAACTTTCATTCTGTCTAGAACCAAAAGCTATTAAAAATAAACTCTTTTTGATTCCCAGCTCCTGGAGGAACTAGAACCAATTTCTGTTTTCCCTTGTTCGCTTCAGGAATTGATCCAAGCAAATGGGAGTCTGTATTTGAGAGCTTTGAGCAAGCTGATCCATCTACGACACGGTTGTAAGTAGCTAAACATGGTTTCTTAATCACTACCATACTTGTACTGATGGAAAATAGTAGTCTGTACTGGACAGTTCTTAACTTTGTGATCTATTGACAGGCACGGTGGCACTGGCCTTGGATTATGCATTGTCCGGACCTTGGTAAGTAGCAGACTTCTATAAGAGCTGAGATCAAAATTTTTATCATTTTGATTACCGATATCTATGATACAGGTCCAGAAAATGGGTGGAGAGATTAAAGTTGTGAAGAAGAATGGACCAGGAACTCTAATGAGACTGTTCTTGCTTATAAGTGCACCTGCAGATATCACAGAACAACATTTGCAAGTCGATTTCGCTAGGCATAATTTGGTGGTAAATAAGAGACCTCCTTTATATTAACCCTCTACTTATTTTTCAATCACACAAATGAATACAAATTAAATTTGTTCCGATTTTCGAAAATGCAGATCTTGCTTGCACTACACGGCACAATGGGAAGAGTTGTTATGTCGAAATGGCTACAGAAAATAGGTCTGTCTACAGTAGGAGTATCCGAATGGAACGAATTGACCCAAGTCCTCCGAGAACTCTTCCAATCAAGAACACGAAACAACACCAATAATAAAAACTCCTTTGACACTCACTACCCTCTGAAGGAGGCGGTGAAATCAGAACTCCTGAACATCAAAGACATGAAGGAAGCCTTACTCGTCATAGTTGTGGACATCGGAATTCTCGACTTAAGCACAGAGATATGGAAAGAGCAGCTAAACTTCCTGGAAAAATTCTCAGGCAAAGCCAAGTTCGCTTGGATGCTAAACCACGATACTTCCAACGCAGTAAAGATGGAACTTCGTCGCAAAGGGCACATGTTAATGGTCAACAAGCCTCTCTACAAGGCCAAAATGGTTCAAATCATGGAAGCCATTGTGAAAGATCACAACTTTAACCAGCAGAGGACCCGGAGGCACGAATTTCAGGAGATTGATGCCACTGATCAGTTCGAAACTGCCAGCTGCTCCGAGGATTCTGATGAACTTGTTCTCCCAACAACCACAACAACTTCTTCATCTCAATATAACCAGAAGTGTTTAGTCGAAATGACCGATGTGCACTCGGAGGGTCGTAGTTCCAGCAGAAGGGAAAGCAGTAATTCGGAGGGAATCACTGCCAATAAGCGGACAAAATCGCTGGATGGGTTGAGGATTCTGCTAGCGGAAGACACTCCAGTTCTGCAAAGAGTTGCTACCGTTATGTTGGAGAAAATGGGGGCTACTGTTGTATCAGTAGGAGATGGAGTTCAAGCAGTGGATGCTCTGAACAGCGTTGTTGATCGCACTGCTAGCACAGATGATCATGAGATTCAGAGAACTTCTCAGCCGTTTGATCTTGTGTTGATGGATTGTCAGATGCCGAAGCTGGATGGTTACGAAGCGACCAAGGAGATTAGGAGAACAGAAGAAGGGAAAGGGGTGCATATTCCTATCGTGGCGTTGACTGCACACGCAATGTCGTGTGATGAAGCTAAGTGCTTGGCAGTTGGGATGGATGCGTATCTGACGAAGCCGATTGATTATAAGCTTATGGTTTCCACCATTTTGTCACTTACTAGACCTACACCGACGTCGTAATGGCTGTGTTTTAGGTTGGCAAGTGTAAATGTTGTCAGTCTCTGTAATGTAATAGGTTGCTGTAGCATTGCTGACAAAGGTTGCCTTGTGTGATCTTTTTTTTCTTAGATTTCATAGCTTGTTTCTGTAATATGATTTCATAATTTCATTTTATCAAATGAGGCTTAAATTTTATTTTGAAAATTTATAAAAGCTCATTTTTTTATTGAGTTTTATTTTTGGTGTTTTAGGACTCAATTGTTCTCTCGAGTACAAATTTTCATTTTCATAATCTAAAGAAACAGCCATTTCACTCAAAATTTTAATTCAAAACACGATCGTAGAATATACCGTGTACACTAATACATCGAAGTCTATAAAATAAATTGTTGTTCATTACATTGCTTTTACATAATGCAGTCTTTCCAGCTCTCAATCAGAAAAGTGTTTTATGGACTTTGTGCTAGCCGGTCCAAATTACAAATTGGGCCAGCCCTACAATTAACTGGACTTGGGCCTATATTATTTCTAAAAGGGCCTGACGCATTATTCTTCTCTGCCAAGCCGAGAAAACTAATGCGACTGACTTCTTCCCTAAGTTTGAAGACCGCGATTCACAAAAAGCTCCTCGTCCTCTCTCAGACCTTCAGAGCTCTGAATCTCAGCTGATCCAGCACACTAGAGGAGAGCATACACATCGAAGGAGAGTTCGAAGCAAAGGAAAGAGTGATAATCAATGGCGAGATACGATAGAGCTATCACGGTCTTTTCTCCCGATGGCCACCTCTTCCAAGTCGAGTACGCGTTGGAAGCCGTCCGTAAGGGAAACGCCGCCGTCGGCGTCCGTGGCACCGATACTGTTGTCCTCGGAGTCGAGAAGAAATCCGCAGTCAAGCTTCAGGACTCCAGGTAACTGCATCTTCCTTCTATCTAGGTCGTTTCCCTTTTTGTCGAATTTCACCTTTTTTAATCATAGTTTAGGGTTTACGTCAGGCTCTCCAGCTCTTAAAGTTGATGTATGGTTTGTGAGTTGAACAATTAATACCGGTGGTGTTGAAATGATCGAGAGATCAACATTTATAAGTGAAGAATTGCAGTTGTTCTACTCCGCAACTTGATAAAAACAAATTGTGTAGAGTTTTATCTCAAATTATGTAGACATCAACATTTTATTATTTGTTTCTACTGATGTTTCTGCTGCTACAATTATGCAGATCAGTGAGGAAGATTGTTAACCTGGATAATCATATCGCTTTAGCATGTGCTGGACTTAAGGCAGATGCTCGCGTGCTAATCAACAAGGCCAGGATCGAATGTCAAAGCCACAGGCTTACAGTCGAGGATCCTGTGACTGTGGAGTACATCACCCGTTACATTGCAGGACTCCAGCAAAAATACACACAGAGTGGTGGTGTCAGACCATTTGGGCTTTCAACCTTGATCATTGGGTTTGATCCGTATACTAAGGTTCCGTCTCTTTATCAGACGGATCCGTCTGGGACTTTTTCTGCTTGGAAGGCTAATGCCACTGGGAGAAACTCCAACTCCATCAGAGAATTTCTTGAGAAGAACTATAAAGAAACCTCTGGACAAGAAACTGTTAAGCTTGCCATCCGTGCCTTGCTGGAGGTACGTTTTTACTTGCTATGTCTAGACATTGTTATATGCGGTGGTATCTTGATGCATAGCTGATTTAGCTTGTCTTATAGTGCGTAGAGCCACCAAGATTTGTTTCCTCGATAGTATATGCATTGATTTGTATGATTTAGAGACATTGTAAGGCGGTTGATTGCCTTGAATGAATACATTTCTTTCCCCCCCCCCCCCCCCCAAATGATCACCATTGCCTTAATTCTATGTTACTTAGAAGCTAATGTTGCTTTCTTTCATCTTCTATGTCTTTGAAATTCGCCTATAAAAAGTGGCATCTTTTTTGCTTACTCGCCTATAATTCCTGCTGGTGTTATTCACCTCAGCTGTGAAACCATTCACATTTACTGTAAATGTTGATCCTAATGATCCCTGGATTCTGTGTGTTCAATACCATTGCCTCTTCATGGATTAAACACCAACCAAATCAGATTATACCAGCTGAATTATTTTGTCACCCCCTTCAAAAGGCAAACATCTGTATGGATAGTAAATCGAAGTCTCATAGTTCTGAAATCTTGAATTTGATGCTTTATAGGTTGTGGAGAGCGGAGGAAAGAACATAGAAGTTGCAGTGATGACGAAAGAACACGGCCTGAAGCAACTCGAAGAGGCTGAAATTGATGCTATCGTGGCTGAGATCGAAGCAGAGAAGGCAGCTGCCGAGGCTGCCAAGAAGGCCCCTGCTAGAGACGCCTGATATCTTCAATCTGTACCCCCTGAATTTGTCCATCAAGGTTATCCAAAAGAGGCGGAATCTTTTGTTGTTCTTTATTTTCTTGTTGCTACAACTCTTGATGCATGTTGGAAAAATTATCAGAAACACGTGTTAGATTTCACCGCTGCTAATAGAACTTGAAACACTTGGCTGATGTTTGGCATTATTTTAACTGTGTGCAATTCAATACTGCATCATGATTTCCGAGCTTCCAGATTTTCTAGCCCTTCGAAACCTGTTATTAAGAATAGTTGGTTTGTATAGAACAGCACGCCATTTCGTTCATGTTTGAGCTTGTTCAGGAATCGTGCTTAACCCAAGGAAGCCATGAATGTCTCCGAAGGAATCGTTGCTTAACCCAAAGAAGCCATGAATGTCACCTAAGGAATCGTTGCTTAACCCAAGGAAGCCATGAATGTCACCTTAAGGAATCGTTGCTTAACCCAAGGAAGCCATGAATGTCACCTAAGGAATCGTTGCTTAACCCAAGGAACTCAGGAATGTCACCTAAGGAATCGTTGCTTAACCCAAGGAAGCCATGAATGCCTGGTTTGATGGCCTCAGCACTAAGTGAAGGCGGAAAATAGGCAAAAAAGCAAAAGTTATTGGCCCATACAGGTCTCGAACCTGTGACCTTCGCGTTATTAGCACGACGCTCTAACCAGCTGAGCTAATAGGCCATTTGCTTGAGTAACCGGAGTGAACCAATTTGAACAGATGGTGAAAATCTTGTAAGGCAAAACGAAGTAGTGAGCATAAAGAATTTCGCCGGCAGAAGGCTCCGATTCATCGTTCAATCTGATTTTGGGAAAATGAAAGAATACGAGGTAAAGACTTCTCGCTAGCTGAATTTTCTCTTCTGTGTAGTCTTCGTTCCAGATTCTGTCCTTCCTTTCGACTTTGTACTCCTACTAATTATATAATTGCGACGGCTGCTAATCTGTTTAGTTTTGCCTCCAACTGCCGACTGCAATCGACTTCCTTTTCTTATTTAGGGTTCATAGATGTTAGATGATCTAGAAATTAATGCATTTTTTGTGAGGAAGGATGCACATCTGTATCGTAATCTGCCTTTCAGGAAATAGTAGAGATCTCTTTTGCTGTTTGAATTCCCATGTCTTAGCTTACTTCATCATGTGGCATTGTGCTCTATCTCTCGAGGAGAGTAAATGAAGTTCTTTATGTGATAATGGCTGATCTGAAAGGAATATTTCTGCTCGATGCATTTTCCTTTCCCCAGAGTACCAATTTTTTAGTCTCCCTGTTGTGATTGAATATACTTGGCAGATTGAAGAGAAAAAGCAAGCTGCAGCTGATGTATTGTTCCACTACTCCAAGTTTGTGATGACGTGTATTGGGAACCAAGTTCGCCCCTGCGACATGAGGCTGCATCTGATGAAGGTAAATCTATAAAATTCCCTTTGGAGCTTCTAGGTTTCAGCATGTCTTGCTTTGCTTCAGTAGATAAAGAGTGTTTTTTACCTCTCTGATCAGCGAGGGGATCAAGACAACAGTTCTTCAATCTAAATATGTACTCGAGTTCTGTGATAATCAATACTGAACGGGAAATTTGTTCTCTTTTGGCTTGTGCATTCAACTGTGTGTAAGGGCGTTCGCTCTTGGCTAGACATGAGTGAGCAACGTTGTTATGTGTTGGTTGTTTCAGGAGATATCAGGAATCCCAACATCTCTGAAGAAAGAACCTTCTCAGATGGCTGCCTTGCCCGATGTGATGGGTGAATCATCGAGCTCAGGTACTGCTAGACTTGATAAAACAGACAGTTTCCGTGCACTTTAGCTTCAAAGCTTTCAACCATTTTGTTGAAGTGTATTATGGTCATCATGCTTCTTCTCCTAGTTCCTCCTTTAGCTGTGTGAATATTTAGTTTTTTCCTCACTTGTTTCAATTTCTCTCATGTGTTGAGAAACTAGGTATGTCACCTGTAAGCAAAACTATTCGTCTAATATCAAAACGCATTTCTTCATTTTGGCACTTTATCCAGTCTTTAAATTCTCTGTTCAATCTTCAAACTGGAACTTGTAATAGACGCTGGGGAAAGCCCAGGGGTCTGTTGTATGATATCCTTTATGTTGTTCTTTTGGCTTTATCAACTTGATCCTGAGAAAGTCTGTGGCTGTGCTTGGACCTTCTATCTGCTGCCGTACCCTTTTTCCCATTATGCAAACACACAGAGTTGACATTTATGGCGACAGCAACTGCTTGCTTTTAAGGGTTCCAGCTTGCCAGCTTCCTCAAAAGGATGATTTACTGGTTTTTCATCATAGACTTGTTCATGATTCATTAGTTATGGAAAAGGTAGTTGAAGAAATGGATACATATTAAAGTCGTTGAGTACTGTGGTTGCATTGATGGACTCCTTGCAATTTGCAACTGAAAAATTTAAAGGGCACACAGATGGAATCTTTGGCCTCCTCACTTTTGTATATTTTTTCTATGTATGTGTGTGTGGTGATGGTGGTTATTGAATCATATTGGCTTAGTTACTTGATTAGTTTCAGTAGGTGTGAGGTGAATTGAGGTCATTCATAATAATAACTAGGATAGCTGTATGATAGAGATGGAAGGTTAGTTTAGGGTTCATATTCCATCCATGTTCATCGTAATAATACAGAGTGGGAAATAATGTGGTTCTGCAATGTGCTAGATACAGAAGAGGGATGCTTTCAAGACATTAAATTTTGTAGGTAGTCTATACCAATGGTTTCGAGTTTCGGAACAATCATTTTGGCATTGCTATAGCCAATTTGATTATGTATGGTGTGGACTATGATGTTTCTATACAAGAGAAAGTTAACGTACACATCAGGATCGGATTTGAATAGTACCTCAAAGCTTAATTAACAATGGGTGCTGGTTGGGGTACTGCATTCACTTGATGGTAGTAAAACAAGTGATTTATTAGAAGGTTTTACAATGGATTTCTGATCCATGTGAGGAATGTGTTGACATTAGGAGGGGATGGGTCCTTTCATGACAGACTTCCAGAAGGCGACCTAACATATTGTTATCTCGAAAATTGTCGGATAGGGTTGGGATCTTCTACTGCTCTCCAACCATTGTCTTGGAAGCTAGTGCTAGCCTCGAAGCCTCACTTTATGCATTTCAAGCTTCCCTTAGGTCAAACGCATCTATTCGGACCGTCAAGAACTTATCATAGCCATTTTACAGCCCTAAATTGTGGAAATGCTTCCGCTATATCGGGAGGATTGTTTCGATTCTTCCGGTTTACCCTTTGATAACCATTTCTTTCATTCCGCTAGTCAGGAACTCAAAAGCATATTAGGCTGTCCGATCGGCCTAATATTGTTTCATGCACGTTATGTTTGATTAATGAAAATAGTGGTTCTAACTCGTAAAAAATGAAAAGTATTGGTTGGGAGGCTCAATTATTGTTTAGTTGGTACGTAAAGTTGGTTACCACAATTTAATAATGGAGGCCTATCCATAACACAATCTCTCAGTTTTTGTGCATGTGAGTGGTGACTGAGATGCCTCACCTACTTCCTATCTGCTTCCTCCCCCTTCAACTTAACCCTGACATCAACCCCTCCTGCCACGTCTTTTCCTCGTCATGAAGAAACATATAGGAGTAATTAATTCCTTTCGATGGTCCGAAATCTTGAACGAGAATTTTAATTTCAAAGGTTCAATTCATATAGAATAACGTATTCGATTTCAATCGCTCTATATCAAATAACCATGAACAGTGCCCTAGAGATTCCTCCATTGATAGAGAGTTGATTACATGAAATTCATGTCGTACCATTAGTACTCTATTATATGTTATGCCTATATTTATTGTTATCTATCTAATCATATCGACCAACCAATATTTCCTTCCTTCCACCATTACTGCACTTGATGATCCTTCCTCCTCCAATGGCCGTGACATCGGTCCATGGCGACGAGGAGAAGGAGGGCACATCCTCAGCTCGAGGTTCAATTCCTCGTCGGCCACTTCATCTCTTTCCCTCGACATTCCAACGCCAGAGCTGTTATCATTCGCTTCATTCACCTCTTCACTGAAAACAGAGCCATTTCCTTCTTCTTCTTCTTCTTTTTCGTCTTCAGCTCCGATCTGGCGATGAGTCAAAGGATCAATCCCTTTTCCCAGCAGCTTCCTCTTGAGGTGCGTGTTCCAATAGTTCTTGATCTCGTTGTCTGTCCGTCCCGGCAACTTCCCGGCTATCACAGACCACCTTAAACGCACACATCAAAAAAGAGTAATGAGAAACACAGATATGAAAGAAACAAAGAAAGGAATTATGATGATGAACCCCTCCCACATGTGCCACTTTGTAACGCTGCTGCAGTGAAGCGGTAGTAATAATCATAAATTTAGTCCAAGTGATTTAAAATTTCGAACAAAAAAATTGTTGGTTGCGCACATTCAAATATGAAATATGACACTCTTTGAATTCGAATCCTGACTATGGCACTGTAGTCAGGTAAATCTCAGGGTTATTAACTTTCAGCCCAAGTGCTTATTTAAGCAGACAAAAGGTACTGCAAGTGACAGGGCAGTGAGGAGTGTGCTCCCCGGAATTTCGAATCTGAAATCTCCAGGCTGAAAACCAAACGGAACTACCACATCAGCTCGTAAAGGGACAAGATAAGAGCTTGTGTGGTTTACATACTTGTTGCCAAGGAGGCTGTGGAGTCTGATGATGAGCTCATCTTCTTGGCAGGTGAAATTACCGCGCTTGAGATCAGGTCGAAGGTAATTCATCCACCTAAGCCTGCAGCTTTTCCCACATCTGAGGAGGCCAGCGGATTTGGGAAGGGATCTCCAGCCGCCTTCACCGTGAGCTTTTATGTAAGAAACCAAACGCTCGTCTTCTTCCCTGGACCATGCTCCTTTGTTTGTGTGAGCCCTCTCGCAGCAAGGAGACCTTCCCATTCTGTTGGCAAGGAAAGAACAGAGAAAAGAAGAGTAAACAAATGGGGAGACAGAGACACAAGTTTGTTGGTGGCAAGAAGAAGAAGAAGAAGAAGAAGAAGTTGAGAAAGAAGCCACCCAACCCAATTAATAAATGTTAATTTCCAAAAGGATGAGTTTGGTAGAAAGAAAAGGCTTCTTCTTCTTCTCCTTCAATGCTTTGGGCCCCCATGGCCTTGACCAATGACCATATAACACCACAATCCTCAACTAGTTGGATTAAAAAAAAATTGTCGCATCCCAATAACTTGAGTTGTTGAAAAAAGATTATTATGATATGTTTTATAATATTCATTAACGTTGTACTCGTTATACTAGTCAAATTCTAGTATTTCGACTATTCTAAGGTAGAGTTCTGGTTGTATATTTGTTGAGTATAGTTTGAAGTTAGTTGTGTATCTGATTCGTAACTCGATTGGCGAATGTCGTTCTTCTCTAGCTACACATCTTGGTTAAACGAGTTTCATATGAAGTTAGTGAAGCTAGCTAGCCGCCATGTATCTGTCAGTCTATTGCTTTGAAGATGCATTGCATGGTAGTTGTGAAACGACAAATGTGCAATTTGGTTGGGACAGCTGGGGGTCCATGATCCTGGTGGAAGGTAGCGGCTAAGCTACAACAACCAACAAGTTGAGTCAGTCGGTCATTATTGATTTTGTTGTCAATCTCCAAGTTGCATAACAAGCTTACCACAAATAGTAATACTCAACGGCAGAACGACGAGTGGCCTTTCAAATTTTATTTAGCCTACTTCTAAACTCATTCGAAACTTAAAATCATGTTCAGAGTCTACAATCCGCTTGGTTTTGTTATTCGTAATAGCCATACGAGAAGTTAGAGGTGAGCTTCCTGAGGCTTCGACCCAGCCCAATCACTAATCCAAAGTCACTGAACCATATATATTTTTATGGAAACGTTTCGGTATCCTGTATGCCAAGTTTGGTGCTTAAAATTATGATTTTTGAAGTCGAAGGTTCACTACAAAAAAAAATTAAGTTCTAGCAGTAGAGACTTAACAGCGACCCGTTAAGGCCTGTTGTTAGGATTACTAACGTCAATCGCAATGGCGAAACCAGGATGAAAACATGCACTGAGCCGGATTTGAATCAAGAAATTTGTATGTGTATCGAATAATTAATTGACAAATTAATCTTAATACTAATTTAAAATTAAAAAATTTCATTGTACTGCTTTTAGTAGAAAATATAATATATGTGCTACCGGCGAATTTTTTATCCTCTATTTAAACCTTTTGAACTAAATTTATGAAAATTAATTAAGTAGTCTAAATAAATAAATATACGAGCAAAACTTCAAATAATATTAATCGGATTATGAAATCATCAAAATTTTACATATAGTTTAGTATTCGAGATCATAAAACAAGGTAGTTGGGACTCTCACTGAGTCCCTCTAGTTTTGACATGACCAAGCACTGAGCCGAGCTCAAAATTGTCCTGAGCCGAACTCGTACAACTAAACCAACTCCCCCTCCCATGTTGGATGGTGCTACATACAGCCTTGCCATTGGTATGAGGGAGGTTGACCATTAGATGACCATTATAGGTAGCCTCCAACGGCTACTTTTTAACGACCGTTAGATGACCGTAAAAAGTAGCCGTTGGAGGCCAGCTACAATGTGCGGCGCATTCTAAGATGTGCGACGTTTCCTAGGTGACCTCCTACGACTGCTATAAATAACCCCTCCCCTTCCTTCATTTCTCACACATTCACTAATCATTTTCTTTTTGTTTCTTTAATTTTTTTTATACCTACATGTTGTTTGTTTTTTTTATAAATTAAAATATATGAGAAGAAAGTATGGGTGTGCAGTCAGCGCCACCTAATCTTAATTATGAATTTTCTAAAAACAAATTAACTATCTTCTTTTAGAGATACTTATATTTGATTTAGATAAAAATTCTATTATAAATTAGTTTAAATAAAAAACTAATATGTACAACTCAGTTTTTTATAATGTTTATTTATTTATTTGGCCTAATGCTTGAATCAATCATTGTAATTATAAAATTTACAACAAAATTTATGAATTTTTTGAAAATTTTCTTAATTATTTTTTTTTGAAGATATCTTCATTATGAGTTTCTTAAAGATTTCTTAATTATTTTTTTTGAAGAAATATGTATTTGATTTAGATGAAAATTCTATTAAAACCCGATGTGCACAACTCATTTTTCAATATAAATTTCGATTTATATTTACTTTTATCATTATTATAATATTTGTTTTTTAATTTGGCCCCATACTCAAATCCATCATGATTCCATCTATAATAATAGCCATCTTGTTTCCTGAAAATTGGATCGTTTAATCATTTTTGTATCATCCATGAAACCAAAGGGTGCTCTTGTGTAAATCATAATTCATTGATTGGAGTTGACTTGTACTTTATCGTGTTGGGAAGGGAAAGTCATTTGGTTAGGTCAAGTGGTCAACATATGTATTGATTATTGAGTTGATTGAGATAGCAAATCAAGCCAAATTGTCAGCCGCCCCCTTCTTAATTACGAGCTTCAAAGTCTTGCTTCAGCATCTCTCTTGTCCAGCAGACAGCAGAAGAAACGACTCGCTTTTTCTGTAACGAAAATCAGATATTTGAATAGCTTTATTAGTTCGTCGTAGCTACGAACGAACAGAAAATCTGAAATGAGGACACCTCTTAAATATTCTCATCGTAAAAATAATTTATAGTTCTTAAATCTTATTTTTTTATTTTTGAATTGTTTAGATTACTCATCAATTATGATTTTGTTTCTTGGCCATAATTAAACAATCAGTTGACTCAAAATAGATTTAGGTGGTTTCCATAATTAAATAATACGTGGACCATTTTCCATAATTAAATTAATATTAAACAGAGACGCGTTGTGAATTTGTTGGTTTTTACTTTTAATTTTTTAATTAGCATAATATAATAGATTTGGTACAATGAAGCTCATTTCTGACTGCTTTGATAAACATTATTGGATTATACAATTAAAATCTGAGGCCTATTATTTATGTCTTCATCGTGAGGATATTAAAAAAGTGTTTTAACGATAGTAGATTCGACAAGTAAAAAAAATTATAATAATGACAATCCATTATATAAGAATATTTGCGAAAATAGAGTTTAACAAAAAAAATTATATTCATGGATACCCAACCCTTTTTTTATGTAATCGACGTGGTGATGAATATCCAAAATAAAGTTCTAATTAAACCCAAAACACAAATTCAAACGTACAAAACCAAATGTCCTATGGTGAACTCATCATTTTCCCCATTTTTTGCAGGTCAATTCATGTTGGTATTGGATGGAATTGATAATTACATCCATATCATAATGGAATTGGAAGCAATAATCAATTGGAATTGGACTCCAATTCCGGCCAGAGTAAAACCCATGTCTTTCATATTTGAAAAGACATATCCGGCGGAATTGAAAATGCGTCCCGAATAGAATTCAATTCCGCCTTAATTCCAACTCCAATCCCTGGTTCTTTACTCGAAAAACAATGCTTTATTTTTCTATTTTGAATCCACGAAATTACTCGTCAAAGCCCAGTATGTGTGGAGAATTTATAGGGAGGCCCAAACTGACGAGCATTTTGAAGCCTAACCTTCAAAAGCCCAACCCAAAACACTCCAGCCTGAATCAGCAAATCCGAATAAAAAATTATTTTGTAAACTAACCCTCCCCCACGCAACAGCTAGTTGATAGTTGCCTACTCAAACGAGCTTTTCTTGGGTGCAGAATCCGGATCCGTTAGCAGGTGCTGACGGGATCATCCAACGGCTGAGAACGGATCTCTGAAATCTAATGATTAGTGAAAAGAACGGATCTCTGAGATCTAATTCAGTTATTCTCTCTAACAATAGATGCACTATCAGCCGTAGGATGAAGCGTCGTCACCTGCTGACAAATATGGAATCAGTACCTAAGCCAAATTGCACTCAAACGGTAACTTCCTCCCCAACGTTCGAAAATCCTTTTTAAAATCTTCTCCTTTGCCCAGACTCATTTCAATCTCTGCATATCTCCCATCTCCTCCCTGTTTCGTCCCTCCCGCACTCTCTGTTCGCCGTTGAACTTATTTCGCAACAGAGACCAGAAAAGATGTTGCAGGACATGTGGAACTCTCCTCCGGGATTCAGACCCACCAAATCGGCGCCTGCATCTCCGGCGAAGCCATCAAACCTGTCCAGAACCCAGTCTTTCCATGCGATTCATAAAGTACCCGTAGGGGACACTCCCTATGTGCGAGCCAAAAATGTCCAGGTAAATTGAATTGAATCAATGAATTCATTTGATGGATTTTGTATTAGTCAATTTACAGAGTTAAACGAGTTTTCATTGTAATTTGTATTGGGCTGTGAGCAGTTGGTGGAGAAAGATCCGGAGAAAGCAATTCCCCTGTTTTGGGCAGCCATAAATGCAGGGGATAGAGTCGACAGTGCTTTGAAAGACATGGCGATTGTAATGAAGCAACAGAATCGCGCTGAGGAAGCCATTGAAGCCATCAAGTCACTGAGATCCCGCTGCTCCGATCAAGCTCAGGAGTCTCTTGATAATATCCTTCTGGATCTCTACAAGGTTCGTACTTTAGTAATGTAGTTCACTTTACTCTTCACTTCAAAAATTTCAAGTCTCTTAACTGATAGATTGCTATGTGAAATTTATTTCTTCTGGCAGAGATGCGGGAGATTAAATGATCAGGTTGGGCTATTGAAACACAAGCTATTCCTGATTCAGAAAGGACTGGCCTTCAATGGAAAACGAACAAAAACCGCCCGATCCCAAGGGAAAAAGTTCCAGGTCTCTGTTGAACAAGAAGCAACTAGATTACTGGTACAGCCAATTGTTTTACTTTATATTACTCTGTTTTTGTTTTTTGTTTTTTGCAAACCCAAAAATTAATCAGATCTGATTCTGTTTTCTTCAGGGGAACTTGGGATGGGCACTGATGCAGCAAGAAAACTTCACGGAAGCAGAGGATGCATACCGGAGAGCTCTGACAATCGCACCAGACAACAACAAAATGTGCAACTTGGGTATATGCTTGATGAAACAGGGGAGGATCTCCGAGGCGAAAGCCAATCTACGACGAGTGAAGCCGGCGATCGCAGACGGACCAAGAGGCGTCGATTCGCATCTCAAGGCTTACGAAAGAGCACAGCAGATGCTCAAGGATTTGGAGTCGGAGATCATGATGAGCAACAAAGGAGTAGGCCAAGCCGAATGGTCCAGATTGTTCAACGCCTTCCTCGGCTCTTCTTCCATCTGGCAGCCGCAGCCTTGCAAGGACCACGGCTCCAGCGGCGGCGGCTTGTTGAAAAAGTCAAAGGATGATTTCGGCGATGAGAATGTCAACGCCGCCAATCTCATCCCGCTCCCTCCACCGCAGCAACAGCAGCAGAAGAATGTAAAGCAGCAATTAGCTTTTGGAAACTCGTGGATTAATGTGGATGCTCCGCCGTTCTTTTCAGGGAAGCAACCGAGTAATAACAACAACAATCATCAGATTCACGAAACATTGAAAAGGACGAGGTCTGGAAATTCTGAAAATGAAATGATTGTTAAACCGGAGACCAAGAAGAGGCTGTCTGGTGAAACAGGGGACCTAAAATTGTCGGCCGGGCTGTTGCCGGACAGTAAGGACTTTGAGGATGCGATTCTGGAGGCAGTTCTTGGTCCAGTTCCTACGAAAGTGGCGGCGGCACCTGCAAGGAGGCCACCGCATCCGCCGGGATTTGAATCGGTGGCGGCTGAGGGGAAGTTGGTACCGAGGAAGGTTGAGAAGAGGCTTAAGGTTTTCCAGGACATTACTCTGTCTCTCAGCCCCAGAAGCAGAGCCTGATTTTAATTGCTCTATTATTAGTCTAATTGCTACTAAGTAAGCGCCTTTATAACTGAATGAAATCTAATCAAATGTTAGATTATGCTGGTTAAATTTCTAGGAGGGGGAGATAAACTTGTTCTCCTTGGGGTGGGGGGTTGGTTGGGGATTTGCTTTAATTTATTTGTATTCAATTGTCACATCTTGAGTAATGAATAGACACGTTCAATCTTCTTCCTTTTTTTTCCTTCCGGTGCAGTTTTATTGTTACACTAGACCTCCGTAGTCGATCAATGGAGAATTATTTTAAGACGAGCGCAACCGATATCAAATCGGTAAAATTATTGACAATGAGGTTGGTACTATTTGAATAATGTGTAGAGAATATTAATAACGGCTTAGGACGCGCGACACATTGTAGGTAGCCTCCAACGGTTACTTTGTAACGGCGGTTAGAAAATAGCTGTTAAAGGCTACCTACAACGCGCCGCGCGTTGTAACTGCCCGGGATTGCCATTTTACTAATTAAGGTTTCGAGTTGATCATCTACGTAATTTTTAATTTAATAATCATACATATAAGATGATAAATAAAAGACGGAAATGATTTGAAACAATAATAAATTCGTGCACACAAAGATGGAACATAATTATATAAATATATGAATATAGCAAATAGAAACAAGTATTCGTACAAAAAAGAGTGAAGAGTACTTATATATATATATATATATATATATATATATATATATATATATATATATGTCTCAAAATTAAATTCTTCAAATTAATACATTAACAATAATCATAAATTTAATATATCTATTAAGATCGTGGCCGAATACTTAATTGGTCCCCTAAGACCGTTTATATGTTACAAAAGATCGTTGTAAATACTTACATAAATGTTAAATAAAATATATCAATAATGATGGAGGAGGTTCGTACAGGACAACCGTTTGCAGATGTTTGATGTCTGTTGATTCCAACCCTGTTCTTCTATGCCGCCTTACAATGATACCCTTGTTCTGGACGTTAAAATTTTCCGTCGTTAGATTAGCATGTAAATATGGATGGTATCTCTATCTTCCCGGAAGACTCTATCCGTATCAGTATGTATGTACTGTGTCTGTGTGTGTATGACAGGAAAAATAAGAAGAAAGATGAGGAAGGGAGGAGATAAATAATTTGAATTATTACTTTTAAACAATTAAATTAAATTGAATTATCCACGAACTACACCCATAAAAATACAGTCACCTAACGATATTGATTCACGCTGTCACGAAAATGTATCATTAGTTATAATTACTGATTTTAATAAAAATATATAACTATTTATAATAAAAATATATAATCAGTTATAAATTTTTATCAGAAAAATAGTTGGCCGATAATCAAAATCATGTCGAAAAAATCATTGGCCAATGACCGAAATCTCGCTAGAAAGTCAACGACTGGTCAATCCATACAGCACGGTGGGATGAGGTGGCAGTGTTTTTTATAAAATAATTTTTGTAAAAGACTTTAGCACTCGTTTGATATATGCCGTTCGATCAGTCACATGGCCAAAACTATGAGATCTGACGGATCGAGATCGTTCTGGACATCCTGAAACTTGTGCAATCGTGGATTTCAACAGCTCCTCCAAACGGTAACTTGCAACGGTCCAAAAATCTTTTTAAATTCTTCTCCTCACCATAAAATCATCACCATCTGCTCTGCTCTATTAGCCACTCTTTCCTCCCTCACTCACTCTTTATTCGCCGTCGAATTTATTTCGCAACAGAGACCGAATTTGTTGTTACCCCCCTTTTTACCGATTCAGAAAAGATGTTGCAGGACATATGGAACGCTCCTCCGGGATTCAGACCCACCAAATCGGCGCCTGCCTCTCCGGCTAAGTCATCAGGCCTGTCCAGAACCCAGTCCTTCCATGCGATTCATAAAGTACCCGTAGGGGATACTCCCTATGTGCGAGCCAAAAATGTCCAGGTAAAATGAATTCAATTGATTAAATCATTTGATGGATTTTGTATTAGTCGATTTACAGAGTTATGCTCTTTCAATGGATTTCTGATTATAATTTTGTGTTGTGCTGTGAGCAGTTGGTGGAGAAAGATCCGGAGAAAGCAATTCCCCTGTTTTGGGCAGCCATAAATGCAGGGGATAGAGTCGACAGTGCTTTGAAAGACATGGCGATTGTAATGAAGCAACAGAATCGCGCTGAGGAAGCCATTGAAGCCATTAAGTCACTGAGATCCCGCTGCTCCGATCAAGCTCAGGAGTCTCTTGATAATATCCTTCTGGATCTCTACAAGGTTCGTACTTTAGTAGTGTAGTTCACTCCACTCCTCACTTCCGATTTTTCAATTCTCTTTACTGATGGATTTCTGTGTCACATTTTTTTGTTGTGGGCAGAGATGCGGAAGATTGGATGATCAGGTTGGACTGCTGAAACACAAGCTTTTCCTAATCCAGAAAGGTCTGGCCTTCAATGGAAAACGCACAAAAACTGCCAGATCTCAAGGGAAAAAGTTCCAGGTCTCCGTTGAACAAGAAGCAACTAGATTACTGGTACTATCCATTGTCCTACGATTATATTCTTCCCCTGTTTTTTTTTCTCTGCAAAACCCTAAAATTAATTAGTTCCGGTTTTGTTTGTTCTTCAGGGGAACTTGGGGTGGGCGCTGATGCAGCAAGAGAACTTCACGGAAGCAGAGGATGCATACCGCAGAGCTCTGACAATCGCACCAGACAACAACAAAATGTGCAACTTGGGGATATGCCTGATGAAACAGGGGAGGATCTCGGAGGCGAAAGACAATCTCCGACGAGTGAAGCCGGCTGTGGCCGATGGGCCTAGAGGAGTTGATTCGCATCTCAAAGCTTACGAGAGAGCACAGCAGATGCTCAAGGATTTGGAGTCGGAGATCATGATGAGCAACAAAGGAGTAGGCCAAGCCGAATGGTCCAGATTGTTCAACGCCTTCCTCGGCTCTTCTTCCATCTGGCAGCCGCAGCCTTGCAAGGACCACACCGGCGGTGCTGGCACGGGATCCGACGTGTCGAAAAAGTCAAGGGATGATTTCGGCGACGAAAATGTCAACGCTGGCAATCTCATCCCCCTCCCACCGCCGCAACTGCAGAAGAGTAGTGTGAAGCAGCAATTGGCATTTGAGAACTCATGGATTAATGTGGATGCACCGCCGTTTTATTCAGGGAAGCAGCCGAGTAATAACAACAACAACAACTGTCATCAGATTCACGAGACATTGAAAAGGACGAGGTCTGGAAATTCGCAAAATGAAATGATTGTTAAACCGGAGACAAAGAAGAGGCTGTCCGATGAAACAGTGGACAGAAGAATGTCGGGGCTGTTACCGGACAGTAAGGACTTTGAGGATGCGATTATGGAGGCAGTTCTTGGTCCAGTTCCTACGAAAGTGGCGGTGGCGCCTGCAAGGAGGCCACCGCATCCGCCGGGATTTGAATCGTTGGCGGCTGAGGGGAAGTTGGTACCGAGGAAGGTTGAGAAGAGGCTTAAGGTTTTCCAGGACATTACTCTGTCTCTCAGCCCCAGAGGCCGAGCCTGATTTAATATTTAGTCTAATTGCTACTAAGAACTGAATGAAATCTAATCAAATGTTAGATTCTGATGGTTAATTTCTAGGAGGGGAGATAAACTTGTTCTCCTTGTGGGGGGGATTTGCTTTTATTTATTTAGATCAATTGTAATAAGGCAGCAACCATCTTGAGTAATGAATAAACAAACACATTCAATCTTCTTCCTTTTATTCCAAGTCCAGTTTTATTGTTGCTGTCTTTCAAATTCGATTTTGGAGTTTCACTTGGTTCGCCTGCTGAATCCAACCAAGGATTTGAGATGCTGAAGCCACAGCAAAGCTCGAACCTTGCGCCAGATTGCTGAGGAGAAGCCTAATTCAGACATTTTCTTGTGTGACATTGCATAGTCTTCAAGGAATGCATCTTCATCCTGGGCGTATAACATGACGAATTCGCGGAACCTGGGATCTTCCATTAGAGCCTTGTCAGTCGGCAGTTTCACCAGTCCTTGTGTCTCCCCTTTAGCCAGCTCCCTAATCACATATTACAATTGAGCATTGCTGTATTTTGGCAGAATTGGGAGAGGTAGAATAGAGAGATAGAGAGAGCTTACACGAAGTAAGAGTTGTCAAATTTGAATGGTTCCTTGGTCCATGGTCCATCAAAACCTGATCTTTCCTGATGTGCTCTTCCCTATTTAAAAAAGGTTTTTTTCAGACTGTTGAAACTTGAATGTGTAACCTGGGAAACAGAAGAGAAGGTTGTTAAAATGTTTTGTACTGTAAAATTACCAAAGTGTGGGCGCCGGAGAGTACGACAATGTCCCTATCAGAAAGACCCATTCTGTAGAAGACATCTCTAAGGTGAGAAGGACCTTGGTTTGGATTAGGTAGACGTCCATCTTCATCAGCTGACTCTGTTGATTCCTGTTGAAGAAAAAAAGCAGGCAAAGTTTCTAGCCATAACACAACAGAACATAACACAACATTTCTCTTTTGTGTCTGTTTGTCTACCTTTCTGCCTGGGACAAAGTCAATTGATGGACCTCCTGTCACCTCAACTGCAACAACTCCAGCAAGCTATACAACTCCACATAAAAAAGAAAGATGTCAAATTAGTGAAGTGCAATCATTAGGACAAAAAGGCATGCAATGTTATCACCAAGCAGGATTTAATTTGCCTGGTACAAATCTGCATAGGTGATCCTGGGATGCATGGCCTTGATTTGTTCTGAAGAAAAGAAACAAAACCCAGTTCCAGAATCATGATGGTGATTATTACCCAACAACTAAGTTAGCAAACACACAGGAGATTCTTTTCAGACGTTCGAGAGAGGAAGCTGACCGCAGAAGTCAATGGCAACGTTAATGCCAGAGTTGGCGACACGAGACAGCTCGTTACGGTGCCTGATCGAACCGTTAGGCCCTCCGGTCCTCGTTCTCGCATCATATGTCCCCGCATCATGAAATCTTCAGCAAAAGAACAGAGTACACGCTTAACAAACCCGAGGGATGGATGGGCATTACTTAAGAAGAAATCAATTACTAGCAGTAATGGTGATTTGGTTGATTACGCTAAGCGAAGCATGATGGGAGCGCATTGTCTTCCGTAAATGAGAGCTCTTAGTTGGCGGCGAGCCTTGTCGATCTCCTTCAAGTACTCTGCATCCACCACAGGTGTGGCTGCTGCTGGTTCCGCCATTGAAGAAGGAAGTTGATGTGGGTGACAATGCTCTGCGGATAGGACTGTGTGTGTATATATAGCCGTTCATTTGATAAGAAGAAGAAGAAGAAGAAGAACATGGGAAAAAGAATAAAGGAACTCAGGGATCCCTTGTTTGCTGCAGAGGGAGGAAAAGTATGTCCTTGCAATAAAAAGTTGAAGGCGTCAATGGCAGCAATAGGACGATTCCACATTATGGAAGGCGCGTGGATGATACTTGGATTGCTATGCACGCGCGCCATTGAGTCGGGCTTCAACATGGACCGATAATACCGGCCCGTTAATAGGTCGTTCTTCAGCTTTGGAGTGTTCGATGTCCTAGTGAGGTTTGGTTTGGTTTGGTTTGGTCAGTCCAAAAGTAGATGAGTAGACTAATCATTGTTATCAACAGTGATGATCAGTAATTAACCTGCAACTGAGAAGAAAGGTAGCCCAGGAGAGATCATGCAGTGTGATGTTCAAATCGGTGGATCAAATTCTGCTTTGTGTTTCTTTCTTACTACGGGGTTTGATGGCAGGCAGGCTGGCCAAGTCCTAGCTAGAGTGGTGGAGGGCACGTGAAAAACAAATTTTAAAATTAAATTAAGTGGGCTGTAAATAACCCCTAGCAAATAGCAGTAGGGTTAATGCACTTGGGAGGAATGGAGAATCCAGTTGATGGCAGAGAGGATCAGAGAAAATACCTGTCAGTATCGTCTGTTTTTTTTTACTGGAAGATGGAATCGCTTAGGTTAGGAGAGGCGTAAGCCAATCTGCTTGGAGATTTCCTCTGCGCGCCTTTTGTGTAATGTCGTCCCCTTGAGTGTTCCCGGCTCGGGGAATGAAGGCAAAGGATATGCTTGGGTGGGATTCAAGCTCGTTGTGAATTATTCCGAGATAACCAAGGCATTGTCACGGCCACCGGTGTTTAGGGTTTTTTGTTGCTTGCACCAGTTGAAGGCAATCAGTGAAAACGGTAGTGCGGTTATTGATTTCTGTTTCCACGAGGACAGCTTGCATAAGGGCATACGCTTCGGCTGCGATATCAATAATCTTCCCATTACGATCGGAGACAATAATTCCGAAGCCTGCCTTCCGGGAGTCCACGTCGAAGGACCCGTCACAGTGTACATTCCATTGGATAGTACGTGGAAGTGGGTTGGCTATTAGTAGGGTGGGTTCGGCTGGTTCCCTGTGGTAGATGGGACTGAAATGACCAATGGAAAAAGAGGAGGGTTAAAATGGAAATTTGACAAGGTGACCACCAACAGGCATCCATCCATGCTCTAGTTGGGTTTATGGGTGGGGATAATAACCAGGAAAATGAAATGGGTCGTTATTCCACTTTATCTCTTCCCAAGAGGAGACACTATTATAAATTATATTTTTCTTACCTAATTCATTATAATTACACTACTCATTCCCAATGCATTATGTGGTAAATTAAATATCTTATTACCTAACCCCTACTCCAAAATTTGCGAAATGCTATTGATTCGATAGTCCCTTTTCGGATTAATCCGACAATCAATTCAACGGTTTAAAATTGTTTTTGCCAATTTTAATAACTTTTATTTTTTTTGCCAATTTTAATAACTTTTATTTTTTTTGCCAATTTTAATGTGATTTTTTTTAATTTTTTCGTTATGAAACTACCCCGTTTAAATCAACTCGTTTAACTCATTGCTTGAAAACTTTCTACGACGTTAGTGAGAGCAGAGTCCAAAGGAAAACCAATTAAGCCATTCTAATGAAAGTATGATAATGAATTCATTGGTGGCAAAGCTCTAAGCCTGCACACGGATATCGGTCGAGACCTGAGGATACCACCGATGATGAGGGGGCTTTGAGGGAGAACTCGCTCTCTCTATCTCAGCGGCTTTCCCTACTACCGGCACAAGAGGAACGAAGTCTCTAAGGCCTACTTCCTCTCTCGATCTCCAAACCCGTCCCGGAAAGCCGCCTTTGAAGATGAGTGGATCGGGAATCCGAAAAAAAGGCCTACTTATAAGTCAGGCGCACTAGCGCACCAAGCAAGTGCCCGGGCTGGATTGACTGGCTAGCTCGTGCATCAAATGAAAATTGGTCCTAAAGTAGGATGATCCAACGACCCATGATTTATCCGATTGATCCGAAAAAATTAAAAATTTAAATATTCAACTCAAGTCCGGCTTATGTTTTCATAATTATCACTTTGCATTTATAATAGTAGAAATTATTTTGTTGATTAAGAGGGTTCGGCGAAATCCCCTATTCCCTGAATGGTTTCGCCAATGCCTATTCCAAAGACCTCGAGAGAAAGATTAGGAAACCTGTATTATTTCTATCTATTGAGAAGTAAATTATTTTGTTGATCATATGGCCGCTAGAGAACATGAGTTTGAGATGGATACTTATCTAGAGATAACTCGAAAAAATAATATTATCTTGTGGGAAGCCTATCTCTTAGAAAAAAACTTACTCTTTTATCTTTTGCATCTCGTCTGAATTTAGAATTCTAATATGATAAAATAACTCGATATAACTCAACTAATTAATCTTCACGAACAATATCAATATTAGAATGATAAAAAATCAATTATCGATATAATTTTAGACTCGAAATAAATTTATATTTCGGCGAAATCTAAAAACATATTCGTCATTTTTAAACTGAAAAATCCTACGCCCACTTCTAATTCCGGGAAGAGCCGTTAGGAAGCAACATCTAAACTAAAATGCAGCATATGAATCATTATCATCATCAATATTTACCATAACGGTGGCACCGTGAAAAAATGTTGGTTAGGGTTAAAAGAATGAGGAAGTTACTGATATGACCTTGAATTGTCTACTTCCTGCTCAGTCCTCTTACCCTCTGTTAAACCGTAAAGGGTAAAAACGGTAAGTACCATTTACTCGAGACATTGAGTTTCCTCTCTCTCCAAATATCCCAAAACAAAAAACGGTAAAAAAATATTTTGCTTTGAATGTTGAAAGTCTACTAGTTTCACACTCTCCTCCTCAAGTAGACCAGCCAGCAATTTGTACATCAAATAAAATGAAAAAAAGAAATCTATGAACTCACACCACTGACCAAAGCTCACTCACTGCCATTCCAACCAGCCAAAGACTGACTGCTCCTCCTCTGCCACCCCACCCTGCCTTCTCCATGGAAAAGAAAACACTACTACACTCCTAAACCAAAAACAAAAGGCAAAGCTTTCATCTTTAGTCTTTACAAACAACCCAGCAAGCTTTGTAACCCAGTGGAGCACCCTCAAAAATGGTGTCACTTTGAATCTCACTACCAAACAAACCCACACCATATCATAACAAACTTTCTTTCTTTCCTTCTTTCTTTCTTCTCTCTTCCATTAAGATCCTTCAGATTCCTCTTCCAAACACTGTCTCTGCCTCTCATTCTCTGTTTCGGATCTGCTGGGAATGGGTTGCTTTTATTCGAGAATTGAGAGGGAGGAAATGGTGTCTAGATGCAAAGCCAGGAAGAAATACATGAAGCAGCTCGTTGAAGCTCGCCAATTCATGGCGAGTTCCCATGTAATGTACCTTCGTTCACTCCGCAGCACTGGATCAGCTCTAATCCACTTCTCCAACATCGAAACCAGCCTCCACCACCACCAGTTGCAGAGCCGCCGCAATTACACTCACAACCACCACCACCACCTCCCGCCTACGATGCCCTCTCCGTCTCCGGGTCTTCCGCCAGTTCCTCCGCCTCCGCCGCCGATGAGCCCCAGCTCCGACACCACCTGGACGTCAATCTCCGCCTCCCCTCTTCCCCCGCCTCCGCCGCCGGCGTCGCAGACTTCCAGCTGGGATTTCTGGGACCCTTTCGCCCCTCAGCCGCCGTCAGCGACTCGGACGGAGGAGGAGTGGGAGGAGGTGACCACAATGACGGTGTCTGAAGCTGCCGTCACCGCCAGTGCTAGCATTACGGCTCCGCCGTCGGTTGTCAGTGGGTTGACGACGGCGAGCGGCGGAAGCGGGAGTGAGCTGGCGATGGTGGTTTCAAGGAACAGTAAAGATCTAGTGGAGATAGTGAAGGAAGTGGATGAGTATTTTCTTAAAGCAGCTGATGGTGGAGCCCAACTTTCTCTGCTGCTTGAAGTTCCAACTTCTGGCTTCTCCTCCGCGGCTCAAGTCAAAGGAGGTTAGTAAAAGAATCGATTTTTACAGCATGCGTCGAAGTAAAAATCTGATCTTTGTACTTCTGCAACCAAAGAAAGTAAAGGAATCGATTTTTACAGCATGGGTTGAAGTAAAAATCTGATCTTTGTAATTCTGCAGGTAAAGTTTATAACTATGGCTGCAATTTGACAAGTCCGTCTTCATGGTCATGGAGTTCAAGTGGGATTATGGGGAAAATGGCTGAAGAAATTGTGGTTAGCACCAGCAACATTAATGGAGGAGGATCATTCAGTCATTGTTCAACTGTGGAGAGGATGTATGCTTGGGAGAAGAAACTGTTTCAGGAGGTTAAGGTAATATCATAGAGATCTGAAACACAATTTGTTGTTCTGTTTTCTTATAACTGGTTATTTTATTTTGGTTTCGATTTGCAGAACGCCGAGAGCATAAAGATGGAACATGAGAAGAAGGTGGGACTGTTTAGGAAGCTGGAGATGAAGAGAGCTGATTATCTAAAGACTGAGAAAACAAAGAAGGAAGTTGAGAAATTGGAGTCCCAAATGATGGTAGCTTCACAAGCCATTGAATCCACCTCTTCTGAGATTATCAAATTGAGAGAATCTGAGCTCTACCCTCAGCTCCTTGAGCTAGTTAAAGGGTCAGTATACCATGTTTGTTTCTTATTGCTTTTGCAGAAGAATTGCAGCAGGTTTGCTGCAACATGCATGTGAATTACAAGGTGTTAAAAAATTATTAGATGACATTTAAGCATTGATTGTTAAAGTGTTCACGTGATTGGTAAGAGTCTGGCGTCCCATCAGTTTCCAAATTTTGGTCGAGGCGTCCAAACGGCTCCTTAGATTTATACCTGTAGCAGCCTAGCTTTCTTGGGAAAATTCGTGCTTGTGCTGAGTCATCCCCATCCATAGAAGTAAAAGAAGACCCACCATACTGTTTGAAATACTCCATTGCAAATTAACGGTAAAAGCCTCAAACTTGTGGCTCTGCATAGGTGGTTCAAGATGAACTGTTAGGCGCTGAGGAAAGGAGAGACTGAAAGTCCACTCTCATGCAAGATATTTTGTCTTACAAGAAATTGTGGTAGAGAATATGCTTTTTTATTTTTGGCTTACAAGAAATTGTGTGTTCACCTATATATTTGCAGGCTGATGTGCATGTGGAGGAGCATGTACGAGTCCCACCAGGTCCATACTCACATCGTACAACAGCTCAAATACCTCAACACAATCCCATCGACCGAGCCAACTTCCGAGATTCACAGGCAATCGACTCTTCAGCTAGAGCTCCAAGTCCAACAATGGCACCAATCCTTCTGTAACTTGGTAAAATCGCAACGCGACTACATCCAGTCTTTGACAAGCTGGCTCCGGCTGAGTCTATTCCAGTTTAGCAAAAGTCCGCTCTCCAAAACCATTCAGGATTCCAAGATTTACTCCCTCTGCGACGAGTGGCTCCACGCCATCGATCGAATGCCGGACAAAGTTGCTTCCGAAGGCATCAAGAGCTTCTTGACTGTAATCCATGCGATAGTGGTCCAGCAAGGGGAAGAGCATAAGCAAAAGAAGAAGGTGGACTCTGCATTGAAGGAGTTTGAGAAGAAGGCAGCCGAGCTAAGGTCGCTGGAGACCAAGTATGGACCGTATTCGATTCCAGAAAGTTCTTCAGGTAGCATTAGCAGAAGCAAGAACCCGGTTACGGAGAAGCGGGCGAAAGTGGAGGTCTTGAGAGCTCGAGCTGAAGAGGAAAAGACAAAGCACGAGAAGTCGGTAAGCATCACGAGAGCAATGACGTTGAACAATCTGCAGATGGGATTCCCGCACGTGTTTCAGGCGATTGTCGGGTTTTCGAGTGTCTGTATGCATGCTTTTGAGTCCGTATACAACCAAGCCAAAAGCGCTGGGGAAGAGCATGAAGTAAAGAGAATAATGAGCTAGAAAGGTCAATTAACCACTGCTTCCATTTGTAAATAGAAGTTTTTGCAGTACTTTGAACAAACCTTTTCGTTATTTGAACTGGGATTTTGCAGTATTTGATGGTTAGTTTTGTATCATGTACGACAACCCGTAATGTTGTTAAATCATGTCCATTTGTAGCTGTTGATAGTTCTTTTATCTCAAAATTTCTAAGAATTCGACTGAGGAACCCATCTTTGAAGCATTAGATAATCCAATTGAATCAAATAAGGAGACGATTCAACCTATGTTCTCTAGAGAAGAACTAATGCAAGCAGTACTGATTTGTTTCCATTTACAAAATGCAAGAAACAAGCGATCCTCGGAATATTCAATCCGACTCGCTGAAATCTTCAATTTCATCCTCGGATCTCTCACTTGATTCATCGGGGTTCATCGTCTCAGTACGCTGATTTGATCCATTGTGAGGTGCTCTATGCCCTTGTAATCTTAACATGCTTGTGAACTCGGTAGCCAAATTCGTCATATCCAAGGAGCTGCATCCACCATATGCCGTAAATCTCTGTGTTTCGATCTTTCTCTGCAACAACGCCAATTATGAGGGTCAGACTCTGAGATCATAAGCTTTGGGGGAAGTGTTTGAAAAGAATGTCTGGTTCGCATTCTCATCATCAAGAGCATAAAACAGAGAAATTTGGAACCTACTTTATTGTCCAGGTTAGAACGATCCACCTGCCAGAGCTTTGGCTTTCGGATGGAATGCCACCTGCAAGTTAGAAAGAAAGGGGTGAACAAAAATCTTTTTGTGTCTAGATCAAACTGCTTCGAGCATACAGTAATGACCTGCGAGGTGAAGGATGAGCATTCCCAAATAACACACCACGGCAAGCAACTGATGCTGCAGCTGACTGAAGAACATTTTCTGCCTCGTTATATCTGGCCAGCTGTCCTCGGAAGGAAGAAAGGAGCATGTCTGCATCACTTAAATAAGCAGCAACATCCGAGGCATCATCCATTGCTTCGTCACTTATGAAATCTAAAACTGCAAAAGAGCGTGCAGGAAATGGAGCCTGACACATCAATTCAACAGAAACCCATGAACTACTTGAATGTAAATGTACAAATCCAGAACAGAGTAATGGTGCACTCGTTCCTGAGAGTCAGTATGCTTACTGTTTTCGTGAAGAAAATCAGCAATTGGTCTTGCTTGACCATGTGCTTGACAGAGAACCTTTTCTGGAGCTTCCATTTGCAATGGAAACCTGTAGAACTTTTCCCGTACAAGATATGTGTCTCGGTCTGAAATACCAAAACAAATGATATTCAGCACATCACGAATTTATAAATGCTTCCAGGATATTTTTGCCACATCCTTTTGATAGAAGTTTCAATGAGTTGATAAGTCAGCATACCCAATGCAACATGAACTTCAGCTTCTCTTTTGTTATGCAGGAACTTCCCCAGGGCATGAAATAAAGAAAGAGTTTCATCTTTACCGAAGAGTAAAGAAACCCCACTGACCAAATCGTCAATATCACCTGCCTTCAAATCTGAGCAACTCAAATTGGCACTGGGCAGTGACACAATTGCCTTTCGATCCGACTTAACACAGAAGAGCTGCAAAGACGTAATTGCATGTCTAATATCACCGCCACTAGCTTTTGCTATCAGATCAATCTGCTCCGCGGATACATTATTACAGTACTCCTGGAGGCATATTCTGCTTAACGCCTTCTTCATTGAGCTATGAGTAATAGGGTTGAAAGCAACCTACATCAAATAAATGTTCAAATATCGAATTGGCACAGGCATACCAGAACTGAGTCTTAACCATGTTTAAGAAAGTAACCTTACAAGCTCCAGCACTTTCAACAGAATTCTGAAGTTCTTCCAAGGATCGGAAAGCTTGGTCTGCTGAATCTGCTTTGCCGCTGTCAGATAACACTATAATAGTTGGTACCTGAGCTGATCTTGTGAGAAGAAGCAAGCAGTTTTTAAGTCTCTCGAAAGGAACTCTCCCATTAACCAAAGGAAGATCGTCGATCAAGAGTACAAATGATTCTTTTAGCATTGTGCACATGGATGTAGGAAGTAAACCGTACTTCCTTACTTTCTCAACAAAGGTAACAAACTCATCCAGCTTGGAAGTGTAATGGATTCCTATAACATATAGAAGAAAATGCCAGGAGCAATTAGCATCAGACTGGTTAGTCACCTGAAAGATATCGTTAAAGTAAAGCTTATATGGAGGATTTGGAATTTGGCTGTCTCCTAAAAATTCTAGCATCCAATGGTCAGAAAGGATTTGTATGATTGAGAAGAAAAATGTTTCAAGGGAACTGAAGACTAACAACTCTGAAAGTTACTAGTATACCAGCAATCACCTGTATCAGCACTATGCAGATGCTCAAGCCATGTTGTTGGAATAGGCGTGTTCCACTCGTACAATCTAGCTCCAAAATGAGACGCAAGGATGTGGATGGTTGCCTACAACACAGGTGTAATTTGTTTTTCAGTAACATACCAGAATCCATGAAGACATGAAGCCTAGTTCAAGTGGTATTAAAGATCTCCCCAAAAGCAACAGTTGAAGAAATTTCACTTTAACGTGCACACAGTTGTGTTACATGATAAACCAATGCCAGAAACTTACAGACTTCCCGACCCCTGCTGGTCCTGTTATGATTAGAACATTACTCGCAGAACTGCCCTGCAAAAAGTGGAATGGATATGTAAATTGAATTAGCTTTCCATCCAATAATTTATTGGATATTCAACTTAGAAGGCCTCACCTTCTCAGAGTTCATTCTTTCCTCAAACCATTGCTGAACTTCTTCAACCTGCATATACATGATAACATTAACCCTTGAGATGTTATATAAAATTTACAAATTGCAACGAATGGACTAACCTTCTTCTTGTGCACAGCAAGATCTTCTAACTTACGAGGTGCATACTTATCTACCCATAGATCCTTAATGTTCTTCCTACTAGAACCTGGCACAAATTCCCTCGTTAAATAAGCTCAAACAGACAAACAGGAGAATGGCATGAACTAACACACTCTAAACAGAAAACTGGAATTCAAATTGCAGACACCAAACGTCAGCATACCGGATGATACCTTTGACCAATTGTAACATTCGTCAAATTCTTCAAATGATAATCTAATCTGCAAATGGGAAATAACAACGAGAATTTCAAATCCATGCTACGTTGCCAAATATTCCAACTAACTATGAGCTGATAAGAAGAAGAGATTTAAGCATCAATCCGTGCCTCGTCGACGAAGCTTGATTCTCTAGTCAATTGGGGTTGGGAATTCGAAATGCGAGGCTTCTTCTTCGACTTGGATTCCCTAGGGTTCGTACGAGTGAGCAACTTCTGCTTAGGCTTCCGTTTCTCGCAGCTCTGATTCCTCCTACTTGACGGCATGCCATAGTCTTCGTCATCCTCTGATGATATAACCACAACATTACTTCTTTTCCCCATCTCCAAGTAGGCAGAAGTTCTACCACTGGTTAGGGATTCCGTTTATCGAAGAGAACCACGAGTTCCATGTTGTTCCACTGAGCTTGAGAATTTGAGGAGCAATAATATTAGGAAGCAGACCTCGGATAGAAGAGCTCGGAGAAATGACTGATCGGTGGCTGCTGCTGAAGCCTGCAGTGAATTGATTGGAAGAAATAAAAGAAAAAGTCAGAGAACGAAAATGACTCTGGTTTTCGCGGGGTTTTGTGGAGAGAGAGAGTGAGGAGCAGCAAAGAGTACGATGCAAGCTGATGGAACTGTTGGGCCCAAATGGTTTGGCCCAAAAAAGTTATGAGCATCAAACGGCTTCGTAGAGTGATTTCTCCGGCCCAAAAAATCAACTCCCAAGTCCTGAACCAAGGTTTTGACTCATTACCCAACTCGGGCAGTTTCATCAATTTCTCTTGAGTTTTGGGTTTTTCTAGAGATTACGAGCAACGAGTAAATTGTCAAATTTATTTCAAATTAAAATTGCCTTTTAACTAAGGGTTGTTTTGGTTCCATCACGACTGTTAGTTCATTTCCGACGGACCTTTAACGTTTTCAAACGTGGATGCCTACTTAGAAATTAAAAGAGACGTGTTTTAAAAAATTAATTTATGAGATTGAAATTAAACAAGTAAAATAGTTCGGACTAAATTTGATAATTTGAAAAATAAAATAAAAATAAAATAACAATCCATTCGAAATTCAGGCTAGATTTGAATATTTGTCCTAGAGTTTATTATCAAAAAAGTTTTAAACGTTATGTTCTGATGAAATTAATTCAATTTATTGATTAGATTTAAGTTGAACCAAACTAAATTGTACCACCTTTTTATAAATTGTTCCTTATCTAAATTAATACTTTATAAATTTTAATGTAAATTGGGATTCAATCTAATTAGGCTATGCAAATTTTGAATTGAGCGATAATTAGGCTCATCAATAGTCTTAACAAGCTGTGCTCAAATTTAATCAATTAAACATTGTGCACAAATACAACTTAAAAAATTCTTATTTGACGATCCAAATTTCATATTTCGTATTGTACTCTACTTCAAACTCGGCTAAACTTAACCAGCTGAAGCTACTCTGCTTGGCTCGGCTCGGCTTACATATTTTAAAGTGGGCTCACGGCTCTTGTTCATGTAGTAGCCGAGTCGGGCCAAACCAGTCGGGTCAAGTAACCACGATCACCACTAGTTCCTAGCTGCCTCCTTCACCTACCCCTCCTCAATTCTTGCCTTCCTTTTTTCCTTAATTCAACGACAACCCCACCATTCACAATGATCTTCCTCCACCTACCCAAAAACCCAACCACCCGTTTCGATTCCTCCGCACCCGAATCCGACCTCTCATGGCTTCCACAGCCACCGCCATCTCCCTCTCCCTCACCACCGCCGCCCGCAGGGACAGCCGCTCGCCGGATTCCTGTCTAAGATTTCCCAAGCCCAACGCCGTCTCCCTACGTTTGAGACCGACTGGAGCATCGCTGTCAACTTGCTGTTCAGTCAGGTCTAGCAGGATTTGCGCCACTTCTGCTCCTGCTATGGACCAGTCGCTCAACGAAACTGGTGCTAATGCGCCTACGGTTGTCGATGTCGATTTGGGGAACCGGAGCTACCCGATCTACATCGGTTCCGGGCTTCTTAATCAACCCGAGCTTCTTCAAAGGTGTTCACCATTTTCCGCTTTCTTTCTGATTCAATTTTCTCATTGCGGTTGATTTGTCTAAGCGTGATAATTGTAATGAAGCATTTGTACGTTCATTTCGTTGATGAACGGGGGCTTGTTGATTTCGCAGGCATGTCCATGGGAAGAGGGTACTTGTTGTGACTAATGAAACGGTAGCTCCGCTATATTTGGATAGAGTCGTTGAGGCATTGACACGAGGGAATCCAAATGTGTCTGTTGAGAGTGTAATTTTGCCTGATGGTGAGAAGTATAAGAACATGGTAAGTACGTCTACTAGTTGGTTGATCATTTTGAGGTTTAGGCGATGATGCCGTAGTGACTATTGGACTTAGCTGAATATAGTTTTTTGCTGATAGGATGTTCTGATGAAAGTATTCGATAAGGCCATGGAGACACGGTTGGATAGGAAATCTACATTTGTTGCTTTAGGAGGAGGAGTAATTGGTGACATGTGTGGATTTGCAGCTGCTGCTTACTTGCGGGGTGTTAATTTTATTCAGATCCCCACAACTCTTATGGCACAGGTTCTTTCTTGTGGAACTCTCTCTGCTTTTACTTGTTCAAGGGTCGTTTTTGTTTTGGTGGGTAGAGCCTGATGTTTCATTTGCCTTTTCAGGTAGATTCTTCGGTTGGAGGCAAAACTGGTATAAACCACCCACTTGGGAAGAACATGATTGGCGCATTTTACCAGCCCCAGTGTGTTCTGATAGATACTGATACCCTGAATACGTTGTCGGAGAGGGAACTCGCATCGGGTGTTGGTGAGGTTGTGAAGTATGGGCTGATTCGTGATGCTGAATTCTTCGAGTGGATGGAGAAGAATATTGAATTACTGTTGTCGAGGTACTGACATCCCTTCTCAAAAACCTTTAGTTATGATTTGAGACTTGGTATATTGCTACCTCAGTACCTCCTTGAACTGAAGCTTGGATACAATATGGTTAATTTTCAAGACTAGAACTCTTAAGTTGATCAAAACCTGCATTCTACTGAAGTGATTGTATTTGTATCATATCTTGATTCATGAATTTTTCTAGTGAACTGCTTCATGCTAGTAGTGTGGGTCTATTTATGAATGGTGCCCTAAGCTTATTTTCCCAATTTTGGGGGGATGGACACTGCAGAGATCCCAATGCTTTAGCTTATGCCATCAAACGCTCATGTGAAAACAAGGCCGAGATCGTGTCCCTAGATGAGAAAGAAAGTGGACTGCGGGCAACTTTGAACTTAGGTCACACATTTGGCCATGTGAGTGTTAGACTGATAATTGAATCATTCTTTTTACAAGTTTATTGATAATTGCATGATCATCAGTGTGATTTCCGGTACTCAAGTCTGCTTGTTTGATGTATGTTTCAGGCAATAGAAACTGGGTTCGGATATGGGCAGTGGTTCCATGGAGAAGCTGTGTCAGCTGGCATGGTTGGTTTTCACTAACAAACATCATAATCCTTTTTTATGAAAGTCTTTTTTCATCCCAGCCAGTTTGCTGATTGCATAAGAATGTTGTAACATTCAGGTAATGGCTGCTGACATGTCATACCGACTTGGCTGGATTGACGATTCCCTCGTAAAGCGAGTATACAAAATTCTAGAGCAGGCTAAGCTACCTGTTAGTCCACCAGAAACAATGACCGTAGACATGTTTCGATCCATCATGGCCGTAAGAATCAATCAACCACGGGCGCTTTATCTTCCTTGTTCCTGACATACTCATTCATGTCTATTTTACCATTTCAGGTTGATAAGAAGGTTGCGGATGGGGTGCTAAGGCTAATCCTCCTCAAAGGTCCTCTTGGTAACTGTGTGTTTACCGCAGATTACGACAGAAAAGCACTTGAGGATACACTGCAGGCGTTTTGCAAATCATGAATGGCCTCTCATTTTCTTTGCTGGTGTTTGTGTGTGCGCGCATTCCATTAAATTATTACACTGCGTGTTTGATGATTTATATATGCTTTTGTATCATGGTTCGTAAATGGTATCCAACCACCGTTCAGGATCTCTTGTTCGGAGCGTGTTAAAATCCAATGTAAAATTCTTAAAATTCAAGTTTATGTTGAGTTTAAACTCAGTATTAATCTTGGTTTAGTATATTTTTGATCAAATTTGGATCCCAACCAAACCCGAAATCCGGCAATGGGCGTGGTTGGTATGAAATCTAAATTCGATTGCTATCATCGGACGGGGATTTTTCGAATCCAAAAATACAACGGGTGTGTAATGGATTCATATAAATCCGGCTCCGACCCATCCGATTGCCAAGTGATCTCACCGATGGATTGCAGGGTTTGCAGGGTCCGAGGTGGATTTTTAAACGTGGTTGTTTGGTGTGGTGAAGTCGGGAGCCGAATTTCTCATACAATAAACTTTCTCGGTCGTTGGGGACGTTTGGCATGAGCGCAACGAGAGGATTTTTACCGTGCAATCTACGCTGGCGGATTGTGTGGTGCCATGGCGTTTTGAGGACCTTCAGCAGTGGCGGGTGGCACGTTCCTCTCAGCAAACGCCTCAACAGTCAGTTGGACCACCGTGCCCCCGATGGAATCCTCCTCCACCCGGTTTCATAAAGTGCAACGTTGACATGTCTACCGCTGCACGGCACATCGGTGTAGGGCTCGTGGTTAGGGACGACGTGGGCCAGGTTCTTCAATACGTCATGCAACGGCTGCATGGTCGATGATCTGTACGTGAAGCCTGAGGTCACAACACTTCATATGATGCTCGAATGGACACGGGACATGGGTTACAATCGATGTGTGTTTGAAACAGATGGTCAAAGTATAGCAAACGCCGTCGCAAACGCAGAGGTTGACATCATAGAGTTCGGGAGAATCATTACAGCTTGCATACACATTCTTTCCAATATATCACTCTTCACGGTTTCTTGGATTAGGAGATCTAGAAATGGGGTAGTGCACGAATTTGCTGGACGATCCCACAACCTTACGTCTACCACTACGAAAATAACGCTTCCTAATTAGTGCTTATCTTTAGTGAATGATATTTGTTTTGAACTCGATCATTAATAATATCAGTAGACAATTTTTTTAAAAAAGTCCTAACTAACAAAGTATAATTAATTATACAGGGAACTAATTAATAGTTTTGTTCCACAGTTCCACTTCTCCACTTCACGACTCATCTCTTCTCCAAAATCTTAAGTTCGGAACCAAACATTCTAATTCAATTATCTCAACTAGCACTCTTTGAGGACTTTTTTATATATTTATTTTTTAATCGGATTAAGACTACTCGGCCAGTCGAAGATAAACAAACGAGACTGTTCGTAGTTTGTACGCGAGTGTAATTTTTCAAGTAGAATTGCTATAGTGATAAAGTCAAATTGTGATAATTTGAAGGTATCAAGTTCAAATTCAGTTACAATTATTACTTTTACAAAAAAATTAATCCGAAAAAAATAAAAATAATTGAATTATAATTAAATTTGAACTTGATATCTCTAAATAATCGTTAAACACAAAAATTTATAACTAAAATAACTCAATTTAATCTACTTTTATTATTTTATCGTTATTGATACTTTGAAATATTCGGTTATATCGATATCCGTTAGGTGGGAACCAAGCCAAAATATCAGAATAGGGCCCAAAACCAACCCAAATAAATTAAGTGGGCGGTTGAAACCGAATCCGAGTCCGAGAATAGTAGTAAAGCGGGTGAGAGTGGGGCCCCGCTCCGCCTACTCCACCCGTCCGTCCGAGTTTCTTTAAGATTGATTTCAAAGGAAGTAGGGACGAAAATGATTAATTAAAGGTTAATCAGCGAGCATTTAATGCAAAACAAATTAGAGAGGCAGAGAGAGATAACCGGAGCTCAACGAACGAACGCTTCAACAGCAAAATACTCGGGGGTAGGGGGGGGGGGGGGGGGTGGGTGGGGGAGGGGGGTCAGGGAGCGCAACACAACAAACACCCACCACCACCCAATCAAATCAATCCACATTCCTCCTCCCCCCCCCCCTAACTGCTCTCTTCTTCTTCTTCTTCTTCTACCTTTACACGTTCACCCCCCTCCATTTCTTTTCCTTCCCTAACTTCCCTCCATTCCATCCCTTCCTCCTTCCTTTCTTTGTTTCCATTCTCACTCTACCAATTCTCTAGGGTTTCTGTTTCCCCATTCGCGGGTTTTCTCGATGAACGGATGGTACCTGCTCACGGCCGTGCATGTAGTGTTGGCCGGTGGCCGAGTTGTGTGTGATCAAGAAGGAGTTCCGTCCTCAGGCTAAGATCTGAGGCTTCATTTTCGTTTCTTGCCCTTGCTTTTTTTCTTCTAGTTTCTGTTCTTTTTAACTGTATTGAGCTGACGGGAAGAGAGAACAAAAGAAAATTTAGAGATGAGCGCTTCAAGGTTCATCAAGTGCGTCACCGTCGGCGATGGTGCTGTTGGTAAAACATGTCTCTTGATTTCTTACACCAGCAACACTTTCCCTACGGTATATATAATTGCCTTGCTCTTGGTTATTTTCATCTCCGTCGTAGAAATAGAATAGATGATTTCTTGTTGATTTTTAGGCCATAACCGATTCTCGTAATTGTGTTGTTTGAATCGCATTGGTTAGGGAAGGAAAGAACCTTTAATTAATTCTACATTGCTAGGGATCTTTTTGTTACGTTTCTGATCAATCAATTCCGGCAGCTAGGAGTTAAAAGATGGCAGTTATTGTATCTGACATATAATTTTTCTGCTGTTGTTCTTCACTCCGCAGGATTACGTGCCTACTGTGTTTGACAATTTCAGTGCAAACGTCGTTGTCAATGGCGCCACTGTCAACTTGGGCTTGTGGGATACTGCTGGTCATCTCACCGTTTTCTTCTTTTTTGTTTGTTTTCTCCCTGGCGTTAGATTCGCCAACGCAAATGCCCGTTTCCAACAACTTTTGAATCATTTGTTTCAGGGCAAGAGGACTACAATAGGTTAAGACCTTTGAGTTACCGTGGAGCAGACGTTTTCATCCTCGCTTTTTCCCTCATTAGCAAGGCTAGCTATGAAAATGTTTCCAAGAAGGTCAGGAGATCATTGTGGATGATTTTTGTTTGCGCACATCTTTCAATCATTGCTTGATTTGCTTCAATAATGATGAGAAATTTTTTTACTGGCTCCATTTTTTCAGTGGATTCCAGAGTTGAAACATTATGCCCCCGGAGTCCCCATTATTCTAGTCGGAACAAAGCTCGGTAAATCATCTTATCTATCGGCAAACCATATTTGATCTATGGGTTCTTCGTGTTAATTCATTCTCTGTTTCCTCCTCTTCCTTGCTTTTCGATCTGGTTCCCGTCGATGATTCTGTTATGACTTAATTGCCTATGTTCAACTGCCTAGTGGCCCTTGAACGAGATCTGCTAATCAGCCTGTTCTCAAATTTCATGAAACTGTCATACCATTTGGTAGCCTTTTGTAGTCAAAGTTGAATCTCTATTCATTGTACATGAATTCTCATGTTGGTCAATTTATCTGGCATGAAACTTCTCTTATTCCTGTCCACATATTTTTTGCTAATTATACAATCTCATCTGCTCACTGCCATTGTGTCATATTAGTTAACACTTCCATTTTCTATCCTATGAGCCAGATCTTCGGGATGATAAGCAGTTCTTCATCGACCACCCAGGTGCTGTCCCTATCTCTACAGCTCAGGTTGGTAATACTATGCCCCCATTGAATAATCTTAGAATCAATTAGATGAAATTTGCAATCTTTAGTTGAAAGTACCCTGTAAAATTGCGCATTTGATCCTTGGTTGCTGCAACAGGGGGAGGAACTGAGGAAGCTGATTGGTGCACCTGCTTATATTGAGTGCAGTGCCAAAACACAAGAGGTACATTACATATAAAGTAGATAATTTTAGTTGCAGCATTGCTAATGATGGAGCAGTTTTGATGAATTGGGGTATTGGGATGCAGAATGTGAAGGCGGTTTTCGATGCAGCAATCAGGGTTGTGCTGCAACCACCAAAGCAGAAGAAAAAGAAGAACAAAGCGCAGAAAGCATGTTCCATATTGTGATTGGAAGAATTAGAGGTGGTATATATGAAAGAGTGTTTTGCATATAAATCACATAAGAATGATTGATTAAGAATTTGTAACAATGGTGTTTGTGTCTAACAGCTGATAATATTTGGCGGTTGGAGGTCTCCATGAAGCATCTGGGTGGTTGTGGGTATCGGTTGGGTGTCATCATCATCATCATCATCATCATCATTGCTGTGCTTGAGTGGGATTTTGTTTGTTTAGATGGATCTCTAATTGTTCAGTCATTACTACTGATTGATTTCCCATCCCTTTGTGTTTTTTTTCTGGTCTCTTTTGTTTTGTCCTTTGATAAGTCGTCTACCTAAGAAGTTCCACTAAGTTTTATTGTTGTTTTCTGTCTTTGCATTTATGTAATTTGGTAGAAACAAGGTTTGCAACTGGTTGGTTTCATTGTAGTAGGGGAGACAGACCAAACAAAGTTTGCATTTTGCAGAATGGAATGGAATCGAATGCTTCTTTTCTAATTCACTTCTCTTACTATTATTACTTTAATCGAATGCTGGCATTGGAATTACCCAATGCTCATACAAAGTTTACAGACGGATATAGTGCAGCGGAAATCTGGACGAAAGGAGTCAGAACTCAGAAGACACGGCTGGAGGTTTCGATTCCATATATACAACAGCGAAGCGATCTAAGACACTTCATGATGCACTTAAGGCAGAGCCACCTTCAGATGCAAAGTCACAATAACCATCTTTTTCGAGACGATGAAAACAAATCGGTTACTTGCAAATGAAGCTTAACAATAGAGGAGAACTGCAATTCTGTATACATGCAGGGGTAGAAGTCGGTTAATTTGATTATTCACCGAAAAGAAATTGGTCGATTACGCTGAGAATAAGCTTGAAGGCAGTTAACCATCTTAACTATTATGCAACATACCTCAAGGCTTTCAACCCGCAAGTTGAGAGATTGTACATTATACAAACCATTGAACAAGTTTACGCACCACAGTTGACACTCTGGACAAATGCGACATGAATTGTCGATATATATATATGTTTGTTCCTCAACAAGTCGATGCTTGCATGATTGAGAGAAGGAAGATCTGACTTGGAGAAATTCGTTAACACATAACAGTCTGAATGAGCCTGAAAACAAAATGATTGGAGACTAGGACTGAAAATTTCAATACAAGGAAATATCGCCACAAGTATCTCCAAGTTCAGCAGTCCGTTTCCAGATATCTTAAAGGTCGAAGGTTCGCCGCCTGCAAAACATTTAATCAGCTTCAGGTTTTCCAATATGGGGAAACCAGAAAAACCATCATATGCTCCAACAAAATGGCACGAAGTCAAAGTAAGAGATTCAAGGTGTTGCAAACGAGACAACAATCCAACAATTCTCTCGACGAAACTTGTTCCCTGCAATTCCACAACTTTAGGAGACTGATAGCAACTGCAGACTGCTGAAATGACTTTGAGCTCTACTCCGTAACTATTGATACCACCAGGCAAGTATAAGCGTTCACACCATGAGAGGCAGCATATTCCATGATCCTTTCAAACAGATCAGCCTCTTAGGTGGCGGGAAGTCTATTGTAATATTGCGAATTTTACAGTCGGAACAAAGAGACAAAACTTGGTTCACTTGTTGCTCCAAGGCCAACTCAGAACTAACCAGTCTCTTGCTGAAAGTCAGAACGGGAACACATTTCCACACTTCAGTCCACTTCCTTGGCAGAATACTGGTTCGAACGGAAGCTCTAGAGAAGTCCACTTCCTTGACAGAATACTGGTTCGAACGGAAGCTCTAGAGAAGTCCACTTCCTTGACAGAATACTGGTTCGAACGGAAGCTCTAGTGTCAAGGAAGGAGAGGATGTGATGCAAAATTTCATCAGGAAGATCACTCAATCGGTCCCTTACTTTCATCCTTCTACTCCTCTTCATGGTGCTCAAATCTCAAATACTAAGAGATGATTCTCACTTTCCCTAAGCTACTACGAATTGCAGGAAATTTTGGATTACACGTATTTTTTCAGAGAAACGACTCGTTTCAAACGATATCGAAACAACCTGGGGGATGGAACAGCACATCAAGAAGAGGGATAAGATTGTAACATCAAGCAAATGCAACGAGGAACTCTCCCCAGAAACCATCAAGAGACTTTCGAATTCCCATCAGTCCAACCACCAGACCTCACAAGACTGAAACACTACTATCTTGTTGCTCTCCTTTTTTCCCTAACCAAATCTCAACTAAAAAGGGAGAAGAGTTATGTATGTAAAGTTACTCAAGCCACTTTTACACTATGTGCATGCTTTGACAGAGTTCGGACGTTGCACCTTGTATGAACGAAATTAGAACGCAACTTCTGACAAAGGGAGACCGCAAGTGTTAATACCGGAACTCAAATACATTTGCACATTCCTGCCCAGTAGGTAAACGCTCTATTCTTTGACTGCGGTGCTGAGAGCTTCGTATCTTTCACCAATTACTCCGCCTTTCTGTTTCTGGAACTGGATGTACTGTAGCGTGCTCGCAAAGTAAGCCTCTGCCGCTGGATCTGGTGCACCCGACCCAGCATCATTCGGCATCTCAGTCGTGATCAGTTCAATTACGCTATTGACTGCATCGACTGTAATGTGCTGATTTCCCTTCTCATAGAAGTAGAGATACCTTCAAGCATAAAAGAGAATTAATATTCCAAGATTCAATGCCCAAGGAGAGTTTTTATTTGATGCTAAAGAGACGACTAAGAGGAGGGTCGTTCGACATTTACTTGTTTAGAATCTCGATGAAGAGAGTGACCGACCCTGTGCTACCTCGTGCAGCATTAGACATTTGTTGAGCAGCATTAGCTATTCTTAAAGCACGCTTTAGGCATATTAATACCCTGTTGAAACAAAACCATCCAAGAATAGACCATTACAAAAAAAAGCACGCTTGTGAGCATAAAACCATAACAAGAGCAACACTAACCTCTCGCCATCTTTCATGTTATCCTGATCATCAACCCAGAAAAGATGGGCACACCCATACACGGCCCTACATTGATCAGGTTTCTTTAAAAGCTTAGCGGAATACTGCTCCAATCAAAGGATAACAATGTCAGGTCTCACCATGAAAATGTTAACAGGACGGAGTGCATCAATGAGATTTGAGTGTTATAATGATTACCCCAGTAGCCTTATGCGTCAAGGTATCACGGTTCTCAACACCAAACACATGCATCCTCTGAAGAGTCCCTATTATTAGATGTAAAGCAGTCACCTGCGCTTTGGAATCCTGTCACCGCAAACCACCAAAGAATCAGAAGACACAAAAGCAACTCAAGTAGACTATTGTCACTTTGACTAGTAGACTTTATGGAGAAACTCACTGATATTTCCTCCTCGTATAGAATATAAGCTTGGGTGAAAAAGTCGTATGCAACAGGCTCCAAATCAGAGTCATTTGCAGCCTAATCAATCAGTCATTTGCAGCCTAACCAATCAGTAAACTAAAGATAACAAATTCCATATACTCATAGTATAAAAAGTTACCGTACCTCTGCACATTCTAGGTACAATCTTAATGCCAGTTCAGGTGCTGGGATAGTCGGCAGAACCTCAATAGTCTGTGATAAGTTCATCTCCCCTCAGTCATGTCGACGAATTAACAATGATAGTGTTGTATGCTACAGAAACTTTCACGTGAATGTTACCTGATTCAAAAGCTGAAAATTTGTTTTTGGCGTTGTCGCCTCTTCACCAAAGGGATTCTCATCTTGCCCTTGTAACTGCCTAACCAACTGTAGGGAACAATAATAAGAATGTGCTGCAAAACTTGGACCTCTAACATCAGTATTCGTAAGACAAACTGAGAATAAGCTTGAACCTTCAAGGAAGAGAAGACAAAGGGAGGAATGGTAAATGGTAGACGCTTTGGCCCTCCATTCATTATATGCTTCCTCACGACGCATATGATCTGCAATCAGGTTTTTTATCGGAAAGGTATAATCAAGGTCCAATCAAGTATGACGTAATATTGTCTCATTGACAACTAACTGTATAAGGAATATCTAGAAAGTTATTGAACTTTAACAAGGAACAGTCTTTAGCATATAAAGTACCTTGAACATCTCCTCTGGGTCATCATTAACCAACATCTGAATAAGACGTGCAACAGAATTCTGCTCCTCCTTAAAATCATCTTCATCAACCTACAGGAACATAAGGATTTAGATGCAAAGAGCAGTCCGCTACATTCAATTAAAAAAAACACTGTTTAGCCCAATAACACATTTCGATCAACAGAGAAATGTTCAATTGGGAACTTTAATAAGTTAACATAGAGGATCCGGCAAGGTCAAGGGAGGGGAATTCTAGACTACATACACTGCACCTTGAAGCAAACAGATAATAAAACAAACTAGAGTCAAAATAACCTCTGCAGTGGCATCGTCCAAATCCTTCATAAGCCCTTTAATCAATTCAAACAATGCCTCAACCTACATACCAGATAAACTGATGAGCAATCAAGTTATTAGAACTGTGCTTCATTAGAATAACAGCAAGCAAAACAGGAAATGAGAACCTTGTCAGCACTAGAAATGTGTGTGCTATTCTTCATAATACTTTGAATGATAACAGTTGCCATGATTTTACTTGTTTCAGAGTCTAGATACTCCATTACACGAGGATAATTGGAAAGCTTCAAAGCAGTGACAATATCGTTATATTTCTCTAATGGTGCACTCAAAAGTGCCACAATTTGCTTTGTTGCTTTGCTGTCTTCAACCTTTCCCACGCTCTGCAGTTTCTTATAACAGGCACCCTGAGAAGTGAACAAAATATGAACACATTTCTCACATTCTCATCGGATGCTTAAAATATGAACAAAACTGTTCTGACATAAATAGATCGGACTTCATCAGCAAGGAACTAGATGGTAAAGTGGAAGTCAACACAGTATGAAATTAAAAATTCCGTTAGCATTTGCCTCAAAACAATCACATTTCATTTCGGTAAGACACAATATTTTCATCCAGTCAGTACTGTATGCCTGCTGTCTAATAGAGTATAAAAGTGGGAAAGCTAACCGCATCGGAGTGATCAAAGTTAACTTCAGAAAGACAGAATCGCCTAGCAAATTTCATGCATACTTGTGAAGCATGAACCCTTCGATTGTTTAAAATTCTAAACTCCTTATATTATACATAAGACTTATCTAATATAAAGTCATTATTAAGGACACCATGAAATCCCAAAGAAAGCAAAAAAATAAATTTATGGCAATCTGATAAAAACGTACCAAAACTTGATCAGAATAATCCAGTCTGTCTGGGTGAACATGAAGCGTAAACTTAAGAAGAGATGAATATAATGTAACAGCTCCAAATATCGGCATATCTGGCTGTGCTTCAATCACCTGTAATTCAATCCGATACCGTTGTAACAGGATAATTATAGTCCAGAGTATTTGCTTTCAAAATCTTACAGTTAGATCATTTAACATTCTGTATTCCAGAGAAACATTCACCAACATTTTTGCATGTTTGATCCACACAAATTCAATAAATTTACCTTTCCTATAGCATTGTTTAACTTGGAAAAGGCTTCAACTTGCAAGAACTCGGGCAAAACTTCAGAGCTGGAGGCAGCATAATTAGATAGCCTTTCCATCAATCTAGACAACACTGTCATTATATCAACGGATGACTGAAAAAAAGAACAAAATTATAAAACAAGGGTAAATGAACTGAATATTCATTTATGGAAAGGAACGGAGGTACAGTGATAAAGTTGACGAGAAAATTACTAGAGCTACTTGCTTACCTGGAGCTGGGGGCAAGCACCAAGTAGAACTTCTAGAGTTTGTAAATGATGCTCATCAGAAAAGACTTGAATGATGCAATCCATGAGATAGAACTGAGCGATCTCGTCCTTACAGTTTACAACCTATCATGATCATTAGGGACGTTATTTGAAAACCCAAGTTAGAAAGTATCTCTTCCATGAAACGGGTCAGTAGACAGAAAACAGGGCTTGAATATAGTGCACCTGTTCAAGGACTCTGGGAAGCACTGTGTCTCTGTACATATCAAGGTCAACACCGTCTATCTGACTAAGGACGTGCAAGTTCTTCCCAACCTAAGAAAACACAAGGATGAACACCAGGCCATCTGTCAATGGACCTCATGCATTGACCGAATCCATAGCAGTGAAATTTTCTATTACGAAGTCATAGATTATTACAAGATCCCGAAGCTCGTTCCTTTCTTTCTCCCGCCTCTCCCTTTCACGGGCAGGTCCCTGCAGACCAGAAAGCCCGACAGCAAGCCTCAACTCAGGATCACAGAATGAATGATTCACAAGCAGTATAAGGCCTGCATGACCAGAAATCATGCTTTCATGATATATTTACCTTGATGACATGCAAGCATTTCAATTCATGCATGTCATACATGAGAGCAGGGAGTCAGATTTTTCAACCAACCTGATGATGCATCCGCACCCATAGCTTGTTCATCTCTGTGAAATTTTGGAGCAAAAACTCAACAGCGTCCACAACCGTATCAGCATCTCTGGAAGAGTTCAGAAGGCCATTTATAATCAGTAATCAGTTATACTCCTTTCAATAAACGATCAGATAGAAGCGCTGAAACCAAGAATAAAATGTCTTTACCACAATCTGCAGTTATAACAGTTAACAAGCCATTTTACCGTACCGTATGAATTAACTCTTGAGCATTTCAGATCAACCTACCTTCTAGTAATATTTTCATCTAACAAGAACTGAACTTAGGTGAGACCAACCAAACTTCACGAAGTATAAATAACTGGATCCACTCACAACATTAAAATAAGGTAATTCCAGGTCAAAATTCTCAAAATTCGACAGACACCTGTAGATATGCTTACCCTTCATCTTCAGAACCTATATCAGTTAATTTATCCCTGCTGATTTGAGAAAGGTAACTCCTTAGAAAGAGCCCACGTACAGGATGTTGAATGCCACGGCACATTTCCACTAGATCCTTAAGGACATCCTTGGCTGGAGCTTCTTTAGATTTGATGTACACAGATCCCACAGTGCATAAGAGATACCTGAAACAAATAGCAACTACAAAATGTAAGTAAAAATAGTTCATTAAGAGTATAAGATGACATCCACTGAACAGTTAAATTATCTGAAGCTTTTATACAATTAACATATCAAACAAGGAACTTGAGAGTCATTTTCCATCTGACAAATAACTGAGCAACCATTTGGAATCAGTTTTACATTTAGACTGCCAGAACCTATTGGCACTTCAGATCCTTCAACCAAGTAACAACCAGAAGCTTGCAATGTCAATCTCTTGATCCACATGATGCATATCACACACACATTTCCTTACTCATGAAAGACGGACAAAGTCAGCTACAAGACATTTTGCACTTTATAAAAGAAAAAATGCAGCCGGCTGGAATGTTTAACTTTAGAGGTCTTTTATTCACACAAAATTCACGATTGTCATTCACTAGTTAAGAAAAAGATTTACCATAAAGAAGGAAATTGTCCTCTTAAACAGGAGGGCCAGGGGAAACGTAAGAATTGGTACAAAAGATTCATCACACATAGAGAGGAATGCATAAGAATGAGTGACCATTGAATTAATGAAGAAGGCAGCGGAAAAGAACTTAACTAAGCAATAAGAAAACAATGTTCAAGGTGATGAGCCCTTACAGTCTAGGCAATATGTTACCAGCATGCTGCACAAGTTCATAGAGCTCAACGATCGAGAACCCACGGCGGGTTTCTTCCTTAAAGAACATCTCGAGGTTCCTCAGTTCATCAAACGCACGCATGTCTGCCACAATCAGCCAAAAATGGCAATTCAGAAGATGTTTCCGCAGTCCCTCCTTTAATTGGACAAAAAATAAATCAAGTCTACAAGCGTAGATCTCGATAGATCACTCACATAGTGTATAGTACTTGTGAGGGGAAAGCTTGGAAGTACGGAGCTCGGAAAGCATCTGCGCCGAGTACTTCAAAGCATCTCTGAGATTGTTCGTATCCTGATCAAATTTAGGGTTTTGTTAAAAACCCAGTTAACTAGTTCAAGGCAATTCCCAACCCTGAGAGAGACAAATTGATTCAGAGAGAGCAACGGCAGTGGGGGTTACCAGAGCACGGTGCATGTGATAGGCATTCTGCTGCAGGCCGGCGATCCCTGCCGCCAGCCATTTTTCTTCGTCTTCGACGCCATCGGCGATCATCTGCCTAGTTTGCATCACCGGCACGATGTTGTCAGCGACAACGGAGATTTTGGGACTTCGCTTGGATTTAACGGAGGCTGGCACTAGACGTCAACCAACTGCATAGACTTCTATTGTTGGGATCGGGCTGATATGCTGTGCTGCAGTTCCACATTTGATCTTTGCCTCGGGTGAATCTTGAACGTCAATTTCCGGCCAGGATTAAACCTGCACGTATTATACCATTTAGATTCCGCCACGGTTCAGAATACCCTTGTCAGTATTTTTTCAAAGATAAAATATGCCAAAAACGTCCAATACAATAGAGAAATAAATAAAATATTTATATTTATATTTAAGATGTGTTTGAATTTAAATTTGATATTTTTTTAATTATGAGAAATTGAGAAAAATCTGGGGAAGCAACAACATGTGAGTTTGTATTTTATAATTAATTGTTTTTTTATCTATGATTTAATGGGCTTGTGGTAAGGCTCTAAATGCTTGAGAAGTAGCAGCAACAATATTTAATGGTTAGAAACTTAAAGTTAAAATTATTCTTAAATGTATATCATATAATGGCCTGAGCTATAAGGTGAGGCTCCAATTATTTGAAGCCCTATGATGTGGGTCTGACTTGGATAGGTCTGGTTCGAGATTAAATGTAAGTAATTGTGCTATTTTACGAAATTATTGCTGGCAAAACACAAAGACCAAATGAGGGTATAGCGCTATAAATGTACAAGTAATAAATACTCTAACTCATTATACGACATGAATAGCATAGAGTCAGGATGAATCTAATACCCTTTGGTATTGAATTATGGAGGTGAACGGGATGGCAATGGACATAGGACCATTTTGAAAGAGGGGTTTTCAGACATTCGATCAACTCTTAACAGTCTCAGAGGACCAAGCACGAAACAGTGTATTGTTGGCGAGCAACACGGCTTCAAGGAGAGCATGGACGTCTAACACAAGAGCAGATGAACAAAGAAGAACCCCTCCCACATACTTCACTGTTGACGTTGGAAACAAAAGGGATCACTCGCTACTTACTAGCATCACTTCCTCTGTTTTGATTCACAATCTCAACGATGCTTTCCCACAATGGCTTCACCCAATTTCTATGCTATGGTACTTCTCTCTGTCCTCTTGTAAAAAGGGTATCTAAGTGTTTTAGAATCGTGTTGAGATTCCAATTTGTTTGTTATGGATTTTCGTGATGATTTGGACCACGTCCTAAGTGATATGAAATGAATATCATTGTGATCTCTGGATGAGCAAACACAAGTTGTAGATTGTTTAGGGCTAATTGTATGTATGTATTATTATTATTATTTTGTCATAGCTCCCGTGGGAGAGATTAATTAAGATAACACGCAAATACAATTTATGAATCGCCTCAAACTGAAGATCGTTATGAATACAATCTAGAAGATGTTAAAGAGCACTTCATACGCCATTAAATGAGTAGCTTCATTAGCAGACCGTCGAGCAACCTGCACTTGGAGCTGGTTATCAAGCAGTCAAGGAGGGCAGGACCTTTGATGATGGCATCCCCAACTCCACAACGTGGGTTCTGGTGAGCGAATCGAGAGAAAACGTTACCAACTCTGCTGTATATTATCCTTAATGTCCACTTGCCAAATACCCTTGACTTGAGAGTGTTTGTTTCACCACCTACAAGAACATGTTGAAGCCTTGGAGAGAACAAGCCTGTACGGCAAAACCCGATGAGGGACACAAAGCCGATAAATTCATAGAAAATCCATTAATTATTTCATGCATGATATCCATTTTGAAGTATGACTAAAATTCAAATCTTTCGCTTCTATCAATCACACATCTCTACCGACTAACTATTTCGTTCTATTATTTATATCCATCTATCTGTTAACTGCTTGAAGTAACTACAAAATTCATAGGCTAAAATAAAGAATACTACCTCGATCAAGCAAGCAAGTCTGGAGTTTTGTTCGATTACTCTCATATGTATTTTCCTTTTATGGTCACTTCTCTGCCTGTGTTTACATGTAACTAGCAAATCACATGGGTCGGGGCCGCGTTGGTAATGCAACGACGACGCCACTTTCCTTTTTACATATAAAACGCATACTAGCTGTTCTACAGACTTCAGCTAAATGACAAATACATGCACTAGCCTACTTTTTTCTAAAGTCGACAACTTTTTGTACCAATTTTATCAGTTGTTGCTTACATCAATCTGATAATAATACTACGACTTGGTACGTATTTACAAAAATCAACCAGGGAATAACATTCAATCATTACTTAAAACGACACATTCAAGACTTAAGAGTAAACAAATTATACACCACATGTATTTAATGGCCAACCTACCAACCAGTATCAACACTCGTCGGTCCACTTGCTTCAGTTCCTTAAGCTAGTCGGACACCAAGTACCTGTTTTAACTTGATACTCTTATCTGCTACAACCATGTAAACTTAATTCGCATAAACTGATAATTAACAGAAACAAACCTGCAAATCCCAATCATAAGAATGATGATGCAAAAAATTAACAAACACACACAACTTAATTACCAATTGAATACAAGGGCATGACACAGTAAAAACTAAAAACTAAAAACCCACACACAAAAAAAGAGAGAATATCCATCAGGTGTACTACTTTCCCAAAATTACCAAAAAAGCCCCTTAATTTTCACAGTCTAACAAAACCAGCACACACACTTTATCATCATTTTCACATCACCGAGCAGGCGTTGGGATTCTCGTCGCTGAAGGCGGTGGTGGTCCTGACCTCGAACGACGTAGCGCGTGCAAGAGCCGAAGCCTGCGGGTCGTTCATCACGTTCCTCACATAACCAGCAGGTGCCTTCTTATCGTACGCGCCCGGAGCGTAAGGATGCTCGACGACGTCGTACGGGACGTAAGGCCACAGATCCGCGTGCTTACCGGTGCGGTGACGGACCCGGTGCAGGACCTTGTTCGCGTCAACGTAACCCGTTACAGTCAGCTTGTGCTGCTTGGGGTTCACATCCACTTGAGTCACGCCTTTCATCCCTTCCACAGATTTCCTCACTTTCCTCTCGCACCCTTCGCAGTCGATCTTTATCTTGATCTCCACCGTCTATGGATTCAAAAAATTTGAAAATATCAGTGAGTGGATTGATGAACAGGGAAAAAGTAAAAAAAAAAGGAAGGTTCATCAGTTAGTTATTATATATTAATACCTGGAGCTGCTTCCGTTTGTACTTCTTGCTGTCATGGTGATGGCTGGAGTCACAGAGCTCAGAGAAGTGGTCGAGAATACCCATTTTTTTGTTTCCTGATGTGATTAGGGATTAAGAGGGATTGAAAGAGAGAGTTTCGATTTTTAGTATAAAGGAGGAAGCAGACAGAGAGGCTAAAGCTGAACAAACCGACTGGGGGAGCAGAGAAAGGGAGGGGAAGGGAAAAATGCAAAAAGAAATATTTGTTTTTATTTGTCGTGGTGCGGGAGAGGTGGGGTAGACACGTGAACGGCCGTGATTGATGCTGCAAAATTGACACTAAGCAGGATGATGGGTGTTCGTTTTACGAGGGACGGACTGGATTTGGTCCTCTATTTATCATGTGTCGTTTCTGTTTGGAGGGGTTGATGTATCTGATCTGATCTCGAAACAGGAGGAGATATTTTGTGTTTTGCGGTGGTATGTTGCTGTCAAATTATCGAGGTGGAGGGGTTTTCTCCCGTCGATAATCATTATTTTGCTGATTAATGTACACACAATTGTATTCCAATTCCATTCGTTTTCATAATCTCATCCTTATTACCAATAATATCGTGATTTCGTTCATCAATCAAGTAGTTCGCGATCAATTCGATATTTGATTCGAAAAAAATTTATTCGTAATTCGGCTTGATTTTAAACAAGCCAAAACTAATCAAGGTGCCTTCCAGCGTAGTCTTGAAGCTAAAGGTTTTGCCTCTTCGGGCTTAAGCCCATCACTTCCCAATGGGCCAAATCGACTTGGCCTTAGCCGTAGCTATTCTTCGATCCATATACACATCAGTCCTTGTCCTAATATGCATGGGTGTTGATGACTGATGAGTCAAATCGTTGGTGAATAACTCGAGTTTGGCTCGTCAATAACATTTAATAACATTTAATGAGTCAGGTTCAATTAGGTTCAAGTTCGATAGAAGTTAAAAACTTTCGATTGTCATATGAACAGTGAGATCTCTACATATCTATACTAAGCGTGTTTAGATGATCCGGTAACTTTAGCATACTAAAATCTGAGTGCACAAGCTTCAAATTCTATTCAAAATGGACTCATATGGGGTTTAAATGAGCGAAGTTCAAGTGGAGCGCAAGTTTGGCTCATCAATGATAGTCAATGAGCCGAACTCAAGAACACTCGAACTACACGAGCTAAAAATTTTCGGTTGTAATATGAACCGTCTGATCTCTACATATACCTAAGAGTGTTAAATGATCTGGTAACTTGTACCAGCAGACAACGTTTAGGATCTTTTTCATTAGGTAGAGACATCTCGGTCAGTATACGATAAAAAGGTAATAATAATAAACATTACAAGGGTGTCCGTTCGTATGACATTGTTGGATTCGAACTCGGGACCTTCAGAGTAACACTACGTACACAACTCTATCAACCACTAGAACAACTCCACTTGGACAAATGGTTAGAAAGGTGGGAGTGAAATGGTTATAAAAGAAGAAAGAATAAAGGCTGAGGTAGGAAGATGATTATAGGAGGAAATAATTAAATGGCCTCCCTAACAGTTTAGAAGAGTCCACTCATGAACATGAATCCAGGTGACCCTAGCTATATACTATGTGTTTCCTTTGCATGAAATGAGGTTGAGGTTGAGGTTGGGATAAGTGTTGATAGATGTCAACAATCTGCATTAGTGAACTGGTTGTTATAGCTTCACATGCTTCGCCTCTTTAATATAATTCAGCCTCGTACCTACCCTTTGGAATGGAATTGCCTCTGCAACTTGGCAATGACGTCGCTGTACGTACTTCCACTTCATAAACTAACTAACTATTCATCAGGCTCCTCTGGTTTTTAATTCATTATTATGAACGAACGTACAACTACTACTGCTTCTGCCAACCATCCATTGCCGTCTCACTAATTGCCATCGCACTGATCTCTTCTTTCTATATAATGTCTGCTTCCATGCTCGCTAAGCTACATGCTGCTAATTAGCTACAAAACATGATGAGGATCTTCTTGCATTGTGTGATCATGATCGTGGTTTCACAATCCAACAACATTGCAGCTAGTCCTCCACCGCATAAAAAAGCACCAGCACTGTTGATCTTCGGTGACTCGATTTTGGATTCGGGCAACAACAACTACCTCAAGACCATAGTCAAATGCGACTTCCCTCCTTATGGGAGGGATTTCGTCACTAGGAAACCTAGTGGCAGGTTCTGCAATGGGAAAGTCCCCTCTGACTTTGCAGGTACATGTATATATATAACTAGTTATTTTTTCATAACACTAAGTAACTAGTTTAATTATATATGAATGAAATTCATCTTCTTAATTAATTTCTTGCAGCCAGCTATATTGGGGTGAAGGACTTACTCCCGCCCTCTCTCGACCCGACTCTTACGCTTCATGACCTCGCTACCGGTGTCAGTTTCGCTTCTGGCGGCTCTGGTTACGATCCTGCAACACCCCATGGCGCGGTAACTAGTTATACGAATTAACTACTCCAAATTTTCACTATGTTTCTCTTGTTTATGTAGATCATAGTGCTGTTTCATTTCCTTTTTTTTGTGGGGTGGGAAGTCTGTTCTGTCTCTGTCGGACCAGTTGGAGCTGTTTAAGGAGTACAAAGGCAAGTTGAGGAAAGGACTGGGGATAGAAAGAGCAGCAAACATTGTATCTCAAAGTGCATACTTGATCGGAGTAGGGAGCGACGACCTAGTCAACACTTACTTCCCTTCCCCTATCAAAAGACTGCAGTACGACGTCGGATCGTACACCGATTTGATGGCCACCTATGCTTCAAGCTTCTACGAGGTTTGTGTTCGGTTTTTCGGGAAATTTCACAAGATTAATTCCTTAACCAAACCTCATTAAGTAGTGTACTCAGTCCGTCTGTCGAATGGTATGATAATCAATGCTGTTCTGGCTCTAGACCCTCTTTAACTTGACTTGCTCAACAAGTAAATGTAACCAATTCCAAGTACATTTTTTTTCAGTAAGCTTTTAAATGCTATGTCTGACAGATATTGTGATGTTTCTCTACTGCTCTTAGCTGTATGTGAAATTGGTTTGAGGAAAGTTGGATGGAATATGATAAGGATGGAATTGGTTACCGTTATTGATTGATTGACGAACATCAGTTGTTCAATCGATGATTTTTTAAGCCGAAACATATTAGTAACCAAAACTTTGTTTGAATTTGAGATTTGGAATGAGGTAATTTGAAATAGTTAGTAATTTGAAATTATTAATGATTTTAAATAGTTAGTGTTTTGATAAATAACTTATTTGTTTTGAAAATTGAGAGTGATTCTAACATTTAAAAGAAAGAAGGGTAAACTAACTTAGTTACGAAAAGATTAAATTGCCATCTAATTCTAATATTAGTCTTTCTAATTTTTCATACTTGAAGTGGCATTCGCTGTAATTTCTGAGTTTTAATTAGGTCAATTTGTCATTTGTGTCCAAACCACTCTTGAGATATTCAAAATCACATTAAGCTCATGATGATTTCAAATCACACTTCTTTTCGTCCACCCTTGGATGCCGAGGCTTTTTTTCAATGGAATTACAGCGAAGTCGAGTATGGACAGAGAGGGTAGCTCCTTTTCGTCGAAAGCTTTGAAGCTGTAGCTTTGCCACTCTCTGCGCATGTTCAATAAGATAGCAGCTCGATCGCTTCGAATCTCCACCATTTTGTCTAAATCACTTCGATCCACCAATTCCCTCTCAAATCTCCCAAATACAAAATCAAACAATCTCCAAGTGTCTTCATTTATATACCTATTTTAACCAAAACCGACCTACTAATCGACCATTACCATATCGGTCAGTTAATCGGCTAACCTATTTTTATACAATTCAAATTAACCGACCGAACATGATCGATTATCAACGGCCTCAGCCAACTCCCCACCCCTAGAATTTTGAGCAGTTTCCCGGCTAGATAGGAAAGTTATTAGATCCTAACAAAGTAATTTTGAAAAACATAAACTTACTCTTTGCCATCTAAATTACATCCAATTTTTCACTACTCAAAGTCATGGCGGTACTTCTAGTAGTCCAACTTTCTACTGGGCCTAGACGTGCTTTTTAGTCGAGATGTTCAATCAAACCAGAGAAGTTGAGTCATATGATCAATGTTTAGGTTGGACAAAAAATTCAGATTGTTTGAGCTTTTGGGAAAAGAATGAATATCAACAGAATATTCTCAATTTTGCTCGGCTCCAGGAACTTTACAGGCTTGGAGCAAGAAGGATAGGGGTTCTGAGCTTACCACCAGTAGGGTGCCTTCCATCACAAAGAACACTCGGAGGAGGAATCAACAGGAACTGCTCAGAGATGTATAACCAAGCAGCTCAGCTCTTCAACTCCAAGCTCGCCTCGCTCCTTCAATCCCTCGCCCACAAACATCCAGACGGACTCTTCCTCTACTTGGATGTCTACGACAGACTTACTTCCATGGTCCGAAATCCTGCCCAGTATGGTAAGTTAAGTTTTGAATGAAATGCAGCATTGTATGTAATGAATGGTTGCGTCCCGATAACTCGAGTTGTTGAGAGTGGGGGTTCAGACTGGCTTTTATATCTATCATTCACCGACACACAATATTTCGTTGGACTGCAGGATTCGAGGTTGTGGCGAAAGGGTGCTGTGGGACTGGGAACATAGAAGTGAGCATACTGTGTACTTCTTTAAGTGACCCACACACTTGTAAAGATGCTTCCAAGTATCTCTTCTGGGATAGCTACCATCCTTCTGAGAAAGGCTACTCTTTCCTTACCAAGATGGTCATGGACGAGTTCGCTTCCAGATTCGTATAACGAAACTCTCTTTCTTTCTCCATTCAATTAGGGAAGCCTTATTGTATTCAGAAAAAAAGAAATGTGCTGGTTCATGCGGCATGATCAAATCGTATATCAATATTCAAGCAAATAATATGCAAAACCAGCCTGGTACCTCCAAATGCCAAGCCTACTTGTAATGTCAACTTATTATATATATGTGTATGGAGAAATCGTCTCAATACAGAAGTGCAGATTTTCATTCCTTTTTATATGGCTGTTCTTCTTCATGTTTTCCTAGTGGGTACTTTGGTCTTTGTCAGTTTAGCTGCTGCAAGTAACAGTAGCCAAACTGTGCCAGCGGTATTTGTGTTTGGGGACTCTATAGTTGACACAGGAAACAACAATTACATCCTCACCCTTGCAAAGAGCAACTTCCCACCTTACGGCAGAGACTTCCCTCCTGCTGGAGAACCAAACGGAAGGTTCAACAATGGCAAATGCGTCTCTGACTTCATAGGTAATATTTCATCAAACTTTGAACTGCTACTACTTTCACCAAGTTCAGCATCGATCTTCTGGTTGTGGAGAACCGTCAAGCTGTCATATATAATGAGATTTTATGTTTCAGCTCAAGTCCTTGGTGTAAAGGAGCTGCTGCCACCATATCTAGATCCACACTTGGACCTTCAACAGCTACTTACAGGCGTGTGTTTCGCTTCTGGCGGTTCTGGTTACGACCCTCGCACATCCCAATTGACTGTAAAAACAAGTCCCCAATCCTTTGGCTAGCTGCGTTATTTTTTTCCAACTTAATTGTATTCCTGATGCTAACTTTATAAGCATTGGTTTTCATTTGGGATGAGAAGACTGCAATACCAATCTTGAGGCAACTAGACATGCTAACAGAGTACATCAGGAAGATCAATTCAAGTGTCGGGGAAGAAAGAACAAGATCCATTATATCAGAAAGTGCATACATAACTTTCCTGGGAAGCAATGATATTACAAACCCTTTGCTCAGTAATTTGTATGATGAAGATTCACACACTGATCTCATCATTCATCAGGCTCTACACTTCTACAAGGTTTGTTACGTTGTCCATATTATATCGAAAGAATGCTCTTTGAATCAAACTATTAATTCTAACATTGATTCATGTAATAAATACACAGAAACTTTATGAAGTTGGAGCCAGAAGAATTGGGTTGTTGAGCTTACCTCCAACAGGGTGTGTGCCAGCCTTGAGAATTCTGGATGGAGGGTTTGAGAGAGTCTGTTCAGAAAGTGTCAACAGACGAATCAGGCTTTTCAACTCCAAGCTGTCATTGGCTGTTGATAAGATGAATGAAGAGCTTCCAGGAGTCAAGATGGTTCTTTTTGACCTCTACAATCCATTGCTTTCCCTCATACAAAACCCTGCTCCATATGGTACGTAATCAATCATATATATGTAGCACCAAAGCTCAAAACCCATCCTTCTTTTTCCTGATGAAAGTTCTTGTCTTTGCAGGGATCGAAGAGGTTAAAAGAGGATGTTGTGGAACAGGGAATCTTGAGTTGGGTGTACTGTGTGCTATTCCAGGGACTTGTCCTGATGCTTCCAAGTATTTGTTCTGGGACACAGTCCATCCAACTGATAAAGCATCTAAAATCCTGACATATCAAGCTCTTACTCCAAAGTTGAGTGAACTTTTCTGATTAACTGTAATGTCTGATCCAGATTTAGCAAAGCTTATGAGTTTGGAGTAAATTGTAAGATTTCTTTATTTGATTCAGGATCATATATAATAAAATTGTTTATTTGGTCAAAGATTATAAATTGAATGTGATATATATAAGGATGATTAAGATTATTATATATATATATATATATACAATTATATATAAGAAAAATAAGAAATATAAGCCTTTGAACGCTTCTTCTTAAGTTTAGGAGGAGTTTTTTTTTAAATAACGTTTTTTGTTTATACACAAATTATTTTTATTGCAAAAAGAAACTTATTAATTATTTTAAATCTCTATTTTTTTCTCATTTCAATTAGTTTTTATTCTATAACGTTTTATATGTTACTCAAAATAAATTATGACCTTCACAAATGTTGTTCGCTATATTTTTTTGAGTCCAATGATATCAATTTTGTTATATTTAACTAAATTTTTTAGGGAAATAATCTATCTAATATTGAAGGTTATGTTGTTATGCGGGAGATAACCAACATGCACATCACACTCAACATTTTCAAGTATATTCAACCATATTGTTCATTGACATCATACTAAACGAGGCTAATATGTTGTTGATTTGTAAACTATATAAAATCACTCTAAATCAATTTTCTTTCAATATTGTTTTAACACCACAACTATGCTTACTTTTTCTTAATTTGAGGGTTCTAGACCAATTCAGAAACTTAATCAAGTGAAGTTAGTTTGAACTAAACATACCTATCAAATCTAAACACAGTCCATATAACATGATCATTTTTTTAATATTCTTTTAACAAGAATAATTCAGAATACTAATAGAGTTGAGTTGGTTTGAATGAGATGTATCAATCAAACCTAAGCATAACTCAACATGATCCTTCTTTCGATAATTTCTTGGGTCAATTGAGGTTACATTTTACATATTAATTGTTACAATTTAAAGTTACTACTTAGTTTTGAATATATCAATTACAATTAGCATTTTGTGTCAGGTAATTGAAAAATGACATGAAATAAAAATGGGAAATACTAGGAAAATGAAATTATAGGTAATTGCTTCTTAATCATATATTATTTTAAAATTTATATAATTCAATCAATTATTTTATAGACATCCATATTTTTCACAAGTTTTGAAAATAACATGGCAATGATCACGTCAATTATGGGTACATAAGGGTATATTGTTATAGGTCGTAAGTTAAGCAGGCTATAAGTCATTAACTTTTATCCAATTTAGAACACTAATTGATTTCAGTTCGCTCGAATCGGACCACATTCATTAATCTTAAGTATATTTTAGATGACATCCTATTTTCAAGATTATTCTAACGAGTCAATCAAAATTTTATTTTTCATTCTTTTATTATCTCTTGACTAATTTAGACTACTAATCGGGTTGAGTTGGTTTGAATGATATATATCTATAACATCTAAGAATAACTCACATAACATTATCTCTTTTTACGATTCTTTTAACGAGCCAATAAATGTTACATTTTCATTATGCTCAACTATTCGTCAAAAAGTGTGTATTACATCTTTTAATCTTGACGATCAATCATTTAAATACATTAGCATTATAAATTTTAGGTTATACTTCATTCGGTAAAGTTTGAACACATTAAAGATTAAAGTTAGTATAAACCGACCGACAGACCATTTAGTAATCTAAATTTGTTGGTTGATTGTAAAAAACGTTTAAACTATTATTCTTAGTTTTGGAAAACTTCAGCACTTATTGATAATTATTTACGATTCAGTTGAATTATTTATGTTATCAGTAGTACGGTAAAAGAAAATTTTGATATCGGCCAACGGGCCAAAAAATTGCCAGCTTATTTATTTAGGTTGTCAATAGTACAGTCAAAAAGGAAAATATGAAGTCGGCCAACAGGCCAAAACACTATCTAGTATATTATATATATGCGTTTTGAAGCTCCCGACCGTCAATCATTACCAAGGGAAGAATTGATGAATGAGAACCTAACCTCAAGAGTTTGAACGCGTGATTCGAGAGTTCAAACGCATAATATTGTTCCTTGCATGATGTGTGTTCGGAGGTGGTGTGACTATTTCGACTCCTATTCAATTATTTGCGATAACACATGTGCTATTCAGGTTGCTACAAATTCGATTATTGAAAAGTGTATAAACACATTGAGATGCATAGACATTACATACGGAATAAAATCGACTATCACAACTTTTGTGTACAATCTCTCGCCAAAATCGAAAGGAAAAAAGGATAACATCAACCTCAGAAGTCTCTAGGTCTTTTACCTCAACACCAAGCCGAGCAATTTGCTTTGATTATGGAACTTCCACATAAAATTTGTTCACGTCATTTATTCAGTTAGTGGATTATTATATGGACACGTTCACTAACATAATAGAGAAAAGAACATATTATATTCCTTGTTGTTTGAAAGATGAAAGTTTAGAATTAGAAATATTTAGCTGTTCACACTACCAAATCGTTGTCGTATAGTGGTGAGTATTTCTGTCTGTCATTTGTGATCTGTGTTTGATCCTCGACAACGGTTTGTTTTTCTTTTTGTTCGAGTTTTGAAGAAATTTCTATGTTTGAACACCAAGTCGTGGTAGTAAGTAGTAAGTATTCCCGCCTGTCACTTGGATTCGATCCCCAGCATCGGCGTTTTTTTCCCTATTTTGCTCGAGTTTGAAGAAATTGCTATCTCTGGTTTTTTATTGCAGAACATGGAACACGAGGGTGCAGAACAATATTAAGATACTCAACATTACAGGTATATACGCTCAAATCAATAATATAGCCACACGACCTTGCCACTCCTTGAATTAACATGTAGCATGTTCAGATTACGTATCCAGTATCCTTATTATTCAAGCAAATGCTATGTAAAACAGCCTGGTCATCCCAGTCATTCAAGATACCCCACGTTTATCTAGTATCTCCAATTACAAATTTCATGAATGTCAACTATGTATATATGTAAACTGTATGGACTTAGCGATCGTTATCTCAAATATCAAACAAGTATCAGTCAGTGATTTCCCTTCTCTATGGCCAGTATCGTTCTTCTCGTGGGAAGCTTAATGTTACTACTCAGTTCAGCAGCTGCAGCTCACAGCAACGACACTGTGCCAGCAGTGTTTGTGTTTGGGGACTCTTTGGTTGATACAGGGAACAACAATTACATCCCAACCCTCATCCAGGCCAACTTCCCACCTAACGGCAGAGACTTCCCCGATCGAAAACCCACCGGTAGGTTCAGCAATGGCAGATGCGTCTCTGACTTCATAGGTACCCCCTCCCTACCTTCAACTCGATTTGTTGGACTGCAGTGCTTCATGATTTTATTAATAGAAGGAAAATGTTTAATGTTTCAGCTGAAGTCCTTGGTGTGAAAGGGATCCTGCCACCATACCTTGACCCTAGCTTGGACCTTCAAGAGCTACTTACTGGTGTCTGTTTCGCTTCTGCTGGCGCTGGTTACGACCCTCGCGAATCCCAATCAGCTGTAAATTATTCAAACTTTCTTAACTCCAACCCCTTTGGTTGACTTCTGTAACTTCTTAGTTGCTTTTGAAGCTGGCTTGAACAACTGTTTTTATTTTGGGGTGAGAAGAAGGCGATACCGATCATGGGACAGTTAGACATGTTCAGAGAATACATCAGGAAGATGAATTCAAGTGTTGGTGAAGAAAGAACAAGATCCATCATATCAGAAAGTGCATACATGACTTTCCTAGGAAGCAACGACATCACAAACCCTATCCCCGGTGCTTCCTATGACGAAGATTCGCACACCGATCTACTCATCCGTTACGCCCTGCATTTCCATCAGGTTTGTTCATGTTGCTCATATAAAAAAAAACATGCTTGTTTTCAAAGATTCGCACACCTATATATATATGTGATTCTAACACGAAAGAACATTCCGGCCGGTATGGAAATTAACAGCAACTCTATCAACTTGGAGCAAGGAGAATCGGGTTGCTGAACTTACCTGCTACAGGTTGTGTGCCGGGATTGAGAGTTATCGAAGGAGGAATACCGAGAGAATGTTCAGAAAGGATCAACAGACGCATCAGGCTTTTCAACTCCAAGCTGAGTTTTGCAGTTGAAAAGATGAACAAGGACTTTCCTGGTGCAAGGGTTGTGCTCTTTGACCTGTACAATCCTGTGCTTTCCCTCGTTCAAAATCCAGCTTCATATGGTAATCAATCAATCAAAAACCCAAAAAGGCAGCTTCATCTTGATGGAATTCAATGTCTTTTATGATGAAATATATGTCTTTGTGGTGTGTTTAATGGCTGCAGGGATTGAAGAGGTTAAGTTTGGATGTTGTGGCACAGGGAATCTTGAGGCAGGAGTGTTCTGTGCTGTTCCAGGGACTTGCAGTGATGCTTCAAAGTACTTGTTCTGGGACAGCTTCCATCCCTCTGAAAAAGCAGCTAAAATCATGACGTATCAAGCTCTCGCTCCAAATTTGAGTAAACTGTTTTACTAATTCAGGACATGAATCCGCTGTAGCAAATCGGCTAATGCCTACAACTTAAATTTCAAGTCATTCCCAGGTCCATAAAAGCCAACTTGTATAATTCTTTGTTGGACACCCTCTCCTTACAAGCTAACTTTTAAAAATGAGTTCTACTAAAGAGTTGTAACAATGTGACCTATTGAATAGCCATGAATTCTAATGTTACTGGTTTTGTGATCTTTGGGATCACTTCACCTCAAACGGCAAGACCATAATCACTTACATCTTTGAGAACAACAACTCTGATGGCGTCGTGGCTTGAAGGACGAACAACTCCATCCCTAAAACTATGCTGGCTTGAAATTGTTGATGTTGCCGTTGGAATCCTATTATGGTCTGATCTTAGTGGATGCTCTATCACCAGACTTGCTTGCCCATCACATGGTCACTCACTTAGGTTTGGTCTTCACTATCTTTTATCCCTCTCACGCGAGGTTTTTTATTGTATTTATGCCGATATGATGGAGTTGCGTTTCCACCGATTATTTTTCTATCAAATAAAAAAAAGCAACTATATATAAACGTTGTTATAAGCTCTGGAAGGTGACCGACCAAGTACCTCCACCCATTATTGCTTTGCAAGACAATGAAGTGGTTGTAACAAAGTCGACGTAGCATATCATCAGAAGAATTTATTGCCAAATCGTGCGAAAGCTGCATCTCTGAAACTTCCCCATTGTCACGTCTTGTCCATAAGTATGCAAATTCAAAGACTACTTCGCCACTCCGACGGATTCGGGGAAGATGACACGTGATAATTAATATTTGAAGATAAAACATGTGATAATTAATCAAAACAGAGAAAAGCTGGCATAATTCTACCATCCCACGCCTAAGCAAGCAAGTCTCCACACCAGATGCAAACTCTTTCCGTTTATTTATAAATTGAAACAACAAATTCTCAGTCTGCGAAAAGGATGCATTTTCTTCCAATGGCTGCTGGTACTTTTCTCCTTGTTGTTGCATTATTGATCAGTTCAGCTGCTGACATGACTGTTACAGCACAAAGCAGCAGTATTAATGGCGGAGCAACTGTGCCAGCAGTTTTTGTGTTTGGTGACTCTTTAGTCGACACTGGGAACAATAACTACATCCCAATCACCATTGCGAAGAGCAACTTCCCTCCTTACGGCAGAGACTTCACTGACGGATTCCCAACCGGAAGGTTCAGCAATGGAAGAAGTGTCTCTGACTTCATTGGTAACGAAAAAACAAAAAATTTACCCTTCATTTTTTGTCTCTTTTCAAGCGTCTCTGACTTCATTTTCTCCGCCAGCCCAAATCCTTGGAGTGAAAACGCTGCTGCCGCCGTATCTGGATCCTACGTTAGAGCTTGAACAACTGCTTACTGGTGTGTCTTTTGCTTCTTCTGGTGCTGGTTACGACCCTCGCACCTCCCAGTTAGCTGTAAGACAACTCTTTTAACACCATTTTCCCTTTTCTTCTTCTTCTTCTTGGAAACTAACTTGAGGCCTGTTTTTTTTTTACCATGATGAGAAAAGAATGCAATACAAATCACAGAACAGTTAGATTTCCTAGGAGACTACATCAAGAAGATGAATGCATCTATTGGGGAAGAAAGAACAGCATCTATTATATCCCAGAGTGCATACATAAGTGTAATAGGAAGCAATGATGTTTCCAATATGTACCCTCTGGTGCAGGATTTCTACGACGAGAATTCCTACACTGATCGGATGATCACCCTGGCTTTAGACTTTTATCAGGTTTGTTAACACAAAAGGTCTTTCTCAAGTTCATTTCATTATGAAGAACACGAAAGATATTCATTCTAACATGATTTAATAAAACAGCAATTGTATAAACTTGGAGCAAGGAGAATTGGGTTGCTAACCTTACCTCCAACAGGCTGTGCACCCGCCATTCGAATTCTCGATGGAGGACCGAATAGGCTTTGTTACGAAAGCCTGAACAGACGTGTCAGGCTTTTCAACTCCAAGCTGTCTTTGTTGGTTGATAAGTTGAATGCAGAGCTTCCAGGTGCCAACTTCGTGCTCTTTGACCTCTACAATCCTGTGATTTCCCTCATACAAAATCCTGCTCCATATGGTAAATTACATCTGCAAAACCAAACCCATCATTGTTTCTTCTTTCTCCTTCAAGCTGCAATTTGATGAAGTCTTTAAGATTCTGCTCCTCTGTGCTGTAGGGTTCAAAGAGGTCTCGAGAGGGTGCTGCGGAACTGGAAATATCGAGGTTGCAGTGCTGTGTGTACTTCCAGGCACTTGCCCTGACGCCTCCAAATACCTGTTCTGGGACAGTTATCATCCCACTGAAAGAGCATCGGGGATACTGGTACATCAAGTTCTTAGTCCAAAGTTGAGGAAACTGGTCGGATAAAGCCAGTTTAGCTGCAACTCACAGAATGAATATTCTTTTCTAGATTACAAATGTACAATAGTTTTCAATACAGATTTTGTTATGACTGAGAATGTGGCAGCCGTCGCCAGAAGAATGCATGAGAAAAGATTTGTGTGAAACATCAAGAAGCTGTATTTCGGAATTAGTTCAATTCTTAGGAAGAGATAAGAATGTACAAACTACTTAACTCCAAGATTCATACCATATTTCAGAAACCTTCAAAAGATCCATACCCTACTGATTTGGCTTACACAGCTAAAAACTTACTAACTTCACCCTCACTATAACTACATACAGACTTTAGAGAAACGAGCCAGACTATATACATGGACGAAACAAAGAAATGAAATATAACAGACTACCAAATCGAACAGAAATAACTGACTACAGAAGCTTATTTTGAGCAACGGCGTGGCACAGCTCATCCTCATAGAAGAGAACACGATTAGAAGCCAAAGACTTGCACATGGGTTTTGACAAAGCAGAAACCATAACACATCTTGGAGCGGGGAGAAAGGCGGGATCCTGGAACAGAACAGCTGCAGTCTGCTTTATATCTGCAATTTTGAGTTTAGAAGGTGGTCGAGGACCGTGTCTTGGTGCTTTTGGAGTATGTGGGCTCGGTATGAAGATGGCCTTTCCATCTCCCTTCCTGAAATTGTCTCTCAAGCATCTGAAGTTAGTAATTCTGAAGCGAAAATTATTCAACACATCACTGGAAAAAATAACAGCTTAGAGTATAGTCTGACTCACCCAACAAAAGGGCAGTTTTCTGTGGGGAGTGGTGTTATTGTTCTTAGCATCTCTTGTCTAGAACGATCTGGGGTGGTATAATCAAAATGGAACTGTCTTGCAATCACAGCCTGTCCAAAACCATTGCAAACTAAGTCAACTATGCCATCCTCACAAGTCACAATTGTTAACTCTGAACCATAAGGAGAGGACTTACAGCTTTTCGAATCCTATTGGAAACCTTGAAGACTGCACTAAGCTGGTCATGGTGCAGGTGACATAATACTTTAACCTGAATTACAACGAAAGCAGATACTAGTTATGGTGACATACCGGCCATTCTTAGAATGCAAGAAAAGATAAATGGATTGTTTGAAGGAGAGATCAGAACAGGTTAACAGATCATTATAGCAAGAAATAAATGCATTCATCTGTTACCAGAATCGGATAAACCTAACCCTCACTGCTAAACATACAAGAACTTTTTCGGTAGGTAGTAAACAAGACTAACTTCATCATCACCATAATGTAAAGAAAATATGCTCAACCATGACGTGATAAAATCTAAGGAAACGCATCACTCATCAAAACAAAATCCCCAAATGCCACCACATGCTATAAGCCCATTACACATCAGCACAAGAGATTAACAATTACCAGCAACTCCATGGGAAGAGACTCTAGCCTTGATTCAGATCCATCATATTCAGCTCGAGGAGTCTTAGGTGTTCTCATGAAGGGCTTCTGTTTAAGCAGATCCACAGGCGACTGGATTAATGGACTCTTCTCAAGCGGAGCAACTTTATTTTCAATCTTAACATCGTCTAATTTAGTGGTGCCAAACAAAGCAACCCTCTTTTTGCCCAGACCAGCGCATGACTTTCTCATTGATGCTTTGCTATTCCGCAGCTGAGCTAGCGCACCAGGTTTCAGGTACTTTCCAGTTGAACACCGCATTCGCCTTCTCTGCCTGGGTGTAATGGAGTCCCCATCTGTTGGAAACAGTTTCCCCATCACTTCAAAACTCCCCCGCTTTTCAAGTACACCACGAACCGAAACAAATTACCCCCAAATGTAACCAATCCCTAAAACCGCAACATTTTCAACTGCTTCCGTCAATCCGATACATTTCATCGAGAAGTCGAACTGAAAGTTTGCGAGCGAAAATACAAACCTTTTCCAAAATCAGTCCGATATCAACCACTTACAGCTTCAAATTGAGATCAACTGCGAGGTAAATCACTTCATCACGTCAAAATTAAGCGGTTAGTCGCCACATTCAACTGACTACAAGAATTATCCAAATGAAAACAAAACAGAAAAGATCATATCTTTGAATGGGTGTCTATTAGATGAGCAAACCTGGAGCGGCAAGAGAGACTTCCTAAATCCAGAAAGAGAGAGAGAGAGGAATGATGAATGACTTGGGGGGGAATGGCAGCTAGGGTTTTTGCTTTGATTTTGAATTGCTAGGAATGCCCGCCAAAATGTTCAGCAGAGAGAGGTTGAGAGGGAAAGCCCTTTTTGTTTTGGCGTTGGTTTCCGTAGATTCCGCGGCGTTGGTTTCGATGATAGTTATTATCTTCAACTTTTTCACGTAAAGTAACTTATTGTGTCAATAATTACTTTTTAATTATGGGTAATTAAATTAAATTAATTACTTACTAATTACTGTGAAGAGCTTTCTCAAGTCCACACAGACACAGAGGAATAAATCAGCGCGTGATTGCCGCAGCTATGGTCATGTGAAAATTTTGACTGCGAGCGCCTTTCATTTACTTCTCTTGAATCAAGTGGGCCCGCGGAGTCATCATATTGAATAACCGAATCCAATGCGGTCTAGCCCATTACTCGATAACTGGGCCATTAAGTCTAGTCGGATGGAAGCCCAATTAGTCACAAATTGATCGATTTGTCGGGTAGCTTTTTGATGGGTTGATGAATAATGATGATTAGAAATGATTGCATGCATGCAAATTGCAAAACCACAACCAAACTATCGCAAACTCAGCGGGGGTCAAAGGTCGAAAATGCCCCCTCACTCGATGTCTGTCTGTCGTAATATATTGGAATCCATTGTCTGTAATGTTACTTTGGTACCAGCATCAAATGTGAAGGAAACTACCAACTGCATGTGTACGTACGTACGTACGTAACTTTTGGTGAAGATTGTGGGACATGGTTTGATTTCAATGGAGCCTCAATATTGCAATAATTCTAACTTCCAAGTGCGTCGTCTGTGTATCTGTGTTCGTGGAGACTGGGCTATCGCTGTATGAACTACGCCCCTGGAGAAAATTCATTTGTTAACTCGAGTGGTCCAAAGTCCAAACCTTTGTAAATCGAACTTGGAGACCCCTGTTCTGTGCAGTTTTTCTTGTAATGGGAACTGCTTAGCCTGTTAGAGCATGTATGTGTCAAAATAGAGTCCAGTTATTTGTCGTGGCAAACAAAATCATGACAGAGGCAATTCTGTTATTTAAAAAAAAAACTTAAATCTAATTGAAACTTAAATTCTAAAATTCAAAATTGAAAAATTCAATACTCTAAACCCTAATCTAGAAATTTGTTTTTCTATACGAAAAGAAAGAGAAAATAATAAATTTACACCTAGTTTAAGTTGGTCTTTTTGTCCGTCAGATCTGATGTCCGAGATAGATGGTCCAGATTGTTCCTTGCCGCCACAAATAGACCCCTCTATTTGCTGCGGACCCGAACTCGTCAAAATAGTCATTGAAGTAGCGCAAACGTGAATCTAAAGTCAATATGTTTTAGTATTTTTTTGATATAGTTAGATAGCTCCCAACAGGGAGATCAAAATAGTAAGTAAGGAAATACAATTTAAGCATCGTTGTAAATTATGAGAATAGTTTCAATACAGTTTGAGAAATACCAAAGAGTTTTTTACACGCCATTAAGTGGGAAGCTCCACGAACAGACCGCGAGCCGAACAAGCTGCAAACGTGGAGCCGAGGAAAAGTAGTCACTAAGATCAGGATTACCTTTGAAGTGATGGCATCGCTAGCTCCACACTACGTGCTGAAATGAACAAATCGAAAAATAACCCACCTCAACAAATATTACCTTGATATCCATATATACCAGCCAAATACGTGTAAAAAATAACTAACGTAAACATCATCAACATCCAGAACTTTCAAAATATAAATGTCAATGAGGTTTTGATACGTTTAATAGTTTTCATTGATTTAATATGGTTAATTATTAGTACTTAAAGGCGTACATGTGGGTTGGTAGCAACTAGCAGGATAACTGAATATAACCTCTCACATGTGGAGTCCCTATTGGACCTAAAAATAACATTAAAATACGGCTGATTGGGAAAAGCCAGCGAGGGGTATTTTGGGGGGATGTGGCGAACAAATTAATAATAATAATAATAATAATAATAATAATAATAATAATAATAATAATAGCAGAAGAAGGACCACAGAATTAAACATGGGATTTGGCACACACATGGGTCGGGGTTCTTGCTAGGCTTTAGCCAGCCTTGGGTGACTTGGGATTCCGGCACTCAATTTGGTTGTTTATATGCCTACAATATTACTACCATTCATGTGACTCAGTGATCAGTGACTGAATACAAGTAGCTACGCTTGGGATCAATCACTGAACATTCGAACCTAACATCGATTCATTCTTCTGTTCATTGAGTACACATTTTAGTTAGGTGCAGCTAATTAACTATATTGATTGTCTTTTTGGGTAGATTTTAATATTTATAATTAATTATGTTTGGGAAGAAAGATGGAAAGTTGAGTTGAGGTTGGAAGATCTTGCGTGAAAAAAGGTTAAGTATAGATGAAGTAGTATACGCTATGAGTATGTAGCACATAACCTAATAGAGAACCCACTTCCTTGAATGAATGGGAAATGTCAATGGCAAGCTAGCTAGCTATATAATATGGCACAATATGTTAATTAATTTTACAAGTCTCTCAACAACTCGAGTTATTGGGATGTAACGGTTTTTTATATGGTATCGAAATTTTAAAAGATCAAGAGGTCTCCATTTTGAATCCAGTAGCTCTTGTTACGTACACATGACTTATCGCGTGGAATTATGTAAACCGCAACTCTCTTAGAGTTTATGTTTGAAAGGATGTGTTAATCAATACTATATATATATAACCTATACAAATCCTCTTTCAACAATAATTCGAAACGAACAAAATTAAAAAGGCTAATTAAAGGAGGATACGGATCTTCCAGCTGGAGCTACTTCCTCTTAATTACTATTGAAGTTATCAACACTGAATTCCAAACAAACAAACCACCCCTTAACACCATTGATAACAGTTTCGAGACACCTCGTGACTGACTCACTGACTGACTCACTATTCCATTACCCTACCCCTCCACTACTGGTCCACTGCCAGAACAAAGTGGAGGAGGCAATCCTCGTAAATAGATAATCGTCAACAAGGCTACTTCCGTCATTTTACACACAGACCAACACCACTCTGTTTTTCTGGTAATACCACTCTGCACAGTGCCAAAATCCATGCTTCTGTCCACGGCTGTGAACGTCGACACGACGCCAGTAGGATCGGATAAACTTCCTTCCTTCCTTCCTTCTTCTTCACCGAATGGACTCTTTCCCATACAGAAATAAGACAAAATAGAGTTTAAGTGAGAGAAAATACAGTGTGGGATTCAGCATTATTTTCCTTCTTCTTCTTCTTCTTCTCTCTAACTCTGCCGGATCTTCTTCCTCTGAATTCCCATTTCACGGAGGAGATCAGGAGATTCGTGTTAGTTCAGACGTCTCTGTTCCGTCTTCCTTTTCCCACTAAGCAATGCCTTCCTTCTCTCTCTATATCTATCTCTGTAACTTCAACAATTAAATAAACGAGTTGAACACTGTGCAGCCGTATTTTCTTGGAGGGAAGGTAAACAAGAGTCAATTCTACTCAATTTTCACCTTTTCCTTCTTTTCTCTTGGTGATTGATTGCAGTACCCATTTATGCTCCATTGCTCTTCCCCTGCTTTTTTGAAGTAAAGTTTCTTGTTGCCCCCTTCTAATTATGGTGGGTTGGTGTCAGGTTGAGCTTTGCAGAACTCCGGCGACGCATACATTGATCAAACAAAAACAGTCAGTCCAATTTTTTTTAATGGTGGGTTTGACTACAATTTCCAGGGCTCTGAATCAAATCTACCTTTTGCTTTTCTGGGTTTTCTTCTGTGGTCTTTGCAAAATTGAGCAAGAAGATCGCAATTCTCATCCATTGCTGTTTTTTCCCCTTCTCTCAACTGTTTCTGCTTTCTTTGGTGGTTCTGTTGCAGCTAAAAGCTCCAAGCCTGGAAATGTGTTCAGATCAGATTACCTTGTCAATTTCACTTCTTTTCTTACTCTAATGGGGAATGTAACAGCTGAGGAAGCTACCTCAAGATTCCAACCTTTCCATTTATGTTAACCTGTTTTACTTAGACGTCAAGAGGTAAGAACACAAATCCACACTCTTCTTTCCCCTAAAAATCTCTTCTTGCACATTTTGTGTTTGATTTCGTCTGTTTTCCTGGAGCAGGTTTAGTTTGTTTACCGTTGGGGAAAGAAAGATGTCAGGTTGGGGTAATTTCGGGGAGATTGCAAATGTGGCACAAATCACTGGCCTTGATGCAGTGCGGCTAATTGGCTTGATAGTGAAAGCGGCGAGCACTGCAAGAATGCATAAGAAGAACTGCAGGCAGTTTGCTCAGCATCTCAAGTTGATTGGGGGTTTATTGGAGCAACTTAAGATCTCAGAGCTCAAGAAGTACCCTGTGACAAGGGAGCCGCTTGAACAGCTTGAAGATGCACTGAGGAGGTCTTACATTTTGGTGAATAGCTGCCAGGATAAAAGCTATCTCTACTTGCTTGCTATGGGATGGAACATTGTCTACCAATTTCGGAAAGCACAGAACGAGATCGATCGCTACTTGAGGCTCATTCCTCTCATCACGCTGGTCGACAACACTCGAATCAGGGTACATTGTTGTTTCAGATTCTTTGTTTTCTTATATATGATGTTGGTAACGCAATGCTCGAGCCTATGAATTAGGATGGTAGTTGTTTGTATCTTATTCGGATAATTCTCCATTCTGTGTAGTTAGTTTTTGGTTTAGGTTCTTGGATAATCCCATGAGTAATGTTCATGAATACAATAAAAACCAATCTGAACTCTCTCCCAACAACTCGAATCATTGGGATGCAGCGGTTCATGACAGTAACATGTGTCATGATGAGTTGTGTTATTTATAATGCAGGAGAGACTAGAAGACATCGAGAGGGATCAACGCGAGTACACGTTGGATGAAGAGGACAGAAAGGTTCAAGATTTCATCTTGAAATCAGAATCTGTGAAAGATCAAACTGCAGTGTTGAAGAAAACGCTTACGAGTTCGTATCCGAACATGTGTTTCAATGAAGCTCTGCAAAAGGAAAGCGAGAAGCTACAGATGGAGCTACAAATGTCACAAGCAAATATGGATGTCAACCAATGTGAGGTTATCCAACACCTGCTGGAAGTTACAGAAACTGCAGCAGCAAATGTTCCCCCGGAGAAGAGTTCTCCTAAGAAGGCTTCAAAGAGATTGGAGCCTAATTTATCAGACGTGAGTGAAAAGGAACGTACATTTGATCACAGCTATCCGAGCAAAAAAGATTCTCGTGCCGCCTCAAGGTTAGTCTCTTTCTGATATAGGAGCTGAATGCTTAAGTTTGTATCTGAAGATGCTTTAACCAAACTTTGTGTAGAAAAGAGACCAAAACTCTACCCCAAACTTATGCAACCTCAGCTGAAGTTCAGAAATCTGAAACTAGTCTTTTCTCTGCAGAAACACCTCCTCAGTTTCTTCAGGGCATGATTTGCTGACAAGAAGAGGTTCTACTTCTAGTCACGATGAAGAATGGCACACTGATTTGCTTGGTTGTTGTTCGGAACCTCTACTATGTAGGTCTTTATGCGTTGTTTAATAGTTTTGTTATTTTCAGCATCAGTTTTCATGTCTGAATTCATGGCAGTAGCATGCATTCTTGTTATAGCAGCGAGATCTGTCCCTTTTTCTGTTCTTTTAGCAACTCAGAAATATGCACTTTAAGCCATTTTAACTTGCAGAGCATGTTTCTTGAGCCGCAGGTATCAGAATTAGACCTTAAAATTGGTAAATGAAAATTGGACCGTCTGGTAAGTTGATACTCACATCTCACCCTTTTCATCTGCAGGTATAAAGACACTCTTTTATCCTTGTGGCACATTCTCGAGGATCGCCACTGCAGCATCAAACAGGCACATGTGTAAGTGGCTAGCTTGGCTTTCGTTACCTGCTACCCTTGAATCTGCAAATAGTGAAACTTTGTGATCTATTGTGCTTCTGCAGCTTCAGGAGAAGCATGCAACGAATTGATGGCATATTCATTAATACTTTCGTGTTGCTGTTACACCTGTTGCATGAGAAGGAAGCTCCGCAACATATTTAACATCTCTGTAATGCCCTCCCCCGCTACTTACTTGTTGTCCAAGTTTGACAAGGTTGCATAAGCTTATGCTTTACTGGCATGATTGTGTTCCATTGTGATTCTTCAGGGAGGCTTGGTCGATGATTTTCTATCACATTTGATGTGCTGTTGCTGTGCTCTAGTCCAAGAATGGCGAGAAGTTGAGATTCGAGGGGCTTACGGTACGTATTTTCCTACAGAATTATCAAGAATGGCGAGAAGTAGGTTGAATTTTGACATGGTGAACTTCTGTGCAGGTCCTCAGAAGACAAAAACAAGCCCACCAGTGTCACAGTCGATGGAGTCCTAAGGTGGTAAGCACTGTTTGGTTGCTTGTATCAGTGGTGTCCATATATATAGCATGAAAGCTAAAACATAACATAGGTAATGAATGGGCTGCTATTTACAGAAAATTAACCGGTGGGGGATATCTTGTTTTTTTCGTTTCTCTTTAGTCCATTTCGGAAGCAGCAGGGTTTGATTGTAAGAGTCTTAATCTGGGTGTAAAGTAGCTGTAAGAAACACTTTTTAACTTCCAGCACATATTGTATAATGAAATAGAAGTTGTGTGAACCATGTTCATTCTATATCTTAATTTAAGCCATGTTTAACAAACACAGTATGGATCTGTTTGATACTGGTTGTAACCACATCCCTTCACAGCTTCAATGAGTCGCTCAAACCACAAGGCCTGGCCAATTCGACAAGTTAGAATGCCGAATCATGCAGTTTGCCCGGACGGTTCAACTAGCTCGACAAACGGCAAGTTGACCAATAGACCTGCTACCACTCACCATGATGGGACATGTCCGTCCAGTCCACTATGTTAGGGGTCATTCAACCCCATCAGTTGATAGGGACACTTCGTACCGAGTACAGGTCGCCTCCCCATTCTTTAGGCCTAGATAATATTTTTCCCTACTCACCAGTCGCATGGCTCTATAAAAGGCTCGATTGGGATCTTGAGATGTTTTACCCGACTGATTTAACAACCGATACAAAAGAAGAACGATATTTACAATCATAACATTCTAAATGCCAAATGTTTAATAAATCCCAAGAATTTCAAGAGATGCTTTTCTTCCATCTACAACCAATTATGAAATAAATTAAAGCATTAACGCTTACAAAAAGCCCTATCTATTTTAGGCTCCCTTCCCTGAATAGAAGAAAGAAGAGAAACAGAAAAGAAAAATGGTGAGGTTGGGGAAGGCGATGCTGAAAGAAGCTGCTAATGGAATCGGCAAAACACTTTCCGAAGCTCTAGTCTGCCCACTCTCCAAGCAACCCTTAAGGTCACAGTCGTTAGTATCTCCTTTTACTCCTTCCCTCGCCCTTTTTCTGGGTTTTTTTTTATTTAAATCGAACCAAAAGCTCTCGTCTTTCTTCCAGGTACTGCAAGGAAACCAATTCCCTAATCAGCGATTCCATTGGCGTCTCTTTTCCTGTGAGTTCCCATCCAAAAATTGCTTATTTCCTTTTTGCGCCTTGTAATTCTGTCTCACCGAATTCGAGTCCCAATTGAGAGAGAATCTATTGTATCTCCAATTCCGTGATGCAAGTTTGCGTTTTGTTTGATTGTAGATAAAGGATGGGATCCCTTGCTTGGTACCTCGAGATGGCAAGATACTTGAAGCTGCCGATGATAACCATGGGGATCCAGCTACAACTCATTGACTACCGGTTCAATCCAATTGATGACTATTTCTATGGAAAATAGCAAAACTTTGTCTGATTCATTCAGTTGTCCCTCTCAATTTCTGCTTTCAAATCAAAAGATAAATGCAATGCAAGCCAGAATCTTGTGTTTGTTATATACCTAATCAGACTGTTGGTTGTAGTACATACCTGCAGAAATAGTGCTTGTAATTGAGGATTAGTCATTAGATGCTTCATACTTTCTTGGAGAGGTCTACTGTCATTTTGCATAGACGATAACTGTATTAGATATGAAGGAACATATGAAGCTAACAACATTTTGAAGGAACAGTCATATGTTGTTAAGCACTTAAGCTGCAACAAACCGCTTATTATTTGTCAAGTCATGGTTGCTCTACAAATCTAATTAGAATCTGTGTCCTAAATCTAGGCTCTCCATGCGATGAGAAAGCAAAATTTGAGAGGATATGAAGTAGAAGAATAAAGAATTTCTCAGAGAAGTTGGTGATATCTGGGGTTTCTTCTTTCCAGACCGCTGATATCAAAGTTCGGCGTGTCTTTATGTTGCCAGGCAAAAAAAGAGAGAGGAAAAAGAATTCCATTGCCGGGAATCGAACCCGGGTCTCCTGGGTGAAAGCCAGATATCCTAACCGCTGGACGACAATGGAATGTTGGTAGTTATGGTGGAACGAAAAATTAAAATACTGATATCCAAAGTGGTTCCAATATGAATCTAAACATACTATTTCGAAGAGAGCTCGATTTATTTCCTTTTTAAAAATTATAAACTCCATTTATTTCCTTTTAAAAAGTTATAAACTCCATTTATTTTCTTTTTAAAAGTTATAAACTCTATTTATTTCCTTTTTAAAAGTTATAAACTCCATTTATTTCGAAGAGAGCTCTCTCCAATAGTTAAATTTATATTTTATCTTTTATTTTTGGGAAACTAGCGCAAAAACGCTTATATATTAATCAAAATATTACGAAATTTTGATAGATCTATAACATCATATAAAAAGTGTGAAGCACAAATTTTATCTTCTTCGATCTCAACTTAGTTGTTTGTTTAACCTCTCGTCTTCGGAACAAAAACGTTGATTGGGTGGCTAAGTCTACCCAATATTGTCTATATGAAGTACTATGCAATGCTTGCCGATAATGGAAGGCTTGTTAAGGTTTCACTATCGTCCCCCCATCGAACTCACACAATCTAACTTTGTATACTACGATGATGTTTTTAGTATCATTATCTAAATTTAAATTAATTTAAGTTATCCAAACGGATTAATCCGCATATCCTAACTCTTCTTTTTATCTTTTTTTTTTTCGAGCCCTTTTGTAACTCCTCAAAACCTTTATATTTCCTCTATCCATTTTGATTTTATTTACTTTTGCATTTTTTTATAGATTGATTTCTCAAAACAATTAATCAATTATACAAATGAACTAGTCATATAAAAGGAGTTAATTCAGTCAATTCAACCTAAAAATATCATGCTAATAATCACCAAACATCATCGGAAGTTGGCGACAGAAAGCTAACTAGTTGTCCTACTAATTAATTAACTAAGAAATGTTTAATCAAATTCATTATGGTAATGATGGGAGGGTAGGAAATTAAGAAAAGGAGAAACACTTTTTAAAAGGAACAGAGTGGACCCTAAAAGACCAACAAGATAAGGAGAGAGCCCGCAACTGTGCTAGTGTGTAAATTGGAGATGACTTTGTGGTTTGGCAACCAGGCTACGGTTCCGAGAGTCGGTTTCGAGAGATCACCTAGAGAGATCGTAGTTGTTGGATTAGATATTTTTTGGGTCAATTGAAAATGAGTTAAACGAATTGACTTGAATGAGGGTAGTTTTGAAACCAAAAAAATTGGAAAAAATCACATTAGCGTGATCATTGTACGGCCTCGTTATGTCGTTACGTACGGAAGCAGCAGTCCTCGGGGGTGGTTGAAATTATAACGTTTGGGAGCATTGATGATATTAATCACTTGGGAGTACCGAAAACCAGCAATACTAACTAACAAACTCCCAATGACTAAAATTGTGGTCTGGTTGGTGGCTCGACACCGAAACCCTAAAGAACCCACCGAAACAAGTAAAAAGCAACCTGGAAAAAGAGCGAGCATGGCATCCCATAGCTTTATGACAACCAAGTATAGTACATTCGGTCCCGTTACACTCCCTTACAGCCCACATTCAAAGCAACAACGTAACACAGCCAGCCAAGTTAAAGGTATGGAAAAAGACCCACCACCAGTTTCTCCAACCAGTGAAACCACCCCTTTTGTTTTTCACTCATTCAGCATCAGCAACCCTTTAACAGCAACAAAATAATAATAACAATGTTACCCCAGGCCCAGCAGCAGTGAATTGCTCCAAAACCATTGGAACACAAATACAAACACACAAATGTACAAAATTTGCTGCTTCCTTGTTTCTTTCCATCTAAGAACCAGCAGGAATCATCGAACACCCCAAAAGCAGGCAGCAACAGCAGCAGCTATTTCCCAATTCTGGAAAAAACCCATTCATCAGCAGCAAAATCCCACTCCCACATCCTAGTATATATGTTTCCTAGTTTGGGAATTGCAGACGCAGACAGCTCCCCGCCATTCTACATTAAACAATTCAAAATAGAAAAAAAAAACCTGTCTTTTTTCTTCCTGGTTTTCCCCTAAAGGTCAAAAGATTTGATTTTTGGGGTTATTTTAATAGAGAGCATTGAGACTGATGGCTTGCTGTTTCCCCCTTTTTGGGTTACTAACTAGAGGAAAACAGAATCTATCTCTTATTATTCTTCCCGACTCTTGGCAATCTCAGAATGTTGACGTCCGGAATAGAGTGGTCTTTTTGCCAACCTGAGCCGCTGCTGCAGCCAACCGCAACTGCAAACATTACAAACCAAACATATAAAAAAAACACACCCCATAATGTTTCAACAGAGTATGTGTTTTTCCAATTAATTAATTACCTCTTCTTGTTGCTTCTTCAGCTTCGCATTTTCTGTCATGAGATGCTGAACTTCCAGCTCCAATTCATTGGTGTACGCCTGAAGTGAAAAAAGGAGGAACATTCTAAATAAAAAACTTGAATTGAACTAGATAGAGAGAGAAAGAGAGAGAAGTTTGCCTGTTTGCGAGCTCTGGATCTAGCGGCAGACTCACGGTTCTTGATCATCCGCTTGTGACGACGATCTCCTTCTCCTCCTCCTCCACCACCGGCGCTGCTGTCATCGGATTCCTGAACCCTTTTCTTCTGGAAAGGCGGGAGAGGAAGAAGCCCTCCTGCTGCAGCAGAGGAATCCAGACCGTCATATTGCTGACCGTGGAAAGAGAAGTCATTGGAACCCAACTGCCTAAATGGGTCGAGTCGTGGCTGTTGGTGGTGGATGTCTTTGACGGCGGAGTCGTTCTGAAGGAAATCGAATCCGCCGGGGCTGGAGTTTAGGCTGAGGAGAGTGACGTGGGGAGGCAGAGGAGATGCTCTGGCTCCGCTGCCGCCGCGGGAGGCAGCAGCGGCGGCGGAGGGTATTCGGGGAGGTGGGTCTTGGTCAAATGGGCGAGAGAAGAAGTCCTGGAAGATAAAGTTTGGATTTTGATGGTGGTGGTGGTGGTGGTGAGGTCTGGTCGGAGGGGTGAGGGAGATGAGGTCATGATCGCCGCCGGGAGTATGGCAGTGGTCTTGGAGGGAGGACAAGTTAATGTCTTTCCAAACTTCTTCCATGGTTTTGGACTTCGTGTTTGGGGTGTTGGTTTGGGGGTAAAATGTTAGGGAGGAGGGAGTATTATGGTGGTCTGAGGAAGTGGAGGATGATGATGCGGCGGCAATGTGGTGGTGGTGGTGACGGCGGTTTTCGTCGCCGGAGGTGGAAGATGATGACAACATTGGGGGGTGGAGGGGGGTAGATATGGGTGAGAGTGAAGAGATGAAGTGTGGTGAATGGTGAACTAGCTAGGGAGTGGTGTGTTATGTTTTTGGGTTTAAGAAGGAAGGACAATTTTTTGATTTGTCTATTAGCTGCTGATGCTGCTATTTGGGGTATTGAAGATGTGATGTGATGTTGATGGAGATATGTGTGTGGGTCTATGCATGGTCCAATGTCCACTTTAAATTCATACTTCTACAGTAATACATTGTAATCGCTTTTAAAACGATTTTTAAAATGTAATTTACGTACGGTATTGTTATTTTCAATTCATGAAGACAAGTTATAGACGCGAGGGCTAGGGCTTTCTTCTACTCTTTTAGCTCTTGTGTTCTAAAACTCGTGCTATCTTCGTGATCTCTCTGTTTGCTCGGATTCATCATATATAGCTTCACTTCAAAAGTGGAAACATAATAAGGACTTCCATTTCCCGCCATATATAAAGACTTTCATTTTTCAGCACTCAAACACAACCCGAATTTAATCACTCTTGATCGGACTCTGGAGACTTCATTGAAGCCAGTCACCTCCTGCTCACCTCCTGCTCTCTCGGTTGGGAACAAGGTAATTTTGAAAAAGAAAACATTTCAAACAAGGATCGGAACGAATCTCCGTTCGTATCTCCTTTTTCCTTGCTTGGTCCAATTTCTAGCTACGAGGACGAATAAGGTGTATTAATTAATTGTTTCACATTTTGATTAGAAACCATTAAACCGTCACATCATTAGTTGTCCTTTTTTTATATGGAGATGCTTATTTATAATCATGCCCTATGAAATCTTAAATATCATTGATAGGAGGTGTTCAAATATGAGTTGATGACAAATCAAAACCATCAAACCTTGAACCATTAATCTTATCAGTTCAATTTCCAATTCGATTTTTATAACTTTGCTAACAATGTGACTCTTTTGCGGTGTCAAAACTCAAAATATACACAGTACTTGGAGATGAGTCGAAGCTAAAGGGACCAGGGTGGAATCATAAATGTTTTTTGGTACATATAATAATTTGCCTATTTACCATTATAATTAAGTATGGTGTGGAACGAAAGAAGACAAAAAAACCAACATCTCTCTCTTGTAAATAAATATACAACTAATTCTAGCACATTTCTATACTTCAAATCAAACTGATTTTTTTATAATAGTTGGTCGTCAAAATTTAATATGAAATAACGAATTTGGACTGAACTTGAACCAAATAATGAAATGGCAAAAACTATATCGTGATGTACACCAGTGAAAACGGTGCAGGCACTCTACAGGTTTTGAAAAATATAATGTTACCTAACGCGGCGCTCAACAATAATATTACAAATTAACAGTCACACGATTCAAAATCGAGTTTTAAAAAAGAGAACCATATTAATTAAGAAAATATTTACAACTCAATAGGTTATGTGTGGTTTAATCTCTTCGGAATAAAGTAACAAAACAATAAAAGCGTTCCGCAAAACAATCACTCTCATACAACCAATTCAAGCGTAACATTACAAAGAGCACACCCGATTTAACAACTATATAGAGATCTAAATCTTTTGCAAACTCTACCACTTGGAGTTAGTGATTGGTTATATAGGATGGATGGATGGAATAGAATCTAAGGTGCCAGGGGTGGGGTTAACGTGTCAAAGGCCAGGAAGAGAATAAGTAAATGAGATTTTGTGTACGTAGAAGCATAGCAGCAGCAAAGATACTATTGGGAAAGCAAGTGTTGCATCGGGGTTTCATCTCTCTCATGTATATATGCAGAAAACTGCAGCAAGCCATCAAGCCAGCAAGCAAGCAAGCAAGCTAATCTATCATCCATCAGCTTTCAGTTGACAGATTTCCCCCCTGTAGCCTTAAGATTTCAGATGCTGATTGCCTGATTCCACAATAATAAGGCTAATTTGCGGAAACAAGGAAGAAAAATCTGCACTTTATGTTCTGTTATTGCCAACAAAGTCTTGAACAGAGGCCACCGTCATTATTCATTAGTTAGTCCAGTTTAGTCTGCTCAGTTTGTTGGTCGTACTTTCTATGTTATAAGTAAATATGTGAAAACAGAGAGACAGCTGTAAGCAAGCATGCAGCACGTACTACTACTGCAATATATATATTGCTCTCTGCCCTAAATCCAGCTCAATCCAATCCTTACGGTTTCTTCTTTCTTTCTCTGTTAAAGGGTACCTTATAATCAGTACTAGCTAGTACTACCAGCTTGCTTGTTGTTTCTATAATTTCCATCCTTATTCCCAATCTGCCCTTTTGCACAGTACTACAATTCATCCAAGCTAAGTATCAATAGCTAGCCCACATGGCTTTCCGTGAGACGCAGTTTTACCAATTATATGCATGCATATAGAGAGCTTCATGTTTCCAGTAAAGGGTTGATACCAGTTTTGGAGGGAGGATGAACACAGAGAAAGTCAAAGATGGTAACTTTATGTAATAAAAATAGCTAAAAATACATACATTTTGATTACACCTAGCAGTGGCAGACAGTAGGTGATAGATGGATGGATAGATTGAGAGGGGTAAGTAAATAAGAGTGGCAATTGGTGTTGCTGATTTGGACCCAACACAGACCGAAATTGTTGTAGTACCTTATGGCAAAAGTGGCAGCAACCCAAACCCAACTTTCAATGTGTAATAATAATAATAAGAGAGACAACACCACCATGATGATGATGAGTCATCACCACCCCCAGAAGAGAAAGAAGCCATCAATAATTTCTACCACTCAGGAGAACCCAGCCAGAGATTCTGATTCTCAGAAGTCAGAGACAGAGTGGGGAGGAAATTTCATTACATTTGGGTCAATGTATGTATGCAACAGTTATTAACCGTTGGGTAGTAGAGTGTTGTGCAGAAGAAGGTACAAATCTATCTAGGCTGTTTCACATCAAGACCAACAAAAGAAGAGAACAAAAGTAAAAGTTGCTTGCACTGGTTGGGTCACCCACCAAAGCTAACTAAATTTAAGCCAACCACAAGTACTCTTCTTTCCCACTACTACTGTACTGCTACATGCTAACCATTCTAGTCCCATATATGGGTTGCTGGTACAATATTCCAAATATTGTCTTGTTACTTCTCCTCCTGAGTGTTCATTTTGATCATGGTTTTTATTAGGCATGCTCTATTGACATACTCTTCTCGTATGGGATCGTAATTTGGTTTGGCAAATGGGAAAAAATGAGATTCCGATAAAGTAGAGAGCAAATTTTTTTGTCATCATATCTAAGTTTCATCCAACTTTTTACCGACCAAATCAAACTCATAATGAAAAGTGTTGGTTGGTTTTGTCTCAGTCTAACGTATATGATCGTATCAAATTGTCATGATAATTTCTCCCAAATATGTAGTAGCTGTAAAACAATAAGGTCCTGGGCCAGAATCATCGTTTTCCCCTTCGTGTAGGGCTCGGTTGTCCCCTTCGTGTAGGACAACCCTAGGGTTTTCTCGCTCCAAGCTCTGCCACTCACATCTTGTCGCTCAAACCACCCTCCTTACACCAGCTACAACCTATCACCGCACATCATAGCCTCAATCAACAAACCACCCTCGAAACCCCCAAGTACCGTCCTAACCACCGCCGTCACCTCCACCCATCAGTGGCAATAGCGAACCACCGGCCACCCCTGCAACTGCTGCAACAACCCGCCCTTCCCAACTCGCTCCCAAAACAAGGCCCTATGTCCGAAAGGAAACCACATCGACGAGAAGCCAACCTCGGGGTGCATCCACTTCCACACCGCCGGTCACAAATCGCTTTGCCCAACTTAACCTATCTGAGACGCCAATCCCGACGTTAGCATTGGTGGACCTCCTCGACGAACCCCCAGCTTGGAACTATGATTTCTGCATCGTAGGTAACTTTCTGACAAAGAAAGCCATGAACCTTCAAGCGGTTCGTCGTACCATGCCTACGATATGGCAGCCGGAGCTGGGTGTGGAAATCGACACGCTTGAATGGAAACGATTTGTAATGGAAGGCGGCCCGTGGAGAAAATAGCGGCAATTAACGTCCCTATCGAACAAATGAATGAGAAAACACAAAGCCATTGATTCAAAGGGATAATTTAGGTCAATTAACCCATGACTCCACTTCCAGACAATGAGTAGTGTACAATGTAAACTAGATGACATATCATCTACATTGGAATTTAACACTTGTCGGAATAAATCGATTCGGTCAATGTGAAACAGTTTATTAAAAATAAACACTATATTAGTGTTCATAGTATTATTAAACTTTTTGCTGGATGGTTAATTAAATTATTTGTTGCTAGATTAGATACGATATAAAAGATTTCTCCTTTAAACAAATTAATTTAAATTCTCTCTAAATCACGAATTCATAAGGTTATATGTCAATATATCAAGCTAAATGGTAAATCATGAATCTCAAGTGTTGACCAAGTTTTGCTCTATTTATTTTTTTACCCAGATCCACTCCCAAAATCCACTCTGGGCCAAGCAAAACCTTCTTCAATTTTGGCCTTGGCATCAGTAGCACCACCACAACTCTCCACAAAAAAATGCAAGGACAGAACCCATTTCATCAACCAGTACTCATACCCGTTCTGTATTTACTCTGCCTGAATCAGAGGATCAGATCACATTCATCGATCGCATCACTCTTGTCTACAAACGTACAATTTGAAGTCTCTTGTGGATAGAAGAATCTCAGAAAGAATCCCAGAAAGATGCATCGTTGTCATCAGGGAGTGAAGAAGAACAAAAGAAGCGGGCTTGGGGAATCATTCTCAGAAGAAAGCAGCAGCAGCAGCAAGAATATTAGCAACAGATCATCATATCCACTCTGCCCAAAACCTCGCCGCATCCAACCAGCTTCTGCGATGCCGGACTTGCTCAACCCACTTCCTTCTTGTTCCAAACATAAGTCTGATAAGTACGTCGGAATCCTTAGCCTCATTCCTGATAGCAACAGCAACAACAAGGTACCTCCTCCGCTTAATTAATTACACTTTGTGCCCTTTTCGCGGTTTGTTTTGTTCATTGAGTCAGATTCTGGAGCCACGGACATTGCTTCCTGCATTCGTTTTAGGAACAATCTGTATCATTCAATTTCTACATGTTTTAAGGGTCAAAATTAATAAGAGGCAATATAATTATGCTTTTTAAAATATTGTTATTGGACTAGAATCAAGCCAGGTCTGATCACTGGACCAGTGTTTCATGATCAATTTTATAACGATTTCGATCTCTACTGACAAATTTTTTCACACCTACATGATTACCGTCGTCGTCTCTACGTTTCATGATTTATATTTTTATTTTTTCTTAAAAAAATTTCCAACGAGCCGATGACTGGGCGTACAACTTTGTACGGAGAATTAAACTGATCATGCAAATGTGTATATGTATAAAAGCGTATATTCATTTATATGGATTTTATACAAAATGTAATACTAAATAATTTATTAAAGAATCATACTAAGTAGTATAATACTTAATACCATATTTAATATACACATTTTTATCGCTGTAAACCACATTTTTTTCCAATAGTTGAAATTTGTGCCAGTTATTTTAGATCGAATCTAGAAGCTATTTCTCTAGCTCCAGATCCGGACTCTTTGTTAATTAAATATTTGCAGAAAGGGGAAAGATCAGAGGTATGCAGCTGTTGTTGGTCGTGTGGCTATTCAGGGTCGCCGCCGGGGAGGACGGAGAATCCGTTGGTTCGGGACGTACGGTTCATTAAGGAGCAGATGGATCATCTCATTTCCTCCCATATCTCCGATCAATTCGCCTTTGCCGCCTCCACCACCTCTGCATGCAGCAACCCATGTTTAATAAGTCATCAATGAACGAACGTAACCATGTCGTGTTTCTCAATGTTATTTCTCTGATGATCACCATATATCTCTCAAACCAGACTTCTTTTGATTTGTGGTATGTTGTATTTTATGGTCTTTTTGTTTATTTTTTTCTAATGTAAAGAAGAAGACGACCACACTGAATACAGAGAAACTCATGTAAATAATGGATAGAAATTTGAAATAATAGCTTTAGCTTACGTTACTCAGTTTGGTTTTTCGATTTCCATGGAGAGTTTGTTCTCTTCTGGGTTTCAAGTTTATATATGAATCGACAAGATTCATCAACAATCCAGCCCAAAATATACTGTGTTGAAATCTTTCTTTTTTCACATTGGAGAAGATGGACTGATAGATACAAAGAAGCATCAAAGTGCCCCATTATATCGGCCTCGACCTCTATTTTTTTCATATATCTGTTTCTGTTTTTGCTCAACCTTTTCTATTTAGGAGTTTGGGGAAAGAAACCTAGAAACCCAAATCAGAAATTTAAAGACGACGATGAAGATGAGAGAAATGGGAAGGGGGGGGGGGGGGGGGGGGGGGGGGAGGAAGCAGAGGATTGAGAGTTAAAGAAGAAGGGGAAAGATGGGGAAAGATCTCTAGTCTTTTTTTAGGGTGGAGGAGAGAGGCAAAGGAGACCGGAGGAAGTTCGGCGGCGGATTCCCCCACGCGTCTCAAGGACGCGCCTCCAGGTGATAAGAACAGAGCTGCGGTTGAGGTGATGATGATGGCGACGGGGATCGACGGTGGAGAATGCCATTCTTTTGGTGGGAAATTACAGCAATGTGAAGCGGAGGGAAGACGGGGGATGGAGGAAGTGGGAGAGAGAGAGAGAGAGAGAGAGAGAGAGAGAGAGAGAGAGAGAGAGAAAGGGCGGTGGTGAAGTTGGGAGTAGCGGCGGCGGTTGAAATGATGATGATGGTAGCGGGTGAGTGAGGTTGAAGAAAGGGGAAATTAGGGTGAATGAATGGGGCAATTGAGCTCTTAATATTTTTATGTTTATTTCAATGTATTATTAGAAGAAAATGCCACATACATTGCCAACTGGACTGGTCGGTACAGTCAGCAAACTTTATTAATGTCACATAAGCAGATTAACGTCGAAAGTTAATGGCGTGTTATATTCGTAAAAGACTTCATTAACTCGTGACATCTACTAAATTACACATAGGTCGTGTATATATTGGTAAAAGGCCGATACTTTGTGACATTTTGGGTCATTTTTTCTTTTCAAAATATTACGAGAAGCTTCATTAAAATGCAAACATTGATAATTAGCTCGGAGAATTATGTCACCCTAAACAGGCAAAGTTAAGGAAAAACGAGCGACGAGCAAGTTCATGGGTCGCACGATTTTTACACTTTCTAGCAAACACCACCTTCCACAAGGGGTTACAAAAAAGAAACAATTGTTATTTGCGAACAAGCTAGCCTACCCTTTTTTATAACATCGGGGACGGTAGAAGCAATGACTTGACAAGCAGACAAACAATCTGTTTCGAAGATAATCTTGGTGAACCCAAGACCAGCTGTCCACTCCATGACCGCGAGGATCGCCTCGAGCTCAGCTGCACAAGAGAGTGAGCAAGGAACGGGTCGAGAAGGGTTAACATCGGCATTGGTCAATCTTACAACAACACCTTTGGATGAACATATATAATAAACGGGTATGATTGATATGTTGAGGACTTGGGATTTGTATGGTCTATGACTGCTATCTATATAACATTGGCACCACATTCACAACTCACAAGCATTACTGCCTGATTTGTCATTTTTGTTTCCTAGTAGTGATTGGTTAGTATCTCCAGAGTCCAAACTGTCTTCTGTTATTAGTATAAATGTTGAGTAATGAGTAGTTCTCATACATCATGATTTTTGTCTTTTTGTCTTTGGAGAAGTTCATTTTCTGTCTTTTTGAAATATGGGAGGAAACTAAAGTAATTAGTGTTATTGGGTGTTATGTAAGGGGAAGGCCAACACACATTTAGGATTATTTGAGTGTATTTCCATTATTGATTGACGAATTGTTGAGCAAATCGTCACTTTTATTAAAGCACTATATAAAGTACTCGAGGCGCAAATATTGGGGAAAATACAAAAATCAATTGACAATGGGCCAATGCGATATTGGGCTTCATATGAAGAAAAGAAGCGGGTCGAAGAATTTATCAACGCTTGACGTTAGAAAATTGATATGTCTGAGACCAAACTCACCCGAGAAGAAGATTCAACCAATTCTCAATTTTCAATCAAAATCCTCTCATCAAGTTCTCGAAGTAGTAAATGTTTTTTTATAAAGCTAGCAAATGTTAAAAGAATAGTCATTAACTAGTTTGTTAGGTAGTTAGTTAGTCGGTTAGAGTTAGCTCAGTGACCTTCTATAACACTAGGTAGGCTGTTCGCGCTTCGCTGCGGATCTGATTCTCGTCGTGGTGACCTGTATATTTAGTTTGTTAGGTAGGGTGATTGTTATGTTATACGTGAAGTGTATTTAATTTAAGAGTGTATTGGTTATGTTCTAGACTCTGGTTTCGGTGTAAATTCGTTAATTGCGAGAGTTGGTTAAAAGAAAGTTCGACAAAACGAATGCAATCAGCGTCTCAAGTTACATGATGATCTTTGGCTTCAATATGCTATGTCTTATCCTTGTAAGGCAGGACAACACTGGCGTTGCTATAAACGTCATCACCAACATGAACATCCTCGCCGAGAATCGTCATGTTCTCAATACGTGCCCACCTCCCTACCGTAGAATGCCAGCCTACGATGCTACTCGAAATGCAAGCATGCTTCTTGATTCGAACGCCTCGCATTGCCGTGCCCCTCGAGAGCCGAACTCCCGGGTCTGTAACGCATATGCAATAGTAAAGCAGGGTGGAGACTGCCCAGGGGCTTTTAATGCTTCTAATATATCCAAATTCTTGGGATATGATTTTCCATTTTTTTAAATAACAAGATGCAATTCATTCTTTCTATTCTCTCATTTCCTCTCGATTATTCCCTCTGGTTCCATCTTTCATCAGACATTGAACAGCGCCCGCCGGGCAAGAATAAACAAATCGAGAAGAAGAGAGAAGCAGGATGTTGAGGGTTGGATTGCGGCGGCTAACCTCTCTCTCTTCCTCATTGGGGAGGCCTAACCAGGCTATCACCGCAATCGGGACTCAGAATCCCCTTCATCGAGCTTCCCCTGATTCGCGGCGTTCAGCCGATGAACTCAAGGCCGACCGCCTCGCCACCTATTACTTTTCTCACCGAGGTTAGGGTCTTCTTTTGTCTCTCGTTTTCTTTTGGTCGCCCTTGTATTGATTCATTTCGCTTTTGATTTTAAGGAATAGATGATTGGTTGAATCCGGTAATATGTGATTGAATATCAGAAGAATTAGAATCTCTGCAATAGAATTGGACTGAAAAACCAGATCTCGTCTTCCTCTTCGGAAACTGGATGTGAAGAGGTGTAGCTAGGAAGTCATCCATATGTGCGATTTCATATTTTTTTTGTTCTTCTCGAGCAGGCACCGTTTCCTGGTTTTCCTTCAAAATAATATCAAAATTTCTTGATTAGCGGTTGTGCGGAGAAAGAATGAACATTGGAACTTTCGAAGTCCTTAATTGGAATGATTGATTATCTGGGTAAACGGTAAATGTTGGTTCTTGTATTTGACATGTTGCCTTTATGGTTGTTCTTTTCTCGAGAAGGCGCTATTTCCTGGGTTTCCTTCAAAATAAGAGCTAATTTTCTTCCTTAGTGTGTCATGCTAAGACTTTTTTTTGTGTGGAAATTTTGGAAGTCCTTAGTTTAGATGGATTGATTATCTGGATAAACGGTGAACTTAAAGGCTCGTTTCTATTGTACATATTGTTCATTTCAGATTTTCGGTCGCTTGCCACAGTAGATGATGAAGGTGTAGCTCCTGGAACCCTAGCAACAGTTCATGCTCTTAAGAATCCGACACCTAAGATAGTATATGACGAGTACAACCATGAGCGGATGCCTCCAGGTGACCAAGCAAGAGGGCATTCGCCTATTTTGTGCTCTCAGGGGGTAGGTTTGTGTATGCTTCACTGATCCGGCTCCTTATCCTGAAATTTGTGCCGAGTATGTCTGCAAGTAAGGATGTGCTGGCATTGGCATCGCTCGAGGTCGATCTCTCCAGCATTGAACCAGGGACCACTGTAACTGTGAAGTGGCGTGGTAAGCCGGTTTTCATCAGGCGCCGAACAGAGGATGATATCCAGTTGGCAAACAGTGTTGAGTTGGCATCTCTCCGAGACCCACAGCCAGATGGTGACCGCGTGAAGAACCCGGAATGGCTTATCGTTATCGGGGTGTGCACACATCTGGGTTGCATTCCATTGCCGAATGCTGGTGATTTCGGCGGGTGGTTCTGCCCCTGCCATGGATCTCATTATGACATCTCCGGCCGGATAAGGAAGGGCCCTGCTCCATACAACTTGGAGGTGCCTACGTATTCCTTTTTGGAAGACAACAAGCTACTCATTGGCTGAGTCCTATACCTCGGTTATTTGCTACACTTTAAACTTGAGTATAAAAAAATCCCAAAATGTTATTTGGATTTTTTATTTGAGTATCTATCTTATGTATTGTAGGTTAGACATTTTTTAATTGTTGATGTTCTCAGAAGCTTCTGAATAAAATTCTGCCTTGTATTGGGATATGTATAATTTGCTGCAAACTGTTAGCATTGTGGTTAATCCAGTACTTGATAATCAATGACAAAGATAGTTCATGTTCAAGCTGAAAGATGTGAGAAGTATTTGCTCGAAAAACATCAGATGTGATTACAGGTGAGGTTGAAGTATGTATTGTACAATGTAGGAAAGGACGGAGAACAGTAACTTGTTATGGCCTCGTTTGGTAAGCGGTGATAATGAACCATCTCCTCCTGCATTCTTCTAGTCCAGTTGATTCAACCCCATCGTCTGCCGAATGTATACATTGTTCATCATCGCTCTAATATAATCTCTGCCAACTGAATATTGCCACTTAAACCAGATGCGTTTTGAGGTGGCATGAACGAGAAACCATCAACGAGCTTTGAGCATTTCAACCCCCATTTCTTCATTAACAGCTCGATAAGATGATGCCCACTGCAACACATTTCAGAAACCAACGCTAAACAGTGTGATTGTATACCACAAGGCACAACAGAGACAGAAATCAACCACGGAGAAATTTGACAATAACCTCCGGTTGTGATAGGTTGTTATGAAGACTGACCCTGGAGAGTTCTGAAGCAGAAATGTCACCGTCGCAAACAGGTCATCAAAAGCTACAAACGAAATCGAGTTAAGTTGATCACCTAACTAAACTGCTGCACATAGAAAGAACTAACAATCAAGAAGTTTTAATTACCACTGGTGTCGTAAAGAACATCAGCCCCTAGTATGAAACTTGGCTGTAAATCGAATATGGACGACTCCCACACTCCCCAGGTAAGTCCTAACACCTTGCGGAAGAAGAAATCATCACTAGTTCAAAAAAACTAACCACAAAGATTGATCAGCAATTGGGAAATTGGCTTACTTTACATTCAACGTTGTTAAGGTCGCATACTTTCCTCATGTTGTCCAGCACCTGCAAAACACTAAATCAGAAAGACTGAAACTTTGCAGAAATAATCACAAAATGTAAGAAATATCATGAAAAGGGTTTTCGGCTTCATAAACCTCGGTTCTATTGGCGTCGTCGGTGAGAGTGACATCGGAACCCAGCTTGGCGGCCACTATTCCCGGCAATGAAGTCCCCGCCCCAAGCTGCAAAATAGAGGGGAATCAATCAACATACAAATAAATCCCTTGTAAATCGCAAAGCAAAATTACCTCCACTACTCTGGCGCCGGAGAAGCGCCACCGTTGTAGCCAAACATATTCGGCCAGAATGATACTGCACGGCCACACAAACAGCCCGTACTCCTCCTTCATATCCTGCACAAGTTTACAACACTTGTCCCCTCAGTTACATCTCAGTCTCGAGACAAAAAGAGCCCCCCTCTGGAAAATTGAAATCACCTCGACGATTGAGATGGAAAGCTCCGGCGGAACTTCGTCGCCGAATTCATGTACGGAAACCGTCGTCATCCCGGTTCCGCCGAGTCGCCGTCGTCGCTCTTGCTTTCCATCTCTGTTATTTGGGGCCGTCGTCGTGTACGATTCTCCTGATTCCAAAATGCGCTGTACCGTCCGATATAATTATGGCCCCACAGGAGAGTGCGACCTCATCGAGGCCGTGTACACGCGAGTTCCATCGGATCATATCCCTCTCTGTTATTTTTAAAAGTTTCTGGAAACGACCGAGGTCTTTCTTCCTTCGTTTGGTCTTTTCGGTTCTTCACTCTCTGTTAATCGTCATCGTCAGTTTATCATCATCCATGGCGTTTGCTCACTATCTGCTCCCTGTTCCCGTCGATACTTGCTCTAATCGAAGCAGAGTTTCAATCTCCAGCTCATCTCCCTCTGGCGAGTCGTCTTCTTTTCCAGCTCATTTCTCATCTCGCTGCTCTCTAGCGTTTAATTCGCGCAAATTCCCAGTCTTCTCCAGAATCGGACAAAAGGGTAATCGATTTATCATCCGTATCCTTCTTGCTCATCAGGAACCTTACTAGGAAGAATTTGAATGTAATTGTTAAATGCTAGTTGATTGATGAGAGTGACCGCAAGTTTATTTGATTTTCCTATGTGCAGTTAAGGCCGAGGGACCAGAATCTGAAGTGGATTTGAGTGTAGCGGATGCTTACACCCGTTTCAAGCATTTACTTCTGCCGATCACCGGTACCAACCCTTACCTTTCTGAAGGAACTAGACAGGTGAGAAAGTGGCGTTTCACCTTCTTGACGATTTTTCGCACGATTAGTGATCCGACTTGTGATTTCTTCCCTGTGGTATCTTTGATTGTTTGTGGCATTGCTTTGGTTTTCAACTGCAGGCTGCTGCAACTGCTGGTGCATTGGCCAAGAAATATGAAGCGGATATCACAGTCGTTGGTAAAAGCTGAAAGCACAATTACATTGATTTGGTTTTTACTCTCTGTACTGTTGACGAAATGGAATGTGTTCTTTGTAGTGATTGATGAAAGGCAGAAAGAAACCTTTCCAGAACATGAAACCCAAATGTCAAGCATCCGGTGGCACCTCTCTGAAGGTATGGACTTGAATCTAGTTCTGTTAAGTTGGCAAAGGGAACAATGAAGCAACTTGCTATTAATTTGAGCGACTTGTTCATGATTTCAGAACATCATGGGATGTAATAGACATCATTGACGGCATTAGGACTCTCTCCAATGGGATATCAGTTGCTAGTTTACATACCATAGTTATTCTGCTATTACTGCTGTCTGTGGTTTGAACTGCTAATGCATTGACGAGACGTTATGTTTAATTGCAGTTGGGTTCCAGGAGTTTAAGCTGCTGGAGCGATTTGGGGAGGGAAAGAAGCCTACAGCCATTATTGGCGAGGTTGCTGATGACATGAACTTGGATTTGGTGGTCATAAGCATGGAAGCGATTCACTCCAAGCATGTAGATGCCAACCTGCTGGCAGAGTTCATCCCCTGCCCTGTTTTGCTCTTGCCCTTGTAGAACTGTAGACTGTAGGAGGGAAACTTGTGAACCCACCATGCTCGTAGATTCTAGATTCTCCAGTGTGTAGCAAGTGCCCGATTTTCTTCAACAGAGAGCATTTGTATGCCTGAGCTTTGCCACTATTTTGTTCTAACTGTTAGAGTTCTGTTTGTGGCTTCTTGGTTTGTTTATCATGAACCAAATCAAATACAGACGTTGCTCTGCTCATGTTGAAACGTACTTATGATGGTTTTTGGTATTGGAAATTGTTTTCATTTCTGCAGCTCCATGAAACCAAAAGCAGTCTCTCTGCAAGGTGTTTTCATGAGTGGACATTCATCTTCTCAGTAACTTAGCACCAACATTTCAAGAAATGTAGTTACACAATTAAATACCATCTAGTAAAATGTTGTTATTGTTTACTACCAGCTAGTAAAAAAGGTTTCAACTCTCTTGCTGCAACTTTCAGATTCTCTGTTACATGGTTTTCCAGAACTAAAATTCATGAGGCAAAAGATTAACAGCAGGTTTCAGGAACATGCCAGCTCAAGGAGATCTCATTCAAGGGGCACTTATTTTCTTTCACCAATAGTCACGGCATGAGCACACCCCATCTTTGAAGTGATGGAACCTCTTCGCATCTCTCATTATCAGCTCCCTGCCGACAATCTTCGATATAATCTTACACGCATTATGACAATCACCGCACACGCGCAGATTCTTAATTACTCGAATCGGTGTACGAGGAGGACTAGTGAGAAGGCCTTGGGCAGTAGCGAGCCTTTCACTATGTGCATGAAGGGCTTCCTCCTTGCTTTCTGGGTCTATGTCATGCAGTACAAATTTCGGCTCGGGAACATAACCACACTCTTTCATGTGAACCTTCAAGTTCCTCAGCAGAGCATATATCTTATCGTTATTAGGATGAGATCTATCCCCTGCTCGGTATTCGTGGACCCTGCTCCTCAGTTCTAGAAGGTTTTGTGCAGCCTTCTTCTTCTCCTTTTCAATAGCAATGTCAGAAGCATTAACCGGTATAAGACCAGCCTTCGATCGTTCATCTAGGCGAGTGGGGTCCAGCTGCTCTACTATTGCAGCACAACGATCACCCAGCTCCGTGTTTCCGTGAACTCTGCAAAGACCCATTAAGGTATCCCAGATATCTACGCTTGGTTCGAGAGGGATTTTGTCAATAAACTCTAATGCTTCATCAAGATATCCAGCACTTCCCAACATTTGCACAATGCCAATGTAATGCTCTATCGTCGGAACGATACCATAATCCTGTGTCATGGAAGCAAAGTGCAGCATTCCCTCGTCAATATCTCCCGCAGCAGCACAAGCAGAAAAGACTCCAATAAACATCTTAGCATTCAGAATAAGTCCAGCTTGCTTAAACTCGGCGAACAGATCGATTGCATCGTCCCCGTGTTCATTCTTAGCGAGCCATGTGATCATTGTATCATAAGAAATCCAATCGCGTTCCGGCATTTTTTTGAACACATCAAATGCAACATCCATTGCACCACATTTTGAGTACATTTCCAGGATTTTGTTATAAGTGTTGATATCAAGTGATGGGATTGCACGCTTAATATGTTCATGAACAAGCTTTGCCTCTGCTAAAGCCATACAGTCTCCACAAACATGAACTAACTTCAAGACACGATCTAAATCCACAGTTACTTGCATTCCTTGTAACTTCTGCAACATTTCCACCGCTTCCTTAGCTTTGCCCTCGTTGCAAAACCTATTCATCTCCTCCATGGGATCTCCATCCACTGTACCCCCGAAACCCCCAGCTCCAACTCCATTATTGTTGTTTGATTGTTGAGGAGAAGCTACTGCCCCACCTTGTATCCCGACAACGCCTTGTTGGTATTCTCCAACGTTATGATTCTGCTGGTCTCGCATAGTCAGTGGACGATTTGGCATCGTCCCACTACCACCAGCATGACGATCATCTATCCCATACTGCGTATGTTGACCATTATAGGAAGAGTAATTATCGAAGCCTCCTTGGGAAGGTAAAGAGCCTTGTAAATTATCATTTCTTCTGTAGACTCCATCTGAATTACGTCCAGGACTCCATGAATTCGGCATATCACTGGCGTGCACGTTCTGTTGAGAATGACTTCGTGAACCCCACAAATTCGGCACATTGCCTTGTATGTTCTGTTGTAACTGAAACTGATCATTCCTATATCCAGAATTCCCATCAAAGTATCCATTTTTCTCAATAGCACTGTTCTGATGAACACTGGTACGGTTTTCCATATGACCTAAGTAACCGTTCTGCCTATCCTGATTACTCCATGGGTTTCCAGGGCTGCCCCCAAAACCTTGATTAGGGTTTAAGCCGATTGCAGCTTTTGAGTTATTCCATGGCCCTAAAGGGGTTTGGTTCTCTCCGGGAGGGCAACCACTAAAATCTTCGCGTTGAAGCTCTAAGCTTTGAGCTGTGTTTAGGTTTCTGGAGAAGAAAGTTGGTTTGATTGGACAAGAAGGCTCACCAGTAAAGCGCAGCTTGGGAGAAGTGCTCAGCGACTTGACAGCAAGAAGGCAAACTCCCTTCTTCGACATTTGAACAAATCAGCAACTCTGCAACAACAACAACTTAATTCAAGTTAGTGCCGTAAAATAAACTGGTAGAGAAATTGAAATAGGAATTAGGAAACCCAATTTGTTTGCGAACTGCAACGAAGATACTGATTAAAAACCAGAAAAATTAAGACTGGAGAAAAGATGGGGCTGACCGTTGATGCCGGACGCCAATAGTGCTAGACGAGCAGGAAGCGAGGAGCTCAGATGAGGGGGAGTCGGCCGCCAGGACGTGCGAGGTGCAGAGGTCGAATTCGAAGGCAAAACAAAATTTGTTGGGCCTTTATCTTGAAGGGCCAAGGCCCATGACTCCATTGACATGTTTTTATCGACGACTGTACTTGTTGAAGCTGCATTCTAGCCCTCCAGCTGATTAAACCCCGAGTATCCGAGCGCCGTGAACTCGCTTCCACACCCATGGATACCGCCGCCGGCAAGAAGCAGAAGAAGATGAAAAGTGGAGTAAGAAAGCAACGATCCGAAGGTTCCAACAGCGATGGGAAAGCTGGAATCGGCGGCAGCGCCGATATGGTATCTGATCCTCGGTTTGCTTTCGCACACACCGACCCTCGGTTCCAGAAAGTTCCGAAGAAAACAACTAAGGTCACCATCGATTCTCGATTCAGCAGGGTGTTCAAGGATAAGGACTTCGTTGGATCTTCCGCTCCTTTAGACAAGCGCGGCAGGCGGAAGAAGCAGGACTCGTCGAGTGCTCTCCGCCATTATTATCAAATGGAGGAAGGTGACGGAAGGAAGAAGAACGGGAAAGCCGAACAGAAGGAAGAAGACACTGGAAGTGAAGATGAACAAGTGATTATTGAGAAGGAGCAATTGAGGAAAAAGCCTGCTCTCGCTGCTGCAGAAAGTGAGTCTAATGGCGAAGCTGAGTCTTCGGATTCGGATGATGAGAATCAAGAAGAAGTTGAAGATGATGATACCACTACAGATGAAGAAGATGGAGCCGGGTTGGTCTTTGAGGACGATGTGCCTCAAGTTGAGGTGCTGATGGTTATAATTTTTTTGAATATCTTAGAACATTCAAATTTCTTTTAGGCTTCAAATTGATCTAAAGCTCGATTTTGTTTTAAATGTGCAACAGGTGGAGAACATACCAGTTGTTGAAGACGGAACCAAAAGGCTGGCTGTTGTCAATATGGACTGGAGGCATGTTAGGGTATGTGATTAGTAAATCCACCTGCTTTTCTAGATTGTGATTAGTAAATCCTTCTATAGTTAAGGCGACTGATGTAGGCAAGCTATTAAGAGTGTCTATTCTTCAGGACGGTTCTTGGTGCTTACTTTTAGTCCTTTCATCGTGTCTTGGATGAACAGGCTGTCGATTTATTGGTAGTGCTAAGATCATTTCTCGAAAATGGTGGAATTATCTCGTCTGTAGCTGTATATCCTACGGAATTCGGTCTTCAGCGCATGAAAGAAGAAGTTAATGGTCCTGTTGGCTTATTTGACGACGAGGATAAAGATAAAGATGAAGATGAAGACGATAACAGTGATGATGAAATAGATGAGGAGAAGTTACGTTCCTATGAAAAAAGTAGGCTCAGGTAATGTCAAAGTGAAGCTGTTTGGATTCTTGTAAATCACTGTTCTGAGTCAGTACTCCCAACCGTTTTCTGTCGATGTTCAACATGGTCTCAAACATACTTCTCAGGTATTACTTTGCTGTGGTGGAATGTGATTCAGTTGCAACAGCAGAGCAAATTTACAAGGAGTGTGACGGAGTTGAGTTTGAGAGATCTTCCAATGTTCTTGATTTGAGATTCATTCCTGATTCCATGGAATTTAAGCATCCACCTCGAGACATTGCCACGGAGGTAATTGTTAAAAGGTTAATCTAATACACAACGATTTTCACTTACATGTATGCGAGAACTGCATAAGAAGAGAATGATTCATAGGCTTACAAGTGATAATATTAACAGAATATTGAACATGAACAACTTGGTATCTAGTTCTTGAGGTGGTCTTTTTGTTTGTACTTTGTATTACCCTTCTGACAGTAGTAGAAGTTTCTGTAGTAGGTTTCCAAGTGAACTTATATACTGACAAATCTGTTTCGGAGACATGATTTGAACAGGACATCAAGTTGTTAGTCCTTAGGCATATGCTATAGGAGCTGCAGATTTAATTTCTCCGTGTACAAGCTTATACTAGTCCATTGTTTAATTGTTAGATAGGTTTACGTAGAATAGCTTGAGTTTTAAATGGGGTAGAAGAAGGTTTAATTCTTTGTATCTTAGAAGTGATAGATCTTCGTACAAGCATCTGAAGAGTGTTGTTTCCATGACTTGTGATTGTTCACTCTCTCTTATCTATAGTACTTAATAGCTTAATAGAATACTTAGTAGCTTTAAGTTAAAGCCATAGCTTTAGCTCTATTAAACAACGCTACTAGTTCTGAGATGGAATTTGTACTCTTTTCTTCACAAAATGAAAGGAACTGTGAACATTTTTTAACAGACACCTGGAAGTTATGATGGGATCGACTTCCACACTAAAGCTTTGCAGCACAGCAACATACCTATTTCTTGGGATGAAGATGAACCTCAGCGTGTGAAGACCTTGAACAGAAAATTTAATAAGGATCAGGTGGATAATTATAACATTGTTCATCATTTGTGTCTCTATGATAATTAACCTGTGTTTCTAAATTTAGAATTATACGTTTTTTTCCGTTTTCCATCTGTGCAGTTAGCTGAAACGGACTTCCGGGAGTATTTAGCCTCTGATGAGGGTGAAAGTGATAGTACTGAGAATGACGATGATACCAAAAAGGCTAAGTACCATGTTCTGATGCAGTCGGCTGATGGTTCAGACCCTGAAGAGGAGGATGACAAAGCCCAGGAGATGGAGGTTACTTTCAACACAGACTTGGAGAACTTGAGCAAACGTTTACTGGAAAAGAAGGATAAGAAATCCGAGACTGTTTGGGAAGAGTATCTAAGGAAAAAGAAGGAAAAAAAGGCAGCTCGAAAACAAAAATCCAAGTCCAAGCATTCATCATCAGACGATGAAAGTGATTCAGATGTTGATGATAACGTAGATTTTCAAGATGCAGATGACTTCTTTGTTGAGGATCCACCAGCAGATAAAGGTGGTAAAAAAAAGAAAGGTGCTCGGGGTAAAGGTGAGAAAGGAAAGTCACAACATACTCAAGAAGAGAAGAAACAATCTGAAGCAACGACCGCGGAGCTTGAGTTATTACTTGCTGATGATCAACGGGCTGACGATGCCCCCAAAGGATATAACATGAAACCAAAGAAGGTGAAGGGTAAAAGGGGCAAAGAAGTAGGAGACGAGAGCAAGATACCCACCGCCGATTATGACGACCCTCGCTTTTCAGCTCTCTTCAATTCGCCTCTCTTCGCATTAGATCCAACGGATCCGCAGTTCAAAAGGTACGGACTCAACTGCAGATCTATCAATGCTTGTCCTTGATTAACATCCATTGTACCTTATCAGTGCCATGCATCAATTTCGTCGAAATTGCGGTTTATCTTAATTAAAATATTACAGCATTTGGTTCCTAATGATCTTGATTCCACGTAATATGTGAAATTGAGATTAAAGCCTTAGAATCTTATAAAATCAACGATTTTTTTGTGTTTTACAATTTCGTTTTCTAAGTATATTTATCATTTTCTCACTAAATTTGACTGAGAAAGCAAGTAAATTGAACTTTATTGGTTATCTATTTATTTTATTGTGATTTTGATTATTTTAGTAATAAGTGAAAGACAAAGGAATAACAATAACGTAACATCTATGCTAGCATGAATGTTTCATGGTTTTTACATTTACTCTGTAAACTTGCAGGAGTGCCGCCTACGCTAGGCAGACAGCACAAAAACAGCACAAGGGCGATCGAGAGCAATCACGCAAGCCAAAACACGAAACAGTAGTGCAGACGGAACCTACTGCCCTGGAGACGACTAGTGAACAACCACCCATCTCTGATGATCAACCACGCCAGAATTCGAAGCACGGGCTATCTTCTTTGGTCAAGTCCATTAAGATGAAGTCGAAACAACTTCAGCAGCCTTCTAATAGCAAGGCATCTACAAAAGAACAGAAGAAATCAAAACGTTCAGCTGAAACTGGGGACCTGGTAGAGTCAGTAAAGAAGAAAGCCAAAGGTCGATGATTCCCAGGCATTGGAGTTTTGTTGTGACATTTCGACAAACTCGTCATATTTTCTGTATCTTTTACTCTGAATCTCGTATCGAAGTTTTGGGCCGAAGTTTTGTACTCTGAAGCTCGTAGCAAACTCTATTTTATTCAATGGAAAGAATTTACAACGAGAGATGATATTATACAAAACAAAGTCACTATATAATAGAAACTACTCTGATTATAATGCCTATGGCGTATGTATAAACTATATTTGAGGGTTCTAAGAAAAGAACCCAATTCACAGAGCAATAAATCAGAGTGAGGCCAAAAATCAAACCAAAAAGAAGACCGCAAGAGCAATGACGACTCCAAAACTGAATGATGTTAGTTGCAGTGTTGAACGATATCCTGATGAAACACTGGTATTGCTCCTCCCGGCATCTGTGGCCTCCGGGTTCATGGCTGTAACTGGCGGGATAGCATGAGAGCTTGTTGGGCCAATCGGTAAGCTGTTGGAGTTGCGGTTGGCGTAACAATCTGATGTTCTCCAACCAAGCACATTCCTTTCTCGGTCAAATACGATTTTATAACCGGTCATGAAGTTCTCTGCAGAAGAAAACAGGGGGAAGCTCGCTCAATAAGCCTCAACATAGTCCGATATGCGTTCAATTCAACAAGACAATGAAACAGACACTCACGTCCGATAATGTTCACATTGCCGCTCTTAACCAGTCCTAGACAGTACAGAAGACCGCCATTCTGCAGAATTCAGAGCAGCAAAAATCGGTTTATGTGAACTACTCCCTAGGAGGCCAGGTGGAAACAATTAAGGACAAGAACAATGGAGTTTCACCTGAAGATTAACGAATACTAGAGGGTTAGTGACGTTGAAGTATTCTCCGCCTTTCATCATCAGATCTAGTGTAGGCACCTCTGTCTGGTTCGAGCTGCAAATTTTACGAGGGGAAAGTTAGAGACAGGACGAGAAGGTTCAGTCAAAGGGGACTATGGAACGGACCTTATTTCGTAGCAGTACTCGAAAGGGACTTTAGTTGACGATGAAGAATGGCGCGGATCTTTAACCAAACTATCAAACTGTAAATGCAAACATTTAAACTGTAAGTAATCAAATCACCCCAGAGGTAGGGAGAAAGTATCTGAAATCTGATCAGGAAAAAGAACTCACATTCTTGGTTATAACAGAATAAGCAGGATCATTCAAGTAAGTGAACGAGGTTCCCGTATCGAAAATTGCTGACAACTCAACGTCCTCAGCGTTTCCTCCCACAACTATCTGACCGATACTGATGTTGTAAGTCGGGCTGTTAAACCAAAACATGAAAAAGCATCAGTCTTCTCTATTTGATCATGAATCGAACCCGAAGAAGAATCAAGGAAATCAAGTAAATTACTGCAATTTTCTCAGATTAAAAGGCGTTTCGCCTTGGTTTGAACTTCCTGTATCTCCAAAGCTGATTCTTCCCAACCCATCTTCTCCAAAACACATGGAGAATGAATTGGAAGTGTATCCTTCTCTAGCTAAAGTACTGGGAACCGACACATTGGACATCCCGAGCCCAAACAAACCGTTGGGAGCTGCCCCGTCTAGGAACGAACCTGTCTCCACCTGACCACAACTGCAAAAGCAAAAATTCAACCTCTTTATCCTCTCCACAGTTTTTGTCAGAGTTCAGATTGGTTTTTATATTATTCATTAACACGCCCCCCCAAACCGAATCTCTTAGAAAAGCTGAGGTTTGCACAACTTTGGTAAGTCATGTGCACTGATTGGAGGCTATCGCGATTAAAAACGAAGACCTCTTGGTTTGTTTAGGCACTGAGACAATGTCAAGAACCGTTGCATTCCAATAACTCGAGTAGTTGGGAGAGGGTTCAAATTGATTTTTATATTATTCATTAACTGTGTCTTGTGTATACTTAACTAACAATCTAAATGGGAAGAATGGGAGCAAAAATCTCATCAGTATACCCGAAAGTGATCTTGGCTTCAAGAGGCTTAGACTTAGTGGAATCAGGTGCCAAGTGCAATACATCCTCAACCAGGACTCCAGTCGATGAAGTACCATTGTCGAGGTATTCAACCTTATACTTGCAATCGATCTGCGGGGAAGGGCACTGCCCTTGTGAGGCACACAAGCTGTTGCTGCAAGTGACGCTTTCGCTTGTGGATGATGCGTTTGGACTGTAGATATTGAAGTCTATTTTCTGTCATCAAAACAGGAAACTTCTCAAAAATCAGATTTAAAGAACCAAGATTGATTCAAGGGAACTAACTAGTAAATCTAAACAGGGAAATCAGAACCTGGCCAGAAGAAGTCTGCAAGCCACGAACGCAGCTCTTGCAATCACAGGGTAACCAGAAGAGATCGCTTCCAGTGTCTAATGCTACCAGAAACGATACGCTTGGTGTCCCCACCGAAACATTGGCATAATGTAAGCTGCCAAATTTAAGATGAGAAAATTTGGTGTTCAACTGAATGGAAGGTTAATGAATGATCAATCAAAATTCAAACATATCCCATTATCACCTAACTGGCATGAACATCTACCTCCTAATAACTCGAGCTATTGGAGGAGAGTTCAAATTGCTTTTTATATAATTCACTAACACGCCTTTCAAACGGATGCTCCCATAAGAGTTTAGATTGGCTGATAAGTTACCGATTAGGAGTTATCAAGAGTCAAAACTAAAACTTCTTTACACCCCAATATAACTCGAGTTGTTGGGGAGTCTTCAAATTTGTTGTTATATAATTCACTAAAGTTACTAACTTGAAGCTCAAACCTAAAGCAACCAAACAGGAGCAGAGACGTGCTAACAAACAAGTCCGGCGACCGGAAACAAGACTAACCATCACGACTACCGTTTACCACACCGGAGAATTCTCAGCAAGACAAAAAAAACACCCAAAAAGGGAGAAAGCAAAGCAAGAGGGGAACCTACTATCCCAAGGAATTGAGGCGGTAAGTCTCGTTGCCGTCGCCGAACGTGAGAGGAGTCAGGGTGGTCTGATCATCATCGAGCAAGCCACGGCCGTGGAGTTTAGTCCTCCAATTAACATGGTCACGGTGGGCCATGGCAGCATAGTAGTGCGGAGTTCCTTTCTCTGGTAGCTCGTCGACGGCCAACATCCCTTTGAGCTGATCGGAGTAGCGGTGGTGGAAATCAAACCCAATTGTTCCGAAACCCCAGCAAGGGGAGTCGCCCAACAGTAGAACCAAGATCCCCGCCAGTAGAGCAGAATATCCAGGAGAAGAAGCCATAGAAGGAAATGAATTGAGAAAAAGAAAGCAAATTTAGATACAAAATCCAATTCCCACCGAATTCCCAGTTCCGCTTTCTGATGGGATTCCTTTTTTCTCCCTGCGGAGAAGAGGGAAGTCGGTAGAAATGAAAGTTCTTGAGAAAGAAAACACAAGTCTTTGAGAGAGAGAGAGAGAGAAAGAATGAGTTGGTTTTGTTGCTACTGTGAAAGCAGACGAATCCGCGCGTAAAGGTGAAAAGGGAATCGTACGTAGATGGATTAAACGTCGGTTCTGGGTTGGTTCAAAATGGGTTTTGTTTTTTTGGGAATTTGAATATTCATTCAATGGAAAATGAAAGGCTGATACTTTATGAAGAATTCCTTATCGCCCACTTTTGACTTTTCTACTAATTGTTAACTATGTTGCAAGAACCTCTAACAGATAAATCTTTCAAAGATACAAACAAAGATATCCACATCTCATTGCTCATGTTTATGTATCAACCGGGTAAATACATCGATTACCAACCGTAAAAACCAGTTATTTAACACCGCCCAGTTTACGAACTCATCTGATCAGGTAAGGAAAACAGCTGTATGATCGAGACTGTTGTACCAAACTTCCATTAAATCTAAACATTTCTAGCTTTGTTGGTTCACCAAACTATAATTCTTACGTGGGTTATCTTCAATTCCTTTTCAAAATTTAATATGTATCGTAATCCAAGCAAGCCCAGCACGCAATTGACGACAAATTGCCTCATCAGCAGCCTACCAGACATAACTAGACGGAGAAGAAGAAGAAGAAGAAGAAGAAGAAGAAGAAGAAGAAGAAGAAGAAGAAGAAGAAGAAATGGATGTGGTTTCACTTTCCATGTTCATACACACATAATCTTCTCGAACAACCCATGACTCTACCCTACCTTTCCCGCTACGACTAACCAACGCGGTTTGACCAAAGTTATTACATCAAGCTGTGGTAGAAACAGTCAACAAAATCCAACAAAGTCAACAGCAAGAAAAGCAAACTCACTTTCTGTGCGAGTGATTCTATAACATACATTTGTGATGAATATGATGATGCAGCTGAAGTATCAGGGTTATCAGTTTCCATTTCTTCTGCACCGGTCAAGTTGACGTCACCGCCCATGGATGTGCGCGGCTCTACCGGCACATTTGTGTATTCCTCAACATCATAGCCTGTAATCATGTAATAACAAGTTATAATTTTTCACCTCAAGGGTTGGAACTTGATCCTAAAGCAAACACAATCAAACACTTACAATCGAACTTCTTCCAACCAAGAACGAGCCTTTCTCTATCGAACACTATACGGTAACCTGTCATGAAGTTCTCTGCAATACAGGAATTTGACACAGCTTGCTCAGTCAAGACGCTATAAGCAATGAACACAGAAAGACCTTTACTTGGGCTGCAAGACTTACGTCCAATTATATTGAGCTCTGCACTCTTTACAATAGCCAGACAGTATACAAGCTCGCCCTGAAACGACACAACCATCAACATCGAACTCTAGTAAATCTGATCATCACTAGAAGTCGAAACGAACATAACGGTTACCTGAGTGGAGATTACTATGATCGGGTCAAATACGGTATAATGGCTGCCTCCTTTCATGGTCAGAGTCAAACTTGGTATCAAGCTAGCACTTGCATCAGGACTGTGCATCACTTCCAATCAATAAAAGTAAACAAGTAAGAGCTGAGATGAAAAATAGAATCTTTAGAGGGAAAAGAATCCATCATTAACCTCATATTGTAGCAATACTCAAATGGGATTCTAGAATCCGGTGCACGCCTGCTATCCCTTGCTTGTGAATGGAACTGCAAAAGGGAATACAAAGTTAGTTACTGACACAAGGTTCATGAGAAGGAAAAATCAAATGCATCTTCATGAATGAAAATGCTTACACTCTCAGAGATTCTTGAGTAGATTGGGTTGACCAAGTAAGTAAAAGAGGTCCCGGAATCGAAAAGAGCTGTAATATCTTCTGCATCAATTGTGGTCGTCCCTACTCTAACACGACTCACTGTGATATTATATGTTGGGCTGCACACATTGAAACTTGCTTGTCAAGGAACAGCTGGTATATGATGAAATGTGGGGAGATTAGATTACCACTTACTGTGATGGGTTGAGATTAAACGGAGTTTCGTCCTGGTCGGGACTACCCTTATCCCCGAAACTGATCCTTCCAACGCCATCACGCCCAAAGCACATTGAAAAAGAATCTGATATCAAACCTTCCCTTGCCAAAGTACTGGGAACTGATATCTTCTCCATCCCAAGCCCGAACAAACCGTTCGGAGCTGCAATGTCAAGAAACGAACCGCTCTGTACCTGTCCACATCTGCGAAACAAACGAACTCAAAACAGGTAAAGTCCCAATCTTTACAACAGAATCATTGATTCAAAATGAGGAAAAAGGTAAACACACACCCGAATGTCACTGGCGCCTCGACAACATCCGAATAACCGCCTTCAGTTGTTAGATGCAGAAGATCCTGAACCAAGATCCCTGAAGTAGACGTTTGAGCAGAAACGTAGGATACTGCGTAAGGGCAGCTGCTTAAAGTTCGGAAGCAACGATTGCGGTGTATACATAGGTCATCGTCGCAAGTGACCCTTTTGCTCGTAGATGATTCACTGGGATTGTACATGTTTAGTTCAAAATCCTGCTGTCAACACAATAATCATGTATCATTCATTCATCAAATTCTGGAAATGGGAAAAAAGGGGAAATCGGAGAGACATACAGAAGCATAATAAGCAGATCCCTCAGTAGGAGCACAGCTGCTACATTGACAAGGAACCCAGAACAAGTCACTCCCTGTGTCAAGAGCCACCATGAATTTCACTCCCGGCGTCCCCAATTCCACCGTCGTATAATGCAAGCTGTAACAACCAAAACCCAAAAAATTTAACCATCTTTAAAACCCTAAAATCGAAAGGCCAAGAAAACCCTAAAATTGTAACGTACAATCCCAGGGAGCTAATCCGGAAGGTGGAGTTGCCGTCGGAGAAGGCGAGGGGGAACTCGTCGGAGAGGCGGCGGCCGCGGAGGAAGTGGTCGCGGCGGGCGAGAGCGGCGTAGTACTCGAAGGTTCCTTCTTTGGGCCAGTAGTTGTGAGGAGGGAAGTGGGGGGCACCGCGAGTGTACCAGTTCTTGTAGGTGTTGGAGTAGCGGTGGTGCATCTCGAAGGTGAAGATGCGGCCGCCATTGGAAGAATAAGAAGAAGCGAGACTGCTGCTACTGAGTAAGGCGAGGCAAGAAGCGAGGAAGAAGAGAGGCGATTTCAAGAAAGACGGCATCTTTTCAACGGGACGCCTGTTGGATCCCTGATGGGAATTGCATTTGGGTTGTGAAATTGGGGGGGGATTAGGAGGAAGAAGAAGAAGGCGTTGGAATTTGTTTGAAGCTTGATGAATGGGGATTGAGGAAATGATCTGACATCGCGTCAAACGGCTAGTCCAACAACTGAAAACTTTGGCGCCATCAAAAGCTGACATGGACTTATTGTGGTTATGGTATTTTGCCCAACATGTTTAATTAGTACGTGTTTTTCGAGGGTTAATATTAATTCGAGAGAAGAGTCTATACATTAAAAATAGGGATTTAGATTTGGACAGACGATTTTAAATCATTGATTCATTATAAGAAATTACCTGATTATCATATTTGTAATCATCTTCGTATGTCTAATATATATATCCATCATACGTGCGTTTAGATGAAGAACTATAAAAGTTTGTTTTTTAAACAAATGGTAACTCATATATTAATCAATACAACATCTTGGCTCAGGTATGTAAGAGTTACTATTTTTTTTAGTATCTTTTTTCCACAAGATAAGTTAGTAAACTCCATCAGAGATAGAATATTTGTTGTAAGAATTATCTTTTTTAGGGGATTGATACATGATGGTTTAATATGGAACACAATAAAACTATAACATCTTATAATAATGTACAACACATCCGTTCAATAAAATTCCTGGAAAGCTTTGTGTCATATTCTCCTCTTTAAGTTCAAGAACAATCATTCCGCTTATGGTGAGTCGCACGTAATTCAATATGGTATGCTCCTTTAATTTCAACCTTCAATTTAATTGTTGTGGCTTGCTCAAAACACTCATGTGTTAGTGTTACTTCTCTTTTATCGCTTCTTCTTTGTTAATTATAACTGTAGTATTTATGTATGTGTACATTGATGTTGGTAATAATAAGCTGCCTACAAATGTTTTGTATCATAACTAGATTGACAATTCAATGGTTTTGCCTTCCCAATGACAGATATATCTTCTCTCTAAATTCTATCTCAGCCAATGTTAGTTTTTTTACGTCAGACTTTCCATATGTTACAGGTGTTTGTTGGGTCAATCAACAATTTGACCTATGGATTCCGTATTAGCATTCTCAAGGATGTAATACTTAACAGCTTCTGTTTCAACTAATGGTGGGTTAGTCTACTCCTACATTGACATATGTACTTTCGAAGTGGTTTACAGAAGTTCAAGATTAAGTAGTTCCATACTTTCAGGTAATTTATTCCCCCTTTCAATTCTCTAGTTACGAATGGATGAGCTACTGAAACTCTGAAATGACCAAGCTTTAATCATATTTTTATTGTTGTTTGTTGCAATTATTTTGATGTTCAATTCTATTAAAAATCCATTTTCAAACATAAGGAATGGAGGATTAAGAATACTGTGAAAGGAGCAAACAAAGGGTCAGAGCGCATGATGTTGGTCGTTAATTTATGCATGTATGAATTTTTTCATGTAATCTCTTATGATGAATCAAACAAAGTTTATTATACCCTCTATGATCTATTAGGGAAGAATAATTTATACGGTAACTAATAAATATTAATTGAGTTAATTTGTTCTAATTGGATATAACAATCAAAACTAAATATTTCATATAACATTATTCTTCTTTACAATACCTTTAAGAACTAATTAAGATTTTATTTTTTATTATATTTAACTAGTTCTCAAAATGAGTTACGAACCGGTACATATTCATCCACTTATTTGTTAATAAAATCGATTATGATATTTAACATGGTTTAATGCTACTATCACACCCATTATGCCTAGATAATTAGCTTCATATCAATTGTTATATAAACCTAAAGTTTTTATCCTTCCTCTTAGCAAAACTCACTCACAAATATTGAAGTCACTTTTAAAGTACTACATAACTACATTTACAATTACGATCATATATATCCATAGAGAAACATTAAAATGTATATTTAAACATCAAAATATTGTACAAATTTAATGGGTTCAATATGGTATTAATTTTTTTGTGAATATATGATGTTAGTTTTTTATAAAATAATTAATTTTATCTAAAATAGGTGGTCTCCTATGAATATAACAAACATAAAAAAAACATTTGATAAATAATCTGACATTGTTCAAGGTTACATCTAGTACATCCAAACTATAAAACTCCAACAATCAATTATATAATTTTTTTAAATGAAATAAAAGACAAATAATTTCATACAAACTACACTCTAATTAAATTCAGTCAACGGACCGAACAAAACACTAATTTTTAAATAAATAATTACCCATACATTTCTAACAATTACTAAAAAAATACCACCTACAACACTTTAACAATTATTAAAATTTAGGGGATGAATATGCCCTCCCTCTAAAGAGTTGGTTTCATTAATTAATTGAGAATTTTCAATAGTTTCAGAAATTTGGGAACTATCATGTTCTCTTCTCATAACTTGTCATGTGGCCAACGCATCTTGAGGCTTCTGAAATCTGAAGCATACACGACAACACCAAGAGGATTAACCGAAATAACGGTCAATGAAATCAACTTAACCACTACAGTTAAGCAGCGTGAATATATTAGAAATTCAAGGACTGTACATATCCCAGTCGAACGTGGGTTGCGAGAAAACCTCGTAATCAACGGGTCCATCGTCTACAACGCTATCAACAGTTTGAAAGCCTTGTAAAAGTGCAGGGTGGAAATAGTCTCTATCCGAAGGCAAAAGTTTGTACGCTACTAGCAACCCCAGTGTGAAGATGGCTTGCAGCTTTGTCGAATCGCCTTGTACCGCAAAGAACAACAGCATCGATACAAGATATAGATCGACGCAGAACCTCATCACCCCCAGCACGACATCCATCAACCTTCCATCGTTCCCAGCAGGAAAACCCCGGACTCTGTACACGAACAGGAAGTTGTACTTGTCTACCATGTACCGATATCCGAAATAGATGGCACCCACCGGGACCACCAGCGGAGCGAAAGAAGAGTATATCAACGTGAGGGCGAAGATCGTCAAGTTGAATGCATAGTACTGGGCGAAATCGAACTTCTGCTTCGGAATGGGAGATGTCCTGCTAAAGCTGCTGATTGGATATTCGGAAAGATCTTGCCCGTCTGAATTGTTTCGGTTGAGTGTGGGAGAGTCGAATACATAATTCGGCATCAGCGGTCTCTGGAGGCTATCCACCACGGTCTGATTTTCCAATGGGTAGTCTTCGCTTCGCTCTGGTACGAGCTGAAGCATGTCGTTCTTCCGGAACATCTGTATTTTCCTCTTTATCCAAGGCATTGGAGCTAATAGATCGAACGATATCCCGAGGAAAGTGCTTGTGATTAGAAATGCCAATGAAGAAAGACAGGATCTTGATAGGAACGACGCACTCATATATTGCTCAATCCTTTTGCAATCTTCACCGTCCTCCAAATAGCATCTGCCCATTTTCAGAATCGCGCTCTCTAGAGAAGATTCAACCAAGGCTTTCAATAGGATTAGGTTTACGAGGAAGAAGCAAACCATCTTCAAAAGTGCAGCTCTTTGCTCTCCTGAGAGTGTAAGATGCTGTTCGAACTTTGAGAGATAAGAAAGTGCAGAGGGTACTATTACGTACATACTCACGAATACCATGACATTGGGCAAGAACTGGAACACAAGGGAAGCAAACCAACTGAAGCTTTGCACCCAGTCCAACCACGATTTGGCATTGTCCATTGCCTCTGCATTAATGATCCTGCCAGCACTCTGCAAGGCAGTTATAATTGCGAGAGGAGAGCTAAAGAACAGAAGCATCAACAATAGGCACGTATTCACAAAGATCCGCCTTAACCTCAAGGACAACTTTGTAGTTCCCAGGTGGTTCCAGTAAATATCAGTTGCCAAAGGGGCTCTCTCCACTTTCCATTGGTTTCTTTGCAATCGCAGCTCCGTCACAGAGAAAAACTTGCCGAACCTCCTCTTCCTCTCACTTCTAAGGTCTTGGAGAGCTTTATTAGCCGTGTAAACATCCTTTAATACAATGAACGCAACACCAGCAGCTGGTGCACGACCTTCCTTAAATGAAGCCAGATCAGTTTCTAGTTGAGCTCTCAGTTCTTGCAATCTTCTTAGCTTATCTTCGTCAGTATAACCCAATCCTTCCATCATTCTATCCCACAAATTCTTCATTTTTCCCCAAACAGAAATCATCCACACTCTAGATTTTTCCCAAAATCCTTCTCCTGCATCTTCATTAATAGCTCCTTCAGGTAACAGCCTAGAGTCCATTCGGGCAACCAGCCAAGTAATTTCATCCCTAACGGTGACCAATTCAGTGGCTAACTCACCCAACGCACACAAATCCATGGGCATAATAACTTTGTAAACCTTGCCAGGATACTTCAATCTAAAGTACTCTTCCAACAAAGTCTTATCAGGACCTAGACTCTTGGGCAATCCTTGTACCATAATAGTGAAGATAGCAGTGGAATTCGCATTGGGATCACTCAAATTCCCATTCCCATCCCTAAACCTAGTGATTTTAAGTCTCTCCTCAATCATGGACATGCCGAAATGCACTAAAACCACGACGACAACAGCAAACAAAAAGTGTACCCAAAGAAGTGCAGAACCTTTCTCGATATGATTAATCGTGGTCTTCGAGAACTGGTCGCCGAGCACCGCCGTCCCGGCATAGAGATTCACCGGGAGTAAGACGCAGATCGATAAAGCAGCTATCGACAGCAGCACGCCGAAGCTTCCACCTTCGATTATAAGGAACTGCGCTGCATCAGCTCCACAATGTCGAGCGATCTCCCTCCCCGTTGCGTGCCAGACAGCGAGGAGCTTGGCGAGGATGGCGGTGGGGCCGGGCATGCTGCGGTGGTCACTGCGGAGCTTGACGAAGAGGAAGATGAAGACGCAGAAGAACAAGCCGATAGCGGAGATGTTGATGAGGTACTGGATGTTGCCGTACCAAGCATCGGGGATATCGATGTCATCGCCGCTGCCATCGCTGGAGGAAGGCGGAGGAGAGGAAGAGTGGTTGGTGGGAGGATTGGCAGGGGAGATGAGAAATGGGGATAGAAGCGAAGCCATGGAGATTGGATCCGCGGAGGGAGTTAGGGTTTACGCGAAGATATTGGGAGATTTCTTCTTCATAGTCGAAGTCCTATCTTGAGGGAAAGGAATTCGGGCAAACTGAGAGACGATTCGTTTTCAAAAAAAAAAAACTGGACTTATTTGACAGTCTAGTCAGCGCGAATGTGCTGACTCGGAAGCTGACGTGTCCATGGTTGATCGAAGCGAAACGATGTGTTTAATTGAAATGTTTTGACTTGGAAAAACAACGATAGTACTAATTGTTTTCTTTGAATAAAAACCGATAGTACTAATTATCGATTATTAGTTATAATAGGGATGTTTTTTTAAAGTGTGTTTATTTACACGATTTCGTCATCATTCAAAATCATATTTTAAATTCTCTTACATATTATTGTACGTAAAATGTTAAATATATAAAACTTTATTTTTAAATTTTAAACAATTTAAATAGTATATATGTCATCAATTTATCTACTTTACTAAAAATACAAATAATTTTTTGTTTTGTTAACAAAATTTATTTCCGAAAAAATTCACAATCTTTTTGTCACACACTATAATTAAATAATTTCTCCAACATTTAGTGCAGAAAAATGTTACGAATAAGTTGGATATCGTGATTTTGGGAAATAATTTTTATTATTGAATTGTGGGTCTTTTAATGGATAATAACAATATAGTTAATGTTTTTTTCCATTAAGTGCTTTAGATAGATTTTTTACCATCAGTCATATTGTATTTTATTGTGAGATGGTGGTTTAAAATTTAATAATTAAAATTGATTATATTTATTAGAAAGGTAATTGAATCGTAAACTACTCAATTGCTCTAGATCATAATTTATCGTACATAATTTATTTTTACTATTAATTTTACTTTATTTTTACATATCTCGTAAGATTTGTTTTAAATTTCCCAACACACGCTAAGGTTTACCAAAAATCATAAAATGGTATGTTAACTATAATCTGTTGGGCTCTAGACTAATGAGTCTAGGCCACTCAATGAGGGTCCAGAAGTCCATTTGCTTGCCTATAAAAGGCACAACACTCAGCGTGCGGCAAAGGAGGAGGGTGTAGGTTTGGTAATGGGGCCGGCAAGGATTTGAAAATTAGATTGGAGATTGAATTGGTGAGGGTAGAGGTTTTGGGTTTGATGATTCAATTGGGGTTTGATTATTTTTAAAATCGGGTTGGATTATTTTAATTATTAATTAAATAAATAAATATAGTTAAGTCGGACCAGACGATTTTTTAATTAAGTCGGATCGAATCGGTAATATATAAAGTTCAATATCATAATCTAGTTTGTTAAAAATATAGTTATTGAAGTTTCAAATTATATAAATGATTTGAAGTTTTTATTAATCCAATAATTGAGATCTAATGTACAATTTACTTAATTTATGGTAAGATGCTATTTTTTTAGTGTTAATTAGCTATCTTTATTATTATCAATTAAATGCATATTTTAATCAAATTGTGTTATTAGTAGAGATGGTAATCACTCATCCTCTCTACTTAAAATATTATGATTTGAATCCCACTCTCACACTTTTTAAAAATAAAAAACTGTAGCCATAAAAATCAGGTCCAATTAGCCAAACAATTTCGGTGGAACCAGACAAATATCGCGGTCAAACCGGATCAACGCTCGATTTGACCATTCTCATCAACCGCGGATTCGAGATTCTTAACCATGGGGGCGGGTACTTATCTTATCTTTATATCTGTTTCTAAAATTCATTTCCGTTCTTATTCCCATTCGTTTCTCAATATTCATACTCATACCTATCCTCACATTTGTGGGTTTTAGATACTCATGGGTATTCCCATCCCTGCACAACTTAATTAACAATTTTAAAAGTAAGACTACTACATAATCGTGAGGGTAACGTCGAAGGTAGATTTATGGTCGCGGAGTGTAGAGAGCCGCTCTGAATTAAAAATAAAATTAGAGATTTTAGGTTTAACGTTATGTTTGGTAACTATTAGGTAAGAGTTGTAAGATAGTTTTACATATTGGGTAGGGTATGGGTATAGGTATGGGGCGAGGGTATTTAAACCCATCCCGACTCGTCCCCGTTCATTTTTAGCGGGTATTCTCCCGTACTCACCACGAAACCCATTCAATACAGATATTCCCTGCTTTGATTGAATCGAATAGGATCTAATATCCGCGATTGAGAATGATATTATCAAGCCTATGACGCTCATTCTCTATGTTTTGTAGATCTCCTAATGGTATGTCTATATTTTCTCTCAAGTGTCTTCATCTCTACTTTGGAAATTTTAAGGTTCAAATCACTTAAAATCTTTAAAAGTAAAGATTTTCTTAGATAAATTGTTTGGATTATAATTAATTATAGGAAAATGTTAGAGAATTGAATTTTTGACGAACCCTTACAATTTTTAAACTTATATTGAAATCACTAAATTAATGAGAGAATCCTAAGAGAGGAATGAATTCTCCAATCCAAACAATAACCTAAAATAACTTAAAATAACATATTCAAACATTTTATTTTTTAAAATAATATGTCCCTCGTATTCTTTAACAATTTGAATCTTCTAATTATTTAAATTATCTTCTACAAATTCACCCACACAAACCACACCTTAATCACCAGCTTGATCGTCCCAGTCGAAAACGGTACCCTTCCCCGTATTATCTTCAGATGCTCAAACTACACTGACAATGAATCATCAACAATTCTGAATAAAACCATATTGCCAAGAATGAGCTTAAAGTTAACAATCCTTTTGGTTGGGATAGCATCGATATGATGATGATGAGTTACAGAGTTTACGTAATTAATTGGGTGGTGGTGGATGGATCAACTACACGCACAAGCCTTCCAGTTTGGACACGTTGGGGATCGAATGTGTTGTCTGCTTATTGATGTCTTTATCTTGCGTATCATATATAAAAAATAAGAGTTTCAAAGATGGTTACGGTAATAAGTGTTTTGGAGATGGTTATGGTAATAAGAGTTTCGGAGATGATTAATATATATTGATCGAAATTATAATGATAGTGTAATTATTACAAAATTCATAACCTAATCTTACTAATTTTTATTAGTTAATTGTTATCGTAATAATCTTATAATTTTCAGTTAGGATATGGGTACGGGTAGGTATATCCATCACCCGCCCGTTTATATAAACGACAAAAATTTCAAACCGCCAGTTAACGGGTTTTGGATTTACTCGTTTAATCAGGTAAAATCCGATTACTAAATATAATTTTTTATTCAATAAGCAAAATGGAAACTTGTTAATGTTTCCACATTAGGGGAAATTTTAAGGAAAATATGCTCAATAGATTCCTAGATTTGTAACATTCAAGAACACAATTCATAGCTAGCTTCACCAGAAGTCCAGAATTCCAAAAAATAAGTAAAAAGCAAATATCCCAAATGTAACCAACAAGAATAACAAAAATAACAAGGATGACGTATTCATAAGTCCTCAAAATTTAAATTTATATTATAATTTTAAAATTAGAGTAAAATATTTTAAGTAAGTGTCGGGTTATCCATCGAGTACGTGTCGGGACGGATATTATTAGATTCGTCTCTGTTCGTTATTCGACAATCATAAATTTCGAATATATCAATATTCATCTACGAATTCTTTTAACTAAATTATTTCAATTTAAATAGTGGATTGGGCTTGCCATCATTAAATATACACTAAAAATAAATAAGAAAATATCAGAAGAATAGTTAGCCCAAAAGGAGTAGAAGAGTGCCACTTGTTGGCGAGCAAGAGGTAACACGTGTTGGCAGAATTCCAGCTGCTGGGACACCTATGCAGTTATATCATATGACTCATTTAATTTATTAGTTTAATTAATTAAAAACTAACTTTTCAATAGAAATATGATTTCAAATATAATTGATTATATTAGTGATATGATTGAGGTGTCGTTTTTACGAATAATTATTATTAATAATTAGGTTTTATGTGTCTATCCTTTCTAAATATATATATGATTTCAAATTGGGCATTGCTTGCTGCCTCCTATCAACCGGTTTCGCTAATCGACGGATAGGTAAATTTATTCGTTCCAATGAATATAATTTTAATTATTGGATTGTGGAGAAGAAAAATTTAACGATGATAGAAAAAGAAAATAAATATATTATTTTATAATATAATAAAAAATTTATGATTATTGTTTGTCATTTACAGTATTATTATATGACTATTATATGAATGTCTATGTTATATAATTGTTATGTAACGGTCTCGATATACTTTTAGAGTAATTTTATAAATGGATATAACAGTTATATACACATATAAAATAAATATAACGCACTCGTAGAACATAACAATGGCATACCAAACTTATAACACAGACATATCAATTTCAAAATATAATTAAATTCTTCATAAAATTTTGATATATTATGAAATGTATTAAACATTTATATTAATAATTCGCTTTAACAATTTTTACTTTCCCTTTCATTATTTTTAGCTTCTCGCTCAATCAATTTAATTCTTTTATTGTCCAAATAAGTCAATAATTCATATTAAACAAAATAACCATTAAATCATTTTTATGAATACATGACACTGTTACCTCTTATCTTTCTCCTTCTATGCTTTTTCACTCATTTCTAATTAATCCTCCGGTAATTGTATCCTTATAGCAATTATTTTATCACCTTGTCCTCTATATGTTTAATTCCCGAAGCTAGGTCTTATAAATACACCGTCACAATTCTGGGCGAACTCATTCGAAAATTAATTTGTAAAAAAATGGTATTTACAAAATGATATTTTGCGATGTAATATTTAATTGAATATATAATATATCACCATACTTCTGAATCAACGTTCACAATGGCCTATTGTGATTAGTTTTCTCCAATTGGCCTATTATGTATATTTTCAGGTTGTTCTTTCGTGAGTCGTTCCTTTCGTAGGCCACTCTTTTTGTTAACGCATATTAAGCATAAAATAGGTTATGATATCAACTATTATAATTTTCTATATAAAAGTCATTTTAGAAAAAATAATTTGTGAGAAGAGAATATACATTAAATTAATTAACTATTACATTTTAATGAGTAAAACTCATAAAAAATTAATTTGTAAGAAAAGTGTTTAAAACATTATAAATTCACTCGTTAATTTTATACGTAATGATAAGTAAAACCAATGATGGGCGTAATGGTTAGCTTAGCATTGGACAAGTGGAATGATAAAAGAGTGTGGTGTCATGTCTCCCAATATCGAGAATCGTTGTGGTTGGACGACATTTCACCAAGCTAAGCTACGTCAATCTCTTTAGGTTTCGGTTCCTCGGGAACATCATTATTGTTTGTGTTTCGTTTCCAAATTACTATACACATGCTTCATCAATCAACTCATTTTTATCGGATGTCTTCGTTGACCAACCAAAATATTTCGTAATTTTTTTTTTATTTCTATTCAATTGCTTACTCATTCTTCACATAACGACCATATCTTCTCACCAGGGTAAAATCTGTAATGTATAACTAGGAGTTCGGTTCGCTAATTCGATAATTACCAAAATCAATTTGAAATATTTTGATAATTGATAAATAAAAAATCATTAAAATAAATTTGGAAATGGTAATGATTATTGATTTTGACATAATTTTGATAATCTGGTATATAAATTGATATTCGGTTTATTTTTGGTAATTGCCAAATATTAAAAAAAAGTGGTACCTAAGAAAAAAAAAACCTAAACATAATTCTCAATCCAGATTTATTTCGATTGTTTGCGGTCTTTTTTTTTGTATTCTTTTTCATATTTTTGGTTCAAGTTCAATTTTTGATAACCAGTTAACAAAAACCGGCCAAATTCGATATTTCGGTAATTACTAAAAGCGTATCGAAATATTCGGTATTGATAACGATCATTATATATTTTTTATACTTCGGTAACGATTTTCAAAATGATCATATTTTCACTATTCAGTAATACCGTTACCATACCAATTTTCAACCCTACTATACCATCGTTACGTTACTCGATCAAATTGTGTTGTGGATTAAATTTAAAAAATTATCAGATTTACCTTTTTCGTATATCCAAAATGTATTCTGGATTGAACGGTTATAGTATCCAAAGAGCTCCTTGACCTTTAAGTCTTGGAGCTCCTGGATTGATGTTCACGATGTTTGTATTTGGTGTTTCCTACAGGTATCTGGCAGGTAGATATCAATAAAAATGTGAGGTGGTTCTCTCCTGATTCGCTCACCGGAGCAGAAGTTGTGGAGTTAGCAATGCCATCACTTTGGAGCCCATGGCTTCCCTAACTACTTGTCCTCGACTCCATGTCCAGGTTGTTCAGGAGTCTGCTAATAAAGCTGCCCACTTAATGATGCGTAGCTCTTTAATATCTTTCAGACTGTGTTGAGACCCACCTTACAACTTGAGTTGATTAATAAATTATATTTACTAATTGCTTGATATTTTAATTTCTCCCGTCGGAAGCTATTTATAACCAAATTTTACAAAACATATTTGTTAGTACTTCTCATTAAGTAACCAAATACCTCAATAACTATTATACATCATGTCTAATAAAAGGTGTATATTCATAAACGAGACTACATATATCGCCTGCACTTTGCTACGTGACCTCGGTACTATCTTACATCATGTCTAACTTGAGACCTAAGAATGTTTTTTCTTCTGTTTTTTTATGGGTTTTACTTTATTCGAGAGAGCATCTTCTGCAACGAAAATTACAGTTTGCCGAATATTAAACACACCGCTGTTCCCTTTTGCAGACCCTTCCTTGTATATAAATCTCTATGGCTGGTGGACCCCATCTCTGCCCATTTGCTTTGCTGGCTTTTCAGCCATCGATTTGTTGGCTCTTCTTCCTCTCCTCTTCTTCCTCCGTATATTCGCCAATCCGAAAAAAAACCCATCAAGACAAAAAAGTTACTTCCTTTTCCTTAAAATCTCTCTTTTCTCTAGTGATCGCTCGATCGAACCCTTTCTTTGCTCCTTTTCTATCCCGATTTTTCTTCTTATCCTCAAACCTTATTGTTTCTTTTCCCGTCCAAGCTTTGATTCGAATCATTAAGTTGCATCATCAGCAGCATCAGAAGTCAGTTCATCGTAAGAGTCTCAAACTACAGTGCACAGCAGTAGGGTCACCCATCTGGGTTTTATTGGGTTTGGCATCAATAGATCTGTAGATCTATCCCCTCTTTATCCTCACTCCAATTTCTGCCTCTTATCTCGTCTGGATCTTCCTGTTTGTGAATTTCCTGTTCGCCACGTCTGAGCTCGAGGGACTCTGCTTATAGAAAACTTTGTGAGTTTTTGGTTTCTTTTCTGTTTGTGCTCAATGGAAAAGCTGAGAACTTTGATCGAATGTGGAATTTAGGTTTGGTATATGGCTTTGTTTGTCGTCTTAATTAGGTTCAATCTCTGACTAAGCTGCGTGTTACGTCTTGTCAAGTCAATTAGATTGTTGACTAGAAATTCTTTATGATCAAGTAGTTCATTTGCTGATGTTTGAGTTGTGTTTTTGGTGTTGCAGAGAGAAACTGTGGGAGGGTGAAAGTTTATTTGACATCCAAGATATTGGATGTGGAAGAAATTGAGGCTGCCTCTTGTGAGATGAGGCATGCTATCAAGTTTGATGAACTTATTGAGGGCCTGCTGGAGCCCGAACTCGGATGGTGGCTTTGGCGGCCACTCGGGTTCGGATTCAGCCGGCCGGCAAGATGGACTCCTTTGGTACAAAGACTCCGGTCACCACTTGACTGGTGAATTCTCCATGGCTGTTGTCCAAGCCAATAACTTGCTGGAGGATCAGAGCCAGCTCGAGTCTGGCCCTTTGAGCACACTCGAATCCGGCCCCCACGGAACCTTCATTGGGGTTTATGATGGTCATGGAGGGCCCGAGACTTCACGATTCGTCAACGATCATCTCTTCCAGCACTTAAAGAGTAAGATATATACACACTCTATAAAAAAGGAGGAATCTTTGTTGATAATTTTGCCTTAAGAGCTGAGCTAATGACTGTTTTGTCTTTGTGCTGTATGTTCTTTTAGCAGATTTTGCTTCGGAGCAACAGTCGATATCTGTGGACGTGATAAAGAAAGCGTATCAAGCAACGGAAGATGGTTTCCACTCCGTCGTAACTAAACAGTGGCCGATGAAGCCTCAAATCGCAGCCGTTGGATCATGCTGTTTAGTTGGTGTGATATGTGGAGGTACCCTTTATATTGCTAATGTTGGGGATTCCAGAGCGGTGCTTGGCAAAGCTGTCAAGGCAACTGGTGAAGTTCTTGCTATTCAGCTATCATCCGAGCATAATGTCAGCATCGAATCGGTTAGACAAGAGATGCACTCTTTGCACCCGGATGATAAGCATATTGTCGTCTTGAAGCATAATGTATGGCGTGTCAAAGGCCTCATTCAGGTATACCTGCTGTTTATGTTCAGTCCAGCATGGAAATATAACTTGTTACTTAGTATATCCTCTGATCTATCGTTAATACTTGTTTGTATAAAAATTCGTGTCTATTGTATCATCTCGATTGTCACCGCACATTGCCCTTCTCGATCTACATGTTTAAGATTCAGGTCAGGATTAGATTGGATATGGCAGAGGAGCAAAGTGTTGTTCTTTTGTTCTATGTATGGATCTTTCAATTCATTGGTTTGAGATTGTATAACTAATCAATCCAGCCGGTCAATGATTTGTGTTAAGAGTATTTCAGCAAATGAGAGTCTCCTGAAAAGAGACTAGAAGATTGGACTTCGCTTAGATCATTTTATGAAGTTCGTTAACTTGGTTGGTTCTTCGATGAGATTGCGAGAACGCTAAAGTTGTTACCTCCATTACTTTCTTTTCCATCTACTTAGAGCTGTTCTCTGCTGGCAGGTTTCGAGATCGATCGGTGATGTCTATCTGAAGAAGGCCGAGTTCAACAGAGAGCCACTATATGCAAAGTTCCGGCTCCGAGATCCTATAAAGAGACCGATATTAAGTGCTGAGCCTGCTATCACCGAGCATGAACTCGAACCTCATGATCAATTCCTCATCTTTGCATCTGATGGGCTATGGGAGCATCTTAGCAATCAAGATGCAGTTGACATGGTGCAAAACCATCCACGCCATGTAAGTACATTTGCTTATTTTCGCAATTTTCAGAGTCGTGATGGCTGACATGACAAAAATCATACTTCTTTGCAACTTGCAGGGTATTGCGAGAAGGCTGGTAAAAGCCGCATTGCTCGAGGCAGCCAAGAAGAGAGAAATGAGGTACTCGGATCTGAAGAAGATCGACCGGGGTGTTCGCAGGCACTTCCACGACGACATCACGGTTGTGGTCGTATTCCTCGACTCGAATCTCGTAAGTAGAGCTAGCTCGGCTAGAGGGCCGACTGTATCGGTCCGAGGGGGTGGGATTCACCTGCCTGCAAAGACACTAGCGCCAATGGAACTAAACACCAACTGATGAAGCTCTCTTTTCCCTCTCATTTCTGCACACACCAAACATTACTACAAAACTTGTTCTTAGGAATGCGATGATGATTCCCCCAATCTATAATAAGAAGAGAAGGTGCTACTGCTACCCTTGATTTATATTTTTTAATTATTAGTATAAAATGTAACATTTTAACCCCTCACAGGACATAATCTGTGCCTTCTGTTTTTTCTTAATTGTGCTTAAAGAAATGAGGAGGAGGGAGGGGGGGGGGGGGGGGGGTGTGGGGGGTGGGGGAGAGGGAAGAAGGGAGCTTTGCTACCTGACAGACACTTCCATTGTGAAAATACTATATTCTTCTTCCTGTAGGCCAAACCTTTTCACTCTTTAGTTCTTACCATGTTCTGTTCCTGTGTTCGGTTTGTAAATTACATGTGAGAGTTGAGACAGACACAGCTTTGCTTGATTTGGATTTTGCTTCTCTTTCTTTTTCGCCAGTGAATTCTAAATCGCATCAACTTGTCGATTTGTTGGATGGTTTAGCTGGTTCTGCTAGTTCACTTGAACATAAATTTGTACAAGATGGTATGATTTGATAACTATTTCCATTACTGTACTCTTACCTATGGTTCTCAACAGTTCTATCTATATTATTCCGAAGAAGATCGATGTCTATGCTGGTATCCTCAAAGAACCTTAAGCTTGTCGCTCCTACAGAAGAACCGGCATCCATGTCCAGGCTAAATCTCTCGAACCTAACTCCATTCACACTCGCAATGCTTCTACATGATCCAGTCAGTTTCTCCTCGCTCGATTGATTTGCCGTGGTCAACGATCGTTCTTGAGTTATCCTGATCGTTTCAGACGAATCTTCTTCCAGCGCTTGGCATACTTGACTAATAGATTGATTAGAGGTGGTCAAAGACCCCCCTGGAGCGATCCTTGTCGTTTCGAACAAAGCTTCTTGCAGCTCCTGCCACACCTGACTCATCGTGGGACGTTCTTTCGGAATCTTCTCGACACATCTCAGACTGAGCTGTCCCATCTTCAGCATCATATCCATATTGCAAGATTGCACCATAAGGTTAGCATCCAGTATCTCTTCAACATCACCCCTTTCCAAGCTTGCCCTTGACTGCAGATGTGTTTGTAAATCTAAGAGTTGTCAACTTTTTGGAGTTGGTCACCAATTGTACATAAATATATTTTTTCAATAAGCTTTTGCTTACCCATTCAATAACATGGTAATTAGAGTTCCTTCTGGATGCATCAACTGCAGGCCGAGCAGTCACAAGCTGCAAAAGGATCACTCCGAAGCTGTAAACGTCACTGAATTGACTCAGATGGCAGCTGGAACAATATGCAGGATCAAGGTATCCTGGAGTTCCTTTGATCTGAGTGCTGACATGTGTCTGATCACCCGTTGGCCCCGACTTCACCAACCCGAAATCCGAAACCTTGGCCTGGAAATTCTCCCCTACTAGGATGTTGCTCGGTTTGATGTCGCGGTGGATTATGCTAGGTTGGATCCCGTCGTGCAAATGAGCTATGCCTGCATAAGTTTCTTCATCAGTTTAGCTCTTTGCTCCAAACCGTTAGGATTAGTAAATCGGTGCAGATTTTGTCTGGCTTATAAATATCCACTAACCAAACTAGTATGGCACCTTTTGGGGAGGAACCAAAACAGACAATATCATACTAGTCGGAAGAGTTCACGAACTAGCGATCCTACAACTGGTATCAGAATCCTCAACCTTGGTTCCGATCCCCAGGGACCTGTGAGTTATGAGCCCACCATGCTTCCGCTGCACACTTATAAGCCAGACTAATCTGCACCGATTTACCCGAGGAATCAGGTAAATGACATACCTCTAGCTGCTCCAATTGCTATACTAACTCTTTGCTGCCAAGTCAACTGCTTCCCTCCTCTTCCCATCATATACTCCAGCAAAGAACCATTTGGTGCATACTCATACACCAGTACCTTGGCTCCTCTTGGTCCTGTTACCAAATCACACCATTTTTACTGCCTATCAGTAAGACAAAAATTGCAGGAAATCAAACGACCTTATTGAATTGCATACAACTAGTTTCTTCTTCACTTGCAGATGCTCAAAACCCTCACCAGCTTCTTCACAAAATCCCACCAATGAGATCAGATTTCTGTGCCTGACTTTGGACAGCAAGATCACTTCTGCTTCACCAAAAAAAAAACCGTTCATACTGATAAATTCATCAAAATTTAGAGCATGTAAAAACTGGAAGTTCTTTCCTTACCATTTATGAACTCGCCATCAGTGTGGAAAGAATGAGCATGAGCTTTCTTAACCGCCAGAGTAATCCCTCCATCTTGAAAGAAACCTTTGTACACATTCCCAAAGGCTCCTGAACCCAACAAACGCTCATCACTGAAATTGTCAGTTGCCCTCTCCAGCTCCTCCATTTCGAATCTCTTCAGATTGAGTTTCTTCAAGCTTCCTGAATTTAACCACCACTTATCTATCAAATTTCTTCACTATTGCGCCCGAATACTCGAATCAGGTTAAAGATTGATTTTTACATTATTCACTAACACGCCCCTTAAATAGAAACTTTCAAAAGAGCCGAGATTCGCACAAGTTTCGTAAGCTACGTGCTTGTTATGAGGACTACCAAGGTTAAAAACCAAGACCTTTAAGTTTTTAAAGGCTCTGATACAACCATGTTAAGAACCTCGATTCCAAATCCTAATAACTTTAGATGTTGGGATAGTTTCAAAATTGTTTTTTTTTACATTATTCACAAATATGCTCTCTCGTACGAAAACTTTTAGAAGAACTGAGATTTGCGCCGCATATGTAAAGCATGTGCTCGGATTGTGCGTTATTGAGATTCGAAACAAAGACCTCTTCGGTCTTTAAAAACTATAATACCATCTCAAAAACTATAACGTCCCAATAACTCGAATTGTTGGGAAACCTAACGAGTAAATTGTATTAATTTCAGGGTCTTCTTTGTTTACCTTTCCTGACAAGTCCACAGCGAGACATCCTCTTCCTGAAAGCTAAAGTAAGCATAACCACAACAACCAGCAGAATTGCGACTACAATCCCTGCAATTAGGCCTAACCACACGAGTTTCATGTGCTTGTTGCTTGAATCGCCCTGCCGCCGGAAATGTGAACCCAACGGCGGATCCGCGGCGAACCCATTTGTCCTTTTCTGAGAAGAGCTCGTGATTACTATAGGAGATGAGCAGGGACTGCTAGTAATGCCCTCTGCAGTAGCAGCCATTGAAATTGAAGAAGGTTTTAGGAGCTTTGTTGAGTGATGGTAATATGATCTGCTGGGTTTAATATCATTGGGACAGACTCAGTCAGATGGAAACGCCAGGATTGACAAACGGGGAATGAATTTTTTGGAACAAACGATGATGACAAGAGAATGGAGTTGCTGCCGGCCCAAACTACTATTTGAGATTTGATTAAACTGCATTACTTAAAGAAGGTATGATCATGGAATCCGAATTCTTTGTTACCAAAATAGCTGGTTTTGTTAGACGATTTCTTTCACGCATTATTGATGTGCTATGAAGAAGTATTCTTTTGTATTTAGTATTGGCATTTTCACAGGTCAATGGATCTTCAGGTGATGATGCTGCTCCTGCCCGCTGATAGAGTGATAGTAATACAAGGATGAATGGGAAATATTACATTTCACCCCCTGAACTTATATAGTATTCAATTTCAAAGCCCTCAACTAAAATCTTGTGCGTATGAGTCCTATGAATTGAACGTTTCTTAATTTGAATTGAATCGACCATTTAAAATATTGTTTGACAAGCCACCTAGAGGCGTAAACCCCACAAACCGGGACTACATGGATCATAAGCTAATTATTCTATATGAGTAGATGAATTATAGATTTACAGATAAATAATATTATATTTTATATGGAGGTAAATAATATATTAGTTATTTTAGTTGACTATAATGACTAATATATTAATTACTCCTACTTATTTGTAGCTAAAACAATGTTTTTCTTTTGTAGTGACAAGAGCGACTAGGGTTTCACACAATAGGCGACGAAGAAAAATTTGAGATGACCTATTTAACCTCCAACTCGTAGCCGTTAGATCTAAAGTCAAATAATGAACGACTGTGAGTTTATTGAATGGGATTCAAGAAAGTTTTACTGGATCCTGATTCGAACTCATGTAATATTTTTTAAAGGACTCTGTAATACTATAACTTGAGTGCGGATTGCAAATAAGCAGGACTCTGTAATACTATAACTTGAGTGCGGATTGCAAATAAGTGGATGTTTGTCGCGACAGACAAATTGCATATAGGAGTATTTTTGTTATTCTAGAAAAATTTAAAATTTAAAATTTAAAACTCAATATTTTAAATTCTAAATCTAAAATCTCAAACTCAAAATCCAATACTCAAAATTCTAAACCTAAAAAATAACAAATTTACCCTTGATTTAAGTTGGTCTTTTGTCCGCCAGATCTGATGTTCGAGATGGACGATCCAGATTATTCTTTGCTGACGATAAATACTATTTCTTTATTTGTCGCGGACTCTATATCCTAGAACTCTGCACGAAATTCGGTGGGGATTACCAGCATTGGTAATGGCTACTGTTATTGTGTTTATTGTAACCACTCTAGCTGAGTTAGTAATAGTTTTACTAACGAATCGTATAAGTGAATAATTTGATATATAAATTATTCGGATTCAACTTGTAAAAATAAAAATAAAAAAAGATAATTTTTGGTTAAAATTCTCAAATATACTATATCCTTCAAAATCTTTACTCACCGAAATTTTCTTTCTGCCGTTAAAAAATAAACAAAATTCTCTTTTTTGTTTACTTTTTAACTACAATTTTGTAACATTTATTTGGAAGAGAGGATTTTATTTTTCAATTCTGATTTTTCATTTTTTTAAACTTTGGTATTTGATATTGGACGATTAATTCATTTATGAAATAATCTCAAAATTAAAGTTTTACTTCTCTCTCAATATTATTACGGAGATCGAATATTACGGAAATCGATGAAAGTCAATGTGCGGCGGAAATGTTCCTAAAATAAGAAAAATATGCTTAATTAGAGCGGTAATCCGTTGACAATCTAGCTACTAGAGGTTGTAAAAAGTCGACCAAATACATGTTACAGAATCCGCTGAACGAAGCAAAATGTGGATAATTTAATATATAACATTATCAGATGGATTCCTCTTAGGTTAACCACCTCATTCTACAAATTAAATATACCAAGAAGACGGATAATTTAATTTATTAATACAAAAACAAAGTAATTTCGGACCATATATAATTACTTTTCCTATTTAATTTGTGGACTCTAACCATATATTTTGTATCCAAAAAAATAAAAATATATTAGCATAATTCATCACAAATTTACTTTTGAGATATCTCATTTCTCTCGTAATTTAGGACCATATATAATTATATTTCCTATTTAATTTGTGGTCTCTAACCATATATTTTGTAGCTTTTCCATAAAAAAAACTAATATATTGGCATAAATCTATCACAGATTATCGTAATTTTACGACACATCCACATCTATATTGTTGTCATTCAATTGCATTTATCTTCAACTTTCGTTTTGAATAGCTCAGCCAATGTACACCCGAAATAATATATTATCAGTCGAAGCTGTATTGTTCCTTATATCGCATGTATCTCGGATTTTTTTTTGAAGTTTTATCCCATGTGAGATTCAATAAAAGAAGTCATGTTGTCTCTTTTATTTCATACTCTTAATGTTGCTTGGTCGGACGTGGTGTTTTAATTAGATGCACCTATGTATTTATGAATTTTGCTGATATAACAAGCAAGAACAAGTTGGTTGGTGCTTTGTTTGATGTGATATTTGCAAACCATCAATTGAAGCCTGGCTGGGTGGGTCATGTGATTTTGCTCCACTCATGGCTTCAGTTTTCAGTACTTTAGTTTTCACTTTCGTGGTTCGTGGTATTTGATGTTTCAGTAATAGGAGGAAGTGATTGAGTTAGTGGTCATTTTCTTGTAAAGAGGAAATAAAAGTAGGTGACTTTTTGTTTACGGTCACAAATATTGGGGCTGTTCGTAATCCGGGACGAATCGAACTCCATCGTGGTCAAGTTTGGTTTGTTAATTTTTAAACGAGGCCGAGTTTAAATTGAAAATTTTGGGTTTGTTTTGAGTTTGAGTTTATTTGAATCTGGCTTGTTAGCTACTTTTAATCAATCACACTCGAGCTTAACTAAAACCTCGCTCAATAATACCCTTGATGAGAGTCCAATTTGTGTTGAATTGGAAACTGTATATGCTATAAAACATTTTGGCTTCGACAAGTCGAGCTAAAAAACAAGCTATCCTAAAAACATTATAAGTTTCTACACAATGTTTTATTGTACATGGTATCATGTTGCATTCTTGAGTCTATTGACCGGACATATATTTGAGTTAGCATTCGAGTTGACTCTCAAGTCGGAGCTCGCCTATCGAGTCGAACAAACCCTAGTTCAAGTTTGGCTCGTTTATGAGTTTTTCTCCGAGCCGAACGCTGAACTGCTCACGAATGGATTGACTCGTTACCGCCCGGAATGCAGTTTAAGAAAGTGTTAGAGCTAGATTTGTCACACATTTAATGTTCCGGTACTGGTAAAGAAATTGAACAGAGAACAGATCATGTGAGTATATATTGACGGTAATCACATGAATGTTCTTAATGATGGTCAAAGGTTGTTGATGATCACAAAACCGACCGATTACTTGTCAACTGCAGTTTCCTACAAACCAGAAGCCAACTTTTTCTTTTGCAAATTTGCAGCCCCACGTTCAGCTTCAGCTATGAACCGTGTTAGCTCCTTCACTTGTGGATATGACTTTCAGCTACGACTTTTTCTCAAAATTAGAGGCTGTGTTTGTGTTTGGTTTTTCTAGTTTGGGATGGACATTTCATCGGTCAATTCTCACTACTGTACTGCGTTCACAATTTCGTATGTACCGTAACATGTTAAGGTGTGGAAAAATCTTCGATATTAAACCAAGCTTGACTGTAATCACAAACAAATGTATCGCATGACGTTTCACAAATAGCACACTCCATATCGAATCTTTGAAAAGAATACTGGTCTTTTTACTCACTAACATGCAACATCATTGATTGTAAAATCGATCTTCACAAAACCATAACGTGATACATATTTAGCTCGTTTGAACTCTCAACTTCATCAATTTTAGTATGTTGTGTATAATTTACAATGCCAATTTTTGTTTTTCATACTTAATTTTTTTACACATATTATATAATTATCTTAATAATTGAGTTATTATGACGAATATCGTTTTTTTAACTTAAAAAACTTTTAATCTAAACTAACCTACAACCCCAACTAAAATTTTAGGATTAGTTAAGGTCAATTTTTAAATATAACGATCCATGGTTTAAATGACCGACCAAAAATAACTTACAATTTTTAGTGACCCATCCAAATTAACTTAATTTATCAAATTTATTCATAATCGATACAATATTAACCAAATTAGATGTGTATCTAAAAAGCACATTTTTTGCGAGTCCAAAGTCTAAACACATGTTCCATGATTTGTCTAGAAACTCTTTCTTGCTTGATTTAAAAATTGATATTTTGATGAATTGATATTTGTCTAGAAACTCTTTCTTGCTCAACCTCATCTTGTCACACAAAGTTATCTCTCAAAACACCAAATTAATATTTTAACTTCCTCTTCTAATTACATATTTTTTGCAAGTAATTTGCGAGTGATTTGGACCCAAATCTCTAATCAATCAAATAAACGGTTTTCCTCGAAAAAAAAAGTATAGTTATTTTATAAAATAACTCATGCTAATTTGAGACCATTGAGATCTCTACAGTTGCTTCTTCTTCAGTTATTTAAAGTCAACCCGATTAGGAAAAAAAAGTGGGTACGGCGTACCCAGTGCCTGCATGATGCCGGTCTTTTTGAAGTTTGATCCACCTTTCACAGAAAACCAAGTTTGATCCCATCGACCGATTAACACCCAGTAGTAGCTAATTTCACAGGGGGTAAAAAGAAACTCTACTTTCCAACCAACTGGTTTTAATTCTCTAGCAAGAAACTAACCAATGGGTTGGAGTTGGTTAGCTTGACTGACCATTGGCTATTGCCAATGCCAGCTTTTCTTCTTTCTTCCCAACTGTCAGGATTTTGTTGTTGGTTCCTTTTCAACAGTTTTTAATCTTCTCTGAAAAATTGGATCTCTTTTTTGTTTTTTTTTCCCAGTCATGGTTTCTTGCTGTTCTTGCAGTATGAAGTTTGAAGCAAACACAAAAAGGAATCTGCGCATTTCGTACTGTGTTTAAAAGATAAAAGATTCATTTGAAGGCCTGAAATTTAAAGATGGTTCATCATGGTTGCGTCTTTGTTTTCTTGTTGTCTCTCCTAACTCAAGTTGATAATGATCCATTAACAGCAACAATTATGGTTTTCCTCTGAACAATAATACCGCTTCTATATGGGAAATCTTGCTTAATACTAGAAAATGGACTGTTAGGTAAAGGATGTGATCTCTCTGTGTGTGTCTGATCATTTGATGGCGTGGCTACTTCATTTACTTCTGGCACTGTGAAATCAATTCATTCACTGGCAAAAATATCTAGCTATGGCCCCCCAAATGAATGGTGTGATTAGAACTGTTAAGATCAGCTTGGCAAAGACATAATCTTCTCTTGTTGGTCAATCTCCTCATAAGATCAGGACTATTTAATATGATCTCAAAACTTCTTTATACATAAAACTTAGATTATACCCCCTAAATCTAGATCATGACCAAAACTCCCCCCACCAACAAAGCAAAAGCATAGGGGATTTGATCATCTGAATATGATGATGATGATGATCAAACATACAAAAGATGTGGGAAGAAGCTGGTAAATCAGTGGTGAAAAAAAGAAGATTTTACAGCGACAAAAGATTACAGGTCTCTTCTGCAAAGAGGGCAAGAAGCGTGCTGGATGAGCCATTTGTCTATGCAAGGTAAGTGGAACATGTGGTGGCACTGTGGCAAACTTCTAACTGTTTCTCCCAGTTGGAAATCCTGCACGCACACAAGAGATAAGTCCATGTCATTCATTAACTGTCAAGCTTTGTAGTGTACATCTGGGAAACTATATAACACTTGAATGGGATGGATAGAAAGCTACCTGGAGGCAAACTGAACAAGAAACTCTATCCCCGGAAGCATCCACATTGTTTTTGTTTGTGATCTTGATTTTGGGTATCTTCTCCACTGAATCCCCTGGGAGTCCTTTGGTGCTACCAGTGTCGAATATGTTCGGAACATCCTCGAAGCTCGTCTCAACAGCACCCATCTAAGCACACCAGAGAAATTGTTTAGATTCAGAAAAGAACCACTCTTCTAATGATATGAATCTTATTAACAATGTATTCAAGTTTACCTGACTTTGCACAGCACTTAACATGGCAGGACCGATTCGTTCGCGTACTAGCCTCCCGCTAAGAAGACTTGCAATAACATCAATCTGCCAATTTGGAAGTGGAAGATAAGTAAAAGCTTGATTCTTTGAAGCACACCCATTCTATTTCCACAAGATCTTGTAGCAAAAATTACTTCCTTACCAAGTACAAGATGCATCCGATCCCCGATTCATCTGATTGCCAAAGGACTAGAGAAGATTCAAAGACTTCAATGGAGAAAACAGCACCAGATATGGCACCAACAGCAGCACCTCTAACGAATCCACTCTCAGTTTCTTGACCTATCAAAGCACCAGTCATGGCTCCCAACAAGGTCCCCACTGCACATCATTATTAAGACACAATCCATTCAGCTACGGAAATAAGAAAATTTGTGACAAGTAATGAAGCTTTCCATGTTTTGTAGCAGGCGCTAGATATTTTTTTCACCAACAAACTAACAAATGCACGTTTCTTGTCAGAAGAAAAATAAACGAAACCTACAAAAGAACAACACTGCATTATTGATCCCACCAACGAAATTGTGCGCCTGGTTTTGCCATAATGTCCAAAATACAACATCGGGATCAGGCTTAGTTCAGATTGAACAAAGCAGATAGATATCCAAGCTGATGTTCTAACACAGGAAATGCAGAAAAGAATCTACCAAAGAGGACGAATTCATTCCCAAAAGACACAAACTTTTGATAAGGAGGAAACAAACGAACCTAATGCGAAGAAGAAGGTGAGGATCGCAGAGAAGACATTCCCAATGACGGCAGAAAGAGCAAAGTTGCAGACTTCCTTAACCTTCTCGAAGAAATTCCGACAGCAGGGCAACGAAGAGACGGAGAACCGAGGTGGGTATGGATAGAATTCCATCTTTTTCCGATTGAGGTAACCACAAAGAAGGATTGAGCTACCAAAAAAAAAAGGTTTAGGCTTTGTTTGTTTGAAATGGAGGGTTTGTTTGTTTGTTGGTTTGTTTGAAAGGAAAGGGGGGGTTTTAATGGATGATGAAGCTTAGGCGTTAAGGGAGAGAGAGAGAGGGTAGGAAGATGATGATGAAGAAGCAGAAGGAAGAAGGACTGCCATCAACCAACTCGCATTTAAAGCCCTTTTTTTCCCACAAAAGAAGATTTCTTTCTTTCTTCTCTTTTAATTTGTCTCTCTGGCCCTCCTGCTCTCTTCCCTTTGATCCCCCTGCTGCTGCTGCTTCTTCTTCTTCTTCTTTTCTCTTGGGAATTGTCTGTACTTGTACCCCCTCCCCGTAAAGACTTTTATTGAGCTTTGAATTTGTTCAAATTATCAAATACAATACAACCGATTTCGCTTTCAATGACACGGGAGAGACCAAGGAAAGTCTAAATTAAACAAACTCTTGGGAAATATGAAATTTTGGGGGGATAGATTGCAAACCAATAATTATTGCTCCCGGGAAAAATTAATAATTGATCACAGAAACGGGAATGCTATGTCTTTATTTATAGGGTAAAGTACTTAAATGGTCCTGTAAGTTTGGACGGATTATGTATTAGTTCCGTAATTTTTAAATGTTACAAGGCAGTCTTACTGTTTTGGAACGGGTTATGGAGTGGTACTATTCATGTCGGAGGAGTAACTTTCCGGTAGATATTCTACATCAGCACTGCAGCGATAGATTAAATATTATAAAGACGGACCGAACAAGATTATGGTTAGTCGGTCACAATAAACTGCTCACTAATGGTGAATGGTTTCGATGACACCTGATATCTAGTTCCTGTCCCCGCTGTCATGATGTGGAGGAGGATATGGACTGCCTTCTCCGCAAATGCCCCTTTGCACAGGAAGTGTGGAAAAGCTTGCTTCTGGTAGCTGATTTTATCCAGCTTCTCACTCTTCCTTTGCAGGAGTACTGGTGGTTGAAATATGTTGCAGATATTAAGCAAAGATTGTTGCTTGGTACGGCTTGTTGAAGTTTCTGGGCTTGTCGAAACGATTTGATTTTCAACAACAAGACTGCCACAGTTGGTGACGAGCGTGCGAAGGTGAATTTTTGGTGTGCGGTGATTATGAGTAGTTGGTGTAATGCGAGGGCCATGATTGTTAAAACTGCTCGTACGTCGATTGTGGTGAAATGGAAACCGTCAGAAGAGGGTTGGGCTGTTCTTAATTTTGATGGCTCTGCTCGGAATGGAGCTAAAAATGCTGGTGCTAGGGGTGTTATTCGGGGACCGGGTGGCGTTGTTAAGATGGGAGCTTGCTCTATTGCACAAGCTGAGATCATGGGCATTGCGGCGGGTGTGAGGTTGGCTTGGCGTTTGGGGATTCGGCGCTTTGAAATCCAAGTTGACTCGAAATTTTTGGTTGGTATGCTTTCGAAGATTGTGAACCCTCATACCCAGCATGCTAGCTTGCTGCATAAATTCCAGAGATTTCGGAAGAGAGACGGGGAGACTCGTATCATCCATGTTTACAACGAGGCAAATTACTTTGCTAATCATATGGCCGCTATGGGCCATATCCTGCAGTTGGGGGCTTCTTTGGAGACTGTCCTGGGTAGTGATATTAAGTTATGGGAGGCCTTCGATAAGGAGGAAGTTGGTCGTCCCCGTGTGGTCGCTGTAATGTATAGTTGAGTTGTGGAGTTTTTCAATCATAAAAAAAACAGATTTTCACCCATTCAATACGAATCATTTATCCTTACTCTCCCTATTTCTAATAAAAACCCTAACCCTAAATGATTTTACAAAATGTGTTCATCGGAAAACTAGTTGCCACAGTGACTCTCTCGAAGTATATTATTGGAGACCATTAAGGTTGTCTACAATTTCTTTCTTCTTCTCTTTTAAAGGCGGCATTCCTTCTTAGAACCCATATGGATTTTCCCGAAAACAAAATACGATGGCTGTCGCAACCAGTTCATAAGTTACGAGACTGTTATATAGCATTCCAAAGTTACGGAACGGGTATGTAATGCGCCCAAACTTACATGACTATTTAAGCAATTGGCCTTTTATTTGTATAATAATAATAATAATTTCAGATATAATTTTTGTTTGACTTGGTTCAGATATACTCAAATAATGCAGTGTAACAAAATATGAATATCATTTATAGAAATTATAATTGATTATTCTAAAATGAATGTTCGTGAACTAGAACTAAATTGTTACGAGAAAAGGTACAAGTGGTACACGTCTGGAGGTGGGTGGATCCTAATGGTCGGATTTTTCTTCATATTGGTTAAATGAAATTATATATAATTAAATAAATAATTTTCTATGATTCCGTGGGGATGGCCTACGACAAAATATCTCTCCAACTCTTCCATACAAAATAATCTTTCGGATACGCAGCAAGGGTAGAAAATCCTTGATGCCATCAAATAAATTTCAGTCGTTGGATCTGATCATTAAGATCTGATGGATTAAATTAACACTTAAGAGTCGTATGTAGAATTTCAATCTTTGAGTATTGATGTCGAGATGGTGATCACTTATTATACTTCAGACAAATTACACCTGCTTACACTAGCTTAATTAGAATACTAATTATGTATGTGTATTTTCCATTCGTAAAATACCGATCACATCAGTCTTGTTCGTCATCGATGAAATCCATTCAATCGGATGGTTATTGGTGGTTTAAGTATGCCTAATGCTAGGTTAAAGAATTACTTAACTAATAGATCTCTGAGCCTTCAATTTCACACAAAAAATAGAGTGAAACGTCAATCTATCATTCATGTTGTTTAGCTTTGGATTTTCATCCTCTCATATTTGCTTCGGAATACTATAAAATGAGAGTTACTATTCGATGTCCTACATTTTGAATAAAATGACGTTTTAGACTTCGTAAAGACAACATTGTCTAAATTTACTCTATCGAAAAATTACCTCATCCCTCAAATGTTTGCCGATCCATATCATATTCTTGTCGAATATGACGCCATGACCGTACAACTTGAGTCCACTAACCAATGGGTTGGAGTTGCTTAGCTTGACTACCATTGGCCATTGCCAATGTAAGCTTTTCTTCTTTCTTCCCAACTGTCGAGATTTTGTTGTTTGTTCCTTTTCAACAGTTTTTAATCTTCTCTGAAAACTTAGATCTCTGTTTTGTTCTTTTCCCCCGTCATGGTTTCTTGCTGTTCTCGCAGTATGAAGTTTGAAGCAAACACAAAATGGAATCTGAACATTTCGTACTGTGTTTAAAAGATAAAAGATTATGAACGGTCTTTCTGCCGGAATTTCAGTTGGGTTTGGTTTGATTTTTTTTTTTAATTTTTTTAATGATCTCATTTAATTATTTTTCAGATAATAGTATTTGTCAGATGGTTTTAACGTTTGTTGGACACACTAATTCATCATGAGTAATTTGGTAAGTGGTCGTTAATTTTGTTGGAGAAATAAGTGAATGAATACAAAAATGTGTACACAATTGATAAATGTAGCATACGTTTTGTGTGTAGGGAGATTCATCGGTGAATAAAGGTGACAAAATCAATTACACCGATAGATTTTTATCCGACGATGTTTACGATACTTCAGACGAAACTTGTGAAGCTGCAAAGCGAACTGCCCAGTCATTTAATTTCAAGTTGCCTAAATAATCCAACAAAATAAACAAGGTAGAGCGAGAGTACCGGGTGTATTTGTATTGCTCTTGTGGTCTTGTTCGCAAATCCTCGGGTTCCGACCCACCAAAATGGACGTCGAAGACCAAGAAGTGTGACTGCCCTTTCAAACTGGTAGTGAGGTGTCGTGTGATAGGAGGCGAGTAGAAGTTCTGGATTGGCGATGTAGGCCACACCAACAATCCTACACAATTGAAAGGATACCACAATCATTTTTTGTGCCATGTCCTCAAACTAGCACAAAAACCAATGCCTTTACAAGTGAGGAGAAGAGCGATATTAGAGACATGGTTGCGACTCGCACACAGCCGAACAAGATTAGATACGCTCTAAACAAGAAGTTCAGCAGTCATTACAATATGAATCAAATATACAATGAGCCGTACAAGATTAGGAATGAAAAATTAGGTGGCTTGAGTTTGACGGATTGGACATTGAGAACCGCTTCACGACTGTGGTACATTGTTCAGTCCACAAAGGATGAAGGTGGAAATCTTGCCAACCTTTTTCCCTGTCACCCCGAGTGTGCTCAGATGTTGGGGGTTTGGTATTATGTGATTCTAATTGACTCGACCTGCAACACCAAGAAGTATAGGAAGCCAGTGATCTAGTTGACTGATGTGACTCCGGCGCAGAAGAACTTTAGCATCAGATTCTCCCTAGTTGAGAAGTAGTCCATGCCATCGAAAATCTTATGAGTAATACGTGAAAAAATAAAAATCACTAATTAGTATATCGACATTAATGTAATTGACCCACTAGAATAGAAAAGTAATCGAACTTACTATCTCAGGAGGGACATGTACAAGAATCTCGACCGGAGGAATGATGCGAGGGTGACTGTACATGAAGTACCACTCCATGTATCCGAGCTCGACAACGCTCCCATCCGCTTTTGCTCTCTGAAACGTAAGGTCGAACCGGTGAAGTCTGAAACAGTCCCGATCCGACCATGTCCTATCCTCTGTCGGGGCCCACTGGACCGTGTAGTTACACAACTCGCGGTACCTATAAGCACGCACCGGCTCAACAATTTTGAGAGGAATCATCTGCATGTACCCGAACTGTCTGACCACGAGGTAGGGATCGTACTACTCCCCAACATCGGTACAATGGATGAGTACATGGAAAGTCGACTCAGGAACCTTGACATTGGGGTGGGGACCAAACGAAAGGCAAGTCATGTGTCGAGGATCCATGTCATCAAGGAGGCGGCAGTAGTAGTCAAGCCTCTCCTGTAGGGCGTCACACTACTCCTAAGAAACTCGGCACTGTCCCATCTACCAGCTAAGCCTTACCCGCTCTACGCTCCTGTCGCACCATCCTAGCAGGCCTAACACTAAGAAAATACTCATAAATTCATGACTGGAAAAAAGTAATACAACCTAACATCCCCCTCGCGTATGCACGACTAGCCTTGCTGAGCTCGCGCTACAACCAAGCTAGCACACCAACACCCCACCATGGTATTCACTAGATACCCCATGAAGTACTCCCAACCCACCAGACGGGAACGATCAACAGAACTGTCCTGAAAAAGAGTACCCCAAGAAGACATAACATGAATACCTTATAGGCAGTCTCATCCCCCAAATGCTTTTCGAGCCCGATCATATCCTTGTCGAACATGGCGCCATGATTATACAACTTGGGTTCAGTACCGGAATCTCTGACCGGGCGATCCAAAGCCGCCACAGACTCAAGCCCAAACGCCTCCGCTACTCCCACCCTCATCAAATTTAGATTTCGAGGCTGATGAAGTACACGTCCGCTAGCCGGGAAGTATGCGGCAGACATCATGCAGTGTGATCGTCATCTCCCCCCACGACATGTGAAATGTGTTAGTATGAGGCTGCCACCTCTCAACAAATGCCTTGAGGAGAGGTTCATCGAAATGGATCGACATGTAATCTCCCAAGTAAAATAGTCCCGAGGCCTTCATAATAGACCAAATTGTCCTGGTCTGGATGTCAAAGTCGGCGCTCATCGCCCATTGTTTAGGGCGCTTCGTGAATCTGAAGGTCTTCAAATCTCTGTATCCCTCCATAGCCTGCCACAGGTAATGAGCGATGTGACCGCCAAAATTAGGGATCACTATCGTTCTCCCCAGTCCACCATCTGGAAGCCCCACCGTAAGCTCTCAAGTAAGACCGAAACTCTTGTCGTCCAGTCCAGTGGCGTCCTCCTCATGTACCCGCGTAAGTCAGTTAGGTTTCCCTCCTCTAACCCCAACACTCGCAGAGGCATGAGACGAGCTTGTAGAAGCCAAGTGTCCCCCGTCGACCATCTGGAAGCCCCACCGTAAGCTCCCAAGTAAGACTGAATCTCTCGTCGTCCAGTCCAGTGGCGTCCTCCTCTTGTACCCGCGTAAGTCAGTTAGGTTTCCCTCCTCTAACCCCAACACTCGTGGAGGCATGGGACGAGCCTGTAGAAGCCAAGTGTGGAGATGCCAATGTGCGGAGAAGAGAAGTGCGGATGGGTCGGTACATCCTCGTACTCAAAGGAGGGCGGTGGGACCTCATCCTCGTCATCATCCGGAGGAAAGGTCCTAACCGGGTACGTAACAAGAGGGTACCCGTCTGGGGAGTCGTAGATTTTCATCTTCTTGTTCTTCTTCAAGATAGCTGCATCTTTCCGCTTTAAAGCGGTGATCTGTCGCTCTGCGCCCGATCTAAAGCGGCCGCTTGCTTACCTTTACTTCTCATTTTCTGGATTCCATTTGTCTCTTCTTCAACCAGATCAATATTGATCGATTTACTCCACCCTTTGTCCTTATCATTTTTTTCAACAAACTAAATTATACCAAATAAAATATTAGTTAATTACACATTAATTTTTAATATAGTTAATTTCGAATAATATTCACATTATGCTAACAAAATTAATTATTAATAATCACATTAGATCATTTTGGAAACGGAAAATCTTATGATTATCTGCCCTTGATTTTGACATGGCATATAGGAAACAGAAGGCCAGATAGCCACAACCACACTACTAAATTATAACAGTTAGCATTCAATTATTTGTTTGGTTTGCTTAATTGGTTGCCCCCCACTTCCTTCCTTATTTCGAGTAAATTAATTGATTGGTAGGGAAATTAATGAAACCATCAATTCTTTTCAGTTATTAATCCATCTTAAGTCTGCAATCGTTACATTCCTTATTGCATAAGAAACAGCTGCTTAATGTTTAAACTCCAAGTTCCAAATCCAATTTTCCTTCATCTACATCACAAAGCCGACAACGATGGTAACGTGGGTGAAAGAGTTTTCGACAACAGAAGTCGGAGTGATTGAAAAACTAATCGAAAAAACTTTATGTTAGTTTGAAAGCGTACATCTTTGAATAACTGGTTGGGTCTGTTTCAAAACAATCGTGTAATTTTTTCTTTCCATTCATAATAAAGATGTGAACTTTCTCTGAAGATCAGTGGATTCCTCCCCGTGTAATCCTAATCCAACAAAGATGTCAATTATATAATCAAACAATCAATTATCAAATTAAAAAGGAAATAGAAAAAAGCGGGCTGCCAGAGAAGGAATACAAGCTTACAATCCTGCCCAGTGCCCACCTACCAAACCAGCTCAAACTTCACCCTCCCCATCTCCTTCGTCTTGGATCTGACCTCTCTGCAACCTCTTCAATTTTCTCAATATGGGTATAGCTGCTCGATCACCACATACTCTTATGGTTCTTCCCTTACGATCGTTTGTTTTCCCAATTTGGTTGTTTGATTCATTTGATTTGATCGCTTCTTCTTTTGCGTTTTTTCCCCAGTGAGCGAAAACCCTTTCAATCGCATCCTCAAGACACTCGAGAAGCCCGATGGTGGTGAATTCGGACAGTACTACAGCTTGCCCGCTCTCGATGATCCCAGAGTCGGTTAGTAAAGATATCTTTCGTAGTTTGTGATTTTTAAGTTCCGGTTTACAGATGATCCGGAATAGTGAGGATCCTTTTCAAAGTTTGGAACTTTATTCGGAATCTGACCTGGCACATCTAGTGCATTCTTCTTCACCCTTTTGCATACAAGGTTCAAGGATCCATTTCTAGAAAAAGATGCCGCACTTGTTTTAGTAAGCTTTAATCTGGTGTTGGTCTTAGTGGTGGCGAGGGAGGATAAATGTTGTCGATGGTTGTACTAGGAATATTCTAGATTGAAAAGCGCTTTTCTTTTGTTTCAAAACGCCCTTTTACGTTTTCTATTCACTTTGGAGCTTTTGAGTATGCTGATTTGTTGTGGAATATTTGAGCTTTTAAGAATGTGAAGCTGGTGGATGACTTTGTGTTTCTTTGCAGAGAAGCTACCCTATTCGATTAGGATCCTTCTGGAATCAGCCATTCGAAACTGTGATGAGTTCCAGGTTAAGAGTAATGATGTGGAGAAGATCATTGACTGGGAGAACAGTGCTCCTAAACTTGTTGAAATACCATTCAAGCCTGCTAGAGTACTCCTTCAGGTGACTATCTTCGACTTCTGTCAAATACGTTTTACTTGAACTTTATTTTTTCTTTGATCATTTGATGATAAAGTTTGGATTTTTGCGTTCAGGATTTCACTGGTGTTCCTGCTGTTGTTGATCTTGCTTGTATGCGCGATGCCATGAACAAACTGGGAGGCGATTCTAATAAGATTAACCCATTGGTGAGATCAATGTCATATTGTGATTTGCATTCATTCACCATTCCAGTGTGGTTTGTGGTCTCCTTGAGATTGATGAATTTGTATTTTCATAAAGGGTTAATTATTATTATTTGTGCCAGGTTCCAGTTGATCTCGTCATTGATCATTCAGTTCAGGTGGATGTGGCAAGGTCAGAAAATGCAGTGCAGTCAAATATGGAACTTGAGTTCCAAAGAAACAAAGAACGATTTGCTTTTCTTAAATGGGGTTCAAATGCATTTGACAACATGCTTGTTGTTCCTCCAGGATCTGGTATCGTCCACCAGGTGGGAAGCTCTGCTCTCTTCTTGATAGTGCAGGGTACATCATTAATCAATTTTTATAGTTCAACATAAAAAAGAAAATTATATGTTAATGGCTTCATTGAAGAATTCTCAACTAGTATGGTTCATAGAACAAAATTTCATTCTTGTTGTCCTTTACCGAGGCATCGTAGATAAGTTTTTCGTTGCCTTCGTGGTTCAGGTCAACTTGGAGTATCTTGGGAGAGTTGTATTCAACACCAAAGGCTTGCTGTACCCTGATAGCGTTGTGGGAACCGATTCACACACAACTATGATTGATGGTCTTGGTGTTGCTGGCTGGGGAGTTGGTGGAATTGAAGCCGAGGCTGCAATGCTTGGCCAGGTAAAATCATTTTTGTCACATGCTACCTCTTCAATGTGCAGTATAGTTCCTTACTTAAATCTGATTTATTCATCAATTACGTAACAAGATATTTTCCCCTGTAGCCTATGAGCATGGTCCTCCCTGGTGTTGTCGGCTTCAAGCTGTCAGGAAAGCTGAGAAACGGTGTCACAGCTACTGACTTGGTTCTCACAGTAACTCAGATGTTACGGAAGCACGGGGTGGTTGGCAAGTTCGTGGAGTTTTATGGTACAGTGTGTTGGTTTATTTACTTTGACATTTTGTACAGTTAAAATGGCTGCTCTACTTCCTGTCTCATTTTTTGTTTCAATTTTTTCCTGTGCTAAGGTGAGGGAATGAGTGAACTGTCATTAGCCGACCGTGCCACTATTGCAAACATGTCTCCCGAATATGGTGCCACCATGGGCTTCTTTCCTGTGGATCATGTGACACTACAATACCTTAGGCTGACTGGAAGAAGTGATGAGACTGTGAGTTGTATATGTTTACTTTTATTCTGTACCCTGTAGGCACTTACTGATTAGTAGTGGCAATTATGCAGGTTTCCATGATAGAATCATACCTGAGGGCAAACAAAATGTTTGTGGACTACAGTGAGGTATGAATGAAATTGACAATTCTTTTTTTTTTGGTAAAAATTGACACTTAATTCTTTATGTTTGATTATCCACCATTCGCAAGATGTCGTTGTTCAAAGTAAAAACCTCACACCTAGACATTGTTTCTTGCATTCAGCCACAACTGGACAGAGTTTATTCCTCTTATCTAGAGTTGCAGCTTGAAGAAGTAGAACCATGTGTATCCGGGCCTAAAAGGTAAAAGATAGGAATAAGTGTTGTTTTCCGTTTACAGCTTTAAAGTATTGAAGTCTTCTTTTCCAAACTATCTGTGATGTCCACCACTGAGAATGAAAATGCTTTGTAGGCCACATGACCGAGTTCCGATAAAAGAGATGAAATCTGATTGGCATTCATGCTTGGACAGTAGGGTGGGATTTAAGGTGAGATTTATTGTGCTTGAATGTACATGAACGAGCTATTTACTGCATATAGTTCCCCCATCCTGTTATCTTTGTTTAATGAAACCCGAATTTTATCTTCTTCAATCCAGGGTTTTGCTGTGCCAAAGGAAGCACAGACAAAGGTTGCAGAATTTGATTTCCTTGGTACTCGTGCTCAACTTAGACACGGTGATGTCGTCATAGCAGCTATCACAAGTTGCACCAACACCTCGAATCCTAGTGTGATGCTTGGAGCTGCATTGGTTGCGAAGAAAGCTTGTGAGCTAGGATTGGAGGTTAGCTTGTCAGTTATTGTGCTTAGCTTACTTTTTCCTATGGCTTTATGAGGGATTATCTTGATTGCAACCATTTGACATTCTGTCTTATTCTGACATTCCGTATCTTATTAGGTCAAACCATGGATTAAGACGAGTCTTGCTCCTGGTTCTGGTGTTGTCACTAAGTACCTACAGAAGAGGTAAATCATATAATCGCTCTGCAGCTTTTAGGATACAATCAGAATCACTTTCTTGACTTCTCTGTCTTTTTGCAGTGGCTTGCAGAAGTACTTGAATCAGCTAGGATTCCATATCGTTGGGTATGGATGCACTACTTGCATTGGAAATTCAGGAGACATTCATGAAGCAGTAGCAGCAGCTATTACAGAAAATGGTATGCTTGGTTTCTTCAAACATCGAAATGCTCCATCATGAAGTTCTATTTAGTCAAAACATTGTTTCTTCTGTATTTCCAGATTTGGTGGCTGCAGCTGTACTGTCCGGTAACAGGAATTTTGAGGGCCGTGTACATCCGTTGACAAGAGCCAATTATTTAGCTTCCCCTCCCCTCGTGGTTGCATACGCCCTTGCTGGAACAGTAAGTCATCTACGCGGCGTATTCCCGTTTATTTTGGAAAAATCTGTCTTATTATTTACTTGCCTCGGAGATTGATCGTCGAAATCTGTTTGATGCGATTATCCTGAAGGTTGACATCGACTTTGAAACGGAACCACTCGGAGTAGGGAAAGACGGGAAAGAGATATTTTTCAGGGACGTTTGGCCATCCACAGAAGAAGTTGCTGAGGTGAGTCATTCCTATCCTGTGCCTATTGGCTCGTGCTTTGCTATGTGGTTATAATCTCAGGATTTCACGTACTCTTTGGTTGGGTGGTTTACAGGTTGTACAATCAAATGTGCTGCCCGATATGTTTAAGGCTACTTACGAAGCCATTACCAAAGGAAACCCGATGTGGAACGAACTATCAGTGGCTGCAAAGAGTCTCTATGAATGGGAACCAGCATCAACATACATACATGAGCCACCTTACTTTAAGGGCATGACCATGTCTCCTCCCGGACCCCACAGTGTGAAAGATGCTTACTGCTTGCTCAACTTTGGAGATAGCATCACCACTGATCACATCTCCCCTGCTGGTAGCATCCACAAAGACAGCCCGGCAGCTAAGTACCTTATGGAGCGTGGGGTCGACAGAAGGGACTTCAACTCTTATGGAAGCCGACGTGGTAACGATGAGATAATGGCAAGGGGTACTTTCGCCAACATTCGCATCGTCAACAAATTTCTGGGCGGAGAAGTTGGTCCCAAGACGATCCATATTCCCTCGGGAGAGAAGCTGTCTGTCTTTGATGCTGCTTTGGTAACAATGTCTAGATGTCTTCAATCTTTCCCTGAATTCGTAAAAGATTTTCCCATTCTGAGATGCTAACTCTTGTTGTCTGTGACCTTCACTATAACAGAAGTACAAGAGTGAAGGACAAGACACTATCATTTTGGCTGGCGCGGAGTATGGAAGTGGAAGCTCTCGTGATTGGGCTGCCAAGGGTCCAATGCTTCTTGTACGTTTCCAATCGTCACGAATGACTTTGCAGTACTGACTTGCATGATCATTAATCTGGATTTGTTCTTCAGGGTGTAAAAGCCGTAATTTCAAAGAGCTTCGAGAGAATTCATCGTAGTAATTTGGTTGGGATGGGAATCATCCCGATGTGTTTCAAGACTGGAGAGGATGCCGATACCCTTGGCTTGACCGGTCACGAGCGTTTCACCATTGATTTACCAAGCAGCATCAGTGAAATCAGACCCGGTCAAGATGTGAAGGTGACTACAGATAATGGCAAGTCATTCACCTGCATATTACGCTTCGACACTGAGGTAAATGACCGAAACTTATAATCCCCTCAATGCTCACAAATACGTTAGTGCTTCTACTTAATGGCGGAAGAAGAGGATTAATATATCATCGTGGTGGCAGGTTGAACTCGAGTATTTCAATCACGGAGGCATTCTGCAGTACGTGATCAGAAACTTGATCGGGTCGAACCAATGAAGGGATCCGTAATGACAATGATGGTTATAGCGGAGATTCGATGGCTAATTTGCTTCTTCTGCATCTGCTCGGGCACCAAGGGATCACATTGTGACAGAAAGTGGGAAAATGAGCGTTGAGACAATAGGTGGATTTATGTTGTCCAATTGACCCCAGCCGTTTCTTAGTGAAATAAATATCCAGCTATGAACTGGGATAATGTTAGATTTCTGTTGTTGATTGACGGGTTTTGGGGGGTGGAGAGGATTTTTCTTTAACTTATAAATGGAGGAGACAGTGCCCTTTTCTTTGAAAGTGAAATGTTTTGTTCAACTAGTTCTGGCAAGTTTTTTTCTAGTATGCTACTTAGGTAATACATTTAGTGCATGGTTCTTTTCTAGCATGCAACCTACTTAGGTGTACTTTCAACTTCACCGATCAAATTTTTGTTCATACTCCTACTGACAACAGATATTGTTTAACTAATCTATTGTAAAATCAAATGATGAATAGGATTTTTGTATAATAAGATGCTGATGTGGCAGCAAGATGAGCAAATTTGCATGATCAGTCCTTCAGTTTTCTGCTAACAAGGAAATTTTGTCAAGCCAATGATTGCTCTAATCATGTCATTTGAGCAAAAGGTAGTAGAAAACAGAAAAGTTCACTTACATATAATCTTCAAGGTTTCGGTATCCAACTGTAATCAACCATACAATAATACATCCTCGAGACAGAGAGAGAGAGAGATCAGCTGCTTGATAATCATTAAATTTAAGATGAAACGAAACAGACCACTACAAAATTATGGAATTATGCACTCACTATCAGCAATAACAAATACTGCAAAATATTCTTCTGCTTTTCACTGTGACAACAAAATAAAAACTCTTTTAATCAGAACTATTTTCAACTGGTAGCGAACACAAGGGAATCCCAAGAAGGTTATATGGTAAGTCGACAACCCAGCTGCGTGATAAGAATACAGGTTCACTTGATAGGCTGAATCATATCGACCACCTTCAAGCTTCATTCGATTCGGTAAGGCCTAATCTCAACAGCACGTCATTTTACACTTTTTTCCTGCGATGGATACCAAAGAGCCGTCAAACTTTATGTGATATATGTCTCTGATCATTACTATGTTTACACATCTCCCAGATCTTACCTTTATCACTGCACCTCAAACCTTATACTCGTTCACTCGCATCCATTTTGTAGATGACCACTTGTTCCCTTTAATCACAGCGCAACCACCTTAAGGGGAGAATGGAAATATCATTAATAAAAGTGACAACTTTTCCCAGACAATGAACTAACTCTGCCTAGAGTATATGCTTAGTTATACGCTGTTATAGAAAGAAATCGTTCGTATATAGAAAAGGTAAAACATCATAGTGATTAGACTAACCATGCAAACTTGAAGGGTCCAGACTAGCATCAGGTTTCATGCTCCAGAAAAGTAATGCATCACCCATCTTAGGTTTCACTGAAAGTCCTTTCTTCCCACATTCTGATAATTCATTCCACCATGGGACGGCGCTATAGTTCCCTTTGGCTGAAGGGAAAACCGTCTCACCGCCTTCTTCAACATCTGACCTGTGCAAAAGAAGGATGGTTGGGAACTGAACCTTAGCACACATTGCTTTTTTTCCCAGCAAAATGTAGTAAGTGATTTTACAGGGAAAGTACCATCTCACTTACAGGTACATGAGAACAGTAGCTATGCGTTGGCCCCCATTCTTGGTATTGTAGTCGTCCATGAAGTAGTCATAGTGAGGCTCATATTTCTGCCCTACTTCATAGTGGAGGACTTGAAGCCCTTCCCCATGGTCTGTACATTACGTTCAGTTTTAGTAAGAAGCACTGAATTTGAATTGCTATATCACAAGTTACATTCTCACTCAAGATCGATACAACCAACAAATCTCTAAGAGGACAGCCTCACTAGAGAGTTATATAACCAATGAATCTCTGAACAGAATATAGATACAGGACTGATGGAGACAAAAACAGTTCAACAAAATGAAGGACAAGCGAACCTACCTACGGGTATGAATGAGAAATCAGCAATCCTTTGCTCAATATCTCTAACGATTTTGTCCCGGCCTCGGGCTAAGAATGTTCCAGAGCTTGTCCGAACTCTGGGGTTACATATAAAACAACAGCTTAGCTATTTAAGGAAAATAGACCCAGTAGAGGGCGAAAAGGACGAGTAAAGTGAAGCTGAAAACTAAGAAAGAAAAACAAAACCAACCTGCTATCTTTGCTTTTTCCAGTTTCAGAATCAACAACTGTGGACTTAACCATATGAGGCTTGGCAAGACTGATCAAGTACTCACACTCCTCCTTGCTCTGAAATCACCATCACAACCATATGAGGCTTGGCAAGAATTCCGACTGAGGAATGAATGAAGCTACGGAAAATAGATGACCAGACACAACAAAATCCAGCAACATTCAACCCCATGGATACAGAAAAAACGCTCCAAATACTACATCAATTCCCAACAAACACAGACAGGCAAAATTCAACTAAGCAGGCGAATTAGGCGTGGCAATCAAAGGGACTCACAAGGAAATTGTGATAGACGAATGCACGAGGCTCCCAGGAGATGACTTCAACCCAAGGCTCGGCTTGACCTTCGTCGTCGCCGCTGCAAAAAAAACACGGAGTAAACACCAACAATCAGATCAAAGTATAGAAGAGAAAGGAAGAGTCCGGACAGGAAAGCAAGCAAAAAAAAAAAGATAATTGACCTATCGTCTTGATTGTGGAGCATCGTGCTGAGATCGTGAGCTTTCCTGGAGCCGACGGAATTGCTTGGGATGGAGAGAATACCGAGGGCGAGGAGAATGAGAATGACGAAGGTGAACATGAGGAGCATGGTGAAAATCATGGTGGATGAGCTGGATTTCCGAGACGGAAACCGGGAGTATCTGGCTTTCGCCATTGTTAAAAGAAAGAGCCGGTTTTTGTTGGTTTATCTTCAAATTCTGTGATGTAATTCAACCGGAGGAGGGGAAGATTGGGCGGAGGAGAACAGATCCGAATCCGATCGATTCGATTGATCTGAAACAGAGATCTGAGTGCAAGATGGGGAAGAATAAGAAATGTTGGTGAAAGCTCTGCTCTGGTAGAGCTGCTGAAATGCGGAGGGGCGGATGGATGTGGTTCCGGATCTATTAATTGCGGAGGTTAAAGTATGTTTAAGCGTGTTTAAAGCGGCGACTCTGTCTCATCTCGGCCGAACCGGCGACTTTTTGGAGCTCTGTAACTAGAGATAGAGAAAGAGAGATTGATCGATCGATCGATCTTACAGCAATTGTACTTTCCTATTTGGAGAGTACATCGACAAATCTCAAAAAAATAGAACATATAGGAAACCAACTTTCCAAATTCATATTAGTTAGGCTAGACGAGGTTTGGAAATGGTTATAGCGTACCCATTATCATTTATTTTTGTGTTTTATTTTTATTTTGGTGATAGATTTAGTTCCATCATCATACCCACCCGGTTATGGTTATAATCGCTCCAACGATTATTCACCGTTATACAAACAAAAATACAAAATGAAATAGAAAATGCATACACATTCATCCATATAAAATTTTCCAAATCCAATTCGAAACTAGAAATGGCATCTGATGAAATTAACTACGACTTTCATGGTTAATGTATGAGCTTCACCATTTGAAATGTCAGTGGACATTACGTTTCACCGCTACTGCTAATTATGTGGGTGTTATTGGGCTTCACCTATTCACCGATGAGGGTAAATAGAGGTTAAGTCGCGGGTATGGTTATGGGTTTGGTTATGGTGATGGTGCCGTTACTATGAAACCCATAACCTAACCTTATCCATTCTTAGCGGTTAACGATTATAACCGTAACCTTTAAATTTTCTGTCAACGCGATTAATAACCGTCAAACTTGGTCAGTTTACGGTCGGTTGAACGATTAACCCTTCAAGATTGTCAAGCCTAATATTAGTTCGTATTTTAACATCTCGGATTATAATAAATAAATTTCTTAAAAATTATAAATTGAAATGAATTGTGTTATTGTTTGGTTTAGGAATAAGGAATTCAATTTTTTTTTATGACAAGAAACAACTACAGCAACTAAAACTCTACATTGGTGCGAGAACGCCCATTGTTCTCAGTATCGTAAGCCTCCCAACCCAAAAGGTCCTCACTCGAAGCAGTCTCAACATAGTCTCCAACCTTTAACTCATGTCCGGTAGCTGCCAACGCGTCAGCGAAGCAATTAGCTTTGCGGTAAATGTGAATTGTGCGAATCTTTCAATCTCTCTCTCGAAGTCTCTGGAATTGGGCTAGCAAGCTAGCATGCATGTTGACTGCGGCTTGCATTCGAACCGTTAATCAATCCCACCACGCAACTCGAATCCACTTGGATCTCGAGGCGGCGAACACCCACACTCCACGCTAGCTCCAACCCCGCAACAACGCCACAAAGTTCCGCTCTAGTTGTACAACATCTGCTCAAATTGGTGGAGAAAGTCATAATAGTTGTACCTTGAGCATCTCGAAGAACACCTCCCGCAACTACAAGCCTCGATATCGTATGAACAGAACCATCAGAGTTTAAACTCATCCAATCCAATGAGAATTAAAACTAGTTATAGAAATTCAGAGAAATTATGGTGGAATTTTGAAATGAATTCCACAAAACTTTCACAATAAAATTTATTGACAATGATATCCTCACTATATTAAAATCTATCTAATCACAATAAACTAATCGGTGTATATGTAAACAAAATTTATGTAAATTAATTTTGATTTATATACCAAATATGATTTAAAAATTTAATTCAATTTATTTTAAAATTTAAATATGAAATTCCAAATATAAGAATTCATTTAACAATGAATTTTACAAAATAATTCATTTTAAAATGACATGAAACTGATTTATTTGATACGTATAAGGAAAATTTTGAAAAACGAAAGTGCGAGTAATTGAATTACCGATTCGCCATATACCAATGTTATGTATTTCTAAGTTGTATCACTATAGTATATACAAATACTAGGCCGATGTAGTACGAAAGACTTTGAAAAGGTATACTATTTTAGCACGATGATGTATTGGGAAAACATGAAATGAACCAAAGCAAACTAATTAAACTAAAAGGATAAGGCATTTCAACACCATCCATTATGAACTTTAATCCCAAAATCCAACTTCAATTCTTTCTGACGGGAGATTTTGATGTAGAGGTTGACATAGAGGGAGTCGGGTGAGTTCCAATCGAACTAAGTTTTAGAGTGATCATGGCACATTCATCATTCAACAATGTTTCTCTATTGATGGAAGTTCAAGATTACTTTTTTAGATTTATCATGAAAAAATCGCTCATTTGGATTATCCTAAGAAAAGTAGCTCCACCGTTATTGATTACGTAGGACGGGGTGAGTTGGTTAGCTAAAGTGGGTACTCCTACTAGTAAGCATGTTGGTGATGTGGCTCGTATGTTTAGATTTGTGTATTTTGCTGATCATGATGCAGCTCATCGAAGTGTGATATTTATTAAGTTTGATGTCGTGGTATAATCTCAATTGAATATCCTTGTATTAGATCATATAAAACAAAAGGAAAAAAAAACTTGCATAGTTGAAGTGGCTTAAGAAGAAATCCCAACTAAACAATAAGGTAGTGATTCATCAGAAAGACAATAAGTTTGAGCCTTGTAATGATGGGGATGGCTCACCTATTCTCGATGTTCATTTGTTGGCTAGATGATGAACGACCAATGAACAACCAATGATTCAATCGACGAACATGTTCTGACCACAAAAAGTAAAAAACACCTAAATCTCGATAATAAAACTGAGGATTGACATCATCAACCTAATAACAAGCGTTACACATTCCCAAGGCTAAGGAAAATTTTTATGGTTGAGAATATATGCAACACTTCTTTTCTTCTCTTTTCATGGCTGGCTCTAGCTGAATTTTGCTATGCTTCCAAAATAAGGAAGATCTAGTTTGTTTGGGGACAATATACTTTTTTTTAGTGAAATTAGTTTTATTTTTTTTCCTGAAAATTCTCAATTATTATTTCTCATAGATAATTGTAATCGAACGTACAAAGTGTCCACCAGAGGTACAAACTCTACATGCATAGCTGTATGGACAGCGGGTCACCGCAAGTACGACAACCTCGCTCTTGCACACCGGCAACGAACAACGACAAAAGAAGACAACGACATGGTGCGAAGACAAGATAATGAAATAAAACACTAAAAAAATTAGCTATTAGATGACAACATGCTTATTAAGAGTTCACTAAGTGCTAGTCCTTTAATGACCGTACTCCAAAACGCCTTACTCGAGAGGGAGAGAACACGTCGCTTGTCCTGGGTTGGGCTTTTGCTGCGACTTTTGGGCCTTTCCTCCTGGGTTTTCTTCGACATCCATTGAGTCCGATGATGTTAACTCATGTCTGCGTCGTTTCCCTCCCAACCCTCCTTCTTCGTGTATCTTCTCTGCAGCTGAAGGCGAGCATTGACCAGTCCTTCGTTGTTGGCTTCATCTCCAATGTTCCTGTTTGTAGAACATATCGCTGCTGTTGAGCCCGGGTATTTGCGTGACTAGCAATGCTCCACTAGGAGGCTTTAATTGCATGTACCTCCCTCCACGAAGGTGGACTGATCGAGTCGTCCCAATGAAAGCTGAGTATGGCTTCCGGAAATTGGAAACACAACGGGCATTTCTTCTCGACATGACTTAGAAGGCCGCAGATAAGGCAAAAACTAGGAAGCCGTTCATATTAAAAATTGAAGATTACCTCCCTCCCATCATGCTTCACCATCGGGCTCTCCTTCAGCAGTGGTTTCTCGATGTCTAGCGCAAGCCGGATTCGCATAAAACCGTTGATGCGGAAATCATTGTTCTTTTCATCGTAATCGAGGAAATGACCCGCTGGCTCTACCATCGGCTTTCCCACAGGTTCATAGAAGTAACCTACCTGTAAGTTATGGATCTGGGTCTAGAGATCTATGTGATTCAGCGGAACCTTCTTCAGATCCTCCTCCCTAAACAGCTCATGAGCGAGGAGGATGTGATTGTCGAAAAACCAAGTCCCATGGTCGATAACATGACACACATCCAACTGATGTGCAAATCTGAACAGAAAATGACCGTCTTCAATGGATGTGATCTCAACGCCATGTTCCGGCTGCCATGTGTTGGATAGGACCCGACTCATGTGATTCAGGTTGATATCCTTCTTTGTCAGGAAGGATCCGACGATGCAAAAATCGAAGTTCCACACCGGAGGGGCTTCCACAACATTTGACAGCCAGGCGGCCACCAAGGGAATCAAGACCTCTAGATTCGCTGGAGGCCGCGACATTGATGGCGCGCTGGATCCGGCGAATGGTGCCGTTGGTTCCAGCCGTCCGGGTTCATTCCTTCGAGCTGTGGAACGTAGGTCCCGACCGGTCATGGTGACGGCTACGCCACCAATCGTCGAGTGGACGGTGAGAGAGGATGGGGTTGTTTTTGGCTGCATAGTGGTGGTGATGATGTTGACGATGATGATAGTGATGATGGTTTTGATGGCGATGGATGATGTTGGTGAAAAAGGGGTGCTGTGTATTGAAAGAAGAAGGCAGTGTATGGTTAGGGTTAGGCGAAGAGGTGGAAGGCCTTTGTTAGTGCTAATGGCGGCTAAGCGGTGTATCGATGGTGGCTAGATGAAACTCTCCAAGAGAGTGCAACAATTAAAACATCCATCATCCGAAATTAGTTTTGTTTAAAAAAATTAGATGCTTAATTCCTACAACTAAATAAAAATAATTGTATCACACAAGAAATCGGTTAGATAACCCATTATGCAATCTATTGACCCAGCCCAATACGAAACAATTAATGGACCGGCCCAGTGAAATTCACCGATTGGCCACCTGGCGCAGGATAGCAAATTTCCCAATGAGTCGGTTAGGGCTGCCTTCATTCGGCTATAAATACACAACTTGGGGTACAGATTTCCAGCCTGATGAAGAGTTCTCGATTCAGAGAATTCCGTGAGCAAGAAGCGGAAGCTATTTGCTGTGGACCGATCTCTTGACTGCAAAGCTTAGCCCAACGGTACAAAACCGAAATTTTCTGAAGGGAAGCTACACTGATAGTAAAACTTGAGAAAGAACAACAGCATCAAGCTTCAATCCTTACATCTTAATTATTCTTTCGTCAAACCCTAGCGGAGGTCAGAAGCTCCGATCAATTCGACCGCAATGGACATCCGATTTCCATTCTCGCCGGCGGAAGTCGCCAAAGTCCGATGCGTTCAGTTTGGCATCCTCAGCCCTGACGAGATCGTAATTCTCTCTTCTCCGTCTCCCGTTTTCCCTCTCTTGTGTTGAGAGTTGTTTACTTGAGGGGGGGTCTGTGCAAGCGGGTGTCTTTTCAGTTGGACTTTGGTTGTTCTCGAGTTATTGCTGGTGGATTGGACGGCGAATAAATGAATAAGCTTCAGGGGGTTTATGATTTGGTTGCATTGATCTGGCGGACCTTGTTTCTGAACTTGTATTTTCTTTTTTTCCTGTTGGGTTTCTGGTTGTTCGCAGAGGCAAATGTCCGTTGTCCAGATTGAGCATAGTGAGACTACAGAACGGGGAAAGCCCAAGGTAGCAGGTCTCAGTGATCCTCGGTTGGGAACAATTGACAGGAAAATGAAGTGTGAGACTTGTGCTGCGAACATGGCGGAATGTCCTGGGCACTTTGGACACCTGGAGCTTGCCAAACCCATGTATCATGTTGGGTTCATGAAGACCGTGCTTGCCATAATGAGATGTGTTTGCTTCAATTGTTCGAAGATTCTTGTTGACGAGGTATCGTGAGCTTGAATCGTGTTCTTCCATTGAACCATATGCTACCTTTTTGGCGTAAACAGTTTTCAACTCGGGATTTTTTGTTATACTGGTGCATTGTGCTTGATTTGACATGGATTGGCTAATCCCAGTGTACAAAAATCTCTTCTTTGTTGATTCTTCCATCTCACTCGTTGTGTGACTTACTTTTTGTTGATTTACCACAGGATGATCACAAATTTAAACAAGCCATGAAAATAAGAAACCCAAAAAACAGACTTAGAAAAATTCAAGAAGCTTGCAAAAACAAGAAGAAGTGTGAAGGTGGGGATGAAATCGAGTCCCGGAATCAAGACGACGATGCGCCACTGAAGAAAAGCCGTGGCGGATGTGGCGCTAATCAACCAAATATTACAATTGAAGGTATGAAGATGAATGCCGAATTTAAGCAACAAAAGAAGAAAAGCGATGACCAGGACCAAATGCCTGAACCCGTGGAGAGGAAACAGACACTTACAGCAGAAAGAGTCAGTAATATTTCCATGTCTTCAACCATCTAGTTTGACTTGCGAATTGACGCTAATTGGACTTGTTTACTTTTCAGGTCCTTAGTGTTCTCAAGCGAATAAGTGACGAGGATTGCCTACTTTTGGGGCTGAATCCTAAGTATGCACGTCCGGACTGGATGATCCTTCAAGTTCTTCCAATTCCACCACCTCCTGTGAGACCATCTGTCATGATGGATACATCGTCTAGGAGTGAGGCAAGCTTCTGCCCTTCAAATAAATTCTAAAATGTCCTTCCTGGATGAGGAATTTACTCTAAACTAGTACTGCTAGATTTCAGTCTGGATGGTTTTTCTAACATCAATTATTTGCTAAACCAGGATGATCTTACTCATCAGTTGGCTATGATTATCAGACACAATGAGCATCTAAGAAGACAGGATTCCAGTGGGGCTCCTGCACACATCTTATCTGAATATGCACAATTGCTGCAATTTCACGTTGCCACATATTTCGACAATGAGTTGCCTGGACAGCCAAGGGTACCTGTGTTTGTAAAGATGCTATCATCTTGAAGCGATGCCTTTACAGTTTGATGATTCATTTTTTACTCACTTGGTTGCTTGTTTTTTGCAGGCTACTCAGAGATCAGGGAGACCGATTAAATCAATATGCAGTAGGCTTAAGGCTAAAGAGGGTCGTATTAGGGGCAACTTAATGGGAAAACGTGTTGACTTCTCTGCTCGTACAGTCATTACTCCTGATCCTACCATCAACATTGATCAGCTTGGAGTACCATGGAGTATTGCCTTGAATCTCACTTATCCCGAAACTGTTACTCCATATAACATTGAAAGGTCTAGATTTGGTTTCTGTTTTTGTTGTCCTCTTAACTTATTTGAGTTGTGACTATTTTTTCCACCCTCCAACTAAAATGCATGGAGACAGAAGTGATCAGATGTTATTTAGTCGTTACTAAGGATTCTTTGCTTAAACAGGCTAAAGGAACTTGTTCAAAATGGACCCCATCCTCCTCCTGGTAAAACTGGTGCAAAATATATAATAAGGGATGATGGTCAGAGACTTGACCTTCGGTACCTGAAGAAAAGTAGTGATAATCATCTGGAGCTAGGTTACAAGGTATGTTTGTGAAACGGTGATGTTGCTTTTATTGTTATTGCTCCGTCATATGTGTAAAAAATAATTCTTCTCCTGCAGGTTGAGCGGCATTTAAATGATGGTGACTTTGTTCTTTTCAATCGACAACCCAGTCTCCATAAAATGTCCATCATGGGTCACCGAATCAAGATCATGCCATATTCAACTTTCCGCTTGAACTTGTCTGTTACTTCTCCATATAATGCCGACTTCGATGGCGATGAAATGAATATGCACGTGCCACAATCATTTGAAACCCGAGCTGAAGTGTTGGAGCTAATGATGGTGCCAAAGTGCATTGTTTCCCCTCAGGCTAACAGGCCTGTCATGGGAATTGTGCAGGACTCACTCTTGGGATGTCGCAAGATTACCAAGAGGGATACTTTTATTGAGAAAGTAACTATTTTTTTCTTACTTCATTGTTATTCATAGTTTAAACTGATGCGTTTGCTTGTTCTCATATGTATAGTGTCCATAATTTTGATTGCAGGATGTTTTCATGAATATCTTAATGTGGTGGGAAGATTTTGATGGGAAAGTGCCTGCTCCAACTATTTTGAAGCCAAGGCCACTCTGGACTGGAAAGCAAGTCTTCAATCTTATCATACCAAAGCAAATCAATTTGATTAGGTTTTCTGCTTGGCACACTGATTCAGAAAGGGGAGTTATGACCCCTGGAGACACTATGGTTCGGATTGAGAAGGGAGAGTTGCTCTCTGGAACCCTTTGCAAGAAGACTCTTGGAGCTTCTAGTGGAAGTTTGATTCATGTTGTCTGGTATGCAATTTCAATAACTTTGCCGGTAGTTTTGTATTTTCAATGAAAAATTTGAAATTCGTTGGCCCGGGTCTTAGAGAGCTGATAAGAGGAAATCTATATCCTTTTTCACTTCTTCAGGGAAGAAGTTGGTCCTGATGCTGCGAGGAAGTTTCTGGGACACACCCAGTGGCTTGTGAATTATTGGCTTTTGCAACAAGGTTTTAGTATTGGGATTGGAGATACAATTGCTGATGCTTCTACAATGGAAAAAATTAATGAAACTATTTCAGAAGCCAAAAACAAGGTGAAAGAACTTATCGAAGCATTACGTCGTAAGGATTTAGAGCCTGAACCTGGGCGGACTATGAATGAATCATTTGAAAACAAAGTGAATCAGGTACTTATGTTAATCAGATGTTCCTTTGGTAATCTGTCCATGAACTTGCTCTATTCCGCCACCTTTCTCACTTTGTTTATCTTGTCTTGTTTAGGTTTTGAACAAAGCTCGTGATGATGCTGGAAGTAGTGCACAGAAAAGCTTATCAGAGAGCAATAATCTGAAGGCAATGGTTACTGCAGGATCAAAAGGGAGTTTTATTAATATCTCCCAAATGACTGCTTGTGTGGGTCAGCAAAATGTTGAAGGGAAACGAATACCATATGGTTTTGTTGAAAGGACTTTGCCCCACTTTTTAAAGGAGGACAAGGGACCTGAAAGTCGAGGATTTGTAGAGAACTCATACCTCCGTGGATTGACACCTCAAGAGTTCTTTTTTCATGCTATGGGAGGTAGGGAGGGTCTCATTGATACTGCAGTGAAAACATCTGAGACTGGATACATACAGAGGCGGCTAGTGAAAGCTATGGAAGATATAATGGTGAAGTATGATGGTACTGTTCGGAACTCTTTGGGGGATGTCATTCAGTTCCTTTACGGTGAAGATGGCATGGATGCTGTCTGGATTGAATCACAGAAGTTAGATTCATTGAAGATGAAACAAGCAGAGTTTGATAAGGTCTTCCGGTATGAAATTGATGATGAAAACTGGAATCCTAGCTACATGTTGCCTGAACATGTTGAGGATTTAAAGAATATCCGAGAATTGAGGGATGTGTTTGATGCTGAAGTTGCAAAGCTTGAAGGGGACAGGCTGCAACTTGGTACCGAAATTGCCACCACTGGTGACACCTCGTGGCATTTGCCAGTTAACCTAATGAGGCTAATCTGGAATGCTCAGAAGACATTTAAGGTTGATACGAGGAAGGCTTCCGATATTCACCCAATGGAGGCTGTTGAAGCTGTTGATAAGCTGCAGGAAAGGTTAAAAGTTGTTCCTGGTGATGATCCGTTGAGTGTGGAAGCTCAAAAAAATGCTACTCTCTTCTTTTCAATCTTGCTCCGTAGCACACTGGCAAGTAAGAGGGTGCTACAGGAATACAGGCTCAGCCGTGAAGCTTTTGATTGGGTTATTGGTGAAATAGAGTCCCGTTTCTTGCAATCACTGGTGGCACCAGGCGAAATGATTGGTTGTGTTGCAGCGCAGTCCATTGGAGAGCCTGCTACTCAGATGACTCTGAATACTTTTCACTATGCTGGTGTTAGTGCAAAGAATGTCACCCTTGGTGTTCCCAGGTTGAGGGAGATTATTAACGTAGCTAAGAACATAAAGACCCCATCTCTTTCTGTTTTTCTTCACTCCGACTGTAGCCAGACAAAGGAGAGAGCTAAAAATGTGCAATGTGCCCTGGAGTATACTACCCTGCGGAGTGTTACACAGGCTACAGAAGTTTGGTATGACCCGGATCCTACAAGTACAATCATTGAAGAAGATGCTGATTTTGTGAGATCTTATTATGAGATGCCAGATGAAGAGGTTGCACCTGAAAAGATATCTCCTTGGCTGCTTCGCATAGAGTTGAATCGTGAAATGATGGTTGATAAGAAGCTGAACATGGCTGACATTGCAGCGAAAATCAATCAAGAGTTCGACGATGATTTAACTTGCATTTTCAATGATGACAATGCTGAAAAACTCATTCTTCGTATCCGTATCATGAATGATGAAGCCCCAAAGGGGGAGTTAGATTCTTCAGCTGAAGATGATGTTTTCTTGAAGAGAATTGAGAGTAACATGCTGACGGAAATGGCTCTGAGAGGTATTCCAGATATCAACAAAGTCTTCATTAAACATGGTAAAGTAAGCAAGTTTGATAAGAATGAGGGGTTTAGAACAGTGGAGGAGTGGATGCTGGATACAGAAGGTGTCAATCTCTTGGCAGTCATGTGCCATGAAAGTGTTGATGCCCAAAGGACAAGCAGCAATCACTTGATCGAAGTAATTGAAGTGATTGGTATTGAGGCCGTACGACGTTCTCTCCTGGACGAGCTGCGTGTTGTTATATCTTTCGATGGATCATATGTGAACTACAGGCATCTTGCTATATTGTGTGATACCATGACATATAGAGGTCATTTAATGGCAATTACCCGGCACGGTATCAACAGGAATGATACCGGTCCAATGATGAGGTGCTCGTTTGAAGAAACTGTCGACATTCTCCTTGATGCCGCAGTTTATGCAGAGTCGGATTACTTGAGGGGTGTGACAGAGAATATAATGCTGGGTCAGCTTGCACCTATCGGCACTGGTGGCTGTGCCTTGTATCTGAATGATGAAATGTTGAAGAATGCTATTGAATTGCAGCTGCCCAGCTACATGGAAGGTCTGGATTTCGGCACAACACCTGGGCGTTCTCCAATATCAGGGACTCCTTATCACGATGGCATGATGTCTCCTAACTATTTGCTGAGCCCAAGTATGCGCCTCTCACCTGTGTCGGATGCTCAATTTTCACCCTACGTTGGTGGGATGGCATTTTCACCGGCTTCATCGCCGGGATACAGTCCGTCATCTCCAGGATACAGTCCTTCTTCTCCAGGGTACAGCCCCACATCTCCTGGGTACAGCCCCACATCTCCTGGGTACAGCCCAACCTCTCCGGGATACAGTCCTACTTCGCCGACTTATAGTCCGAGCTCTCCCGGCTATAGCCCGACAAGTCCGGCCTATTCTCCTACAAGCCCGTCGTACTCTCCGACCTCTCCAAGCTATAGTCCGACCTCTCCGAGCTATAGTCCTACATCTCCGAGCTATAGCCCGACATCTCCGAGCTATAGCCCGACGTCGCCGGCTTACAGCCCGACATCACCGGCTTACTCCCCGACGTCTCCGAGCTACAGTCCGACGTCTCCGAGCTACAGTCCGACGTCTCCTAGCTACAGCCCGACGTCTCCTAGCTACAGCCCGACGTCTCCTAGCTACAGCCCGACGTCTCCAGCATATAGCCCGACTTCGCCGGGATACAGCCCAACGTCGCCGAGCTATAGCCCGACTTCACCAAGTTACAATCCACAGTCGGCAAAGTACAGTCCCTCGGTTGCATATTCACCAAGCAGTCCCAGATTATCTCCAGCTAGTCCTTACAGTCCTACCTCTCCAAGCTATAGGTACGCTCCAAAGTTGGAAAATACTAGGTCTTAACTATTGCAATTTCCCTGCAATTTGTTTGTGTGGGTGATGGTTTCAATCTATTGCGCTAATTGTTGAAGTTCTCTCGTTTCAGTCCCACGTCGCCCTCATACTCGCCGACATCTCCGTCGTATTCCCCATCGAGCCCGGCGTACAGTCCCAGCAGGTAACTATGGCCTTCTGTTATTGCCGTCTCCATCATTTGTACTTTGTCCACCTTTCACGTCATTGATACTGAACTTGTTCATTTTCCAGTCCTTATAATTCAGCTGTGATTCCGGATTACAGTCCAAGCTCCCCTCAGTACAGGTATAGTCGGCAGACTTCTACAGACCTATACATTTTGATCCTTAAGAGTGTTCCATTCGGAACTTCATTGACTAACTCTCATATGGTATCGATGCAGCCCAAGTGCAGGGTATTCACCAAGTGCTCCGGGGTATTCACCTTCATCTACCGGTCAGTACACGCCTCAGCCAAGTGCCAAGGGTGACGGGAAAGACAGGGACGGCAAAAAGTAGAGAGAGAGAGAGAGCGGGTCCTTAGCTAAATGAAGTCTGGTTCTGCTCGAATGTGTTGCATCAATTTCTCTCGACACCGACAAATAGTTATTGGGACGTGGGAGTTACTGTATCGATTTGCAAGTTCAAATAAGCTGACACACCATAAGTATATATCAAGGGATTGTTTCGGAAGTACTCAGGGTGATGGGAAAGCCGACCACAGCAAGTAGGTAGAAAGGTCCTTGGCTGGATGAAGTCTGGTTCTGCTCGAACTCGTTGCAACAATTAGCAGAGTTAATCAAAGGAATGCTTGGATATCGTGGTGACATCCGGTTTGGATGTTGAAGTAAGCTGACTCGTAAAATACATCAAAGGGCTGTTTCAGAATCCAAGGAGATATCTTCAGATATGCAGAGTCTCTGATAGAAGCTGTGCTTTGGTGGACAAGAGGTTATCGATTCTTAGTTTTGGTCGGCAGAAGAGGTGGTGTGTGTCTCTATTTTGTACCTTGGGTGGTGTCAGATGTAACATTACAAGTTATAACTACGAATGTCGTGCTGATATGTTTGAATTCATCCGAATGGTCTGGTTTTTGTTTTGGACCCGAGTGTCCTGAAATTGCAAATTCAACTTTGGACAAATGGACTCTGTATTTGTTCTAATATTTGATGAACCCTAAGCAACGATGTCCCTATGTATCAGTTCGTCATTGCTGAGTAAATAATAAGTCAGGTATTCCTTGGAAGCTTGTCGCCCGGAGGACTATGCCCATCAATGGCTGAAGCTTTGCTGTCGTATTTCTGTTTTCTGTCTTGAGGAGGCTGTGTTCACAAGTCCTCAAAGTCTTCAAAATCTGATTGATGACAGTGATTGTAAGCGCAACTAGGATCCTCCAAATAATAGTTTTGGCTTATGTGAATTTCAATTTTGGCCGGCTGAGAGGAAGTGGTCAAGGAGAAACCTTTATTGATATAAAACTTGATCACTGAAGAGAGAGCGTAGCAGTTGGTGTTGTGGGTTATGGAATGTGGAACCAGCCGGAACGAAAGGGAAAGACCCATAATCCATCGTTGTTTCTGGTAGTTGGAACTCAGCAAGCACGTAAACCGATCTTTCGAAGGTCGGTGACAGCACCGTCTTTGGTCCCTAAGGAAGCTCGAAGGACGCGAAGAGGGAGCTTTGACAGGTGGGAACCGGCTCCCCCGAGAATTACCTGCCTTGGAGAAATCAAGGACGGGAAGATTAAGCAGCAGCAGGAGGATGAAGGGCGAGAATCAAGATTCGGGTCATGTTTCGGCGAGATGATTGTCATGATGAAGGAGAAAGGAAAGCTGAGGAAACAAAGTGGTGAGGAAGAAGAAGACGACGGTGTTTGGGATTGTGATAAGCATAAGGAGAAGCGGTCATCATCCTTGGGTGCGGTTCCGGAGAAGAGTAATGTGCCTACATTGGGGGAGTTGAGAGCTGCAGAATTTATGAGGCCGCAGAGAGCAGCAGGGTTTCGGTTGGAGAGCAGCTGCTGCAGTTACGTCGAGGTATGACATGTCGCGAGGATCAGGTAAGCAGCATTCATGGAAGTATATATAATATGGGGTTGTTGTGTTTGTAATGTTGTGCTGCAAAGTACCAAAGTTGAACCTTAGACCTTGGATGAAAAAGATGTGAAGTTGCTAGACTTACAAGTTCTGACGACTTGAGGAACGACAGAACCCTTTATGTTATGGGATCATGTGTTTCTTTTTATTGTAATCCGAGGTGGATACGTAGATGCTGATGTGGCCAATGTAACCAGTTGGGACTTCCAGGTAGGCAGTCCATCAACTGATAGATTGCTTTCCTTAATCCTTTGCCTGGCTTGGAGGGGTAAGCTAAGCTAGCTTCTCTTTTTTTTTTGTATTTTCATTCGCTGTGCGTACGGTGCAGAATGAAGCATGGTATTGTTTGAACCCTACGCAACTAACTTGTCAGTTGGGAATTGGGCCATTGGCAACTAACTTTACAGGCACATTTGGTATATAGTAACCATTTAAATTTGTGAGCATCTAAGTATCATTATCGTTCGTTTAATGTAGTACCGTTGGATTTTTATTCCCATGTTACTAAAATAGAGAGTTTGTCGTCGCTGCTTCAGACATTTGAACGAGTTAGCTAACGGTTCTTGACATTGTATCAAAGTTTTAAAAAGATCGAAAGGTCTCCATTTCAAATTTCGGTAGACCCTCATTCTGTGCACATGTTTTATCACGTGAAATTGTGAAAACCTTTTAAATTTTTTTATATTAAGGGGACGTATTAGTGAATACTCTAATTATTTTTCAATCATTCAAATTATTGAGATACTAACCGTTCAAAATAAGTGGAAGAAAGAGATCATTATGTATCATTCAAGAAATCTCCCAATGGCTTTGGATGCCCTCTCAATAATCCAATCTCAACTACATTTGTCCCTACCCACGTACCCCCACTCTCTTTATCATTCAAACTTAATTATCTTCCCACAAATCAAATGGCATTCACGTCGCATCCCACCTACTAGCAAGCTCTTTAACCCACCAATAATTAATTAGGTGTGAAATTTGGTCGATTATCGGTTTACTCGGTTAATAAAATCATTCTTTTTCAATAATTTAGGTTGATGAGGCCACATAATTTATGACATTGATATGATAATAACAATCATTATGATGAAGGATGAGTCGAATGTTATCGGCGATCAAAATACAATTAAAAGCACAATTAGTAGGGGGAAGAACATCAACTCATGACAAAATTAATTGCCCGCGAAGCATGGCCCGTGTAAGAGTCAACTGCTAAAAGTTGATCGCTCAAAAATTGACCGGCTAAGTCTTAATGAGCCCCGAAAATAGGTGGGTCTATTGCAGCTACAAGACGATTGGGGACATTAGGCTTATAGTGCTTGACTTGCTGGAGTTAAGTCATCTGCTCAAGGACATATGTGACGCTATCTCAACGGGTCGTCTCATTTTGATGGTCCAAAACGCTAGGATGGAATCGACGGTCGGGATGAAGCCGCACTGCCCAAACCCAATACCATAAAGTAAATACTTCTATGTTGCTAATGCAGAAGGCAGTCCGCGATAATTGTAAATATAACATTCATCTCAGTACATATACTTGTCTATTTCCTCTCTCTTACTCAAACTCTCACATCATCCTTCAACGAACTGCTCTACGTCAATTTTATTCGCATGGAACCCATACAACTACTAAACTGACCCAAACGACCAAACCTAATATTATTATTATCCACTCCACACAACTGAAACTAAACTGTATCTTAATCATTTTAAACTAATAGCATCTCATAACACTATACATTTTTTAGACAAAAACGCACATCATCATTCTTGAAAGTTGGCCGAAAAGTCGCAAATCATACAAAAATGTAACACCATACTTTATTAGAAAGGTTTATTAGATTAATATGACAGCTCTCGCAGGAGACAATGTATATACAACTCACCCTTTTACTTGTTTTTGTTTTATTTAATGTAGGAATTCGTCGCACGCAAATCAGTCTGTCTTTTCTGTCCATAAATTACTAAATTAATGGCTCTGAAGTGTACATTTTTAATAAGCAAAGTGTTTAAATTAAACTTAGGCATTCGGATCCCCTTAATATCTTATATTATATTTAAATTAAGTTTAGGAAACAGCTGAATCCCCGCCCACGACCCGAATCTAGAGGATTTTGTTTTGTCACACTTGCTCAAAATTAAACACGTATATCACACGTTTAAACAAAACAAAACAAAACAAAACCTCTTTTATTTTTTTTGTCTGGTTAATTAATTAAGATTAAGCAAAACCCAACTGATCAACAGCTTAACTGCCGAAACCGGAAACATCACATAACATCATTACCACTCCCCTCCACCTTCCATTCCCATCCTCACTCCTCTTTGTCTTCTTCCTTTTCAATTCAATTCCCATCAGTAACCGCCGATCACCAATGGCCGGCGACGATTCCGCCAGCCCTAGGGTCATCTACCTCCACGGCGACCTCGAACTCCACATCATCGAAGCCCGGCGGCTCCCCAACATGGACTTAGCCTCCGAGCGCCTCCGCCGCTGTTTCGCCCCTTGCAACTTCTGCGCCGCTCCTCCCGCCACATCCGACGCCGAAAACGGAGGAGAACCCCGCGACTCCAAACTTCACGAGCACAGGAACATCATCACTACCGACTCCTACGTCACTGTCGTCGTCCCCCAAGCCACCGTCGCCCGCACTCACGTCGTCAAGAACTCCCAAAACCCTAGGTGGGACTACCGCTTCTTCATCCAACTCGCGCATCCTATGGCCGAGCTCGAATTCCACGTCAAGGACGACGACGTCTTCGGCGCTCAGTGCGTCGGGATCGCTAGGATCCCCGCCGAGAAGATCGCCACTGGGGAAGTTATCAGCGGCTGGTTCCCGATTCTCGGCTCCAACGGAAAGCCGCCTAAGCCGGACACGGCGTTGAGGCTGGAGATGAAGTTTATCGCCGTTGAGAAGAATCCGGTCTACCGACACGGCATTGCCGGTGATCCTTCTCATGGTGGCGTCAGGCAGGCTTACTTCCCTTTGAGGAAAGCGAGTATGGTTACGCTGTATCAGGATGCTCATGTTCCTGATAACATGTTGCCGGAGATTCAAATTGACAGCGGTAAGGTTTATAAGCAGCCTAAGTGCTGGGAGGACATTTGCTATGCCATCTCCGAGGCTCACCATATGATCTACATTGTGGGATGGTCTGTTTTCCATAAGATTAAGCTGGTTAGAGAGCCCACTAGGCCATTGCCTAGAGGAGGGGATCTGACTCTTGGTGAGTTGCTCAAGTATAAATCCGAAGAAGGTGTGAGGGTTCTGTTGCTGGTTTGGGATGACAAAACCTCTCATGATAAATTCGGCCTCCGTACCGTGAGAAAATCCCTGCTAACACCATTGAAAAATTCACTTCCTGTTTGCTTTGTTGGAAAGCTCTTAGTGAAGTTGTAGTGATTATGCTTTAACTAATCTGTTTTAGATATTGGATTCAGGCGGGAGTGATGGCGACTCATGATGAAGAGACCCGAAAGTTTTTCAAGCATTCTTCAGTTATCTGCGTCTTGTCTCCTCGATATGCCAGCAGCAAGCTTAGTGTTGTGAAACAGCATGTAAGGTTCTTTTTTGTCGCTCATAGAAATGTACGAGTGGGTTTGATGGGAACTAGGTTTCTGTAGTTGATACTGAATCTAACGAAGAATTGTTTTTACCATAAGGACACAGAGGAGGAGAAAATAAGGGTTTTTTTTGCTATAAAAATATGCTACTACCGAAACCAAGTGGCCTGATGGGGTTTGCATGATTATGTTCATAATTGTCTTAAGTGAAGTTTGATTCAGCCGTCTTGTTGTAGAGTACTGTTCTGAGGATAACTCTGGTTAGGAATAGTTACTTCATTTTTGCTGTTGAATTTGCGGTTTATTTTGTTATGTGCTCTCTTGCAGGTCGTTGGAAGTGTCTTCACACATCATCAAAAATGTGTTATTGTGGACACACAGGCTTCTGGTAACAACAGGAAGTTAACTGCATTTGTTGGAGGTCTTGATCTTTGTGATGGGCGATATGACACTCCTGAGCATCGTCTGTTTCATGATCTTGATACTTGCTTCAAGGATGATTTCCACAATCCTACCTTTGCTGTGAGTACTGACTAGCCAAAATCTCTCCTTTTAAGTGTTTCTAATTCAATTTTGCTTGGTCATTTATGGCAAGTTCGTTGCGTTTACATTCTCTAGTGTATGTAGTAGCAAGTGCCTGCCCCATTTTATTCCATCTAACTGTTTCCTGGAAAGAGATTTAGAATGTAAGAGTAACTTCTCTTGGACTAGAAATGGTTTTGAATAGATTTCTGATTGGCACGTCTGTTTGCGCTTTTACATTGTTTTGACTTACCTGGTTTATTTGTATTCAAGGCTGGGACAAATGCACCTAGGCAGCCATGGCACGATTTGCATTCTAGGATTGATGGGCCTGCTGCATACGATGTTCTTATAAACTTTGAGCAGCGTTGGAGGAAAGCAACAAAGTGGAGGGAGTTTGGACTTCGTTTAAAAAAAAAGATGTCACATTGGAACGATGATGCTCTTATAAAGGTAGAAAGAATCTCATGGATAATAAGTCCTGCCCTTAAAGTAACAAAAGAAGGTATGACAATAATTCCTCAAGATGATCCCATTGTACATGTCTGTCGCGAAGATGATCCTGAAAACTGGCATGTTCAGGTAATGCCTAATTGTTGGAACTCAAGTGGTTCCCATCTCTGATATATAATGTTACTGGCTTATAATTGATTTTTCCTTTTGAAGATTTTCCGGTCCATAGACTCTGGATCCTTGAAGGGCTTTCCTAAGACTATTGGTAAATGTCAGCAAATGGTACGTAGAACTATCACACACTTTTCTGTCTTTCTCTTCTTCTTCGTTCCAGATAAAATGTCAGCTGTAGAAGGCAATTTATATGCTCAACATTTTAGCATACGCATTAGCTGTTTGTTTCTGTTTCTCAAATTGCAGAACCTCACTTGTTCAAAAAAGCTGGTGATAGATAAAAGCATACAGACAGCATATATCCAGGCAATCAGATCTGCACAACATTTCATATACATTGAGAATCAGTATTTTCTCGGATCATCTTATGGCTGGCCTTCATACCAAAATGCAGGTTTATTATTTAAAGGAATCTATTCAATATGTTAATTGTTTGTTTCATGGTCTTGAGCTTTCTGGCTACCACGTTGTGATAAACTATGCAACAGTTGTGGGCTTCATACTCGATATTTAGTTTTGATTCCTAGTAATATTATGAGTAGGAGCCGATAACCTAATACCAATGGAGCTCGCATTGAAGATTGCGGAGAAAATTAGAGCCCGAGAGAGATTTGCAGTGTATGTTGTTGTACCAATGTGGCCTGAAGGAGACCCGAAGTCTGAAGTTGTGCAAGAGATTCTGTTTTGGCAGGTGGTAGCCAATAGAGTTTATAGTTGAATCTTTCAAGAATCTCACAACATGCTGAATTAGTATTTCTGAAATCTTGCAATGTTGAATTCTACAGAGCCAGACCGTTAGCATGATGTACAATGTAGTGGCAAATGAGCTAAAGTCTATGCAACTTCAGGAAAACCCTCAGGACTACCTCAATTTCTATTGCATTGGTAAGACCGAGGAAGCTCCGCCAGAAATGTCGAATGGTACTAATGGTCAACAGGTAATGTAACCATAGTACTATCTGCTGAAATCTTAGTTAATATGATCTTAAGTGGTTTCTCATGATCACACTTCTAAACGTGATTAGTCAGCTAAGCGATTTTTTGGCAATGTCATTGATTTCTATATTCCTTTTCTATTAGTTATATCTGTCTCTTCATTCTTACGCTTCAGCTTAACATTAGTCAACCATTACAAGCTCATTTTTTGTGGTGCTGCAATCAGGTCTGCGAAGCCACAAAACATCAACGCTTCATGATTTACGTTCATGCAAAGGGCATGGTGGTGGACGATGAGTATGTAATCATAGGATCGGCCAATATCAACCAAAGATCCATGGCTGGCACCAAAGACACCGAGATTGCCATGGGTGCATATCAACCACATCATGCTTGGGCTGTGAAGAAAAGACATCCTCTTGGCCAGGTCAGTGTTCCTCTCAAACGGCTGATCAAGTCTTTTTTGTTCAGATCTTTATAGCTTACTGTGTTACCTATGATGTGCAGATCTACGGATACAGAATGTCTCTATGGGCGGAGCATCTCGGTGGATTACAGGAGACATACGAAGATCCAGAAAGCTTGGAATGCGTGAGAACCGTAAATAACATTGCTGAAGAGAACTGGAAGAGATTCTCAGCTCCCAGTTTTGAAAAATTGCAGGGACATCTGCTCAAGTATCCATACCAAGTTGACCTGGATGGGGTTGTAACCCCACTCCCGGGAAGTGAGACCTTCCCCGATGTCGGTGGCAGTGTCATCGGAGCTCATTCGATTAAGATCCCTGACATCCTGACGACGTGATCCTCCCCTGTGCCTATACACGTAGTAATGTGAATGAATTACTGAATCATTATGTTTTATTTAGGGTGTATTGTTTTTATGTATGTAACGGGAGGGGTATGTCTGTCAAGTGAACTAGATTCTTTACAAACATTGTTTTGTACATTCTTTATTTTGCTGCGTCGAAGTACACGGTTTGGAGGAAGTTGTAATGGTTTTGTGTACATGGGGATCTTTGTGTTTCTCCTGATTCTTTCGTTCTATCGTTTTCGAAAATTCTCGAGTCAAGTCCATGGAGTTATGTCGATTAGTTGGAGAGAGTGCTGCTAACTGCTTAGAAAACCAGTGGTTCATAAGTCTATTCTAAAATGTTTTAACTATCAATGGCAATTCTTAATTTTCGTCGATGTATTATTTTTTGGTGTGGGAAAATAGATTACACGGTACCTCCAACACTCGTTTTGTCAAAGCTAGTGAACCTTTCTTATACTTATCCAATAGAGGGATGATCTCAGTTGGCGGATCCGGAAGCCAAATTTCTCCTTGTTGTACCGTATGACCCTGCTTTTGCTAAGGCGAAATTTGTCTCCTGTTGAACATGCCTTATGATGCAACTCTACTCTCCAATTTAAGTTGCTGAATGTTTCAAATGAACGGCTCCATAAGGTGGCACGAACAATTATCCGACTCCAATGGATATAGCGTAAGAAGCAAATTTGTCTCAACTTCGATTTCAGATTATCCCAACCCATTGCGAATAGCTCGCAGCTCAGTATGGATGACGGATTGATGATTTGTACCCGAAACAGTATCAGAGGCCCAAGTTACGGAAGAGCTAATGATGGACCAAGCCCAGTAACAGAAATGTATCCATCCGGTGCCTGACTGGTGGATCGTTCAGAGAAAGAAATATTCAAATTTCCAAAACGTGTTTCGTGTCTACTATCTACTGCTGCACTTTGTACCAAGTTGAATCTCCATTCGCCGAAAACCCTAAACTCTCTCAAGTGTCCAGATTTCGGCTCCCTCTTTCGGATTTCAGGATGGTAGGTCTCTTCCCCCTTTCTGTTTTTGTTTCTTTTCCTTCTGCTCTTGTAATTCGTCATAGTAGCTTCATACTCTTACGCGACTTCTTACTTGATGATGCTGCAGGCGGATTCTCCTATTCGTAGGTGAGTTCTCACTATCAATCTGTCACAGTCCTTAGTTTTTTTTTTATACTTGAATGCTATGTGATTTGTTTGGATTATCTTTTAAGCATTAAGATTCTCGATAAATTCGTCTGTCCTAGCTTCTCACTCGATTTGTTGGCCACGTTGTACCCAGCTTTATAAGGGTTTTAGTAGCTCTTCCCTTTACGTCCTTGAAAGTGTCACCCCAGCTATCTTCCTCTGATTTCTGCTCTTAATCCCTTATGTAAGGCTGTGATCTTTAACCCTAGCTTGCAGCTGCTACTCCAACTCTTGTTGGTAGTTTTGGTCTACTATTGAAGCGGATCTAGATTTTTGTTATTGAATTTAGTTGGACACCATTTCTTTTTTCGCTAGCTTTTGAGTTGGTGTCTGGTGTATGATTTCAGTTCTTGTTATTGGCTCATGATGGTTGCTCTTTCTGAACTTCATTAGCTGTAGAATCAATCATGCTTCCTATATGAATGTTATGGATACTGAAAAGTAGTTTTTTCCTTCCAAATCTTGTCTCAATTTTATTGCTGCGAACCCACATAGTTGTGTGGTGTGATGGTTCTACTTTTTAATCACTTAACCTATGGTGTACCAGGAACTCTCGATCACCATCCCCATGGCGGCAAGAGTCAAGGTCTAGATCCCGGTCTAAATCCAGGTCCCGGTCAAGGTCAATGGAGCGGCCAAGGCGCAGATCGCCCTCTCACAGTCGTGGCAGGTGGTTTTATGGATTCTTTTATCTTTACTCTTTAAATGATCCATCATGTATCTTGGTCTTTCCCTTTCTCACTATCTCTCTGGATGTCTGACGTTTGCTGCTTCACTGGGTCCAGAAGCCGAGAGAGGTTAGTGGCTTTGTTCAGTCTTCTGTTCAATTGGTACTTTGTTTATAATTTAGACGTTTGTTTTAGCTAATATTTTTGTTGTGATGACAATAGGACCGAGGTTGTTAATCCTGGAGATACTCTCTATGTGACTGGGTTATCTACAAGGGTAACTGAAAGGGAACTTGAAGACCATTTTTCAAAGGAGGGAAAGGTTGGTCTTCTTGTTCTATCAACAGATTCATTATGTTTATTCAGCTTGTAATATTTCATTTTTCCATTCTGTTATATTGTTATCTAATCCTCCATTAGTATTTAAAGAGATGTTTTTGGTGCTTTAGGTTGCATCTTGTCATCTTGTTGTGGAGCCCCGTACTCGCATTTCTCGTGGGTTTGCTTTTGTGACGATGGACAATGTTGATGATGCAAATCGCTGCGTTAAGTATCTCAACCATTCGGTTCTGGAGGGACGATATATAACTGTGGAAAAGGTATCGTTATTACCATGGCCTTAATTAGTTTTCCACGTATAAATGTTGTTGACTTAAAGGTTTTCAGGTTGAACTCAGAACAATTTTGTGTCAGCTATGTTGGCAGCAATCAGTTCTTCAATCCATGCCAACTTAGTGAAACAGCCTGATCATCAATGACCAGCTTAAACAGCTCTTTTCAAATGCTTGAGATCATCTAACATAGCAACTATATTGTTCCAACACTATACAACGTCAGCATTCAATTTCCAACTCAACTAATCAACGGACATTTCACAACAACTTTCTAATCAGGCTTTATGGTATTGCATACTTAAGGGAAAACTAGTCTTTGTTGCCTCGTGGTTCTCCCTTTCTCTATGTTGGTTTAAGCTCTCTTATTAAAATGTTCTCCTTTCTAGCTCTACACATTTGTACATATGTAAACTCCACTTAACGCTGCAGGTGAAGATTTTCTATGAGGAAAATAACTGACGCAGCTTATCCTTTGTACCTTTCAGTCACGAAGGAAACGTCCTAGGACTCCAACTCCAGGACATTATCTTGGTCTAAAGAGCACAAGGGATGGTACGTTTATCATTCGTAGTTGTGAAATTGAATTGTTCATATATTACCCTCTAACAACACCAATCGGCATTTCCTGCATTTGAAGATGGGCCTCGCGATCGTGATCGTGACCGCGGTAGATACCGTGGTGTTGGCAGCAGTGGCTATGACGACTACCGTAGGTCACCGAGGCATGATGAGTACCGCAGGTCTCCAAGGCGGTCCCCGTACAGAGGTGGCCGCGAGTATTCTCCTCCGAGGCATTCTCCCTACGGTGGCGGGAGGTCGAGGAGGTACCGGTCCAGGTCTCCTTAAACTTGGTACCACCTGTCTCGAATGATGTTTGTAATAGCAAGAGTACCAGTATGTGAGTTTGGGTTAGGCTGTCCGTACTTCGGATTATTCTGTAACTGTACCAAAACATGCAAATGTTATGTCAGGTTGTGAAACAGCGGAAGAAGGCTTGTTCTGGTTGCTTTCCATGGTATATTGATATTTATTACTCTCCTTCAGTGTCTATGTTCGGTGAATGCCTCTGATCTTCGCTGCATCGTCTATTTCATGGCTGATTAACCTAAACAGTCTGTTACGTTTGGGCCAAGTCACAAACAAGTCCCTTACCTTTCAATTTTAGTTCCGCAGTCCTCATATGTCAATATAACATTGCTCATCAGGTGCTCTGCTACTTGAGCATAGCTTACTTTAACCTCTTCTATCAGCCGTCCAATTTCTCCACAAAGTCGGTGGTGGACGTTACCAATATCGATTCGCAAGTAGTTGTTGGCCAGCAGCTTGAATCCTTCACTGGTGCAGAAAGACACGGCAATGTGCATCCCAATTAGACACATCTAGAGTACTATTGGATCCAGCTTCTTCTTGTGGTTGGTTGACATCACTATAATCATCCCGTTTCCGTAACCTGACCAGAATTGCTCCATGAATATTGCAAACTCTGACATGGGTTCACTGCGGTTTCTGCCAACAAAAATAGCAAGACAAAATTTAACACCAAATTCACAACCACTAGCTAGCTAAACGAAATTGATTGAAGATTGAATTGGGGGTTAGCTATATATATATGAACTGCAAAATAAGGTAGTAATTAAAATTTGAATATGCTTACGTGAAAAAGATCTGCTTTAATTTGAAGCATAGTTAATTTCAGCTTCAACTAAGTCGTTGGTCGTAAATATTGCGCAACAAGTACCATTACATCGCAGCTTACCAACGTCACCATAATATCCAACACTCATCGCATCATACCTTCCAAGTAACAAAAATATCAAACTCCAAACCAAATACAAGTGGATCGAACTCTACAGAAAGAAACAACAAAATAATTGCGCAGTTACGCTACCCAAGATGATCGGAGGAAGTAAACCTATCCAATTGCGGCCTCGGCTATGGATCCCGCATTCTTAACCTGCATCTCGAAGTAGTAGTAATCCGATCCTAGGTTAAACGGCATCGTTTTGTTGGCCTGTAGGCCAACCACACAATGAATGCTGGCGCCTGCGGACTTGACAGAAATCTTATCCACAGCGAACGCAACTCGAAGTGGTGCCATTCAGTATCGTAGGCATTTCATAGATTGTCCCTGTCATGCTCATCTTTTTTTATTTCGGCGTGCAACTTGGTTTGAACTTTCTTCAGTTATACATATAGAAAACTCTGCAGTCTAAGCAGTTATATATGGAACACTGAATGACAATGCAATTAATCATATGGAAACTGGTGAAGAATTACGGTGAAGAATTAATTTTAGCCAGACTCGATTCATTGATAACTCTAAGATTAACTAGCTAGTTAATTACTATTTGGAGGAGAAAGGGTCTACGTATATACGATGCATCATGCATGCTAAGTTGCAATTTGGATCTGACTGTGTCGTTGGTGGTAAATGGTTTTACTTTTGGTATGTTGAAAATGAGAATTGGCGTCTGCGTTTGTGTTGCAGCGAGTGAAAGAGAGGTTATCGCTGTGTTGAAGATGATTACGTACTAATTTTGCGAGGAACTTCCCTGGAGTGTTTCACCAAGGGAAGGCCAGTGTTGTGCTTCCTGTCATTACAGCACTTTCTTCGCTGAACCTGCATTTTGGTGAGTCGATCGATGAATAGTTTTGGTTTGATAATACCTGTGCATTCTTTCAACTTGTGATTTGCATATCTTACAACGCACAAGTCATTAATCTCTTCTCTCTTTGTTTTCATGATATGGGTATAGAGTTTCTTCATTGTATACATATCCAAATACTTTTAGTACTACTACTCATTGGGAATGATGCAGTTCATTTCAGCTTGCGGCATGGGGTAATTTGTGATTGAGACTGTCGGATCGCTACTATCCTTGCAATCCACACTGGTGAGAGAAATGCATACATTACTGCCGGTTCTTCTTGGATACTGTTTCGGTGATCAATTAATGTTCCAAAACTTTCATTTGCTGGTGTGATATTATAATTTTGTAGCTAGAGCACCTGCCTTGAGCATTGTGGCTCCTCCCCCTGCCTCTTTGGTTCTTTTATGGTATTTGCAAAGTTCAGTGTTGGCTGCAGATCGATCTTTCCCATGTAGCATGCCTTGCTCATGAAGGGCCAGGCATGTCAACTGATGCTTGTTTAATTAAACTTGAAGTGTTTTTCTCAGTCATTTAGTAGGTAGGATATGGATATGGATATCTACTCGACCCGAGCGTCTTAGTGACCTGCCACCAACTATTAAACCGATCGATGGTTTTGGGATATTGGTCAATATAATGGGGGAAAGTAGGTGGAAACCTTTTTGATGATTAGGCTTCTAAGTAAATGCCTAACAGAAGGAACTCTGTATGTGGAGGGACTCCTCAGTCTTCCAAATGTGTCAGCTAGCTGCCTGTTCACTACTGTCTTTATGAGAATGCTGACTTGCATATGGTAGGTGTGATGGGATTTTCCTGCAAGTTGGTGATGCATGCATGGTAGTTTCTTCTATACATTATATGATCAGTACGTAGGATGTAATGGCTCTGTTGCTGCAGCACTGTTTATTATATCATTTGGCTAGGTTATATTGATGCAGATGAATGACTTTAGAAGTAATTTCCAGAGTTATATACATGTGTCTCGAGTCATGAGTGTGTCTGGCTTCGTGTAAGACAATCCATATTCCCTCGGGAGAGAAGCTGTCCGTCTTTGGTGCTGCCCTGGTAATAATGATTAGATGTCTTCAGTATTTCCGAAATTCGTAAAAGATTTTGCTGTTGGGAGATACTAAGTACTCTGTAGTCTGTGACCCTTCTTGTAACAAAAGTACAAGAGTGAAGGACAAGACACGATCATTCTGGCTGGTGCAGAGTATGGAAGTGGAAGCTCTCGCGATTTGGCTGCCAAGGGTCCAACTCCAGGGCATTATCTTGGGCTAAAGAGCACAAGGGATGGTACGTTCATCGTTCGTAGTTATGAAATCGAATTGTTCATTGCTTATCCTCTTAACACGAATCTGCATTTAATTTCCTGCATTAGTGGGGCTTCAGAACAATTGGTTCGATTTCCAGAACCGATAGAGATTTTGTCAACGACATGCCAGAGATCAAGGAAAAGAGTCAATTCCATCATTAGGTTCATATTATAAAACTGACGCTAAACACTCATCTTCATAATCAATTTCAGATTCTACTTCCTCCAAATATCCATGCAACATTAAACTAACAGAACAACACAGATTAAGACACTATATAAAAATATTGGCGAAATTATCTAGAATTAATTTTTTCGTTTGAGATAATTTGGAGTTGTGAATATCAGGAAGTATTGAGGATGTAATAGTAATTTTGAAGTCGCTCTGATTTTTCATGTAGACTTCGTTATAGTGATATAACAACTATTCGAAGGAAACGATGCCGATAGACATAACATCCAGGAGGTTCAAATCAATGCCGGATGCAGTTATTTCTTTATCGAGAATTAAAATGATAAAAGAAGATTAGAAAATAATATGGGAAAGAGGAAACAAAATAATTAGAGAAGAATGAAAGTTGAGGAGGAACCAAGAAAATTAAAGGAAAATTGTGAGGTTAGTCCGAATTTAACCAAATGAGTTAGAAGTCTAACCAACTACATTAGAATTCAACAAAAAACCCGAGGAGAGATAAATCGGAATTATTAATGAAACAAACCCAACAAAACAAAACATAAGCCGAAAAGAAAAAGAAAAAGTTCAAAACTAAAATAAAACTAGAAAAGAAACCTAGCAAATTTGGATGCGAGCAGCAACATCCTGAATCGAACTGCTAAGGAGGCTAGGACTTTAATCGTTCCAACTCCTTAGTCGGTGAGGGACAAGGTCGCCACCTCCGGGACGATCAATGACAGCGGCGGTGCTGGGTCTGGTCACGGTCTGGTCATATGAGATGCGAGCATGTCAGCGTCCGTCTCCTTGGTGGCTGGTGTTGGTGTCAATTGTGGATTGATGATGATGCGGTGTGATGGGGTCCTTGAGGTGTGTGGCAGTGATGAGGGTGCAGGACGGATTGCGGCCTTAGTGTTGAGGATGGGGATAGTGGTGATGGAGGTTTCATTGTTGGTGTTGGAGGCGAGGAGAGGTGGTGTGGCCATGGTGGCAGATGTGAGCATATTACGGTTAGAGTTTTGGAAGAGCTTTTTCTCTTACGAGAGTGCAACTGTGTCTCCTATGAGAGAGAACTTAAAACAACTTTCTTTTCTACTAATACGAAAAATCCAAATAACAAGAGAACCAAAAAATTTTAAGTAAAAGATCAAAAGAGATCAAAGGAAAAAGGGCGGCATCAGTGAGGTTATGGAGCTAGAGGACGACGACTTTCATCAGGGGTCTTTTTAAAATCTATAAGAAGTTGTGTTAATGACGAGAATAGTGTTGTTGGTTTTTTACTATAAGTTATGAATTCTCCGGCTCATCCTAGACCAAATTTTTTATTTTGTCTTTGTCGACAATCTAATCAGTTTTAATGACGAGAATATACTTGTTCCAAATCAAATTTAAAATTAATTAAGGAAGAGAAAATTTTCAAGACACTATTGTTAAGTTTACAAGTTTTTTTAAAAATTGATTAATAATTACATGATATAAATTATTTTAACAAAATAGTTAATATATATTTTTAATAAAATATAATAGTCATTTAATAGACCTGTGAAATAAAAGTATAAAACACGACGGTATATTGCAATGGCCAACAATCTTCAGCAACTTGAAGCAGCTAAGCTTTTAGCTTCGCAGAATGGAAATGGCGGCACCACGAGCACCTCCGAACTTGCGCTCACCTTTGCTCTTCCCCATTCCTCTCAACTTCTCCTCAATTCGACCAATCAACTTCCCTAGAAGGTTCCGCTCATTCTCCTCTTCCTTCCAATCCTCTTCTCTCATCACGGACGACGATCATGCCATCGGGGACTGTCTCGTCTTCGAAGAAGGCATATTCGAGGATCCCTATCTCGACGACGATACCGATTCCGTTCCCGATGCCCCGCCACCGGCCAAGGTCTCCCGCAAGAAAAAGAAGGCGGAGGTCCAGTGGGAGAACTTGGTCCCTGACGAGTGGATAGAAGTGCAGGCGGAAATTAACATTAACAAGAAGGAGAGGCGCAGAATTGCGCAGGAGCTGCAGCAGAATAGCCGGTTGGAGAGGAAGACCAGGGGTTTGACACCTATTAGGAACGTGAATTTGGAGGATTATGAGGCTTTCCGTGAGGCCAAGCGGGCTCAATTGAAGCCGCTGGTTCAAACTGAGGATAAAGACGAAGAAGAGGAAGAAGAAGAAGAAGGTTTGGATGAGGAAGGGTTTTACGACAGCGACGAGGATGAGGAAGGATTTGTTAATAGGAAGATTGAGCGAGTTGCGCCTATGAATCCGAGGTGGGCGGTTTACGGCAAGGGTTTTGAGCATGTTAATGAGTTCTTCAGGAGTAGCAAGTACAATCCTGGAGATAAGGATTCAGACGGTATTTTTCTTTGCTTCCTTTGTTCAAAACGCTGATAGTTAGCTTGAATTCCCTTCAATAACATGCCATGGGAAAACAAACAGGCCGGCGCAAGTTGTTCACCAAAGAGGAAAAGGTTTTCCTCAACAGACGGATACCTGATGTATCAGTTGCTACCTGTGTGAGTTTGTTCATCTTGTTCTTATTCTTGGGTTTGGTGTGCTTCTGTTTTCCCTTGGCATCTTGGTTTGGTTTGTAAGGATCAAATGGCACTCACTCACTTACTAGGTTGTTGTTTGTGATGAATTGCTTTTTGCAGGTCAAATGGCAACCTCTTCACACACTTGCAGCATCTGGAGACTTCTATCTTATGAACATTTTACTGAAACATAACCTTGACATCAATTCTGTAGATGCAGTATGCTGTCTTTTCTCTCTTCCTCTCTATTTCTGCTCCCTTACTACAATGATTATCGCATAATTCATTGTATTTTTCTCGTTCTTCTGAATTTGCATTATGCAGGAGGGTGTGAGTGCTCTCCACAAAGCCATAATTGGTAAAAAGCAGGCAATCGCCAGCTATCTATTGAGAGAATCGGCAAATCCCTTCATACGAGATGCAGTAAGAACTTAAAGCTTCCATCTTCTGCATCACAAATGTCACAAAACTCTATCTATTCGATTAACATAATCCTTTTTGTTTACTTTTAACATGATTTTTCCTTCTTTTCCTTTACTGATGGCAGGATGGGGCTACCTTGATGCATTATGCTGTTCGGACCGCGTCCATTCCCGCCATCAAACTACTTCTCCTATATAACGTTGATATAAACCTTCAGGACAATGTATGCTTCATAAGTCTCTCTCTCCCTTTCTCTGTGTTTGCTTTGTTTTGACATTTCGTGGTTCCTTCTCAGCATATTCCTTAGCTTATTTCCTTCCATTTTTGTTGTAACTAGGATGGTTGGTCCCCTTTGCACCTTGCTGTTCAAGCTCTAAGGACGGACATAGTGAAACTCTTACTCATAAAAGGAGCCGATAAGACCTTAACCAACAAGGTATAATTACTCCCCCCCCCCCCCCCAACTCCTTTATCACTGTGGATGAGTGAAAACATTTTGGGTTCAAGAACCAGCCTTGCATCTTTGACAGAATCCGGAATTTACATTGTTTGGCTTTTGTACCTGAGCAGGATGGTTTAACCCCTCTGGAGCTCTGCCTTAATCTCGGACGAAACTCCAGGACTCTCGAGCTGATCAAGATGTTGAAGCTGTATCCAAGGAAGTCCACTCCTGCTGCTGCTGCTTTGGCTAGAAAACTCAGCTCTGAACTGCCAAAATCAGTACCCGAAGATCATCGTTACTTCAGCTCCGGATAAAAGTCCGACTTTACTGGGCCTTCGATTCTCGTGGGTCGGGTCCATGCTGTTGTAGCCCATTAGCCCTATTTGAGTTGTACATGTAGGCCCGAAAATAGATTAGGTGCGATATGGTTGGTAAAGTCACCTTGAACAGTGGTGCCGACTGGGACTCGATCTCTTATCGAAATGCCGTCCGTGTAGGCAAATAGTATGATCTTATTGCGATGAAGAATTAGCTAAAACCAAAGTACGCCTTTCTTCTGCATCGTTTCGTAATCTTGTTTCCTTCCTGAGAAATCCCCAGTTCCAGAATGTAAATTGTTTCGCTTTCTCCTCCGTGTCGTCTTGTACTACTTAGTAAGCTTCCTTCTCTCCTATTTATTCATCATCCATACTTTAATCACTACTCGCTACTTCCCAGTGATCATGGTCTCTCGATTCCACCTGCCGTCACTCTCCCGCTTCCAAACTGTCCCCAGCGATCATACGATTCCCTCCTCCTTAATTTCATCGTCATCGTCTTTGTCCCTACCTTCTCTTCACGCATTTCGATTGTGCTGCACGCATTCCCGTGCACGCCGACCTTTCCTCGTCTGCTGCAAATCATCTCGTGGAAGCTCCGTCGGCGATGATGGCGATGATCTCAACTTCCTCCCTGCCTCACTCCTCCTTCCAGGTCTGCACGCGCCTCTATACATCTTTCTAATTTTCTCTCTCACTGATTAACATTTATGTGTTTGAGTTGAATTTCGGAGCAGAGACACTATCTCATCATCGAATGCGGAGGCAAGGCTTCCTGGATGAGATGACGTGGCAGTCGTACAGTAAATTGTTTCCTTCCTCGCTCCAGGGGAGGGGGTTGACCAGAGCTGATCCTGGAACCCTTGGAATCGAATTCCTCCGTCGCTTTAAGAATCCTACCATCTTTCTTAGGATTTCTTGTGATGGCGACTTCTTGCTTCCGATTTCCGTCGGTAAGTTCCAAATTTCCGTTGTCTGCATCTTTTGTTTTGCACGGTGTGTACTGATTAGTTGTTGCCCTTTCTTTTCAGGGGAGTTTGCCGTTGACAAGCTTCTGGATGCACTCCCTGGAGAGAGCAGTGGAGTACGATTTTGGATCATTATGATTTTTTGTTTGGCTTGCTTGATTTGGTGGCATTCTAAATTTGTGCCTGGCTTTGGTCGCAGGGTTGTCCGGATCATTTCCAGATAGTGAAGAATATTGTGGGAACGCTTGACCATGAAGTATGGATCTAACTCATTTCAAAGTTGTCAGTTCTTCCTTATTTGTTTCAAAATGTAGAAAATCAAGAAATGTATTTGGCTATTCTCACTTTTTATATCTGCGTTTCAGGTTAAAATGGTGAGGATCACTGACAGAGTAGTGAATACTTACATCTCAAGATTATATATCGGCAAGGTGAGTATATATCCCAGAATTTGAGAATTCTAAATATAACTTTTCCGACAGAGCTTGTACTTAATGCAGCTTACTATATACAGCCAGGGGAAAAGGATATGCTAAGTATTGATACAAGGCCCTCAGATGCTTTAAGTTTGGCAGACAGATGCAAGGTATTGTAAATGGGGCATTCATGTCTTTGCATCATTTGATAGAGCATGTAATCTTTCGGGTTACTAAATTTAGGCATGCAATTAAACTGTATTGACTTCTGTAGTTTGCAAGTCCTGTTCTGGTTCACTGAACTTTTATAGGAAAGCTACGCCTTTCAGATGGTCTATCTTTGAATGTTACAATCGGTTGGTATTCAATGCAGGCTCCAATTTACGTAAGAAGGCAGATTGTGATTTCCGATGCGATCAAAATCGGTCATGGAATGGGTAGACCACGTGATTCAAGACCCGCGTACGATGTATCCCTAGACAGGTACCAAGGTACTTTACCAGTTACCACTTGCTGCTTATCTTCCATCTAACCAGAGTTTGCTGTCTCTAGTGCTGAAGATAGTCCGGATTTACTTGTTGAGGAGCTTGTTCTTGTCAGGAATATGAATTTAGCTATAGACGAGGAGAGGTACAATGATGCGGGTATGAAAAATCTGAGCTTTTGCCCACTTCTTCAGATGGTACTTGTTTTTTCTCAATACCATGGGTTTCATTTTTGGAAGTGTTTAATCAATCTGCAGCTAGGTTGAGGGACAGACTAATGGAGCTTCGTAAGTCAAGACAGGATTAATAGGTACTTTCCTTAGGTAACTTAGACATATCTTTGATTCAAGTGAAACTAGTAATTTCGCTGCTCATATTGATATAATTTGATTTCAGATCAAGTCTCAGAACGAGGCTTCGTGCTACATTTCTGCTGATGTATTATGCTATATCCATCGTTGAAGTGATGAAGTACATATTCCATAACAATCTTATCCAGTGATGCTCTAGGTAACACCAGCCACTTCTTCTGGCGGAATCGAAGTGTAATTATACTTCCTTATGAGGCTCATGGAGACATGTACACTTAAAAGATGGTAACTTTCGTGAATGAAAAGTGAAGACCAAGCTTCCCTTGAATTCATTCTGATACTCAGTTTTCTCAGGCGTGAAGATGCTCATGTAGTACAAATCTGAAAAATTTGTATGTTGTTGTAATCTCTGAAAGATAAATAGTAATAAGGATTATAAAACCGGTATATTTTACTTGTCACTATAACTCAAGATGGGTAGAGTCAGTTCTGATTGTACTTAAGACAGAGCATCCTTTTCTCTTGTACAAGTTCTCTGATGGTGATGCTAGGATTTATCGCAAGAAAGCCGTGGCTTCTATTTTCCCGTTCTATTTCTTTTCCGCCCATGATTGAGTAGATATACAGGGAAACATCTATGACTTCTGCAACAGGGAAAGAGTCACAGTTGCAGCAAGATATTCTGCAACAGTTATTATGGAAGACACCTTCGGTAGTCATTTCTGAAACCTTTTAGCAACATGTATTATGTTTCTGTGTATCAAAATGAAGACCTCTTTTGGGATGTCGATCATATCATAAGAGCTAGTCATGTATTTGATGCCTTTTACTTCCAGTGCTTTGCAATTTTTAGGGACAATGATATTATAGGAGTTGTGTGAATTTTATGAGGGTACAAATGAATATACAGTGGATTATCTGCCAGGCAATACCAATTTATTCTTCTTTAGAAATCTGAACATAGGCAACATTTACATTCCTGTTTCACGCCTGTTAAATGTTTCAGGGGCCAAAGAAATTTTGGACGATCTCGCAACAACAATTCACCAGCATTGGTTCTCATGTTCGCCTCCAACAAAAGGAAGGTATTCTCGGGTTCAGACGACGAGGCTTCAGCATCGTTTCCTCATCTCCCCACAGTGCATAAGCTTCTTCACCATGCACTGCATCATCTCCAATCTCAAGGTCCTCTTCCTTCATCCTAAGATCTATAATCTTTCCAATTACAAAGCAAATCAAGCTCGTTACTACCACATTCCATGCAGCAATGAATCCTGCTAATTGGCATCCCGTTTGTTTCAGCCCATCTGCAAATTTGTCGTCTGACAAATGTAAACCAATCCGGTACCGTACGTGCTGCTTGGGTACACAATCCTGAGGAGTTTCGGCTTCGCAAAGAGACTAGAAAGGACACCTCCCATGACACCTGCCACAGCGTGTGTATGGAACACGGCGAGTGTGTCATCTACAATCTGGAAGAAGGTCCATTTTTTATGCAATACCATCATTGTGTACCATGGAAATGAACCTGACAGCACCCCCATCAACACAGCAGTCCACGGGTCGACTACTCCCGCACCAGGTGTGATGCAGACAAGTCCAGTCATCATCCCCTGGACAGCTCCGACAACCGAGCTCTTCTTGTAGACAATCATGTCGAGGGAAATCCAGATCAGGATGCTGGTGGCAGTGCAGAGATGGGTGTTGAAAATGGCAAGTGAAGCAATTAATCCTGCGGCAAATGGCGATCCACCGTTGAAGCCTGTCCATCCCAGCCACAGGAACCCAGCTCCTCCCAGCATGTGGATTATGTTGTTCGGCGGAAAATGCTGCCTATCCTGAGAATGCCGTGGTCCTACCTGTAGAGAAGCAACAATTGATTACAATGGTAAAGCAGATTCCTAGAAAGAATCAGAAAGGAGGGAAGTGCGAATAAAAAAGAACTGCCCAATATGCAGTGGTGAAACCAGCTACGCCAGAGGAGAGGTGAATCACAAAGCCACCAGCATAATCAATAATGCAATCTTCAAGGAACCCTCCTCCCCAGATGGCATAAGCTCCAACGGTATAGCTGAAGGTGAGCCACAGAGGCACAAACAGCATCCAAGCATAGAAATTCATCCTTCCGAGCAAGGAACCGGCCAGAAGTATGACAGTGATTGCAGCAAAAGCGAACTGGTAAAACACAAAGTCTGCCATCGGAACAAATCCAAGCTTAGACCTTTCGAGAAGGAAACTTTCGGTGGGTACAAAGGCCGGATTTGCAATCAAGGGACTCTTCCCCAAACTTCCGAATGCCATGTGATGAGCCCACAAGACCCAGCAGAGAAGCACGGCAGCAAAGGCGTAGAGGGCCATGAAGGCCGAGTTGACCGCCCATTTCTTCTTGACCACGCTTCCGTAAAGAATGACAAGCCCTGGAACGCTCTGGATGCAGACCAGATTGGTCGCGATGAGCTGCCACGCATTGTCGCCTTTGTTGAGCCAGTTGGGGGAGCCCTCGTCGGTAACTAAGCTAGAGGGCAGAGGTGGTATGTTTATATAGTCCGAGTTATTCATAGGAGATCCAAGAAAAAGGATGAATGAAGGGAATCTTATGTGGAATTTTAGGGGGATATGTGGGTAAGAGGGAGAATGCGATATAAAGGAAAGGTTGATTTTGGAGTTGCTTGTTGTTGGGGGCATTGGATTCATCTCCTGAGATGATTATTTCTTGGTAACTTGTCTGGCTATGAGGAGGACCTGTGAGCATCTCATGTGGTAAGCAAAAATCAATGGGAAGTGGAATGAAAAGCTGTGCTATCTGCAGATTCATTCGAGGAGATTGGATGTTTGGTTATTGACACACATCAACAAGAAATACATGCTTTGTTTTTTTTTTCATAAATGGCGGATGAGAGTCCTAGATATTATGCGTCCGTCTTGATACAATTATTTTAGGAGAGAGAAGAAATGTGGTTCACTCCAAATGGGAGGTGGTGACCTGATGAGCAAGATGATCTGCAACTCGGTTCCCTTTTGTCGGTAAGTATGTGTAATAAACACAATCCAATCGTGGTCAATAAGTTGCCGCAGTCTGTTGAGACAAGCTTGTTGTTCCCTTCTCGATATTATTATTACTGTCACCTGAATCACCCTATAGCTGAACCCATTGATAGCCCGACTCCAATCGATGGCCATGAAGTGCCGCACAAAGTTCTGCACGTACGAGTAATAGCATATTCCAAAGTCGATAGCAAAGGTCATCTAACAAATGACTGTAGGATTCCTAAGGATGCCGCCATCCGCCGCAGTCCATGAAGTTGATAACTACCTTCACATCAGAACGTGCCTTCCATCCCACTTTGTAAATTATCAAAGGTTGCAATTTTATGGGACCAACCAAAATAAAATATTTCATAAAATGGGCAAGAATAATTTGATTTCGATCAACTAGGAACATTTTTATTATAAAAAGAAGGGGTTATTACATATAATTACCAACCATGCATGGTAATTAAATTCCATAAGCACCATTGACAGCCATTCTGACGCCAGCGGTACACATGCCGGGCAAGTTACATATGAAATAGTTCATTCCTTTCTGAAGTATGATAGCATCTTCGCCGGAATCGTACGTCGCCGCGTTCGTCGGAGTGTTGCAGTTATTGTAATTCTGCTCACCGTCGATTACCACGACGTTGTATGTCTTTGGGTCGTACTTGAAAACTGCAAACCATGCATGCAATAACCCAGTTATAACTAGTTATAAAACAAAGAATTTCACCTGAAACGGAATTTGGGGATTACCAAGTGTGTCGCCAAAACGGAAATTCTTTCCCTGAGCCCAATTTCCAATGTTCAATCCCCAACCGCCGCTGTCGTCCCCGACGTAGAAGGCCTTTGCGTCGGTAGTCCTCAACTGAACAGACATGATGATGGTCAGCAGTATCACTATGATCGACAAGACAGTACCCTTCATTTTTCTTTTATGAGTATTGAGAAGATAAAATAGTAATTAATTTCCGTCGGAATTTATAGGAATTGTGCAGGAGCTTGCATGATGAGAGTACGTAATAAACATGGTATCTGGCTAATTAATTACTCATTAATGACTGATTTTTTTTTTACTTTATAAAACAATAAAATATTGTTGAAAATAAGAAACAATAGACAACTCAAGTTCCCGGTGGAGGGCAATTTTGTCATTTGAAAAAATCGAAACCCAAAATTAAAAATTAAAAATTAAAAAACTCAATACTCTAAATTTAAAATCCAAATCTGAAAACCCAATATTCAAAACCCTAACCTAAAAATTTGTTTTTTTAAAAAAATAGAGAAAATGACAAATTTACCCTTAATTTAAGTTGATTTTATCCGTTATATTTGACGTTCGAGATGGACAGACCAATTTATTCCTTGCTGTAGCAAATAAAACAAACTCCTCTATTTACTGTCGATCCAACTCGAGGGTGAACCAACCAAATGATTTTTAATTAGCTCTTTTATATAAATATATATTATTACATAATAATAATATTTAAAAAGCAGCATTGACGGCCATTCTGACGCCAGCTGTACACATGCCAGGCAAGTTACATATGAAATAGTTGATGCCTTTCTCAAGTGGTATATAGTCTTCGCCGGAATCGTATATCGATGCCCCCGGCGGAGTTTTGCAGTTATTGTAAGTTTCCTCACTGTCAACGGCCACCACGTTGTATTTATCCGGGTCGTACTTGAAAACTGCATGCATGCGACAACAAATTATTAAACTAATAATTACAAAACAATTAAGGATTTCAAAATTTAATTTTTAATATTTCTTTTATTATAAATATGGGCCACGTTTATCGGGCCGGAATTGGAGGGGGAATTGACCCGGAATTTGCCAAAAATTCCAGTTGCTGAATTCCATTTGAAGAAGTCTTGAATTGAAAATCCTGTCAATTCCGCCCTGAATCCAAATTCTGGCCGGAATTGGAGGCGAAAGAATGGAAAATGTGATCCCACTTTGATTTTATTTTAAATGATCTTTTTAGGGCCACGTTTTGCTCTCTGGAATTAGAGGCAGAATTAGTTGTGACCAATTCCGCAAATAATGACGGATTTAGAATTGAAAATGGTATGTAACTAAATTTGAAATATTACTGAATAAAAAAATTTATAATTTATAATGAATTTGTCACTCTTATCATCGAAAAAGAGAAGGCACGTATTTAGGACAGTCACCCCTTAAATCCGTCCCTCCTGCCAAATACATTTTTTCAGACCCGACCAATTCGGATGGAATTCAGCTGCGAATTAATTCCATTTGAAAAGGTCCGGGTTTCGCGAAAATGTGACGATGATGGGTTGAGAGAGAGAGAGAGAGAAAGAGAGAGATTTGAGGATTACTAAGTGTGTCGCCGGCACGCAAATTCATTCCCTGAGCCCAATTGCCAGCTTTCAACCCCCAACCGTCATCATCGCCGACGAGAAAGGAGGTGGCGTCGGTAGTCTTCGACTGAAAAGACACGATGACGATCAGCAGTACCATTATGGACGACAAAACAGTACCCTTCATTTTTTCTTTTATTAATTAGCAGTTAATTTGGTTGCTCGAGCGGTCAAAATGTGGGTCATGTATGCATGCATGGAACTTATAAAGGGCGTACAGTACAGCAAATGCAATGCATGCATGTGAGTTACGTAACGTAACAAACACAGAATCCAACTAATTATTAATTACTCATTTAATGACCCAGATATCTTTTGGTTACACGACACAATAAATGAGAATCTCTAGCTATTATTTAACTTCTGTAATTATTACTCGATCATACAATCACTCTGAAAAGCCTTTGCTTATTTTTATTTTATTTTATTTTGAAGGTATCATTTCTTTCGTTATATACAAAAAGATAGAAAATGAAAAAATCAATTAAAGTTTAATTTGGGTCGACGCGACTCTGTACATTTGCAAACTATAAATTCTGGCTGCAGCTATTTTAGAAGTGCATTTTCAAAATTAATAAAAAAATATAGGCTCGAATTCCGTGACTTAATACGAAGGCTAAGCATAGTATTCCCCCCCTGTTTTTTAAAAAAACCTCCATCTTCGTAAATTTTATTTAGTAATTTCTAATTATATTTATATTACTACATTAACAACTTTAACAATTAAATTATTAAACAATTTTTAACCACGTCCATCCTTACAATCTTTACTAATTTTTAATAAATATTTATATGCTTTTTAATAATATTTTTACACCAATAATAAATAAATAATTTATAAAGTATTTTATACTTATAAATATTTTTTTAGAAAATTGTATATTAACTTATGTTATAGGGTCAATTGACTTTTTAAATTAAATTTTTGCTAATTTAGCAAATATATATATATATATATAATAATAATAATTTCTAAAAAGAGCCGCAATTAAAAATCTTATAGATGTATTTTTATGGTATTTCAACATTGCTACGTTTTTTTATGGAGAATTGGTACGGTTTGACAAATTGTTACTACTATGTCTTGCCTTTTATTTTTATCTTTCGTATTAGTTCTACTTCAGGATAATTAATTGACGAGTTTGAAGTTTATATAAATTCAATATATATTTTGTTTAAATCAACAATTAATATTAATGGATGTAACGGCCATTTGATCAAACTAACACAATATCTCAATTTAGTTAATTAAAATTATTAATTAATAACCATGGTTAATATTCATTATTTATTAAAAGAGTGATTGGTGAAGTCGAACATTTGTTATGTAATATTAAAGAGTTGAGTGGCTAGTTTATAATATAGTGTAAACAATGAGACATTTCTACTAGAGTAATGGTTTATTGCGGATCCAGTCATTTTTATGCATCCAGATCAAATCTCAAGCTCCGCAAGATGGTGGATGTCGTAAGGGTAAGCATCAATTATGACCCTCTATTTTCAGCCGTTAGATGTGGGAAACGATCTTTGGGTGGCTGGGATTCGTTAAGGCTTTCTGGATCAGATCCAAGAGTCGTGTCTCTGGCTTCAGATTCGGACTCGATAATTGACGAGACTAACTTGAGTTGCTCAGTGTATCTCTCAATGAGGTCACCAGCGTACTCCTTAGGGGTGAACCTATTCGCAGTATTGTAATACTGCGGCATGAAGTAGTTGTTCAAATAGCCATTGCTCCCGATCCCAACCGAGTAAATGCACTTCCTCAAGTACCTAGCCGCACTATCTTCATCTCCTTCCAATCTCACAATCTCCGACACCGTATCGATATAGTTCTTCACTTGGCCACTGAATCTGATCCTCCCTCCCAGATTCTTCCCAGTCTCGTCTCGAATCCCAGCTGCAGCGGACGCGTTGGCATCCCCGTAGGAAGGGACGTAGTTATCAAAACCCAATAGATCAGCTGTAAAATCAGAAACAATCGTTCATTAATATATCCAATGCTAAATAACTTAACAGTTGGAATATCGTAATTAAGACATATTCGGTACCAATGACATCAACAGTTGTTTTGCCGTTAGAGAACCTCCCAGCAGGACCGTTGGGGAAGTCTACTCGGTAAGGCTGTTAATTGACTCTAGCCGAAGTTGTGATCCGGTTGTTATTGCCGTTGTCGACGAAAGAGTCCCCGAATATGAAGTAGCAGGGGACTGCCACTGCAATAGTGGCAAGAACATTGTGGAGAAACAGAGTCCACCAACATAATGTGTTCAGTTGTCCAATTTTAAAACTGTTGGCTGCCATGGTTGATTAGAGTTATAAGTTAGAAGGGAGTTGATGTGATCTAATCTTTTCCTTCTACTTTATATATATACATGGAGAACTTGAAACGTAAATGAAACAAAGTATTAAGAACTTAGTATTCTAAGGATTGAAAAGGTCCCAATAAGAAAGGAATTAAAATTGAGTTCAAGGCACGGTTCTAATCATGATCACTATCTTAAGAGATCGTCAAACCTTAATAAAATTGATGTTTTTTTGGTTGCTTCTTTCATTTGTAAAATGCCTCCATGTTTTTTGCTGGTTCTGTGAATGAGTCTATGCATTTGCATTGATTTTATAACTGAGATGAGGAGAGTAGAGTTGCAGACAAGCAAAATAATGAAGGAATGGATTTGGTTCCTCAACTGCCTTGCATACATTTATAGTGGAAGATGGAAGTTTTGAGCTGTAATGGAATGATGATGTGTTCAAGAATTAAATTTTTACAGTTGGGAGAGTGGCTCAGTTGGCTATAAAAAGGATGCTTGGTTTTGCAGAGAGGAACACACCACTACGAATCAGATAAAACATCAAGTAGATAGAGCAAGAGTCGAGTTTTTGTTTGGTGTAGGCCTTGAAGTGCGAGTCGAGTCGAGTCTTCAATGGTGAGGTCCGATTAGGGTTTAAATTTGGTGTGATTGTCCTCTGTTTTATGGGATGAGATTTCGAAGGCTGATGCTGGCCTCTCTTCGATTCTTCTTCGATCACGGTCAGCGAATTCTCCTCTAGAGCCAGTCGTTTGGAAATTTCCGGACTGCTCCTCCACACAGTCAACTTCCTCGATCTTTTGAGCTCCATATCCACATACTCCATTAACCTCCGAACTCCAAAAAAAGGCGGCATCTTGCTCTGGAATCCCTTGGTTTGACTCCGAATGATCGGTCCAGCTCCAACACTTGGGTTGCCCCGTTGGGATGTCCTCTGGAATTTTTGCATGAGTACATGTCGGGACGAGACTCTGGAGCCACAATGGCATTAGCAGGGTGCAAGTAACAATCGTCAAAATGGCATTCAACATGTTATGAACCCATATATGAAGTTCTTTCTTTCTTTCGCTTTATCCCCTATTTTCCATTGTTTTTTATCAAAGTATATATGTACAAATGAGAACAGCTTAGGGATCACGAGAACAGGGTAATTCAATGCAAACTATTAACAAAACGAATCAATCCAGATGGGAAGAAAGAAGATGCAGGCCAAGAAGAATGAAGAAAAGAAACTCGTCCACAGAGGTTTATTTTATACATACAAAATGGATCCATTGAAAAGATGAAGGAGGCTGAAGAGCTAGGGTGCGACGTCGTAGCTAAGACTTGCCGTATTTGTGCCAACAAAGAAGCATAACGACGCATCTCCTCGCAACATAAAACCTTGAACGCTGCTCCCTCACCGTCCCCATGCAACCTGCAGGTTGTTGTTGATGAGGAACGCCGCCGGAGCCACCGTCAACTTCGCCGACGACGACCCTTTGGCTCCCTTGGCGAGTCAGACATCTACCCACCAACATGCTCATTGCTCGCGTTAAGGAGGGCCTCCTAATTCGTTTTGTTCCCTTTTTATTTATTAATCTGCGCGCGGGATATATGGTGAAGGTAATGATGATAGATAGCTCTGATCTTTTCTCTGTCTCTGCTACGAAACAGAGAGTCAAAGAACCCTGAAGAATAACGATGAATTAGAGAGAGAGGAGAATTAACAAGACGGACATTTGATTCATCCCTTTCCTCTTAGACTGATATAAAATAATTATTCACCATTGACACTCTCCATACGGCAATATACCCATACCCTGCCTCCCTCCCGCCGGCTTTGTGTTTCTTTTATTTTTGCGTGTTCTTTCTTTTCTTCTCTACCAATCATTATTCTGATCATTGTTTTGTCGTTTTATTATTGAACATAATTATTGTTTCTTATTAAATATGGGGGCAAAGATGAATAAGTAGCTATTTGGCAGATATGTTACTCTGTTCTTCAAGGGTTTTTTTTATTCGAATTCGTGATACACAAAGAAAGATAGATAATAGATTGTGCTTCTAAATTCAATTTTCATTTCGAACACAAAATTTGTAAAGTATCTCTATTTTCTCATGACACAAAGCGACGATTGAGGAATTAATATCTTAAATATGATGAGCTGTCAAATTGACCGGAAAAGTTGTTGTTTTTCTCCTGTGGTGATGCAGTGAGCCAAGTCTTAACATTGGTTGAGTAGTCCTGCGGTTAGGAGGACGTGTGGCATCATCAACTGCGTTACGTTGTGGTTGATTCCAACTTGACCGACAGAGAAGAGAAAGCCTGCGTACGTTTGAAGGGCAATTGATGGATTTAGTTTTGGATGAAACGGTGAAGGAATGTGGTGAAGAGTAGGATCATTGAATGCTCTATGGGATAGTTTCTAAACTCCAAATTGCGGATCAAGGTCAAAGGCCCAATTACTAGGTGGGCAGCACACAAGAAATCTTCTCTGCCCCCACTGCTGTCAGAACAGACCATAATATCAAAGCCTCGAATGCTTTCTGTGTTCTGAGAAACCTCTGAAATGTGAAGTTGAAGCTGACATTAACAATACCATCATTTCTGTCGAAACCATTTGCCGAGCACGTGGGGTAATGGTCATTTCCACGTCGATGCATGCGCCATACTACAACAACTCAGTCACTCGTCGATTCTCTATCTGCGTCAACTCACACCTCTGCAACCTCGGCTGAGATCTCTTCAATTTTTTGTGCTTCTCATTGAATATGTCATTGTAATTATGGAAAAAATTCCGATACACACATGGTGCCTTTGCCACATGGCGGTTTCCCATTGATGGTTGAATTTCATTTAAATAACTGCCGTTGAAGCACCTTAGTTTTGGCAGCAATGCAAAGTGGTCATCTAAAAACTCAATTAACAAAGTCACTCACTCCCGTCCAACCTCCACAGAGAAAGATTATCTCTTTCTTCTTGTTTTTAAATTTGAAAATTGAAATGATATTTATCTCTTTTTTTAATAAAGAATAAAATTTCATTATCTCCCTGAAATATAATACATGTGACCTTTTTCACTTTCTTAGTATATTTATCGCCGACGATAATAAGATAACTCTCCGGCAATAGTATAGTTCCAACAACTTTACAGATAAGAGCCCAATAACAAATCTTTGCCGATCACGAGAAGGATACGAATCCATATGACAAATGAAATTAGTGGAATGTTACAGAATCGTCATTAGTTTTCTCTCCCTGGGTTAGGGTTATAGTTTCTCTCCCAATTATCAAGGGTTTTTCCTTCCTTGTGAAGTAGACACCGCCGCCAGAAGCATACACCACCGCGGCACCGCCACCATCATACCGAACAACAACTCCACCATCATCAAATCCACCCGACAAATCACCAACACCACTAGGACCCACAGGAGCATGAAGGCCGCCGATGTCGTCACTGTAGTGGAGGCCGCCGCCGGCATTAGCCGTTTGAAGACAACCCCGAGCGCACCAAGGGATGCTGGGCCGTTGGGGATGCGACCGGAAGGGATGCAACGGGGAGGAACTCCTCCAACGGCATCGATCACGACCCATCACCACGCCATAATGCAAGGCAGACGCAACCGGAGGAATTGCCGAATGCTCTCGTCAAGTTTCAGGTACAAAACCTAAGTCTCCGCGAGAGCACGCTTCACCATCCGTAGTAGATAAAGGGATTATGTGGACAACCGATCGATTCACCTCGAAACCCTGAAGATCGGCTACCCCTTTTCTTTCATGTCTTGTTTTGGTATTTTTATTTTTGATTTTTTGTACGTTTGGATTTGGGTCTCGTTTAGATTGGTATTCGTCTGTTGAGTTGGGTAGATGTTAGTTTTGAAATTTTTGTTTGTTGTGTTTAGAGCCGTTAATGTTCAAAAAGTTTAAAGATACAAAATAAAATATTTAATTATTTACTTTTTTCTCACAGACTTTTTTAGAAAGTCTCTTTTAGTTATACCATTTATACTCAATATTATATTTTGCCTCTATGAATAAAATTATATTTTATAAAAAAGAAATAGTGGAATGTTTAATTAGTGGATCATCGACAATGATGATTATGTGGTTTTACTTATAATAGCAGAGGGGTACTCCAGAAGGGGAATAAATAAATAAATAAATAAAGCATTTCATGTGTTTTGCCTTTAAGCTAAGTGCAACTTAAGAGTGAAAATTCAATCTTTTGAGAGTCATATTTTAATCTTTAATTTCTTAAATATGATTTTTTGTTTAAACCCAACTAAAGTCTAAATATAGTCTCTGCACATTTATTTCAGTTAATATTTATATAAAATGTACTTATGATTTACACTTATTTTTCCATACATTATTATAATTTTAAAAGACAAATTTTTCAATAAAATTTTATTCAATTCCGACATACTTTTTTCACATTTTCTATTAATTCAGTGATGAATCAACGAACCTTTAATTTATTGTAGACAATAATTCAAAATTAATCTTACCTTTGTCATGATTCAGTGATGAATCACATCATCTTTGATTTATTGTAGACAATAATGTAAGATTCCTCCCACTTTTATCATGATTCAGTGATGAATCACATCAACGTTGTACTATATCATTCACTAGTCCATGGTTAGCCTTCTAAATTCTCCTATAAATGACTAGTACTAGAGTCTAACAATTCACAACACTCATCCAAATAATTTATAAGCTTTAAAGCAAGACATAATACTCTATGAGTTTCTTAGATAGTTCATCATTAGAGGAGGAAAAATGGGATGAAACTCAAATTAAAGGTTCAACGCTCAACGTCTTCAATGGATTGATAATGCGCTCAATGAAGAAGAAAATGCACAACATCCAGCCATAACTTGTCGCTATACAAACTATGGAAGAGAGGTTGGGCATGAGCATCTTATGCGCGATTACTTCTCTCCAAATTCCACATATAATGCTCGTATCTTCAGGAGGCACTTTCGAATGCGGCCCGTGTTGTTCAACCGTATTTTAGGTGATGATGTGAGGTATGACCCTTCATTTGTACGAAGACATAATGCTCTCTATCGACTCTCATTTAGTTCTTGTGATTTAACCATTTGGCCTCCCCATTGCACTTAGGCTAACAAGAGGAGTTTGAGTGTTGTTCATTAGCATTACCTAACGTCATACTTCACCATTCTAATCCTCAATTCTTTTATTTTTTTAGAGGGTTAATATCCCAATTTTCTTTATTATGGTATCTTATGATACTGAAGGAGGGTAGTGTGCTAATTTTATTTATTTATCATACGGCGGGTTATTGTTCTAATAATTGATACTTGCATGTTTGTTTTGAATAAGATTTTAGTTTTGTGAAATTTCATTCGATTTAGGCGAACATTATTGCAAGTTTGAGGGAGTTGGTGGATTGTGTTGTGATTCCAGTTAGTTCCTGCCATTTTGAATTAATCCTAAACAATTCAAGAGTGGCATGCCCACAAATATACGTGATCGATATTCCATATATATATACAATTCCAACGTACCACTTGCAATTCCTTTGTATATAGACAATGCTTTTCAAATGATGGAGAATCAGACTTTAAATAAAAGTACTCAAATTTTTTTCGAATTTTGGATTGTCAATATTGGTTCTATGGGCTTATGTCAATATCGGCGCTATGGTCTATAGAGCCAATTTTGACAGGTCCATAGAGCCAATATTTACGAAATTTCCAGAATGGGGTGTCAACATTGACGTTATGAATGGTCAACGTTGCGCTATGTGCATAGCGCCAATATTGACATAACTCCCTGATCAAAGTTGTAAGAAATTGAACGGTCTTTCCAACGCCGCCGATCTTGCATCAATCGGATTTCTGAGTTAGGAGATATGTCCAAAATACAAAAATGTGACCTTTTTTTACCAAGTCGAGATCCATTCTCTTTAAAGATGTCAAAATGCTTCTCATTGCTTGTCCTAGGCCATCTACACACACTATATCGCTCCGATTAATTCCTCGATGTTGTTATGCACCTCAAAACTATAAAAAAAACCCCTCCAAAACGACATCAAGAAGACCCCCGAACGGGTCCGAGATAGATGTTAGAAATGCACGAAACATCCTAAACTTCTACCCAAAACCATACGAATATGCATAAAATATCGATTAAATAAAGATAATAAACACAACAAATCGAATATCATCCACTTCCAAATTAGTATTTGCTATTTAGTTCCATGCGATAAACATACCACATGTGTTGAGTAACCATTACACATCTCCATCGTTGATCTACTAATGGTGGGGATCAATTTGCATGTACATATATATATATATGGGTTATTTATCGAGAGATTGACGACACATGAGACTTCAATCTTTACCCTGAAGATGTTATAAATAAATAAATAAATAAATAAGAGCACTGAATAATATGTCAATTAACCATTACATTATCCCGCCGAAAAGAGGATTATCACCGCAGTACTAGTACATGCGTTTCTCTGACTACCTTGCCATTAGGCTAGTCTATTTAGTTAATTAAATATCGCAATTATCAATAACATATTTAACTACAAAATTACATCTAAGCTTAGCCATATGCAGGAAAGGTCTAGTTGGCGCTGACTAGCCCGGCCCCATATCCGTTCGACTCCACGGGTTATCCCACCAACCAGAATGTGCGGAACTGGGGATGGTTTGGATCATCCATGACCTACTACCAGCACTACAGTTACGTACTAGCTACATGGACCCACCACACTGACGTATTCAAGTGCTTTTTTCTATATAAACAATGAACATAATATATTTTCTAATCACCTAATTATATTATTATTGATATAATATATGGTTCATTTAAAATTTTAAATAATTTTAAATAATTATAAATCTCGATTATAAATCGACCCAATATAATTAACAGGTCTAAAATCGCTCAACTAACGTCTACACTATAATCACTTATACATGATTATAAGTTGAAACCAAAATAATATATTTGACAAAATTAAATTAACTTATATGTGAGTGTTTGTTTGTGATTATCCCAAACAACATGATTATTTTTATGATTCATCATTGAGGAAGAACATTTAAATTTCTATGCTTATATTCTTTGAGTAAATATAATTGATAATATATTCAAAACATAACTTAATCGAACAAGGCATGTATTATATATATGTATATAACCCGATTCTCAAATATATAAAAATGTATGTATATGTCATGTGAGTTTATACCTAATCGAGCACACATGGAAATTACACGAGATAAAATTTTTTTTTATCTGTTACATATACACATTGTACACGTGTATTCAAACTCCCATGTACGATTTTAAAACCGTCATTCTACAAATGTCCAACTTCAATGCATCGAGTCAATCCAAAACCTACATAATATTCTCACCAAACTATTTTGATTTTAGTAATTTGGCATTTATTATTACATATGAGATTTATTATCAAAACATAACTTATTAATTGAGAGATTACTAATCTACCTAATATATATCTTTATTTTATGCTTTGGAAGGACAATAGGACATATTGCAATTTATATTGGAAAATTTTATATTGAAAAATAAATTAGTAATTAGGATGTGAAATATATATTTTAAAATGTAGTAATTAAAATTTTAAATCCGGAGAAATTAACATTATTGTTTTGAATTTTGATCAGCGCTAATAGAAAGAGTGAAAAATAGAAAAGGGAGCTAAACAAACACTCCGAAACCGAAAGCAGCAGCTTCTCTCCCTCTCTCTGCGGGCTCTCTGGCTAGTTAGAGCTTTTGTCCGCTGCAACTTTCCTCTCTGCTTTCACCCTTTTCCATCCCTCGTCGAATTTTTTTTCTTTAGGATTCATCCACACCGCCACTGTACCAGATCGTTCGTACTCTACCGACCTAGCTCTTCTACCTTGAAGCTTCCCGTTCTATTTCTCTTTCACCTTCTCTGATTCTCCGCCCTCTTCGTCGGATACAGCCATCGTCTGCGGCGGCGGTGATATTCTTTATTTATTTATATTCTCCTATTATATAAAACACAATTCAATGGCAATCGAGGAGGATTTGGAGAGCTGCGGCAGCAGAGCGGCCGACTCCTTCTCCCTCGCTAATCCTCGGCACCACAGGCAGAAGCTGGAGGTCTATAACGAGGTCCTCAGGAGAATTCAGGATTCCGGCCATGAAGACGCCCATCTTCCTGGCTTTGACGATCAGCTCTGGCTTCATTTCAATCGCTTACCTGCTCGGTCCGCCTCTTCCTTTTGCTTTTCAGTTACTTTACCAGATTCCTAGTTTTCGCTTTTCTGCCTTTTTTTTCTCTTCTCTTTGTTGCTCCATTTCTTTTGCATGTTTGCGTCACTTTTCTCTTCAATTGTGCGTTGCTGAATCGTCTGGATCACGGGAACTTGAATCTTGGATGCTGTCAGACAATACAGGACAAGTGAATTTCGGTTTCTGAATGATATTTTTTACTGTTCATGCCATTGGATTTTTCTGTGTACTTGCTTATTCTTCAAGAGTTTTGAATCCGTGACTTATTCAGGTACAATTGATGATTAATCCTGTGTATTTTTTTCTGGCTGTTATGATAGATATGCTCTAGACGTTAATGTTGAGAGGGCAGAGGACGTACTTACTCACAAGAGGCTGTTGCAATTGGCAGAAGATCCTGCTAATCGACTTGCATTTGAAGTTCGTTTGGTGCAGGTGAGCACTTCCACTTCAGTTGTTGATAGCCTCATAGGCCAGTTGATGAATTGCCTGAATTGTTCGTATAGCATTTATTCCTTGAGCATACTCATGCTTATGAAATTTGGTTGGCTCGCACCATTGATGCTTTGATATATATATATAGGTTGTTTCTTCTTCGTTTCCTCACTTTAGGTCTATCCACTCTCCAATGGAAAAGCTCTTGATTCCTCACATTTAGATTCTTCCCTGAAAGAAGACGCTCAGTGTTCTTTTGTGTCGAGCAAACATGTGTATGTTCATTCCTTTTGCTACATGATACTTATTTATCTACTTGTCTTTATCATTTCTATTAGTTGTAAGTTGTAATTTATTTTCTTTCTCCCCTATATGCAGCACCCATCCTCCTCCAACATTTGGTTCATCATCTAATCTTGAAGTGCTCACTCATAGATATCATGTTGCAGATGGAGATTCTGCTGCAAATTCAACATCAATTGATGCCAGGTAAGGACTTTACAGTATCCTGACTCATCACTCGTAGTCCTTTCATCCATTGCTGTCAGCCGGTTGGTGAGTTCCACTTTATTGGTGAGATTGTTCTAGATTCATTTTTGGCTGTAAGATCAAATGGCAAGAAAATCCACCAGTGCTAGCTATTGCTTCTTCTTTCATCTTATTACTGTCTAGCTTTGGCATTATGTTGCACGTTACTTTGATGTTCACTCATGTCAACATACAAAAATCATTGCCGTCTTGCAGGCCCATGCATGAGATCACATTTTCTACTGTAGACAGACCCAAACTCCTTAGTCAGGTTAGTCTCGCATTCTCCTTTGGTTCTCATTCTTCTGCTAGTAATAGATACTGATGTATAATGTTCCAGTTGACTTCCTTGCTTGCTGAAATCGGATTGAATATACAAGAAGCCCATGCCTTTTCTACTGTTGATGGGTTTTCACTCGACGTTTTTGTTGTTGATGGTTGGCCTCATGAGGTATGGTTGGTTGATCCATAGTTGCTGCTAAGCTTCCCGGACTACCGCTTTTCACATCACAGCATCATCACTGTCCTTCCTTTTTTTCTCGCAACACCAGGAAACCGAGGAACTTAGACATGCTTTGGAGAAGGAAATTCTGAATTCAAAGGTAGTCGTTAAAATAAGACCTTATTCCGCAGTTACCATTTCTGTATGTTGTCAAGGACGTTTCCGATATCTGTTGCTAATTTGTTGATGAGGAAAATGCTGGAGTTGCTCTTTTTAGCTCATCATGACTGGCCTAAAAGCATAAGTTGATGCTTGCTGATAAACATTTATTCTACTTTTAAGTGTGCATCTTGTGTTTCTACCGTGCCTGTACTCTGTTCAAGAACCGGTTACTTAAAGATGATTCTTCATGAATTGTTGCAAGGTCCTTTAGAGCTCAAAGAATCCTGCTTTTGTATGCATCTATATAATTCTTTTCCGGTCCTTGTTTCTTTGCCAGTGTTTGTGGCAAGGAAGTGAACTTGTTACAGCTATGCTGTGAAAATCTTTTCAATGGAGGGAGAGCTAACCAGAAGTTCAACAGAACCAGAGGATAAATCTAGTTTTAAAGTGTTGTTATGGTGTGGTAGTGGTGACAGCCTATTCTATCCTTTATGTGCTTATACTGCGTGTTATATCATGACCTTGGCACTGATTCTGGTTAACTAGTTAGTCACTAAGCTTCCTAGTTAGAAAACCTTGGACAGTAAAAAATCAGTATTTCTGAAGTTTTTTCTTAGAAATATCTGCTAGTTCACTAAATGGAATACATTTGGAGTATCCGAGGCAAGAGTAATTTTTTTTAATACTTTTAGAGTATCTGAGGCAAGATGTTCATATAGGATAATGAACACATTTTGGTGTACCAGTGTATGGATCTTAACGTGGATATGACATATCGATTTCAATTTTCCATACTGAATTAATATTCAACGATTTCTGGCAGGAACAGCAGTACCCGAAACAGCCTTGTATTTCTGCCATCAACGTTGTCAATAACACAAGGGTTGTGCCTCTTCCTGGTTGCATAGAGATACCATGCGATGGAACTGATGTCTGGGAAATTGATAACAGTCAGCTAAGAATTGAAAACAAAGTAGCATCTGGAGCATACGGTGATCTGTAAGTTCTTATTGTTAAGTGAGATTTAGTCTTCCTCAAGTTTCTGTTCTCTTTAATGAGTTTTCCATGTGTAATTGTTTATTTATTTCAAACTCTACAGATACAAAGGCACGTATTGTAGTCAGGAAGTAGCTGTTAAAGTCCTAAAGCCAGAGCGCGTCAGTGCGGAAATGCTTAGAGAGTTTTCGCAGGAAGTTTATATAATGAGGTTTGTTAATGATTTGACTGTCTTACGTTGGTTAGTGCATGGTGGACCTAACCCTCTCTACCTCTATCTAGAATTGATAAGTGATTTGAGTTTGACTGAGGAAGAAAATTAAGGGGAAACGAGAGATGGAGATCGGAGTGATGGTTTTATTTCCTGTTTATACCTCGTATCACTGTGAGCTTTCTTTATAAAAACGTTCAAACTAATTGAATAATTTGCAGAAAAGTTCGGCATAAGAATGTTGTGCAATTCATAGGAGCATGCACTCAACCTCCAAATTTGTGTATTGTGACGGGTAGGCGGTAGCTATACCTATCTCATCATTTACTGAAAACTTGTCACTTTCTTTACCTAAAATCTACCATTATTATCTACGTAATTACAACCGTCATTTTCTGCTCTAATGATTGATTTCTTTGCTGTATTTTGCCTAATCAGAATTCATGGCTAGAGGAAGTATATATGATTTTCTGCATAAGCACGATGGTGTCTTTAAACTCCCGTCCTTAATCAGAGTTGCAATAGATGTGTCGAAGGGAATGAATTATCTCCACCAGAATAGTATAATTCACAGAGATTTGAAGACAGCTAATCTTCTGATGGATGAAAATGAAGTAAGACTTGTCTATTGAATTCATTTATCATCTGTCAAATTTTATTTTTTTTCTAACCAACCAGCCTAGAGATTATTTGTAGATTCGCTGTTAATTGTTTTCTTCTTTTATTTACTCGTGATAGGTAGTTAAGGTTGCTGATTTTGGGGTAGCCAGAGTACAGACTCAATCTGGAGTAATGACTGCTGAAACTGGGACTTACCGGTGGATGGCTCCCGAGGCATGTATTTTGTTGGAGATAAAAACCTCTTCTTACCTCAGATTTCGCTGTTTTCCTTTCCTCAATTGTTTTTCTTAACTGGGTGAAGGTGATTGAACACAAACCATATGATCACAAGGCAGACGTTTTCAGTTTTGGGATAGTGATGTGGGAGCTTTTGACCGGAGAGGTAAGTACTCATTAATATGCAGTTAATATGATCTGTTGCAAAACGTAACTGAAACGTGTGTTACTAAACTTGTCTTACTTCCAGCTTCCTTACTCATACCTAACCCCATTGCAAGCAGCAGTTGGCGTGGTGCAAAAGGTAACATTTTTATATTCATGTATGCATTTATATACTGAACTTTCCCGCTAACATGTAGTTAGTAACATGTATTAACCTGTTACAGGGTTTGCGTCCTACAATTCCGAAAGAGACTCAACCTAAACTTGCGGAACTACTTGATAGATGCTGGAGACAGGACCCGACAGAAAGGCCCGACTTCTGTGAAATCATAGATATTCTTCAGCAAATCGCCAAAGAGGTATTAAATAGTCCTAGGGTCTTAGTTCCATGTTCAATCTTGCAATAACAAAAAATTCAATCGTTGAAACAGGTTGGAGATGGGAAGGAAGGTCGTCGCAAGGATCGAACCGCTGGTGGGTTTTTCTCATCGTTCAAGAGAGGCCACCATTAGACTGTGTTATTGGTACATCAGAACAGAATGAACCTTATTTTGGCTTTGTTATGCAATTGTACAGACAACAGAGCTTTGCCTTGCGCAGTTTCGGCTTTGTCTTCTCTGTTACCTTCCTTTTTTTCAATATAAATGTTAGCTTTTATGATATGTTTAATATTCACTTCCAGTGCCAAAGAACAGTGGAAAGCTAGAAAACCTGTTTAAGACTTGCTTATCAAGTAAACAGAAACTGGCGTTTATCATTAGTCATCAGTGCATCTTGCCAAGAGCTGTCTGGCACGAACCCTGACCTGCAACCGGACAAGGGCGCGCATGCAATGCAGAGCTATCTGAGACTGTCTTCTGACGTAGACCCCTCGAGCCAGTGCCTGCACCTTCACCAAGCTTCTGAGTGCTCGGAATGCTCGCCTTGCCTGCAGAGAGAGAGAGGGAGAGAGCTTTACAGAGATAACACGTTTGCAGCTGCACTGATACATGAGCCAAGTAAATTGAGTGTGGGAAGGGGGAAACGTACCAGGTGAGCCCTGAAAGTGGCTTGGATCTTGATTGCTGCCAAGTCTAGATTGTTTGAATCTGGCGGAGCTTTTGTGCCTTCCATGTCCATGGTATTGCAAGCGGCATCTCGACTTCTGTGGGATCGACAACTCAGGAGCTTTCTTCCGATTCTGCTAAACCAGTTCTTAGGCATCCTCATTTTTCTTGCAGTTGTGTGTGTTCAGCGTCTCCAGTTTCGGTGAGGATATATTGGAGTGTTCACGCGAATGTAAAGTCCAGAGGGAATTGACGTGGAAGCAAAGGGGATGATAGTGGCCAGCATGTTTTCTTTTGCTTGGTTGTTGAGATAGAGATATAGAGAGAGGGAGAGCGTGACCCAGTGTAGGACGTGCGTAGGATGAAATTTCTTTCTCCAACCAACCCCTTACAAAAATTAAAATCCATTTCATCCATTCTTATTATTAGTGCACCTAAACCCATCTCTAACGTCGGAAAATACTGTATGAACTACTACTACCAGTCGACGAACAGAGATAGGATTTCTTTTTATTTTTTATTTTTAAAAAACACAAATCATAAATATAAAAATGAACGATGTCACAGTATATATAACAGGTGCCATGTCGCAGTCTCTCACGACAAAGCAACTTTAACATTGTCAAAGACAATAAAAAGTAGCTTATTAAGAAGAGAGTTCATTATGTACAAAGTTTCTGCAATTCATCTTTACATTTTTCTTTCCTTATGAAGCGTTACTTTAAAACTTAGCTGTTTCATTCTTCTTTCACATTTTACCTAAGTGTATTATCTCAATTGCAAACGAGCATCATGATCTGTCTGTGGCAAAGAGACATCCGAATTTGGTTACTTCTCAGTCGGGAGGCCATTCTGCGTCCAAGCTGCATACCCACCGGCTATGTCTGTCACTGCCATGAAACCCTGCATGCATGCACCCCCACAGTAAAGCAATGAGATTGCATTGAAATGATTTTCTGGTAATTAAGTTGCTCTGTTCCAACAAAATGAATCGGGATCAGATGGAAGGTCCAGAAGGAGCTTTAGTTTACACTTACGGCAGCTAAAAGATCAGTTGCCGCCATCATTGACCTTTTCCCTAGCTGACAACCCTGCAGATCCCAATGGCATAGTTCGTTTTTAGCATTTCTAATTTTTTAAAAAGAAAAAGTTAAACGAAAGAAGGGGTTTTTTTATCCAGCGGCTCACAACAATGATCTCATTGTACTTGCCAAACTGTGATGAAACTTGCTCTACAAATTTTGGGTTCTTTGCCAAACCTACAACAACAAGAGTAATTAACACAACATCATCGAGTCTACTCTGTATGCAGTACTGATTAAGACCTCCCTTCCTATACTAGTATTATCAAGTGTTGTAACAGTATACATACAACTGGGGAAAACAGGAAATAATGCAAGGGCGAGGGAAGAGAAAGCAAGAAGTGGACTGGAGCAGTGGGACCAGTTTCATCCTAAACCTGACATTCTTTAGGATATGTATGAATACCAAAAACCAAGAGCCTGCCTATGCCATTTCGACATCACATTACTAATAATGACATCCACTAATTGTTGAATTGAAGGGAAAATGGAGAAGCTACCTGAACCAACTCTATACATGTAAGGGACGTTGACTGCTCCTTCTGGGTGTCCTGCGCTGAACTCTTCCGGCGTCCTGTTTTTTTTTATTATAAATATTTCAATTTAGACGATAATAACATTTTGCTTCTTAATCACGTGATCATGTTACGAACCTGACATCAAGGTAGCGATGTCCAGCTAGCAGAAGTTCATACGCTACTCTTACTGGCACTGATGTCGGAACCGCTGCCGCATTCAAGTTCTCCCCCACAACCGCCTTCGCGCTTCATAACAATCACAGCACAAACTTCAGTATTCTGACGTGATAGATCATCAACAACAACTAAATTAAAACCCAATTACCAGAATCTTGAGATCCTCCTGCTGGTACAGGAATCGGCAGTAATTGGTATTTTCATCAGTTGGGAATGAGATTGTACCCTGCAGAACCCAACATCTCTTGATTAATTACTTCTTTCCCAGTAAGAAAAAACTCAAAACAGAGTAAAGATTTGAATCATCATATCGAAACCCAACCTGGAAGAGACTTTCACATTTGAAGGAAGTTGAAGAAGCGGAGCAAGCGAAGCGGCGGTCAAACCAGCAGTACTGGACGAAACAATTGATCTGCAGGATTCCATTTTCCCCCTCTCTGTTTAGCTTTGTTTTCCTTTCTATGTTTAGCTCTCCGATGATCAGTTTGTTGAAGTTCTGTATTGTGTTTATATGGAGTGAAAGGGTGGTGAGGAGAGATTAATTTGTCCAATTTGTATTGCGCTTTGCTTGAACAAGGAAGGTATGACCGCCACGTCAGTCCTTTCTGTTTCACACACATCCATTCCAAGTGGGTCCCCCTCTGCCACGTCTGCACCTCCTGGATTGGATAAGTCCCCACCTCTCGCCTCCTCCTTCCAAACGGATATTATTCACCATTTAAATCGTTATCCCCAATCTCCCACTGCACACCTCCCAATGCGTTCCACAGCGGGCCGGGCTGTAATGTCTGATAAACTCGACTAAGCCCATTAATCTATAATAGAATCAGCCCATTGGCTCTTCTTGACACGCGGGTTGCCCGCTATTTGAATGGTTGACTAAACCTCCGTAATCCGTATACCTTTTTAAGTCTAAAGCAATCTCACTGAACCAGATTCAGTCCAACAATGGCGAGGAGGTTAATGAGCATCTCGTCGTCGTCGTCTTCTTCATCTGCTCCACCTATTCCACGAGCTTCTTCTTTTTCAACCACTCCTTCTTCCCTCCGTCCTCATTTACCGTTCTCCTCCTCTACTGCAGCTGCTGGTGCACTTCACTTCAAGGTACTCAATCATTTTCCTTATCTCTTGTCTCGTCCCATCTACTTCAGTGTTTTTTTTCCTGATTTCCCGTCGACTCTTGATTTCGTTTTCATAAGGTGGAATCGAGATGGAGAGTGAAGTGCATGAGTTCACCAGACACTAAATCTGAAGCAACTTCAACGACTACTACTACTACTCCTCCTCCGTCTCCTTCCTCCAGCACATCCTTGTTCTATTGGTCTGCGGCTCTTGGCAGCATAGGCTTCGCTGAAACTGCCTACCTGACTTACCTTAAGCTCACTAATTCCACCGCGTTTTGTCCACTTGATGCCGGCGCTGCGGGTGGCTGCACCGACATTCTCTTCAGTGATTACTCCGTCGTTTTCGGTACGGAATTTCCTTGGGAAAAGACAGAAACAACTGATTCAATGTAGAATGAAGTGGATTTCCTGTTTTTGAATTTGCTGAAGTTTGAATTTGGGGGTTTCCAGGGGTTCCTCTTCCTTTGATTGGGATGGCTGCTTACGGTTTGGTAGCTGCACTCGGTCTGCAGCTATCTACAAATAATTTGCCGTTTGGGGTTGGAGACTCCAATGGTTGGAAGGCAATTTTACTTGGAACAACTACCTCCATGGCAGCAACTAGTGGATATCTTCTCTACATCTTAACAACTCAATTCCCTGGAGAATCCTGTCCTTATTGCCTCTTCTCCGCTTTCTTGTCATTTAGCTTATTTTTAATAACCATAAAGGTTTGCTTCACTCCTTGCTCCCTTTCCGTTTTGCTAAAAAAAAATCAAGTGAAACTTTGCTGTAAGTTGGAATTGCATATAATTTTGTTGATGGGGCTCTTTTGAATTGTGGATTGTAGGATATTGGGTGGCAGGAGACACAGAAGGCACTAGGTTTACAGTTGTTTATTGCGAGTGTGGTAATTGCCAGCTTGAGATTCTCATACGGAGCTCCTCTACCTTTCATGCCCAAGTAATAAACCTTTCACAAGCTTAACCACTTAGTACCTTGATCGTATTGGTGGTTTGCTGTGTTTCTGGTGACTGTTATTTATACTTTTCTCTTGGCTTTATCTGTGTTTGTAGGGAACCTGAGATCAACCTAGAATATGTTCCAACGGAGATAACAACCCCATCAACTCCTTTTACCGTCTCTCTTGCAAAGCATCTACGCTCTATTGGTGCCAAAATGTACGGGGCATTCTGGTGTTCGCACTGCATCGAGCAAAAGCAGGTAACTTTTTCCCTGTGAACACACGCATTTGTATGTGCTTGATTGAGAAAGATGTAAACTTGTGGGAAATGGTTACTGCATTGGGCTACGTACTTGCCCCACAAGTGTGAATATACTTCATGATCTAGTAGTCAATTGGTGTAACCCTTTTGCCTACTTGTGATGATTTGTTTCGGTTTTGCAGATGTTTGGAGAAGAGGCGTCCAAGCAGTTGAACTACGTGGAATGTTTCCCAGATGGATTGAACAAAAACACGAAAATGGCCCTCGAATGTGTAGCCTCCGACATTAAAGGGTTCCCAACATGGGTGATTAATGGCGAGGTGAGCAAACAGTTGGTTACTATATGATTAAAGCAATGCAGCGGTTAAGATAGATATTACCGCGATGTGTCTCGCACCAGAACTGGTCAGCAGGGTTGTAGTGACTGACCTATGTTGTGTATTCTGGTTACAGGTAATAGGTGGGGAGCTTACCCTATCTGAGCTTGCGGAGAAATCTGGATTCCAGCAGCTAAACGATAACCAGTTGTCTAGCCAACCTTGACGGAATAGGGAGGATTGACATACTTTAATAGTTACTCTGTACAGAAGGTTACACCATAATCTCGGTGGTTACTGGAACGTAGATAGTAGTGATTAGTGAAGGGAGACAGGTTACTAATGTTACCTTGCGGGTGTGTATGTATCTATATAGTAGTATGTCACTTTCATCCACTATACCCTGTTACTTCTTTTGTAGTTCCTTTGTAAAAATTAAACAAGCTAAACTTGAACACAAGCCGGATGAAATCTCAGACTGAACTCGATTCATTTACTGTCTTACATAAACAAAAACGTTGGATAATGCTCCTTGCTTTATAAGTCACTCTTGGGAACCCTGAACCCGGTCCCGGCTGGATGCCTCCTCTGGCCTCGCACCTCAAGTAGAGGTTGATAGGCTGGTTTTCGCTCCTACTGGTGGAACAGTGAAGTGGTGTTAAAATATTTCCGCCTCAAGTAGAGGTTGATAGGCTGGTTTTTGCCCCTACTGGTGGAATAGTGGAGTGGTGTTAAAATGTTCGCGCCTCAAGTAGAGGTTGATAGGCTGGTTTTCGCCCCTACTGGTGGAACAGTGGAGTGGTGTTAAAATGTGTTGGGGAGGATACTCTTTGAACCCAACCCTATATATCTTGGAGCTATTAAGTGCGCGTGGTGCCTCCGATAAGGTGTTTGACAGGTGGATATTAAAGGTGATGCGGAGCTGATCTTTAGCTGACTGAGGTAACGGAGCATCTTATGCATAGTAGACAATATCATCATTTCTTGCATACAAAAAGACCTATCCTCATCTTCAGATGCAAGTTGTTTGGTCATTTTGTTAACAGAATCACTCATTCAATGACGCGAAGTGCTTTTTATGATTTGGAGAAGGGAAAGAATAACAAGCCGGTAACCGAAAGATGAAAAAACGAGACTTAAAATTCGGGCCCAAAGTAAAGAGCACACAGACCCATTAAACAAGTGAAGCATGGGTAACCGGCCCATGTGAGAGGCTTTGCTTGCCCGAGCCGCCACGTATGGTCGCCAATGACGGTGAAAGCCGGAATTGACGGAGACTTGACCTTTAAAACGGAAGAAAATAAATAAACGGACGGTGTAGATGGTAGCTAGGTTGTTAGTTAAGACAAGAGAAAGAAGATTGAAGATGAAGACAAAAGGAAGGATCGCGGATGAGGCCAGAATATTAATTTGTTATTTTTACAAGTCGGGTCCCCATATCCAAAGCGAGGGGAATATATTGTAGAATATTCCCATTTTTACCCCTATCTATATTTCGTCCCCTGCTTTCCCAGTAAACCCCCCCCATCCCTCTCCTCCTTTTTCTTCCTTCACCTTTATATCCGCTCTTCGCTTTTTATTAACCGGGAGAATGTGCAGCGGTCAGATTTCGGAGTCTGAACAGCTGCAGCTTCTCGAGAAGCTGGGGGTTTTCAGGATCCACGGCAGAGATAAGCGCGGTCTCAAGGTTTTGCGGATCATCGGCAGATATTTTCCTTGTAAGATACTTGATTCTCTCTCGTTCTCTGATTTTTTGTTGTTCTTGTGATTGTATAATTAGCGTTTCTTATCTCACTTTTCTCTGCAATGTTTTGTAGCACGGTTGGTGACAGCTGAGGCGCTTAAGAAGTATCTGGAGGCCAAGATCTTCCCCAAGCTGTGCAAGAAGCAGTTCACGGTCTTGTACCTCCACACCGGAGTTCAAAGATCGGATAACTTCCCTGGCATATCCGTGCTCCGATCCGTCTACGATGCTATCCCGGCCAACGCGAAGGACAATCTTCAGGCCGTTTACTTCGTCCACCCAGGCCTTCAGGCCAGGCTCTTCCTTGCCACCTTTGGCCGTTTCCTCTTCACCGGAGGGTAAGCTGAGAACTCCTGATTCAAATCTCCAATTAATTCTTCTCAGCTAATTATTATTAATTAACACTTGGTGATTTTCTGCAGATTATACGGGAAGCTGAATTACATTAGCAGGCTTGATTATCTTTGGGAGCACATCAGGAGGAACGAGGTCGAGATTCCGGAGTTCGTGGCCGATCACGACGAGGATTTGGAAGATCGCCCGATGATGGATTACGGAATCGAGAGTGATCATCCCAGAGCTAGCGGCGGCAGGATGGCCATTATGGATTCCCCTGTTTCCACCTACTCCATGAGATGTATCTCGTAGCGAAAGCGCCATCTTTTTCTTTTTTCATTTCTTTTGGATTTTCGGTCTAGGGAGGGAAAAACTCCGATCTTTGTGAATATTCTGTAGAAAACCGGGGGAAGACGAGAATTGTGATGTTGAATCAAACAGTTCAACATTCGTCACCTTTTTTCGGAAGTTATATAAATCAGTCATCAGTTGTTTCTGGAAAATCTGGTTTCCTATGTTTATACAACCTAAAAGGTATCATGTCTTCCTCTGTCTCTTGGCATTCGGAGAAGATGAATCGTGTGATGAACTTGAATGGTTGATGGGAATTGTTGACTTCTTTCGGTTGACAAACTCTGAGAAAGAAGGGATTTGTGGGAGCTTTGTGGAGGCAGGAGGAGGATGCAGTGTAGGTGGAGTGCTTGCAGCTGGTGAACTCCATGATTCAATGCCTTGAACCTCTGTTTCTGGCGATGGCTGAACTTGTGAAAGTAATGGCAAGCTGGCGGGTATTGGAGAAGTCCTGACTGGTTCGTTCGAAGGTGTAGAACCGAGTCGATTTGTCAAGTCCGAAGCTGTTGAAGTAGATAGCCACCTTACGGTGCTTGCGACCTGAGAATAATAGAAAGACCTCCCGACCTTCCCGTACTTGTTGAAACACTCCTGTTCAAGGAAGCTGGCAGATGTTTCCATCTCAATGCTGCAGCAAAAATCAAGCATGATTTATTGATGACAAATGGATGGAATTGAACTGATGAGACTAATAATCTTTAACTGGTGTACCTCAGGTTGCCAAGACGCTGGTTGGCCTGCGTTAGGGAATCTAATAGTCTTTTTCTACTTGCATCTCTGAGTGCTTCAGTAATGGCGTTCTTGTTGGGCTTATTCGATTGTTGGTTTTGGTTCCCGTAGTATTTTTCTTCCGCTTGCTCCAGGAGCTCCATCTTCTCGTTCAGTCCCGCTCTTCTGGTAAACTTCAAGTGAGCATCATGAATACGAGGATGGAAAAGGGAAGTATCACCTTCGCAATCGGAGATTTCTTCGTCGGAACTACTGGCTTCATCGCCACGATTCCAGAACTCGGACATTTGCTTCCCGCTTACCATGTCATTGGAGCTGATGCAGAAAAACCAAACAAATTGACCAAGTCTATATTTTTACAAACATGAACGATTAAATTCTCGGTATAAAGAAGACACCTGCTCATGAATATTCGAGAAGGGCCACTTCTTTGTCGACCAACAGTTCCCAGCTTCTCTAAGCACTGAGTAACTTGGTGAGGATGCTTGCATGCGTCGCATGTTTTTTGACATAGTGATGAAGGAACCTAGAGATATAATAAGATATGAGCCTCATTAAGTTGTTACGTACAAAATCTCAGGAAAGTATAGAAGCTGGGATCACCTGTTCCCCAAAGTTTTCAAGAATCTTTTTCCTACGGCATCCAGAACCTTCACAGTATTCAACCATCTGGATGTCATGCACACTTCGTGTTAATTGTTAAACCCTTTGGTATAACTAACTGTGAAAGTGAAAAACATGAATAGACATTCATTCACCAGCTTAAAATCAGCTAGGGATTTCTTTGATGACTCTTCCTGTGAACCTAAGGGCTGCCATTTCTTGCTCTCAGCATTACTTATAATATACTCCTGCAATATGCTTCCAACCCATCAGGCTAAATCTGAGACGGAACTCACAAGACGTGTTCAAGGTGGGAAGAGAACTAACATAATAGGTGAGAAGTCTCATGAAATATACCATTCTTTTGCGATCGTCAACTCCATAATACAGAATGCTCTTAGATGGCAATTGATCACGCCCTGCCCTGCCTGATTCTTGATAAAAGCCTTCCATCGACTTCGGTATGTTAAAGTGGCAAACCAGTCTAACGTCTTTCCTATCTATGCCCTGCAAGATCATTATTGGTAATCATAAGGCAGGCAGTTTCATATGCAACTATCACCATGTATGAGCCTAGAAGATAAGTTGCGTACCATCCTGAAAGAATACGGCTGTCTCAAGTACTGAGCATTGGATGGAAATGACTCGGCAAATAAAAGAGGAAGCACCATGATCAAAATAAGTTGTTAGACACAAAGGGTAACGTGGACAAAAAGAAAGGTCAATCATTTACCCAAAAGCCACCGTGGCTACAACAACTTGTGTTCTTGAAGATATCCAATCATCCAATACAGAGCTGCGCAGCTTGTTATTCAGGCCAGCATGGTAAGCTGAGAGTAAGATAAGGTAGAAAAAAAAAAGAACTTATTATTCAAAGAAATATACGTTTGAGAGGAAGGAAAGATATTCAAGTTTTCAAGTTTTCACTACCGGCACAAGAAATGCCATGTTTGGAAAGACGAACAGCCAAATCATCGCAGACTGCTCTTTCAAGGCAGTACACGATAGCACAAACATCACCGCTGGATTTGAGCAGAGAAGATATATCGCTGTAGACATTTTCTAAAAGATCTTTGTATCTCACTGCATTGCGGAAATAATATAACTGTGTAAGAATTGTACATTACTACACGAAATTTCAATACGTAAAATAATTTACAGCCTCAAAAGAAAAATATTGTCCTCTTGTAAACTTTTGTTTTATACTAACCTCCACTGTTCTCTTCTAAAATCTAACCTCTTATAGTTGTAGAAAAGCCACAGGAACTTACCTTCATAATGTATATTGGGGCGGTTAAAAGAAGATTTGAGAACTAAAGGGCTCTGCAAGCATAATGAATCTATTACGTCCTTCTGAACTCTGCAAACAATGAACCAATAGGAGAGAATAATAATCACTCGTCCGATACTTCTTCAGAGAGATATTATAGTATTATGTCATTCGTTAAGAAGAGAGTAATGAATCAAAAGCGTGATATTAAAGAAAAATGTATGCTGCACCAGACGCACTTTGGAACAGCAGTAGCTGTGAGAGCCAGTATCGGTACATCTGGAAGGCGAGTACGCAAGGAAGACAATTTGCGATAACTAGGCCTGTTCCATAAAAGAAGTTACAGATATGATTTAGTCAAGTCCTAAAGTTTCTGAGTATAAGACAGAAAGGCTTAGCCTTCGTATTAGATGAGTTATAGAGAAATTTTCAGGTTTGAACAAAACAATGCACAAAATTCTATGGAGAAAAAGGTAAATGGATAGGAAATTAGACAACAATCTAGATGTCTCATTTGACCTTCTCATTTCCTGAAGAAAGGAACAAAAAGATGAGAAACTAGCCTTGTATTAAACAATGACAAACCTGAAATCATGGCCCCATGATGAGATGCAATGTGCCTGAAATTAGAGGTGAAAAAGAAGAGTTGAAAGAAAAGAGCATCTCTTTTTAGGATGAAATTGAATCTGTTCCAATGAAATACCTCATCAATGGCAATGATATTCAACAACCCTCTAGCATGGATCTTTGAGAGCTTCGACATAAATCCGGATGTTTCAATCAACTCTGGGGTTACATATAGCAGCCTTGTGGATGGTTTTCCAGAATCAAGGTCTTCATGAATCTAGCAAATTGAGAGAAATAAGGTGCTTTGCATACAGGTTTTCGACTCCTTCAACTTGTTGCAAGAAGTTAAGAAAGACATGGTCACTAAGATACAACATCCGCACCTTACTTTTGACATGGGTTGTTTGAGTTGAAGATAGAAATTCTGCAGCAATCCCTTTTTCCTTCAGTGCAGTCACTTGGTTTTCCTACACACAACAATTAGAAAACGTTGCGAAGTTCCTTCAGTAGATTATGAATAGACTTGAATAAAGGACCAGAACAGAAGTGAAAAAAATAGAGCGCACTTACCATCAGAGCTGGAAATAGCAAACAGCAAAACAGCAACAAAACGCAGTTAGTGAAGATCAAGAAGATACCTATACACATCCAGTTCCAGCACAAACTTTGCCAGATATGCTATAGCTATGAACGAAAATATCAAAAGACAGCTCAATTGATACCTATTAAAGGAGAAACCACAAGCACAATTCCAGGCTTCGCCAATGCAGGAATTTGATAACACATTGACTTACCTCCTCCCGTAGGCATGAGGCAAAAACAATCTCTTCCTGCGACAAGGAAGTCTCGCATAAACAGTAAGAACCGCAAACAGAAAAAGGTATTCAAATAGATGATCAAACTTCGAAGTAAGTAGGCAGTGTTTCTTCACCAGATAAAATAGCTTCAATCGCCTCCAACTGTTTGCCTCTGAAATCGGAGTGGCCAAAATGCCATCTCAGAAGCTTCACGAGACCTTCCTTCGCGGTTATCTGCTTCTCGCCGCCGCATACTTTCTTCACCGGAAACAACGCCTTCTTCATTGGCTCTACCAATCTGCAATTCGCTTTCGAATGGTAAATACGTGAGGCTTATTAAACTCACTCCCTAATTTTCGAATTATACAAGGCCTGTAGTAGATAAAAATTTATATGTTAAAAAAATGAAAAATTCACACTTCAACTCAAAAACTATGTTATATCTGAACAAATGAAAAGTGCACAACTTCAACTCAAAAAACTATCTTCTAATATGTTTTAGTTGCTCAAAGCGTTTTTAACGAACCACGCCCAAACCTTTGAGTACGAATTACGGCCCGACCTAAACGAAATTAAGAGATTCAATTAAATTTGAAATAAAATTTTTAAAAAAAACCTTAACAGGCCGGTTTTCGATCCTGTCAGATAGTCCAGACGGACCAGATTTCTGTCTGGATGGTCTGACCGGATGGAACACCGGTCCGTCTGGTCTGTTTGACGGACAGAACGGTGTTCCATCCGGTCAGCCCACTCGGACGGAAATCTGATCCGTCTCGGCTGTCTGACCGACCGAAAACCAGTCCGTTTTTTTAATTTTATTTCAAATTTAATTTAATCTCTTAATTTCGGTTAGGTCGGTTCGTTAATTTGAATACTTGAAGTATCGGTTGGATGCACGAGATATCGTTATGAGTACTATGGTAAGTGTTCGGCCAATGGTTGAGAATGATTGAGTTTGTTGAAACTTCTTATAAGTTTTCAAAATTTACTAAAGGATAATTTAGTAATTCACTCAACCTAAAGCGTTGACTAATTCAAATACTAAGGCACCGATTAATTCGAATACTAAGGGATTCAAAAATTCATTCCATTAGGGCCACATTGAGATGTGGATCACCTATTTGAAGACGAAGGAAAACCCTACTTATTTATTGCCTTCGTTTTCAAACCCCGAAAAATAGCTTCTCCTCCAAGCTTAGCTTTCCTCGCTCCCACTACAATACAAGCCAGGACAGGGAGTTGCCGAGTTTTTTATTTGCCGGCAGCCGGAACAACAGCGATTTCGGCGCCATCCAATACGATATCATGGGCTGACACATGGGCCGAATGGAACTAAGATATCATGTGGCTAAATAAAATTGGGCTTAGAAATTCCGAGGCTTGAAGCCCATTTCACTCTCACAGACTCTCACTCTACCAGCTCCCTGAAACTTCAGAACTCAGATACGCCATTATCGACTGTCGGAGTGAGCAAGGCTGAAGAACGCGTACTGACGAGAGGTAAACAAATATCTCATCTCAGTGTAGTTTTCAGGTCATAGAATCCTCTGGATTTCATTCAGTTCTTATTGAATTAAATTTGAAAATATTCTTCGGCAGAGATGGTGTTCTTGAGCTGGTCGCGACCGTCACCGAAGGAACAGCAGGATTGCCTACCGAAGTAACAAATCAATCTCCTTCCCCTAAAAAAAAACCCCAATCTGCATTTCCTCTACTGGGTTCCTTCTTGCTCTGCTTATTTTCATTTCCCAACTCTGAATTCCCAGGTGCGGTAGCTTCAATTATGATCCCAAGTACAGAGGAGCCTCTGCCAAGCCGCTGAAATCCCTCAAAGAAGACGAAGACCTCGTGAAAGATGGTTTCTTGCTGAACCATGCAAGGGTTCTAGTTGGCTCTGGTGCGGAGACTTACGAGAAGAGCAAGTCGGCACTTCAGTCATGGAAGTATGTGTCTGTGTTTGTTTTTTTGTTGAGGAACACAAATTGGAGCATGAATTTATAGTTGGTTGCAGACATTTTGGGTTGAATTGGGCATTCGTCGATCCCAAAACCCCAATTCAAAGTGGGGCGAAGTTCTGTGTTTGCTTGAAGGAGTTTGTGCCGTGGGTGATGATGCCACTTGAGGTGGTGTATGTGAACGATGCGAGGAATCGTAAGAAGGCCACTGCTTCGTTTGATTTCGGCAGCGGCACGCTCCGTGGTCACTTGCTGGTTAGTGCTTAAATTGATATTTGCTGCTATGGTGTGGAGTTGTTCATTCATTCGTTCCATGGCAGGCTGGGGAAGAGCGCTTCTCGGTTGAAATGGACGAGAACAAGCAAGTGTGGTACGAGATACTGTCATTGTCCAAGCCAGCCAACTTCCTGTCTTTCGTAGGGTACCCATATGTGCAACTACGGCAGAAGGTCTTCGCTCATCAGTCTACCAACGCACTTCTTAAATATGTTAGTAATGGCTCTGATTGATCGTGATCGTATGTTACTGATTAAGCAGACAAATTGCTCCTCTGTAAAGTACAAATACTCACTGAGAATAATGTACCAAGTTTGCTCCTGTGGAATTCGTTGGCCAAGGCAAGGAATATAGAGTATAGATGAAGCAAATAATCCATATGTATGAAGTTGCATAGTTCATAAATATTGCTATGAACAAAAAAGCATAGACAAGAAAGGCAATGCCATAAATATGTCAATATGAGCAAGCAGATTACTAAGTTCACCCGACTATTTTACTCGAAAAATCTACTACGTAAAGGGTTCTGATATATATACAGGGTCACACCGCCCTTTTGAAAGCTTCAATCTTTTCGCAGGAAGAGCAAACGTTGAACTGTTTGAAGGAGTACACTCAGAACAGGCAAGTTCCATAAACTGCAATAGAATACAAATGACAAATCCGATCAGTCCTATTGTCCTGCAAAACACCCTCTCATTTCATTATGCGTAGATACCAACATGGTAATATGCTTACCAGTAGAGACTTCTTATTCAAAAAAACATGAGTCAAATTCAATTCTGGTATCTAACTAACGTATTTCCTTAGCTTGCATGCTTGAGGGACAAGCTCAAAAAGGAAACATCACCGGTCATCTCTAATCATTCCATTCCCATATAGTAAAAGATCAATTACGGTATAGAAATCCAGGCGAAACGATCAGAAAGACTTACAATGTTCAATCAAGGCAGTTCCTCCAAATAAATTCAGCCACAGCCTTGCCCGTGGGAGAGACTTTAACCGGCGAGGCAGGTGGGAGGAAAATATCAAAACCTGAAGGCAACAAATCCCAGTTTCTCGATGCTTCGATCCTCAAACTGAAACACCCGAACGCTATCACCAGTCAGATAATGGGAATTAACTAATGATTCAACACTAGCTTGTTCAGAAATACTCTCAACGAAACACATACTAGTCGAGATTGGAAGCCGGCTAATTTTATATAAAAATTCGGCACTCTAATAATCAGGGATCCTGAATAGTGACCTAAATTGGCCCAAGCCCTAATTCCACCGCTCTCTCACGGCCTGGGTCAAGATACCAAATATCATACCAAAAGGTTTAAATCGTTAAAACGGGTTTAATTTCTCAATCCAGTTACTTCCTCAATCTCGTAAATTAAAACAGAGTACGCCTTCAAGGAAGCAAACACAAGGCAGCCGGCGACCCGAAAAAGTCGAAATCTGCAGCAGCCGGCGACAATAATCCAGACAGCTGGTTGATACTACGATCCTGAAACCGAAACACTCGAACGCTTTCAGGTCTCATCATCGCTCTAGTCACGTAGTCGTCGTCGTCCGAGTAGTATATGCAGTTCCCTTCTGATTTCTCCGCCACACTCGAGAACGAGAATGAATATTCATTCGTCAGAACGAACACTCTGCCATCCAACGATTCAACATCAAGCCACCTCCCTTTCTCCTCATCCATCTTGTACACCTTGAAATCCACCGCGCTCGGATTCCAAATCCTCCCCCTTCTTCTCGATCCCACCAGGTACCGAACCTGCTCAGGAAACCTGTCAATCGCATCCTCCACATCCTTCCAGTTCCTTCTTGCTCCATCCAGATACCTGTCCACCATGTACAGTTCTCCCTCTGACTCCACCAGATTCTTCTGATGCCATCCCCCGCTGCCGTCACCGACAACCGGCGGCGGAATTTCCAATCGGATGATTTCCATGGAAGATGAGTTAATCCAGGACACCACTCCGGATCTGTCAACTACGTAGAATCGATCTCTGTAATGGATGAGATCATCGTAATTGAAATTGGTGTTGTCCAGGAGAGTCCAAGTGTGATCCCCCTTTCTCCAGAACCCTAACTTGCCTTGGTGGTAAATTGCTATTACTGTAAATTGGGATGAAGGGAACAAAGCCGCTTTGTTTACCTCGAACGACGTATAGCCGCATCTATACCTCACCCGAGCCGAGCTGCTTAATTTCACGAGATTGAATTCGAGGGAGCTCAATTGAAGCGTGGAGTAACGGAGCTTCAGGTTAGTGATTGGATTGACCAGCTCGAGTTTCCCGCGCTCAGATTCTTGGATCTTGACCAACCAGCCGTTACCGCTGCCGTCGATTGGAGGTTGGAACTGCATACGGTATACGCCAAAGGGAGCTAGGACGCCGTCGTTGGCGTTGGCGGAGAAAGGGAACCTGACGGAGACAGGAGGAGGAGGAGGAGGAGAAGTTTGCTTTTGGTGTTCGGAGTAAGGGGAAGGGAGGGAAGAGCGCCAGGGAGTGCAGACGGAGCGGAATCGGAGGACGTCGATGCTGAAATCAAAGCGGTGGGAGATTGCTGACAGAAGCTCCTCCGGGAGATCGGCCCATCGTGATAAGTCGGTGGCGGTGTCGGTCATCGTTATTTTGGTTTCTGTTCCGGTGGAAGCTAAGCTTGGTTTCTGGTTTTACAGAGTGATTAGTTGTGGAGTGGAGTGGAGCATTAATTTATGGCCACTAATCCTCCTACTCTATTGCTTCTCCATTTGTTAATTATTCGTGTAAGTCACGAGGCTGATTTTTAAATTATATATACTCGTCGTCGTCGGTGTCGGCGTGGCTGGGTATACAGGCGGCCTGCCGAAAATAGATCCACCAATTAGTTACTTCGGAATGGTTAAACTTAAGCCATGAATGGACCCACCCACCTAAGAGACAGAAAAAATTCAAACAGTAAATAGTTAGTAATGTATGTCAACGAATAGGATTCAGACAACCAACTCATAGGCATTTTTAATACAAATCAAAATAAAACAATATATGTAAGGTGCATGGAATAACATGTTTTTTTTAATAATTAATTTCATTTAATAAAAAAAACCATAAGGACTGAACAAATCTTTCTACAATAATAAAACGAGATCAATATCGAATTGCACAATAATCAACTAAACTTTGGGAAACAGCTAAATATTTGCATAAACACTAATACAATCTAATAATTTCTTCTCATTTAACCATAAACCAAATTCTTAATCTTCTGAATTGCATCACCAACCTATATATTCTAATCTTCAAAATTTCTCATACATCTCGCTTTCCATATTGTACCAACAATAAAGCATCAAATAAAACACCAAATTCTTAATCTTTTGAATTGCATCACCAGTCCTGCTAGGAACCGAATCTGAGAGTATATGTTGCAACTCTACCACCTGACGGTAAAATTGTCGATAAAGGATAATTGGAAGCCATTGCGTTCAATCAAAAACCACCCAATTTCTGCTCTTCCACAATCGTCGTCATGCCAGATCCCATACCGGAGCAAGGTGAGCTTGGTGGAGAAGGATTTCCCGTCAATAGTAAACAAAATCTGCGTCGGGTATAATTGGCGGGCATGGGCCACAATGGGAGTAGAACTGAAAGGCAAAAGGGCAGGCAAAAAAACAAATACTCCACGGACTCTAAAGGCTCAAAGCAAACCGGGCAGTCTAGGGGAATAGTCATTCCATGCTTACGTAGAGCCTACGTGGTCGACAAATTTCGGTGTAGCAACTTCCATAAGAAGAAGCGAAGCTTAGGGGGACTTTCAAGGACCACACCGAATGTCATACCTGCGGACTGACCGGGGACACCAATGGGTTGCCAAACCTCAAGGTGGTTGAGGCGGCGAGGCCGTACCCAGATGCAGCCAAGTAAATACCCGACGGGGCATAGTGCCAAATTAAACAGTCATCTTGAGAGGACAAGGGGAGTGGGATAGTCCGAGTTATGGCTACCAAGGAGTCGGAAAACCATTGGGTAAGAAGTCGTCTGTTCGATGTCCCCCCTGAAATGATCCCTGCAACCGTTGGGGGCCCGTGATAGACACCCGCAAGACGGAGTGTAGGAGACCGTGGGGCATCCCCTGATAGCCAGTTATCCAGCCTAGGGTTAATCAGATTACCAGAACTAATTTGCCACCAAAGACCATAACGAAGTAGACCCCGACCATGGACTAAACTCTGCCACCCATAAGAAGGGCGCGAGCTCCTTGGAGCGAAAATAAAGGAAGTATATGGAAATTACTTTTCCTTCAGAACTCTGGTGAGGAGAAGATCAGGATTGTACAAAAGGCGCCAACTCTGCTTAGCCAATAACATCTGATTAAGCAACGCAAAGTTTTGGAACCCCAATCCTCCTGCAGCCTGAGGCAAGCATAGGTGTCGCCATGATACCAGTGCATCTTTTGTGTCGTACTGACTTGGCCCTGCCAGAAGTTAGATAACAACTTATTCAGGCGCATGCACAAAGTCACGTGCATCTCATAGCAAGACATGGCATAAACCTGTAGTCCTGAAACAACCTCCTTTAGGAGTGTGTAAATCCCAGCCGGAGATACGTAATCCCGCTAAATCCTCCTTCCAACTACGGAGACAGAGGGATACCTGTTCCTCCACAAACTAGAAAGTCTCCTATCTAGACCGTAGAATGATGCATAGCAGCCCCAGATACCGGTCAGATAGCTGAAAGGGAAGGACTCCAAGCTGGGGCATGTAGTGGTCACAAGCCTCTGACGTTGTGTTTTCACTAAACAGGACCACTGACTCCTCAAGATTCATTCGTTGACCACTGAGACCATGGTAGTGCTGGAGGAGTGCTAAGAGAGATGAGATCTCGTCATCAGAAACCCTTAGAAAAAGAATTGTGTCATTCGCAAACATATACGAGATAGTGGGACACCAGACGTTAATGCAGAGCCCGTGCAGGGCCCCAGATGCAGTGGCGCGATGTAGAAGGCCTTTAGAGCATAAGGCGAAAAGAAGGGGTCGCCCATTACAAGGCTTGCATGACTCTTATATATCTCCCCGGAGTGTTGACGGTAGTCCTTAGATTGATTAGGTTTTTTAATTTTTTATGTGTTATCTTTTTATCTCTACAAAGAGCCTATCTAGGCCAAAAAAAATTACCCACGAATATTAAAATTTGTTACCAATATTACCATCTACCATTGTTATTATTATCAGCATAAAGAGTACAAATAATCGGTCAATATAAAAACACAATTCTGTGTAGTTTGCATACTATACAGTTTAGAAATAGCAAACAACATTATTTTGATTATAACAACATGTACGTAATTAATTATTGAAGCAGGTGAGTCGTGCTTACATTACAGGTAGCACCATTAATATACAACAACAAGAAACGAGATAATAAACAATTGATAACAGGCAACATCCATTGATCTAACGCCATCCGTCTCCCCAATCACCGATACGGTGGTGGTGAATGGTGATCCTTCTACATTCGGCAGCCGCAACCATGATCAACCCTTCTTCTTCTTCTTCTTCCAGTCCGAGAAAGTTTGCGGGAAAGTTTTTGGAATATTAAATTAATAAATAAAAAACCCACCCTATCAGTTTCATCCACTTGCTTTGCTCCTCCTCACTGCTGCGGTGCTGCCTGCTCCATCTTCCTTCCTCTTTTTTGATATTTTTACTGCTTCCATGGGGCTTCTCGATCCATGCCGCAACGCCTTCAATCGAACACTCGATCGATTCCTTGATGCCTTCCCTTGTTTAGCCGATCCGGGTATGCTCCCGATTTCCCCTGATAAAATTCCTCATTTCGTTCGCCCTTTTTTGGGGTTAACTTGTTAATTTTATGTGTGATTGTGCAGGGAGGAGATCTTCCTTGGGATTGAGATTGGCATTGGTGTTGCTTCATCTTCTCTATGCCGGAGTTCTCTTTCTCTTCGACACTGATTTGATTGAGAAAGCAAAGCAACAGCCTTGGTATGTATCTTCACACTTCTGACATCTGACGCCCAATTAGCCTAAAATTAAGGGAAATTTAGGTTTCATTTACTGAATGCGCGTGGTATGAGTATGTTTCTTTCGGTAAATTGGTCCTCTTTGGTCCCCTTTCAGTGAATTGGAGGGGTTAGGGTGGTTTTTGTGGTGAGTTTAGGAGCTTAGCTAGTTAAACTACTTATTCTTGGTCTAAGGGTGAAGGGAGATCGTGGCTGTTGCTGACTTATCTTCATTCGACCTTTTCTTTGTTCAGGTATACTGCTCTGTATGCCTTGTTGTTCGTCACAACGTTGGTTCAGTACTTCATTACTTCCAGTACGTCTCCGGGGTAAGTTGATTGACCCCATTGCCCTCCCTTGTGCTCAAGACATTGCATAGCTGAACTTCTTCACTTCATGATCCAATGATTTGATCTTATTAATCTTCTTCCCGCTTCCATTTCTCTTCCACCTCTCATTCTTGTAGCTATGTCATTGATGCAATGAGGGACCTCAATGAGAAAAATGCAGTTGCTAGGCAGGCCGCAATGACCTCAAAGTAAGTGCTGATTTGGAAATATCTCCGATTAGAAGAACATATGTTGCTTGCAAGCTGGTTTTGCTTAAGGTGTTGGGTTAGGGACATCCGGTTTTAGACTTATACTACTGATTGTCTATTTCTTTTTCGTGTTTAAGCAAAGACAGCCTGCTTCAAGTAAAAATGGGAGCTTTGTTATAACCATTGACGCTGCTCAACAAGGTAGACTGCTTCACGGAAGTCATGTAATGCCATGGACAAAGCTGGTTTTGGATCTGTATCCCACTGGAACATCAGCTAGGTATTTGGTTTATAATGCAAAACAAATTAATTATATCCTTTTGTTCTTTGTTTGGAAATATGATAATTTTGTTGTTCCCTTTCATCGGGATGGTGGTAAAAGCTAAATTTATTTGCTGGATCGGTATCTAGTAAGACCATAGTTTTAATCACTAGGGCTTATAAAGTGTCCTGCATACAACTGAATAGAAGTCCAGTCTTGCCTCTTTTGTGAGGTTCTACGTGATGTTCTTTGTTCAGGCAACTGATATAGTGTCTGTGAGACTTATGGGTCATGCGAGACCACAACCCCTTAGTTTTTATTAGCCTTCATTTTGTAAACTTACGGTTTACTCTGATATTTGCAGAAACTGCACGTGTTCCTACTGCAGCGTTGAGCAGGTAGTTATTGAATGTCTTGCTATCTCTTTAGGAATCATGGCTCTGCTTTGGCTATTGTCTAACCTAAATTTTTAATGCAATTGCAGCCTCCGCGAGCAAAGCATTGTCATGACTGCGACAAATGTGTTCTCCAGTTTGATCATCACTGTGTTTGGCTTGGAACATGCATTGGTCAGGGAAATCATTGTAGATTTTGGTAAGCTGGCGTCTTCCTTTTATCCTTTAGGCTTTTGATGCATTCAGTCACTAAATTCTGCATGTATTCTTGTCATTCATTTCAGATCACAAACCTTTTTTGTAGTTTTTTTTATAATAGTTGACTAGGTGGTTATTTGTTGCTCAGTTCGGAAAATTCCTCGTGTATATTATTTGTCAAGAAGCCCTACAATATTTTGTTTATTATTCTGTGAAGTTGGGAGCTTTATTGATGGCTGTCCTTTTAGAATAGGTATATCTACTTGGAATGCTTTTCCACATTCCCCTTGCTTCAGTTTTGTGCGTCACATATTCTCAATATTTTATCTTCTGATTACATAAGTACTTCAGGTGGTACATCTGTTTGGAAACAGCATTGGGGTTGTGGACTGTGATCTGTTATATCACGTACTTGAAGGCAGACGTTTCAAGGGTTTGGTATGATAACTTGTGGAGCCCCTCTTCTACTTTATTTATCTTTTTACATCAAGGGAATGGAACTATTCTTATGCCATATTATTTTCAGGTGGAAGTATGCGATAGTGTTACTGCTGGTGATTACTCTATCGCTCTTCTTGCTATTTCTACATCTCCTTCTGCTTTTTCATAGGTAAAAAAAATTATGAGATTATCCAGTATGAACTGGTATTGTTTTGTTGCATGATACTTTGAAGCTGCTTCTGAAAACGCATGCATTTTTGCCTCTGGCCATCAATGTTCCATCATTTTATGATTATTTTTCTCGACTTTGTTAAAGTGAAGAATAAAGTCTATACACTGCTGCAGGAAGTATCACTCTTGTAAATTAACCCACTGGCAATCTTGCTTTTGGTACAGTTATCTTATTCTGACAAACCAGACCACCTTTGAACTTGTAAGGCGCAGACGAATACCATATTTGAGGTATGTTTGCACCCTTTCTGTAAGTTCTGTGTCAAGTCATTGGCTGCTGCTTCATCAAAAATAGTTTCGAGCTTGTGTGTTTAACTTTTGTACTTTGACAGCGATTCGGATCTTTTGCGGAGACTCACAATCATTCATTTATTTTGTTAGTTAACATACATTACACTTTGGAGAAGAACAAAATGGTTGGGAGTTTTTCTAACTAATCCATATTTTGACCGTTGATCTCCAATTTCCAGGGGTATTCCTGAAAGAGTTTATCCCTTCAGTAAGGGAGTTTGTGGGAACTTGTATGATTTCTGTTGGGGTCCTAGAAGCATATACAGCTTGGAACGGATACCTTCGACAGCGGAGCTTGAAGAGAAGTCGAGGCCTTATACCTGCTTGGATATTTTGAGCTGCCGCTGTTGCTAAGAGTTTTCCTGCATTGTATATTTACCTCTCTCTCACATTTCTGTGTAGAAATATTCACGATGAGGACTCTGATTAGAAGAAAGACCGATTTGTGCACTTGTGCTTTCTGTGAGGATTTACAGTGCCGAGAGAATGTAACTGTCTTCTTGACATTGTAATTGTTTGTGCTCTGCTATAAGTCTCAGTGCTGTGCTCTGCAACAACCTTGGAGAGGAGAGCTTCGATCAGGTTCATAGCTTGAGCGGACTAAGAACGGAAGTTAACAAATAGACTTAAGGTGACTTCACAGACGATACTGCACAAGTTGATGGCTTGAGTTTATGACCAGGGGACCACTTTTTGTGCCAATATTCAACACAAGAATGTTCATCAATGGTGATTTGCCATTGATGAGCTAGCTGTTTGCCTTGAAAAACGCACGTCTTTGATTTGGCTTGATTTTAAATCTGAATCGCTATTTGACGCCCTATAATTTTAAATTAATCGACGTAGGTTTTAGGAAATTACAAAATCACCGTTACATTTATTTAAATAAAAAACCCTACTCGAAGAGATACTCAATCTTAGTTTATCAACTTCTTTGGGTTTGCCATCAGCTTCAGCTTTTTTACGTCAACGAGCACATTGATGACTCTACAACAAGCCTTGTTTGACCGTGGCTGGCTACGAGTTCACTATCCATTTGCCGTCGGCAGAGTTTGGACGAAATTTTTAATTTTTTTCTTGGCCCTCAGCGAACGATGAGACATACCATCACTGGCCAGACCCATATGGGTTGTTGTCCCATCTAGACCTGGCTAGCGACGACATGTCCCATCGTTCACCGACGACCGGATGTAATGAAACGTTGTGGGCGGCTTAGTTAGTTAAAGGTTTTTATTTTTTAATTAATTTGAGGTTAGGGTTAGTTAATTAAGGAAGTTTTTTTTATGACGGGGAACACCCTTATCAATTATCACATTGAGTGATGTTGGGTGCAGGCTAAACCCCGGCGCGGCCATATAATTAAAAATAGACAAATTAAATTTTATTAATTAAATAGAATAATTAAGAGAAGATAATTAAATTACACCAAGTCAATGTGGCGGCCACAACTTGGGTGGCTGGTTGGAAGATCGTCGGAGTTTTGTCCGAATGAAAATTGAGGAAATAAAATGTATTATTAATATTTTTAATGATGGGCAGTTAGGTCATTTAAATTCGTCAGGGCATTTAAAAAAAATAGGGCGTCAGATAACAACTTTCTTTTAAATAAGCCAAAGTTTGAGTCATGATATGCTCGATTCAATAGGCTCTCGTGAGTTAGCTCAAACATGACCTATGATGGTTAACGAGCCAGACTCGAGCTCGGCATGAGTTAAAAATTTTTAACCAAGCACGCCTAAAAAATAACAAACTACATTTGAGTACAGTAAAATTCGACTCGATTCGATTTGTGATTGGCCCTGACGTTTGAGTGTTTGTGTACCAACAGTCTGGGAGGGAGAGGGACCAGAAACCAGACGACGTGTATATCCAGTGATGAATAAGAAAATATACTATTCAATTTCGCTCTAATGAATTCCTGGAAACGTATTGAGAATCATCACCAAGTCACGTATTACTACAAATCATTACATCTTCTATGAATATTATAGAGATTCTGGCAAGTCACATTTTGTATATACTATGTGATATCCAACATGGAGGAGCAAAACAGCAGTTTAGCAAAACTGAACCCAGAAATTCTAAGCCTTTGGTTTGCGGCATTTCAGAGCTTCGAAGCGTGCAGCAATCTCATCGTAGTCTGGCAACTTGGGATGATGCTCTGTAGGAACTGGCGGTGGAGGTCGCATAGGAGGCGGTATACGAGCATTGCCACTTGGTTCTTCCATTTCAATCTCTTCATCGCATTCTGATTCGTCAAACAAGAGTTCAGAACGTGGAGAGGAGCCTTCACCATCATTTGTCCCATGGTCATCGTACCTGTCATTGTAGCTGTATCTTCTGTATGAAGGTTCGATCCGTGTTGTTGGTGGTGCCTCATTGTAGCTGTGCCTCCTATTGACACGGCCGGAATGCCCCTGTATAGGTCTGGTCCCTTCACTGCTTGGAAAAGGAGACCCATTAAAGCTCTGATTTGAATCCATCTGAAGGTTCATTGGCATGCCGAACCGAGAAGAATTGTCAGGATGTGTTTGTTCAAATCTGACATCACGATTGGACGCCGAGGTCTGGTTCGAGCCCCTATTAGCCAAGTAAGCTGCAGCTTGTGCAGCTTCAATTGCTTGCTTTGCACATTTTGCAGCTGCATCAGCAGCAGTTGCAGCATCTCCAAAATAAGTGCTACCAGGTTGAACTTCATTAGTTGATCTGAAAAAGATAAAAAAAACATGTTAATTAATACCACTAACATTTGAAGTTCTTGGTTGTGATGTCAAAGTGATAAATGACAATCTTACCTGACGGTTGGTTTATCTGCCTGAAAAGAGTTATTAGGAGGTAGCTTAGCAGGAAAGGTGGAAGCAGCGGCGAATGAGGAAGGTCCATCCTGAATAACAAGAAACACAGAAAGATTCTTAAGTGGGAACGAGGCAGAGGTGATTCACCAAACACCAGAGAAGGGAGAAATGGACTCACTATAAGCTCTTCCGGAGGCTTAAGGAGCTCCTCCTCGGACTCGGTTGTATCCCATTCAACCTGGTGCTCTTTCGCAATTTCTTTCAAAACTTTCAACTTCACTTCACCACTAGGTGTTCTAACGGAGAGCTTGTCAATCAACTACAAGAAGCAAACCAACTAATTTAAAGTTCCCCCAAGGCAAAAGCAAACGCAGGAACATAAAGTACCCAGTCAAGCTCCTTCAGCACCATATTAAAAGAGTAATTACCATACGATTAACACCACAGCTAGGTCGCAAATCAACTGCAGCACCCACAAAATCAGCTCCGTACTTCTTCTCGAAAATATCCTTCAGTGCGAGTAGTTCAGGGATCTCGGAGCACCTTGGGGCTGCAAACATCAAGCTCGCAATCCCTTCTTTCAAGTCCGCTGGACAATCCCTGGGAACGATTCAAACCAGATGCAAAGCATATGAGAAAGACATATATCTCGGGAATAAACATAACCAAACTGGTATCTGATACAAGTCACATACCTTTGCTTTGCGATGATTTGAAGTCTGGACACTACTAGCTCACAGAAGAGCTCGATGAACTCATTTGCAGCCAAAACGTTCTGTTCTCTTATAACATGCTCAACCTATACACCCATGAAACACGCCTTAGTTATTCTTTCCAATCTATTCCAAAAGAAATCCTTACTCTATGACTACCCCAAACCCTAGAGGGCCATCCCACGCACACAGACAAATGAAAATTCCTTCTATAAAGCTCAAAAGAGAGGGAAATAAACCAAATTCAAATTGGTGTAGCTGAAATCAAAAGTAAATCCCAGTATAAGTAAGATTTTCAGTGGAACTAAAAAAAATCCATGATCGAAGTGGATAAATTAGGGTTGTAGAATAGAAGGCAACATTTACCCGGATACGAGCAGTGGCATCCTGGCCGGACTGAAGAAGCAAAGCAATGTCTCTTCTCATCTGCCTCACAGTCGCCTGTCTCTTGTTCTTCAACAGTTTTATCCTCGACACCGTCATCTTGGCCGCCGTTTTACTGCTCGTCCCCCACAAACGAAAACCCACACCGATCAACACACACTCCAAAGGGAAATTGACGCAGATAGAAAAAGAAAGAAAAATGCGGAAACGTACCATTTGGAAGAATTGAAACGGGGACGGAAGATTGAAAGAGTGAACTTCACCAACTTCTTGGAGGAGGAAACGGCGACACTAGCGACGGTCATGGCGGTAGCCGGAAGAGAGAGAGAGAGAAAGTGGAGAAAAGTGGGACGGAGAGGGGGGGGGGCGAAGTAAGGCTTTTAACTGTCGGGAGCTGATTTGGGAAAGAAAATAAAAGCTGAATTAAATTGGGATGACTCAGTCCTTTTGGTCGATGGTGTTTTTTATATGGGGTTGATCAAACGGCTGAGAAGGCATCTGAGGTACGCCGACATAACAATTGAGCGTTGGAGGCGATCAGGTGGATGACAGAGTGAAATATAGCCGTTATGTTATAATAACGCTAAATTTATAAAAAAATACGTGGGACATACTTTTGTGGGTTCTGGGCGGATCTCGGAAGTCGGAATCTCGATGCTAAAAAGTTGGTTTGGACTGGGCCTTCATGTGAAGGAGGCAATTTTTAGAAAGGCCCAAAAAATATCCATTAAGAAACTTCATACTACAGTCGACTAACGGACTAAGTCTCAAGTTACTGAACTCCGACAAACTACTCGCCGTCGTTCAAATCCGGTCACGTTCTCATCATTGTCGGAGCACCTTTTAGTTCGGTTCGAGCTTCAGTTTGCAGAAAGCCGTTAGTGAATTGCTACGGAGCTCTGGGTAGCAGCATATATTCTTTATTTGAGGTAATTTATGGAGTTCTTTTCTTGATATCTTAGTGTTATGCGTGTATATACGGGGGGACCTTATAATCGCAAGGATGTTCATACTGTTCTTGATTCGATTAATTGGTCTTCTGGATTGAAAAGTGGTTATGTCCTTATGTAGTGTTGTGTGTATCAGTTTTCCATTTGTCAAAAAAAAAAGTATCAGTTTTCCACAACTTTGATGAGTAATCAGGCCCTCTGTTTCTGTTGATTGATGATAATCTTCGATCCAGATTATCAAAAAGGTTTTGGTTGATTTGCATTCGGTATAAGCTAGATACATTTAGTATGCACTGATGTTGAGATTCCGGATTATACAAGTTTTAGAGTGAACTACTGACCCATAATAGCTCACGAGGTTCTTTTTCGAGTTGTCATAGTGAATTTTAGCGCATTGTCTTATTTTCTTAACATAAAGATGCATATTAATCGTCGAATATCTTATCAGTTTGTTATCTCAGCATCTACTGACGGAGAATCGTGAGGTAGTTCGGTGAATCAAGTTGAAAGGTTAAGAAAGTGCAATGCAGAACTCTGCTTTGATCCATTATTTGTATGTACCATCTGGTAAAGCACAACCATAGGATCCTTAAATCCTTGAAGAATGTTGCAGCTCTTCATTCACTGTATTAGAGGTGCGGCTTTAACTTAGGTGACTGGTGTTTGCAGTAAGTTGGAATATGCTTTCTTTCACTATCTGTCAATTGTATGGTTGATGTCAATCGATGGTACGGAAACATCTTATAGCACTTCCTCTAGTTGGTGGTGGTTTGCTTAGAACTATTTTGGAGATTAGAAAAGAGGGGAGAAAGACCGTAAACTCAGTAGGACCTGCTGTTTACCTGGTGTTAATAGTATTAGATTGAGAACTATCTGGATTTGCATAAACAAATGTTGCTTCAGAAACATTGTCCTTCGTTCTTTCATCTTTTAATATTTTATTTGTCATGTAATCTATGTGTCTCAGTTTCTCATATATGTATAGAAGTCATACCGATTGATACCCTCACAAATGACTGCTTCCTGTTATATTTTCTTGTCTGATAAGCTGTTCTTTTCTTTTGCAAAAAGCAGGTTTGTGCTGGAGTTATAGTGGCTTCCAGAACTCCAGTACCATAGCAGGTCGTATTGCAAGAAGTTGCAACCTCTAATGCAGCATAGCTAGTACTAGACAGGTACTTGTTCCGAATTTAGTTTTGGAAACACAATGACGAGGAAATATGTACCAATTAACTTCATTAACATTTATGTACAGATTCTCATAACCAGTTGTATGACAGATAAAATTGAGTAATTAACGAAAGAAACAAATATAATCCTCAAAAAAATTCGGATGAAAACTCAAATACTCTACAGGCCAAAAGGATGATGGAGCTAGACTTAGTGGGAAAGCAAGTTGAGGAGGGAAACTCGAGCTTGAATTAACCGCTTGAACAAACACTCAAGCTCCTTCTCCACTCCTCCAATACTCCTATCCAATATCTCCAACCTCATCTGTGCCAATTCAACCACCGCCATATAATCACGGCCGGAGCCGCCACCCTCTGTCGCCTCTGAGTCCTTGATCGAATAGCACAACTCATGTAGCACTGCCACCACGCTCTCCAACTCATTCATCTTCTTCTTATGACCACTCTCGAATTCGCACCCTTTGATATGCACCAGCTTCGCCACAAACGACCACTTCCCTCCGGTCTTGGAAGACTTTGCTGAGAGGCGCGAGAGCAGCTCTCCGAAAACTGAAACCGTGTGGTAACTCGCCTCTCTCACAGCTCCAATTGTCGCGGCCGTGTAAAGGTTGTTACCTGACAACCCTACGCGACCGTAATTGTCTAATCTAGCCCCAACCTGCTTTAGGCTGGTTAGGGATTTAGCAGCTTCTTTTTTTGCGTTTTTTCGCAAAACTAGGAAGCTGTTTATACAGGTCTCGACGACCCCACACTCGATCGATACTGATCCCTTCGACTTGCTGCTCCGTCGAAGGGACGACAGGAGATCCCTGGCGCTCTCCTGCATAGCCAGTAGAGTGTCGCGTGTGTTGGCACACACGTCCAGATACCTTATCAGGTCATCAGACGTGTGGTTGGCCCACTGACTGTCTTCGTGCGAAGTCAATGCTTGGTGGGCCCCAGGCTGGCTCAGTAGCTCGCCTATGCGTCTGTAGACCTCCGAAACGCTCGAGAGGCGGGCGATGATGCCTTGGTCTAGTTGTAACGATGGCGACCGCGGCTCGAGCGAAGAGCTTATTATCAACTTGTCGAGCTCCTGTTCGAGTTTCTGAACGTTGGAGCTCGAGCGAGCTGGGAAGCTTACAGATCGAAGGTTGCGGGAACGGATTAGCTTTGTGGAGGAGGAGAAGGAAGCCCTTGGGGATGCAATCTTCAACATTGTTTTTCCTTAGCTTTCTGGTGCAAGTTTTGAGGAGAAGAGTAGTGTAGAGTTTGATCAAATGGGTTAGAACTTGGAAGATGGGGCTAGCTAGTATGAATGTAAGTATATATATATATATATATAAATTGGAGAGGGTCTGGAGTAGTGGGGAGTTAGCTAGGGAAGTTGGGTGTTATAAGATATGAAAAAGGGGGGCATGCACATGTGGGTGCAGCTGCGTAGGGCATTCATTCTACGGGTAGGGTGCCAAATACTCCTTGAAACAAAAATGAATATCACTACATGACAAGGATATCTTGCTTTCATTTATAGAAAACATTGCATCGGTTCATACATAAATGAAAAATAAGTTCGAATAGACTGAAATTTTCGGTCAATATAAAATAAAAGACAAAAAAGTAAATAGAATATTGATATTTATTTTGTCCATTATGTTTATGTTTAGGTTGGGAGGATTAATATCTTAGTTATTGGTGTTTATTGCGGTTGTTTACGTTTTGAGTTTGATAATTGGTTGAGGTGGGATTTGTTTAATATTTAAATGTTTCGGTAGGCGTTGGCTAGGAATCTTTCAATACTTGCACTGTTTTACTTTTCTTTATCTAGTCCTTGTTATTTCTGATTCAACCTCTTCGTTTCACGCCGTTTACCACCACCACCCTCAGTCCCCAAGTCCATTCCAACACCATAGCTAATTCCTCACAAAGCCCACCGAATCCAACGTTGTCTCGTAATCCTCACAGCACTTCTTGGGGAAGACGATTGTGGACCGATCGAAATCCAATTGTTACGAAGTTGATTTCGGCCCGTAACAGATATCCAATGGAAACATATATACCAATGTCATTCATTCAAAGTGAGTACACATACAAGATTTATATCTCCATTTGGTACATTCGAGGAGCACCTGTAGACTTAATTTAAAGAACAAAAAGGAAGGATGCCGACGTGTTAGCACCTGAAGTAAAGGGGAGGCATGGAGGTTTCTCATTGAAGAGAAGAGATCACACCAAATCTTTAATGGGGGGGCGCACTTGATCAATTCATCTCTCTCACTCTCCTGTGTTCATGCCTCTGGTACGATGCATCTCACTGTTTATATATTTGTCTGTTAGCATCCCCGCATTGATTATTAATTATCAACAAATGAAACCAAGTAATTAAATGAATAATATGCACCGGCATCCGGTATACGCCACCGCCAAAATCATCCCACTCCTTCAATTTGTTGCCGTTCGATTCATAGAAATTGCCAACCGGGACAAACCCCTCCTCCATTAAAGCAGGCGTGGCCCTCCTTACTCAACCATTTCTTTTCTGGGTATGAGGAACTCTCTCTATATTATTGAGATCTGGAACTGTACGTGGTCTGTGAAGCCTTCAACTAATAACTATCTACTTACTAACGTGATAAGATTATTATTATGAATTAATTAGTGTTGCACGAGTGGCATGGTCTCGTTTGTTTCCTTCCAGCTGTCAGCTGCCTAACGACAACTTGCCAATTCAATATTTTTTTCATTATCGGCCGACTTGAGTTTTCATTTTCAATGTACAGATCATATTAAATATCCAAGTACGCCTCCCACTTAATAATATATATTACAGGATAACACAACAACGTTTAAAGAAAATGCATCATAATAATGCATATCCGCCCAAGTTCTATAAAGTATGTGCAATCATTTACAAGTGAATACTAATTTTAAAAAAAAACTTAAAATTTAATTCTTTAAAATATGTTTTGGACGTTGAATAATGAATTATCAAATGACCGGAGAAGAATTAGATGAATTATGAATAGTACGAAAATAAGAGTTTCAATTGCATTTGATACGTGCATATAATCATATTTTGACGATACATTAAGAGCGTTTTACTGTAGTTTACTATTCATGTGAGTAGTGTCGTTGCCCCATTTTTAGTTATAATGTAATTAAGTTTGGTTTTTGCTTCTTTTTTTATTATTTTACAACTTTAACTTATTTTTCATATTTGAATATGTGTGGATAGTAGAAGAAGAGTTTTCACTCTCATCTTATTCATAATGGTTGATTGTAATTATAATTGTAAATATGGGTAGTTGGCCAAATTTGATTTGATAAAATATGGTAAATTTAGTGTATGGGTAAATTTCGAAATTTTTTACGTGTTTGTACATATAAAGTATGGATATTCAGGTATTCGAGCCGAGCTTGACTCGGTTAATTTAGTTCTTATTAATTAGTTTTTTTTATGACGAGATGTTTTTATCTATAATTTTTTTATGAGATGGTTTATTAGTTATATGAGTCGGGGCTGCTAATCTTTAACCCACGTGAGATCGGTGATTCCATTGTACATGAGCCGAAATAATTATAGATTCCATTTGAGCTTAGGATCTCTATGAACAATGCCAAGAGTTACAACCATTTGACAACAAAGTTTGGTCATTCTACCAATTATTCATCACGTTACTTTCGTAATTATTTATGTATCTATTTTCCCGCACATGTGATAAACGCCATATCAACTCTTATTTAATTTTCCGCGGGATAGCGCGGCGAAAAAAACTTAGTAGAAGTAAATAACGCAAAACTATTGGATGAAGCATTTTTGGCAATGGATTTGAAATAGAAGTAAAGCATTATTCCTACTTAATATATAACTCAAACTTTGATAGACAGTTAAGATTAAAAAACTCAATAAAGGTTTATATGCAAGACAGAGAAAGCAAAACTCTACGAGTTTGAGATCGAATCACATGTTTAGGGATTATTTGCGTATGATAATTGAGTGAGATTTTGAGTAATTCGAGTCTGAAATTTTTAATATAGAATTAATTTAAAATGCAATGTTTGAATTGGAAAAAAAAATTGGGATTGAAATCTTTCCGTACGGGCGATTTTGACATCAAAATAAAAAAAAATTAACTATGAAAGATTTTAAAGATAATGAGTACTAATTTGATTTCCCCTTTTTTAATATATATGTCATTTACTCATTCTGAAAATTACAATTAATGTTACTACTTCCATCTTTTCCCCCCCTTTTCTATTATGTTATTTATGTAATTTTTTATTTTGATTTCCTAATGTAAATATTATTAACTCAAATTATTTCAAGATTTATATATAAAACACATAGGCCCGGAAAGCATGAGATTTTGGGGATCTTTTCCTTGCTTTATGGTGGCGTACTGGTGAAATTAGCGGTCAGTTGGGTGGGCATTCAACATCCGGGTCATCAAATATCAATACTGTTGGGTATTTGGGCTGGGCCATCCACTTTCTTTTGTTCCTTTCCAGAGTTAGATCCACGTCTTCTACACGGTCTCCGGTCCATTTAGTGGTTCGGGAAGATTTTTATTACCTGAACTCTTCCCTTCATAGTTCAGACTTCGGTTATGTAATGTCCTACACATTTCCGTTAGCCATGTTTGGAAGGAAAGATGTAAAAGAATGTTTGCCGGTGCTCAGATGAATGTTGCTCAGTTGGGAGGGTGTATTTACTGGGAACTCTATGTGGTTAAGTGCGATCCTTCCACTGCTCGTTGTCTCCTTTCTTATACTAGCTTGTAAAGATGATAGTTGTTAGTTTGTAATTAAGCTTTCTTTCTGTTTTCTTTATTTCTGTCCTTTTAGTTTGTGAACAGCAACTTCGGGTTGTTGCGATTTTAGTGATATAAAATTGATATTCAACGAATAAAATGAGACTATTTCTTTTGCAAAATAAAAATAAATCACTAATCTTTTCTAAGATAAGAATATTATGTTGAAAATTCATTTTGGATACTAACAACATTGTTGTTTTATTGATCGAGCATGAGTTACCGAAATATGAATCTTAGGATCAGTTTTGATATGCCGAACAAGTATCAACTAAATTATTTTTTGTACAAACGCGTCGAAACAAATATCACCCAAATGAGTCACGTACTGTTTTATCAAAAAACGATTCACGTATTGGCCAAATGATCCAAGATTGATGAAGCAATGTTGCAATGGATATTATTAAGAAAAAAACATTGCAAGGGATTGGCTTGCCATGAAAAGCTCGAAGAATTTATTCTAAAACACCTGAATTTCATAAATTTTTTTATAACGTGTAACACCTTATCCGATTACCACAATCCTTAGCGAAACGATGCATCAAACCTACGTATTCGCGGTCAACAATCTCCTTATCCTACCATCAGCATGCTCATTGACATATTTCATATTTTTGTATTAGTTACAATCTATTCTAGTTCTGTCATCCCATTACAAATTGGAGCGGGTGACATATCTAACATGGACAAAAGAATATGGTTTGCCTGTGGCCGAATTTGCTGGCAGCCAGGACCAGGGATGGAGTGATGTAATTTTGGGGAGTTTGATTTATACAAATATCAAAGTTATTGTCGAGAGAGATAGCTAGCGACAAGAACAGAGGGTTTAATGGTGCGGCAATAATGGCAGCACTAGACTGGATTGGATACTGATATTGACTTGTTCACAGCTCTGCAACATGGCCATGGTCCACTCTCCCACTTCCAGTGATAATTCATCATTCACAATTACAATATTACACAAGCCTCGTTTGGCATGAATGTTACTGATTGTTTCGTCAATAAGATCGAATAACCAGTTATTCCCTTCCAGAAACACGGTGAGTACTTTTTGAATAACCCACCGCAGTCCAGCAGCTAGCTGATGATGAAATATCTCCAGGAAGAACAGTACTCGAGAGTCTACTATTGATCGCGCGCGAGTTGTTGAAATCTTAAACATTATCGATGTTCGATTTCTCATGGAAAAAATACGTATCGAAGAACATGAGATGGAAGAGCCCAGGTCAGGATATGCACAGAAGAATTGTCCTTCTCGTTGGTATTTCAATTGTAGTTTACAAAAATCTCTGAATCATATACAAATATATATATATATATATCTATCAGTATCAATCATCATCTCTAAGCTTTATAATCCTCTAATAAAACCAGGATCCCCAAGCTAATAGTAGCCTTACTGAGACAGAATGTTCAACAGAGACGCTCTTGATTTGATCATCTTCCTGAACAAACTCTCCAACCTCTTCTCAACATCTTCAAACTTCCCCTCCACATCTCCCAACAGCTCCCTCTGAACAAACTCCTTCTTTTCATCGTCGTAAAACGACAACGCAGCAGCGTCTGCACTTTTAATCTCGTTCACATTCTCTTCGCACCCCACCGCCGCCGACGACGTCGTCGTTTTCCCCATCACAATCTTACACACAACCCCCCACTTCCCCTGTTTCCCCTGCTTCACCACCGGCGCCGAAACAAACCCTAGCACCGACTGCAGAACGCCGCCGCTCACCGCGTTCACTTCCCTAACCACCCGAACGAACGCATCCTCCTCGCCATCAATCTGACGAATCGCCTTCCCGTTATCCATCTGTTTCAAAGTAGCAGCCAATTTCTACACATCCTTCCTCGCCTTCTTCCTCAAGGAGACGTATCTCGAAACAGAGGATTCGAATTCGGATTCGAAACTCTTTCCTTTATTCCTCCTCCTTCGTATTGCAGACTGAAGAGCGGCGACTTCCTCTTTCAATTTGGACATCACGTCTTTGGAAACCTCACACGTGTCAAGAAGCTTCACCGATCCGTCCATGAATTGGTCAAGGCATTTCCCGTTTAAGCTGCGAGCCAGAGCTTCTTGCGCCGAGGACATGTTGAGAAGCTCCTCCAAACAGTTGTACACCTCTTCCAAACCTGAAAGTGCGTTGCAGATCGAGGAAGAAGATCCCGATGTAGATGCCACGGCGTCGTTGAATGCTCTGAGCTTGTTGAGCTCCTCGTCGATCTTGACCGTGGTTGGGTGGGATCGTGAAGGTAAGCTGACGGATCTGGTTTGGAATTTGGCTGCCATTTTTATGTAGAGAAGTTGTTAATTAATGTTCCTTTTAGTTTGAGATAAAATTGGTTTTTTTGAGTTGATAGAAAATGAAATGTGGATGTGCGTGTATATATATACTAGGGGAGAGCATGTGAAATGAAAGGGATGGGCCGGATGGGCTTTTCTTTTGTTTTATTTATTTATATTATTTTTCCTGTTTGGACCTGCAAATTCGGCTAGTGTGTAGCATGATTGGGCAGCATATCTGAAAATACAGGATTCTGGAATTGTATAATGTTGCATGGGAAAAACATAGGGTAATGAGGTGGCCGGCTGTTACACAAGATAGGCGAATGAGTCATCCTCCTAGTTTCCCTATCTTACTGCCACCACATTACTAATACTCTACAGTCTCCAATTATTGGGAAGAAACCCAGACCAAGCAATGCTGTATTTCTTTATTATTTCATTTCAAGATCTACATCTAGCTTCAACATTATATATACTAATAATCATCTGGTGGTGCAAAATTATATTATTTATTTGTTAAATTAATCAATTATGATAGATAACATGCAATCTGTTGGTTAAACCAACCAACTATTATATGATGTGCACGAGTGGATTGTATTCCTCTTGTCCCATTTTTTTATATTATTATTCAGCTAATTTACTAAACTATACTGTTGTAGGTTAACCTACAACGTTTATTATAATCTTGTATTGAATTGTGTGGTACACGTAGCATGGACACGTACGTCGTCTCTTACGTTGCCATATGTGCACAGCTAGCTGCTAATTGCTTGTGATGGTTATTGTGACCCATAACTGAGTGCTGGCCAAGAGCTTAGCTGCTCCTTGCACACGTGGAGCAATTCTAGTTGTTGAGGAACGGGTCACTTGGAGAAGAAGGGCTTGTTCGGGAAAAGGAATTAAAGCAGTAATGTTGCCACGTCAGGGCTCTCATAATCTTAAAATATTCAGAAGCTGCTCTGCTGTCAAATGTGGGCCTTTTTCTACAGGAGGGGTTTGAGTGACACGTCGTCACTTTAGCCCACGTAATGCAATGCCAGTTTGAGCTGACACCGTTTACGTTGGATGACCTAATATCGTCATAGAATAATAATAATAGGTAAATGATATTGTGGTTACAACATTACATACGTGACATAGTGGATTTATGGGTTATACGATGGGCCCCCAAAAATGTAGCCAGGCCCAAGCCCAGTTAAAATGCAGCTGATGAAATCCCAAAAAAAGAAGAAAGAACACGTGGCATAACCGTGATGTGATAAGATTTTAGTACAATTAGACAAGGGCGGGATAAACAAAGGTTTGGGTATGTTATTTGGAATGGGGTACACATGGTCATGCGAAGACATGATTCTTCTTGTCTCCTTTGTAACAAGTGTTGTGAAACATTTTAATGGCACGAGGAGAACACGTTGTTTTGCTGCATACCTTTTGTCCATGCTATAATGGAGCTAATTGGTGAAATTGGCAATATTCCTAGGCATTGGTTTCAATTCATAGATGGATTCAGAACCCGATTCCGACAGAAAATGCGATTTTGGTTGAATCATTAATTTTGACAAAATATGGTAAGATTAATTGTATATAATGTTGTGAACAAGTAGACATGACAAGTCGTAATATACCACCATACTTAGTATTGTTGTGAAATGTTACTTCTTTAGATGGTTGGTTGAGTATAAGAGATCCTTTTTTTTTGTTGAGGGTAAGAGATCCATTTTTTTGAATCGCAAATATTAAAGCCAACGAAAACATAATTCAATAGTGCAAATGAATCGCCAAACTGTTATTTTTCGTAAGAGAGCTTGTCAGACCCAATCATGGCCTCCTTACAAAACCCTAGCCGCAACCCTAATTCCAACCAACCCTCACCGCTGACGCCTGAAACACCAATTCATCGACGGATCCCATTACCAACGAGATCTCTACCCACCTCGAAAACAACACAACCTCCGCCCTCAACGTAAATCGCTCCACAGCCAGATCTGCTCGCTCGAGCTACACAACTCACGCGATCTCCACATCAATCATGTCGGCGAACCGTACTCCCTCGTCGGCGATAACAGATCTCGCTGCCGCACTGCAGGCGGCCTTCACAACTACGACAAGAGTCGCGACCTCGACACCACCGCAGGCCATCGTCCCTACCCCAATCAGCACGATGTATACCCCGTCGGCAACTAGAGCCTCTGCAGCCGCATCAGATGATTCACCGACCGACCGCCCAGCTGTCCTCATCCCCGAGCTAGGGAGGGCAAACCAGCCACATTAATTCACCAACTACACGGCCAAGGCTCAGCATTCCTTAGTCGTGTCTCCCTATTGCCTGGCTGATGTTTTTTTTTGTTTTTTCGATTTCAGTTCCTTGCTTTCCGTTCGTGCGGATGAACTCTATTTGGATGTTCATTTGTTGGAGAGAAATGATTGAGGTGTTTGCTTTTGCATGGATCCGCGGTCTATGTTAACATCATTTGTGAGGACTGCACCTCCGATTGAAATCTATGTATGCTTCATGTTTGCTATGATTTCATTATATATATATAAATATGATGTTTCCAATTTGGTAAAAAAACAGTGCGAATGAATCTTCAATAATTGACAGTACTGATAGAGATCGTTTTTTACTATATATAGTCAAAGAAAGAGGTCAGGCCGGCGCACCCTGCATCCTTTGGAAGAAAATGGTTTGAGGGGGTCGGCTACGGTGGATTTAGCGAGGGACAGGGCGGCGGCCGTCCATGTTTGATGTAGCGGGCAAGTTGAGTAACACAATGCCAAGGAACACGAAGCCTTGTGTCATCACCATGTGACCACCAATGGCATTACTGGAAGCCCTATACTTCCGGGGGCCGGTTTCCTTTCTGACGAGCGCACAGAAACTTGCTACCTATATTACTAACTCAGATACAGCAGTGCACTGAGCATATACTCAATTCCAAACTTCATTCCATTTACGCCTGACAAGATTTCAGTTTTCTCGTGACGGTTTGAAAGTTAACCATCAGTTACTACTTGCAGGGGGCGGTAGTTTGTGCGTCAGTCTTTGCCTCTACTGTCCACCAACCATATTAAGGGCACCATTCATTGAATGAGAGCTATGTTCATGATGATCAATATAAAACCTACCCTCCAAGGTGTTATTTTTGTTTACACTAAAAATGTATTTTTTTTGGTTAAATAAAAAAGTATATTACGCAAGTATTAACATTATCATCCAATACTACATCTGAAGGCAAATATTGGCATTACCGTCCGATACTACTTCTCGGTACTGCCATTCAATACTATCTTAATAATAAATAATTATAAAAAATGTTATCAAGTTATCTTTTGTAAATAATTACGAAAAATATTATCATGTCATTTTAATGGTAAATAATTATGAAAAATGTCATAATGTCTTCCCAATGGCAAGTAATTATAAAAATGTCATCATGCCATCCTAATAACAAATAATTATAAAAATACCATTATGTCATCCTAATGACAAATAATTATGGAAAATATCATCATGTCATTCTAAAAAAAAATTATAAAAAATGTTAGCCATCCTAATGGTAAATAATTATGAAAAATGCCATCACATCATACTAATGGCAAATAATTACAAAAAATGTTATCATGTCATCTTGTCATCACACTCTAGAGTATCTCACCAACAAGAGAACACCAAAGCCGTAGAAAAAAAAAGAAATCGTCAACACCATGATCCATAGCATTAGTTGAGGAAGAGAGAAGATCACGTCCACGTTCTCAACGTGAGAGGTAACTTCAACGATAGTTGCCTCCTCCAGTGCCAGTAACTATTCACCACCTTATAAATACAAGATGCAATCAACTAGAAAAAGGAGAGACAAAAATCTCATTAAAAAGACATCCTGTCCAATTTACTTTGTTAACAGTCATAATCTTCTTAGTTTGGAGCTCTCTCGAAACCTTCATAGGAGTAGGCGTAGATAGCAGTAAATAACCATTGTAGATATCGAACGCCTTCGTTCGAACTTTATTTGAAGAAATGTGAACTTTATTATTAATCCGTTATGAAGAAGTCAATATGTGTTTAAGAATCTAAATTCCAGGGAGCTTATTGTTAATTAGCAAGTGGCATATATCAAAACTCCCTAAATACTATTGTCTTTTGGTGTTCCACATGGTAATTATTTAGCATGCTAGGGGACATGATTCCTCTTGTCTAATCTGTGTTTTTTTTCCTTCCTTCCTCTGTCTGATTTCTCGACTCCGTACATTGTCCTTACAATGTACCTACCTTGCTTAACTCCAAATCATTATCATTACCAACGCAAAAGCTTCAGATTTCGTTCATCGTCGTTTGTTCATTTTTAAAAACTTCATATCTGGTTCAAGTATCTGTTTAAGAACAGAGTAGAAGATCCAGTGTCTGTTAATTTCCAGGCATATGATCTAAGGCTGATAAGGAGATGAAAGAACCCCATGAAAGAATTGATATAAACAAAATCATCTACCTAAGACCAGATTCTAACAGCGGTGCAGAGCAGAGCAGAGCGGCCTAGCTAGCTACCTTTATTCTCAAATCCTCGGCATCCTTGCGGATTATTGTATAGGCTTTTCTTATTGTTGACGTGGGCGTTCGTTGTTGAATTGTTCAGCTTCAGTAGATTCCCTCGAGAGCTAACATTAGTGTCTTTCATGGGTGTTGCCTAGTGTGGTTATTAAGAGCTTTGGTGGGTTAGTTGATAAAATTAGGCTATATATGCTTGGACTAGAATCTGTCCAAAGTTACCAACATATATATTCATAAAAACAGTTACTGATATTATGTGATAAAATTTCAAAACCAAGTTGGCATTCCCTGCAACTTAAAGTAAGGTGATTTTGAGTTGATGAGCTGCTATAGTAGGTTTAATGGGTTACGTTACGTAAGCCGTACGTAACGAGTTTTACTCTTATTTAATGAGCTTAATGATGCCTGTTATGTAAGGAATAACTGCAGTTACGTAAAACTTACGTAACAGCCTTTGCTCTTACATAACAGGCTTAGTGTTGCATGTTCCTTACATAACATGCCAAATTAAGCCCGTTACATAAGACTTAGGTCGTTACGTAACGACACAGTCTTAGTGTTGCATGTTCCTTACGTAACATGCCAAATTAACCCTATTACATAAGACTTAGGCAGTTACGTAACCATAGTTGTTCCTTACGTAAGGGGAAAAATTAAACCTCGTTATGTTACGACAGTTGTTCCTTACGTAACATGTCAAATTAAGCATGTTACGTAAGACTTAAGGCCGTTACGTAAGGCTTACTTAAAGACCTTTATTCTTAAGTAACATATTTAATTTGGCATGCATAACTACCGTTATGTAAAGTGTACGTAACGACAATTGTATTGTATGTAACGAACTCAAAATTACCTTACTTTGAGTTAAAGCAAGTCAATGCCTATTTATATAATCATAGTAAAAGAGGTACTTATGGATTGGTTGGTGACGGAGGTTTTAGATTATTTGTGTTTATGTACCAATAATTAATAAGCTAAGGACTTTGGTTGTACAAAAAAATAGAATTTTGACTTTAAAAGGTTAATGATTTTCGGCCGATAGATTTTGAACCAAGTACAAAGAAGATGAGATGAATTGATTCAGAGAATGGGCTTCAACCTTGATAGTTTCATGAGCTACGTATTAATCACTATTGAGATGCATAGACGGGCCCGCCCATAAATATTTGGGCTTGTGGCGGCTGGCCTATGGTTTCTCGAATCAGTTTTCCAACTTTTCTTATTCTGGCCCATTGTTTTCAAATTTTTTTTAGAACATTGAAGAATAAGTTCAAACTTTGTATAGCGCATATTAATTAATACCTTTTCTTAAACGGCGATTCTAGTTGAAGAAAATTAAATTAGGATGATATGAGATTTTGGCTGCATTTAAAGTTTAAAATATGATTGAGCTTTCAAAACCATGGTTTTATCTAGTTCTGAGTAACATACTACAATTCGAATGGTTAGAAATTGATATCGTATTGAATCAGATTGAGTTGTGAAGTAAGTTGAAATCTTTCAAATAAAAATATTGTCCCGATTTGTGTATAAACCATCTGTCCATCGTCTCCAATATAACTAGTTTTCAGAAATTTATCAACACCAATATAATTTTCAATAAAATCATTCAGAGCATGTTACTACAACAACACTCATCATACAAAATCGGGTGCCTACGAGGAATGTCCTCTATTAACACTACAACTTGTACAGATATCTCATCTGGGGACAAAACTATTGATCAACCGTACCTCTCATAAGGTAGTAACGAGATTGAGTAACGAAACTCGATTCTTAATTAAGCATCGAAACACGCAATCCAACTTAGCTTCCATGCCTTGAATACATCCATCAAGAACCTCCAACCTCCTTTGCACTTCCTTCGCATCAAACTTCATAACCGAACACAAACCAACATCCACACTCCCAACCTCGTTGTTCACCGGTTCCCCAGATCGAACCAGCTTCGACTTTATCACCGCCCATGATCCCCTACCGTTAGGCGACGATAAGAACATGAAAAGAGATTCAAACACTGAAGCTGCAACGCTGCTCGCTTCCCTAGTTGACTGAATGACCAAGTTGTTATCACGGTGGGATATCTTTTTCGAAAGCAGTCTGAGCGACGTGGACATAGATTTCCTGGCCTTCTTTCTGAAAGTAAAGTAAGCTTGGACGTTCTCATGCATGCTGCTGGAATTTCCCCGCCTCCTCAATGCCGATTGTAGTCCATTGACATGCTCCTTCATTGCTTGGATCAACTCTTTGGCCATATTGCAAACATCTAGCAGTCTCACCGATCCCTCCAAGGCAATTTCGACTTCTTGATGGTGGTGTTGTAATGAGCTCCTGGCCAGGGGAGATTGGAGGAGTTGTTCGGCTGAATGGAACAACTCCACGAGCCTGGTCAATCCTGTTTCGATGTCGTGTCCTTGAATAGGTTGTCGTGTTTGCGAGGTTGAACACGGTGACGACGATGAAGATGACGATTCCCATGATTTGAGCTTGGTGAGTGTGGATTGGAATTTGAGGGAAGTGGGGTGGATTCTGGAATTTGGTAGGCTGATTGACCTTACTGGTGCAATGTATGTATAGATTGCCATGATGATGCCCAAAAAGGTTTTAGTTGTGTACGTAGAATGGGTTGTGGAATGTGTGTTTATATGGAGGGATGAAGAGCATGCATGTGAAAAATAATGGATGGGGTTTAATTAATGTTGGTCGGCGAGATATTGTTCCAAATTTAGACAGCAGCAGACCTTCCAAAATATCAATTAATTAACGTTGTTTCTTCCTTTGATTTCCTCTGTATATCACTGAGATGAATGAATGTCGTCTATTATATTCTACTGGGCATGAGGGTTGCAACGTAGCATATATTAGGGGTAGTAGTAGCAGTATTTGATTACTATTGTTTGAAGGTTTGGTTGTGGATTCTTAGGCATGACAGCCATGATTTTACCTGCAGGATTGTTGCCTCCCCCGGCCCTAATCATTGGTTTTTTTGACACTACGTACCTGCAAAATAAGCTTAATTAATTAGAATGTAGCAACCATGCATTTCCCAACACAGCAGGCTGGCAAATTGGTTGTTTGTCTCTCAACATCTAAATGTGGGTAATCAGATCGAATCCTTTGACCCATCAATGGGTAATCAACTAGCTAGCTACCAAACAAAAACAAAAGGGACTCAGAATGCCTTGGGAAAGAAACACAACAAACTATACTTGGTCAACTAGCCAGAGGGACGATATAACAAAATTTACATTGAAATTGATTGTTATTCGTTACCCTTGAGGTGGGCAAGATAATAATGGTCCGATTTAGAAGATAAGTCACTTCAGTCACGAACATTTGTTTGGATGTTTACTGAGGTGGTGGGTCGGTACATCACAAGGTGTGTGAGGAGTAAAGTAATAGGGGTAGAGAACATATTAATTAGACGACAAAGTGGATCCATCGAGTTAAAACTTATTAAGTAACTAGATTGAATGGAGGAACAACTCATTAGAAAAGATCGAAACTAAAACAAATATTAACATAATCCTAAATCAAGATGATGATTGGATCGTGATGCAAGAATTATCCGCGCCCTTGAACCGACCCGAATGGTCAAAAGTAGTTGTAGGCTAGTGAGCTAGTGAGCAAGTGACAAGTTCCACCCAGTAGTTGGAAGAATCTGAGGAAGAAATAGAGTAATGAATCATCAATCATGGAGACATAGTAGTGTTAGGAATACAAAGAATTGATAGGTTATTTGGCACTGAATACCTAGCTAGGCCGCCTATATTGGGCGTCATGTGAGAGGACTAATGTAATGAGCCAACCTCCTAGCTACATGTCTAGCTAGATGCATGGACTGTACATTGGGGGAGACAAGAGGAGACAAAGGAAGTTTTGGCTGTGGTTTTTATCTACGGGTACAATGTTCTGCACCACCGCAATTCATATTAATGAACCCATGAGAGGTTATTAACTGCATTGTCTTTTATGGGAAATCTTCAAGAGGTTGGTTGGTTGAGGACATTCAACCACTTTGTCACTTTGATATTTGGCATTGTTGATCGACTAAACAAGTCGTTTATTGTTTTGGCGTAAGTTTGTTTTGCCAGTACAAACTTCGATTTAAGGATTAGGTACGAGTTGAATGTTTAACAGGAGAGTAGTGTTGTGTTGTCACAGACCAAAGAGATGCTTAATTGTTGCAATAATACCGAGATGGGTACAAAGATGTAGTGGAGTATGTAGAAGGAAGCATATATGAAATAAGTGTGTTGTAGGTAGTTGTGGCTAGTTTGGCAAGAATTCCTCTCCTGATGACCATATTCATGCATGTAACCTGGAACATTTTGGACGCGTCCTTTCTTAATGCTGCAATTTTGCTAGTGCAAAGATCACAGATTGACGATTCGTGATCGCTAGCATGAAAGCAGAACTTGGAGCATCCCACCGAATAAAAAACAAGACACCTGTATTCAACCCAAAAATAAACAAAGTTGATGGCTACACAGAGACACACCTGCTACAACGAAAAATTGATTCCTCGTGCCATACAATGGAGTTTCAGACGATTTCATTTGGCAATCAAACAACTTACTCAAAATTTGGTTACTCCAGGAGGTGAACAGAGAATAAGCTTAGAATGTATTAAGACAAAGAATGAGGTGAGGAGAATCAGCAAAGACATCAGGAACACAGTTTACATGGTTCCTCTCCTACAGAGGAATCGGTCCGCGAAGTCTGCTTTCACTGGATAACACAATTTGTTTCTTTATCTCCGCTGGAATCTAATAAACAATGCAGTAAGCCAAGTCGTCATCAGCAGGCTTACTGGGGGGAACTGCCAGGACATGCCATGGTTCTTCATACACTATCCACCTCATCGTAATAGCCCTTCAGCTACTTTGCAATACTATGAAGTATGAACAAGTTATGTGAACTACACACTCCTGTGGTGAATCCTTATGATATTGCTTTATCCACCACTGACAAGACGTTCCTAAAACGGGCGTGTTCTGTAACTTGATCAGACAGCGAGGCCTTGCTCTCTAGCTTTCTTCAGCCATTTCAGGGTAGTCTCCAAAGATGTATAAGCAGCAACATCAGTCAGGCTCTTACTCTCCACAGCATAATCGAACACCTCGTAAGCCTCTGCAACCTTACCTTCCCTACAAAGTGCCCTCACAAATGTGGCATAAGACGCATTATCAAGCTGCATGCCGACCTCTTTCATCAACCCGTACAATTTGATTCCCTTCTCCAACATTCTCCCCTTGCATAACCCGTGCAGCAAAGTATTGTACGTGCACGCATTTGGAGCACAACCGTTTTCCTTCATATCCTCTAACAATTTCATTGCACCCATTACATTCCTTTCTCTGCATAAACCATTCATCAATGATGTGTAGGTAATAGTATCAGGAAGATAACCTGCTTCCACCATGACTTTCAAATACTTCCTAGCTTCACTCACTCTCCCAGATTTCGACAGCCCAAAAATCAAGGTATTATAAGTGATCATATCAGGCTCCACACCTTCCTCCTTCATCTGATTATAGAGCCCAATAGCCTCACTCCCTTTACTCAACATACAGAAACCTTTCATAATTGTATTGTACACAAAACAGTCAGGCTTATGCCCAAATGCTTCCAGAACACCCACCAACTTGGCAGCCTCCCTCAGATTCTTGGAATTACAAACGTTATCGATCAATATAGTGAAGGAAACAACATCAGGCTCCACCCCAAAAGAATTTCTGAATTCTTTAATAAATTCATATACCGAGCTCAAAGCCCTGGTCTTGCAAAGGGACTTGATGATAAAATTGTAGGTGTAAGAATCAGGCTTACAATGCTTCGACGAAAGTTCCTTTACCAATTCGATTGCCTCGTCCACGTGTCCGGCTGCGCAGAGTGACCGGACCGCAATGTCGACGGTGACTTGATTAGGGCTGAAGCCACTGTTGACCATTACATTGAGCATCTGCCGAACGGAGGCGAGAGCGAGGGAGGAGTCCGGAGAAGCGGAACCGTGCGGAAGTAAGACGTGGAAAGTGGAGCGGTCAGGGGAGAAGGAAGGTAGGGTTTTGAACATGTGCTGGAGAAGTGCGATTGACTTGTCGGGAGTGGAGATGGAGGCGTAGGATTGCAGAAATGCGTTGTTGAATTGGAGCTCCAGCGGGGCGCGGGCGGTGGCGACGAGGGAATTGAAGAGGCGTTTGGCTTCATTGAGGTCCGGTGAGTTTACCAATGGTTTATGGTGCTGCCGTCGAGCTGAATCTTGTTCTGCCGAAGCCCTTGTGGGCTTCCGCTTGATGGCTTTCTTGAGAAATTGACGAGGCTGGTCGGAGATAGATTGAGATTCGTGAGCACTTTTGATCAGTGCTGATGATGATGGTACTGCTGAACGAAACGATGGCGGGATTTTCCCCATTCTATCTCTGCTCCGGCAACCTTTTTCCTCTTTCCCGGCGTTGCGTTCTGGTCATAAACCTTTCTCCATTGTTTCTAAAGTAGGGTTTATCGTCGATTTTGGGCTAGGTCGAATAAATTTACGGGTGTTTAGGCTAACGATGATAATTGGGCCCTATGCCCACCGAATTCAAATAGACTAGGATCTATTGCGATCGAGCCCATTTCTATGTACAGTCTGGGTTTTAATTCAGAATCCGTCAATTATACTCTTAATTATAGTATTAATCATCAATGATAGTTACAAGATTTTCCCCCTTTTTCGAAAATTTACGAGCTTAGCAAGAACGTCGTTATATTAAAATATTCACCCTTCGATCAAATATCCTGAACCACTTTAATTTGAACCCCAACTCACTGTGTTTATACCAAGAACATGTAGAGATCATTTTAGTGCTTTTAAAAATATTAGTACAATAATTTGGGCAGAACTGAATTTAGCAAGGACATGGCCCTAATAAAATTTCTTCTCATTACTATGAAAAATCGAAGTCATAAGGAAAAGTGAAACATAATATTAATTTTCATCAACATGCAAAAGTTCCATGGAGTCACAAAAGTAGTATAGAGCATTTTGATCTGTGGAATCATGCCCAAGTAGATATTGGTTCGCCTTCTGACTAATGCCATGGACGATCGAGAAGCTGATCACAATCTATCTGGGAGTTGGGGCCTTACTGGTATGGCCCGAAGAAGACCTTGGAAGGCTTCAAAATCATGTGTCTCGTCTCTAACACCTGGATCTTCATTTACGACATCTGGAACCTCATTCTCACATGTGGTAGATTAGTCTTGATGATGTCCTGTTTTGAACAAAACTAAGTATTTGTAAAATATATAACAGAAGCAAGCAAACAAGATGAAATTAAATAAAAGCAACATAACTTGTGACGATAAATGACCACCAAATTTCCCATGGAACCTCCTAACTAACTTCTTGTTTTTCTCTATTTAACTTGCTCTTATTGCACAACAGTGGAATGTTCGAGGAAGTGCTTAGTGCTATTCTTACTCGAAAAATGCTTGCACTTCTTCACTGTTCTTCATAACATATATATGAGCTTGCACTAACTCTTGAAAAGAAAGATTACGTATGATCATCATCATTTTTTGTTTGACTGAGGAGTCATCCAGAACCAAATCGCCGTCCGGAATGATATTTCGACGTCGGTGGCCACCAAGTCCGAGTTGTTAATCAGGTCCTGCCCAATTGTCCTGCCCGTTTGACCGTAATTGTAGTTGTTGACCATAAAAATTTCATGCATAAATATTATGTTTTTACGTGAATTATTGATTATTCAACACATAACTTATCTCTCATATTATTTATAAATGCTATTTTTTTTTCTTTTTCTTACCAGCCAATTAAAATTTTCATGTTTTTTCATAATGTAATTGTTTAGTGGAAAGACAACTTAATGAGATATGAATTTTTTATTAATAATAATAAATAATATACTTACTGGGTGAGCTGGATGGGTCATCTGCCGTAGTATTGCCTGCCAGTAGGGCAGCCCCATTGGCTGGATGAGCAATAAGTTAACCGGTTTCTCTCTTTAATGAAACAGTACCCCCACACAAATTCGCCGTCGGCCATCCACCATTGGTTTCGTGAGAGGTCTGGCCCAAGAAAGCGGCAAGCTCTTTCTTACGGGTGTTAAGGTCACCAGTGGTGCCAAATCCGTTGAAGGACCCAGCAGTGGCAATGAAAGCATTGTAGTTGTAGAACCCTCTAGCCTCGCAAGCACCGTCGTTACGGTGCTTGAGCATATCCTCGAACATCACCGGTGTGATTATGGACCCCACGTCACCGCCTCCGGAAGGACACCACCATTTGATTGGGTACATTGGCTCTGGCAGCCAGTTGTGCAGTGTTCGGGGGTGTTGCCGCACCAGCCCCACTGGCTGCAGCATAGGCCGCCCGGACACACCACATTCCCTGCTTGGCTGCCGTAGTTTTGTGCGGTGGCAGCTACAAGTGCGAATGTAACTAGGAGAGTTAGAGGACTGGTTTGGATTGCAATACGCTCCATCATATGTTGTGTCTTTTTGGGTGTGTCTGTGAGATGTGGGAATTAGGAGGAGGCAAGTTCGTTATATATAGTACGTAGATGTACGGTGGGGTTTGCATGTATTAATGGGGGATAATTAATTTAAGGAAGAGGTGTTGGACTTTTCTGATTCAAATAAAAGGCTTTTCTGGTGGAATTTTGACGCACTCCAAATGTATTTTAGTCAACAACTTCTAGAGGTATCTATAATATATCATGACTGATTTCATTTGAACTGTAGGTAAGAAGCTGCATGGGGAATTCGGTCGAGCTGAAGACAAATATGTTTGCAAATGTGCTTCCTGCCTACGTATATATATACATGCCAACTTCTTTGCGACTCTCCGACTCAACGTCGTCGGCTTTACACTTCTAAATTCGTTTTATTTTGTTGGAAAAAAATGACAACCGTCTCTACCACTTGAATGAGAGTTTGTACACTTTGTATGGGTGTGGTACAAAGTGTGTATATGCAACTCTGTACGACTGTGTATAGAGTGTATGGGTTTTGTATGGCTCTTTGTATGTGTGGCGTTAGAGGCAATAACAAGGGTGTATGGGTTGTGGTTGTAATACAATTGCAAATTTCGTGCATGGTATTGGCTTGTATATGTATTTCCTTTATTTTTACAGCACCTGTATTTACTAAATAATTATTAAAATTTGGGAGGCCAGTAACGAAACGATGCTGATTGTTGTACTTGTGAAACCATAAACTAGGCGAAGGGGGTTTGATTGTTGCAGTCGAGGTTCCCGCCAGGGTTGACTCCGAGGATGGAGCAGTACCTCTGGTAGAACCCAATCCTATTAGCCACACGTGGGTCGGCGCCACGTCCACATTCAAGACCGCCGTTGATAATGTTGGTGATGACCCCGTAGCCGGGAACTCTGTTGGCCGCCCTGTCGGCCGCAGATGGACTCCACTGCCCGACAATCACGCTGTGGCTGGACGGCTTATTGGACTGAGGAGTCATCCAGAACCAAATTGCTGTTCGGAATGATATCTCGGCATTGGTCGCCACCAAATCCGGGTTGTTAATCAGGTCCTGTGAAATTGCGCGGCCTGCCTGCCCATAATTGTAGTTGCTGACCATAAAAATTCAACCCAATTAGTCTGCAGTTATGAGATCAATCAAAATGATAAATTAATGACTAAAGATTTCTTGTCACACTCTACTGTTACGGCATAAATGTTACATTAATTATTACATTTTCATGTAAATTATTAATTATTAATGCACTTTTATTTTTATTTATGTAAGAAAATTTACGAACGGCTTAAAAAATCATGTGAGAGACAACAACTATTTTCCTAAATTAATAAATAATATACTTACATTTGTCTAACATAAAATAAATAATATACTTACTGAGTAAGTTGGATGGGTCCTCTGCCGTAATATTGCCTGCCAGCAGGGCAAGGCCATTCATTGGATGAGCAATAAGTTAAGCGGTTTGTTTCTCTAATGAAACAATATCCCCACGCAAATTGGCCGTCAGGCGCTGTCGGCCATCCGCCGGTGGTTTCGTGGGAGGTCTGGGCCAAGAAAGCGGCGAGCTCCTTCTTACGGGTGTCGAGGTCACCGGTGGTGCCAAATCCGTTGAAGGACCTAGCAGCGGCTATGAAAGCATTGTAGTTGTAGAACCCTCTAGCCTCGCAAGCACCGTCGTTACGGTGCTTGAGCATATCCTCGAAGATTGCTGGGGTGATTATGGACCCCACGTCACCTCCTCCGGACGGTGTGGGCCCACCACCTGGTGGAGTACATTGGCTCTGGCAGCCATTTGTGCAGTGATCCGGAGTGTTGCCGCACCAGCCGAACCGGCTGCAGCATAGGCCGCCCGGACATACCGCGTTCCCTGCTTGGCTCCCGCAGTTCTGTGCGGTGGCAGCTATGAACAAGAGGGAAAATGTAACTAGGAGAGTTAGAGGAGGAGTACTGGCTCGGATTGAACGTTCCATTGATTGTGTGTTTGTTTTGGATGTTGGGTTTAGAAGTGTTTGTGAAAGTTGTGTTGTGGGAATTGGGAGGAGGCAAAGGTCATTTATATATAGTACGTCGGCTATTCTGCACATGGCCACCAAGCAGATGCAGCTCCCCGATCATAATGAGTTAGGAAAAAGTCTTATCACACGACGAGAGAAAAATATAATAAAATAATGAGACTACTTTTAATTATAATTAGTAAAAAAATTCGACTTCATTCGATTTTATGGGCTTATATTTGATATAGTTAGTATATTAATTGAGATATTAAAGTGGATATGTCATTTCATCCTTAAATAATTTTATATTTATCATTCTTAAGTATTTTCTTAATATATTTTTATATTTTAATATATTTATTCGATTTATATTCCATTCCATGTATCCACAATAGGGTTTGTATATAAAGATGGGGATAATTATTTGAAGGTAGAGAGGTGTGGACTTTTCTAATTCAAATTAAAAAGGTTTGACGACGCACGCCTTGACTGACTAATTCTTTAACAGTCTAAAGTCTAGTAACGTGATGAGAAATTTGGTTGTCTTGGCTGGCGATAAGGGGAGAATTATTTAATAGTCTACAACTTCTCATAATTTTATCATTATTCTTTTTTTAGATAAATTGTTAAAATTTGTCTCTTTCACTCTAATGAATGACACTAATTTAAATTCTTCTTTGATGTTGAATGGAATTAAGTAGAATGATCATTGTGTTATTTAATTTTTGTATGTTTATAAATTCAAAAATACAATAATTTTGGCTAGTTTAAATTTGCCTTCCATAACAAGCCGCCAATACCAAATCAAATAAGTAGGAGTATTTGGTATTTTAGAAGTACCGAAATTTTTCTATATTTAATTAATATCTTAACATATATTAAAGCAATTCATATAATTGAGTTTGTTATATAAATTTTTATTCTTCTTTCAAATTTTCACATCATCGCTTACTTTTTAAATCAAAAATTTATATATCACCTCTCCTTTTATTAAATGCTCTCCTATTAATTATATCTCTTTAATTAAATCAATATTTAACTTTTGTATTCGAAACCCAATATAAAATATGATATGATATATAACATTATTTTTGAAATCAATAATAATTTCATGTTAAACTAAATATAAAGTATAATTATTCAAAGATTTTTAAAAAGAAGCAAAAATTAGGCCTAATGTGGAATATAGTTTTGCTATGTTGTTTGCGTGATTCCATACTATTCACTAAAAATTGATCATTCATAAATTATTTTTTATTTTTGAAAATAATAATTCTTTATATATCCTTCTATCACAAAAAATTACAATCAAGGTTTGTAATTGGATCGACACAAAATCAAGGGTGTAATTTAAGTTGCAAATATATAGGATTGAAAGTTAAAATTTTCGATAATACATTTTATACTAAATATTATATTTTTGAAATTAGCTATTCATGGTTGCTTTTTCTATGGATGTTAGGCTAATTTCATTCAAGCATTTGGGTTGCGCAGGTCGCGGGTCAGATAAGTTGAGTTACAGGATTCATCGAGCTGTAGATTTTTTGGGATATAGTTTGTCGGTTCACACGTTTATTAGGTTGCAGGTTCATCGGGATGCGGGTCCATCGAGGTTCGTGAGTTTATCTGGTTGTGGGCCCATTGGGTCTCGAGTTGGATGGGTCACCGAATTGACATGGATTGTCCATCATGCGATAATAAATCTACAAACTATCTGATATACATGTAGGCCTAACAATTAAAAAAATTCTAGAATGTTTCTTTGTACTAAAACTATTATATATATAAATTAATTATTTGTGGTCTCTTATTTTAAGAAGTCTTACCTAAATTTAGTCTAGGGGCCTTATATTTATCAAATGGGCGGGCTACCCAGATCAAGAGTCAAGTTAGTCGGGTTGCGGATTCCTTTAGTGCCGGATTTTTCGGGTCACTGGTTCATTAGGTGGCAAATTTCTCAGGTTGCTGGTGTGTAAGGTCATGAATTTATCAAGTTGCATTTCCATCAAATCTCGTGTTTTTCGTGTCACAGATTGCCCATCATGTCACAATAAAATGTACAAGTAAGGATATGATTATCCGTTTATAATCCAACTACAAAAAATAAATATAGGTCTGCGAGCAAGGGCAAAGATGAATATTACCTCAAATTTGGATATATAATTGAATCGTTAAATTTTTTAGCTAAAAGAGCAATATAAATTATTCGGCCAATCAACCAGGTACAAAGCCCCACCACCACCTTGTGGAGTACATTGGCTCTGGCAGCCAGTGGTGCAGTGTTCAGGAGTGTTGCCGCACCAGCCGTACTGGCTGCAGTATAGGCCGCCCGGACACACCGCGTTTCCTGCTCGACTCCCCCAATTCTGTGCGGTGGCAGCTATAAACAAGAGCGCCAATGTAACTAGGAGAGTTGGTGGGTACTATTACTGGTTCAAATTAAACGTTCCATTTTTTCCTTTGGGTGCTGGGTTTAGAATTGTTTACCAAGGTTGTGATGTGGGAATTGGGGAAGAGGCAAGTTCATTATATATAGTACGTATATGCGGGGATCGGAGGGAATGAGAAAAGGGGCTACATCGTGGAGTCTAGTTAGTAAAATACGATATTATAGGTATAGTACGTACGGTGACAATATGTGTAAAAGTTCGATAATAATTATAAAATATCAAAAGTTTATCATTTTAAAAGGGAATATAAATTAAAATTTATAAAAATATTTATCTGATTTTTTAAAATATACTATGTATTTAGTATGTGAAGTATAAAAAATATGAAAAAATTAAACGATTTTATAATAATACAATAACAAAAAATTTATATACAAATAATACGTGTATATATATATGTATTATACGAATATTAGACGGTGGGTTCATTAAGGAAGAGAGGTGTGGACTTGTCTCATTCAAATAAAAATGCTTGACGCGCACCCTGACTGACTCATTCCTTGGACACTTTAAATTCTAGTAACGTGTTGAGAGATTGGTGGTCCTCAGTTTGGTTTGGGGATAAGGGGGGAATTTGACGCAATCTGTACGTATTGTAGTCATGAGGTACCTGCCCGTATGATCGGATCGGACAATTGCGGTTCGACCGTGGACAACAAGATTGGTTGGAGGTTTTTCGGGCCAATCTTTCTTGAAGTTTGCTTGAATTTGATTATTGGGCCCAAATAACTATTAGTTGGGCTTTTTGTGTGCTTCCATGAGCTTAAATTAATGAGATTTCTTCTTTTAGGTGAAAAAAAAATTCTAACAAAGGTCATATAGTGGCCAAAACCTTTACAATCGTAGGAGATGATCGGACACCAAAGTCGGTTGGGTGGTGTTAATTTAAAAAAATAAAATTATTGAATATAAATTCATCATCTTATCCTAGTGTGATTATTTCTCTTTAGAATTGGCACAAACAAACAAGTCAGGAAATAATTTATTTAATAACATTTAACTTTGGTGATAGTGTGACACTGACGATACCATTTATAAAGTCAAATAACATGATTTGACTGTCTTCTTAACCTATTGGTTTATTATTATTATTATTAATTATTTAGATGAGATATTTTGAATATGTAATATTTTGAAATAAATTAATAAGTTATTTGAGAATGTTATATTTATGTGGTACAAAAGAAGGTTTCATTCAGTTCAGATGTCATACAATACAATATGTTAATTAATAATTAATATTGAGTTTGAAATCAATCATATTCAAAAATAAATGTTCATGGTATATCCATTTCCTTTGCGAGCTGCCAATCTAATTTGGAGATGTTTGGGGTAGTGACGTCTTTGTTGGGAACTTTCAGTGGTTGCTTGTGACAGCAGCATCAGAAGATGCCTCGATGCTTTAATTTGTATATAGTTTCTAGTTGTAAATTTTGGTGTTAGAGTTTGTTTTTTTTTCTGTGTTTTGCTTTGGTTTCGTGAAAAATAGCTAATTTCGCTTTACGATTTTATTGGAATAAAATGAGATTTATCGGGAAAAATGTATTCAAATAAATTTTAATTGTTTTACTCGTATAATGTTGTATGAATCTATTAGTATTGTGTTACTTCAAAGTCTTTTTTGTATAGGTTTATCCGGATCAATATATTTTTCCTAATAGGTCATGTTGACTATATCCAGAAATTTGTTTGATATTTTTAATGTAGATTTGGTAGGTGGATATTGTCGGATGTAAAATTGATGCTTTCCATTCTATTACGTAGGACTGAACATTTGTTGTGTAGCCGCTGGTGACTTAATCATCGCAAAAAATTAATTTTCCTGACAGATTATCCTATTTTGTATTTACAGATGAACCTCTCACTCCACGAGTTGACTCGGCCCTCCCTGAAACCGCCATCCAAAAACAACAACATCCTCAAAAGCTTCGAGTTAGTAGGTCAAGGTCAGCTCAACGAACCAGAGGACATCGCCTACAACGCCGAGTCTGGAGTCATCTACACCGGGTGCGCTGACGGATGGATCAAGCAAGTCACGGTCAATGAATCAGTCGGCGATATAACCGTGTTGAGTTGGGTCAACACCGGTGGCAGACCACTCGGACTCGCCCTATACCTAGTTAACCGCGATTTGATCCTAGCCGATGCGTTTAAGGTAGGTAGCCCCACTCAATTTTAGCGAGTACCAACCATAATATCTCCTCAATCTGGTAAATGGTCCCGAAGAAAAAGATATTTCAAAACTTACAAGTTTCTTCACTTCTCTGGTTTGTTAGGATCTGTTACGTCTTTTTTCTGTTTTTTTTTCAATTTTTGGAACAGGGGCTGCTGAGAGTGAGTGGCAGGGACGGAGGAATCGAGCTTCTGACGGACGAAGCAGAGGGAGTGAAATTCAAACTGACCGACGCCGTAGCCATAGATGCAGAGGATGGATCTTTGTATTTCACGGATGCTTCTTATGAGTATACCGTGGCTGATTCCGCAGTCGACATTTTGGGAGGGAAGCCCCATGGTCGTCTGCTGAGATATGATCCTGTGACTAAGCAGACTACAGTTATGCTGAGAGATCTCTATTTCGCTAATGGAATCGAGATTTCGCCTGATCAACAATCCCTCGTCTTCTGCGAAACACCCATGTAAAGTTATTGTTTTTTTTTTTCCAATTTTGTACTCCCAGATTTTCTGTTTGAGCTTTACACTTGTGTAATGATTCAATTGAATGATGGGAGGAGAAGGTGTAGAAAATATTACATCAAAGGGGAAAAGAAGGGGAATGTGGAGAAATTTTCTGATAATCTGCCTGGATTGCCTGATAACATCCATTATGATGGTCACGGACATTACTGGATTGCATTCCCCGCGGTAAAATCCACCACTTATTTTCCAGTTTCTGATAATGGCTCATTCTACTTTCTTGAGAAACAGAAAGGATAGCTCAATACTGAACTTTACGAATGGAACCAAGCCAAACTTCAATGTGCTAAGACTCGATTCGTTACTTTTTAGACGAGCTCGAACTATAATATTTTATCTGGTGTTGAGCTCGAACCTGACTGAACTGTATTAAGCATTTTTTCTGTGTTTTGTAAATGGTGACAGGGAATTACTGCAGAGTTAGAGTTCTCGTTGAAACAGCCTCTTCGCAGGAAGGCAATAGTAATGTTCGAAAAGTACATAAAACCACTGCACATGGAGAAGAACAGCGGGGTTTCCATGGTGGATTTGGATGGAAAACCAGTTGCTCACTACAATGATGCTGAACTTAGCTTCATCACCACTGGATACAAGATCGGAAATCATTTGTATCTTGGCAACCTCATCCATGGCCACATCTTTCGCCTTGATCTTGCCAAGCATCCAGCTCAACCCACTGCATTATAGACAACATTAACAAAACCTAGAAATAAAAAACCCCTCTTTGCATCTACCTTTTACATGAAACAGTTGCTTTTGTAATATTTTAGTCAGAAAGGTACTGCATTTCTTACAGACAATGTTATGTAGTTTCACAATTATCATTTAGCCATAGGAAAGGCTTTTGCCTTCTCCCTCAATATAAACTTCTGCACTTTCCCAGTCGAGGTTCTCGGCAACTCCTCAAAAATGACCGTCCTCGGAGCCATATAGTGAGGCAACTTACTTCTACAGAACTCAATTATATCACCAGCATCCATATCATCAAACCCTTCTTTCAGCTGCACAAACGCACAGGGAGTCTGCCCCCAATGATCATGCGGCTGAGCAACCACGGCAGCCTCATCAACCGCCGGATGACTGTACAATACTGTTTCCACCTCAATCGTACAAATATTCTCCCCTCCAGAAATTATAATATCCTTCAAACGATCCTTCACTTCAATATATCCATCCGAATGCCTAACAGCAAGATCCCCGCTTCGAAACCACCCGCCTTCGAAAGCCTTCTGAGTCGCTTCCACATCTTTGAAGTATCCACTCATCACTGTATTCCCTCTGAACATAACCTCCCCCATGGTTTCACCATCGGGAGGTACGGATTCCAATGTCTCGGGATTTTTTACATCGACATCTTCCATTCCAACGTGCTGCATTCCTTGTCTCGCTTTCAAATTCGCCCTCTCTTCGAGAGGTAAACTGTCCCATTCGGGTTTCCAGACGCAATAAGTTGCGGGACCGTACACTTCGGTTAAGCCGTATAAATGAGTCACGCGGAAACCTAACTCCTCCATCTTCGAAATGACTTTTCGAGGAGGCGGTGAGCCTCCTGTAGCCACTCCCACCTTGTGAGGAAGTGGCTTTTGGTCGTGAATGCAAGAGTTCGCGATCATGTTCAGCACGGTTGGTGCGCCTCCCAAATGAGTCACATTGTGGACTTCTATGTTGTCAAAGATTGCCTTTGGAGTGACCTTTCTGAGGCAGATATTTGTGCCTCCTTGAGCTGCAATCCCCCAGGGTAGGCACCACCCATTACAATGGAACAGAGGAACTGTCCATAGGTAAACAGGGGTGGAGCTGATTTCATGGAGGAAAAGAGTAGCAAGGGAATTGAGATATGCTCCTCTGTGGCTGTACACCACTCCCTTGGGTCTTGATGTTGTGCCTGAAGTGTAGTTGATGCTGATCGGATCGAATTCGGTATTGGGGCGTATGATTTCGAACCCGGTATCCCCACTTTCCAATAGTGTTTCGTAATCTAGGGAATCAGGAACTGATGGATCGTCATGATCAGTAGAATCATCGTGGATTATGACTAGCGTTGGAGGTTTGACACCGTTTTGCGAGAGGAGATGGAAAGCTCCTTTAGCGACGTTGAGGAATTGAATGTCGACAAATACGGCCTTGGATTCTGAATGTTTGAGTAGGATTGACACCATGTTCGAGTCATGCCGAGAATTGAGAGTACAGAGTACTGCTCCGGCCATTGGTACCGCGAAATGTAACTCGTACATTGCCGGGACATTAGGTGCTAGTGTTGCCACCTACAAATAATAGCAGAATTGGGATAATCTGAGACTCAGCAAGAAGAACTTCCCGACAAAAAGTTTTAAAAATTGTACATAGAACCGGCCCAGACTAGATTGACCTACCGGGTTCCGCCATTATTAAGATTATCCACTTTTCCAAAAACCGTAAAAGAGAACCAAATTAATTACTGAAATTAGAATCCACTAATTAATTTCGACCAAAAAAAAAAAAGAATCCACTAATTAATTACTCACCACATCTCCAGGGGAAATACCCAAGTGGGACAGAGCAGAGGCGAGCTGGACGCAGCGGCGGTGGGTCTCACTCCAGGTGTACTTGACGGCGCCGTACACGAGCGAAGTCCGGTCTCTGTAGACCTTGGCGGATCTCTGGAGAAAGCTGATAGGGGAGAGAGGTACGTGATTTGCTGAGCAGCGGAGCAGGCCTTCCATCGATTTCCATGAGTCTGATGCATGATCGACGTCGTCGCCGGCGAGATGGGAGGAGAAACGGCGAAAAGCGGACCCCGATGATCGTCGGAGAGAGAGAATGCTTATCATCCATAACTGTTTCCTCCTGAAGAAGAGATTCCTCATAGTGGGAGGTGGCGCAGGAGAGAAAGATGGTTGAGCAATTTGTAAAGTCAAACGCTGCAATTGTGGGCTGGAACTGGAAGACTGTTCCATTGGAGCTATTTATTTACCTTTTCCACGTCTTTTGTCCTTTTCTGATTTTGCCTGTTTTTTTTTTATCCCTGCAGGAGTCGTATCATTCAAAATATATATTTTTAAGTATTTAGATGCAATCAAATACTATTCTATAAATTACTAAGTCATTGCTCTATCTTTTAATTTTGAGCTGCAATAGTAAGTAGTTAGTCAATTTATAGAGCATTACGAATAGAAAATTAGTTGATAATAAAACTGAAAATATATATATATAGAGAGAGGAAGAATAGACATATTACGGTGAGAAAGCGACGAAGAATGAAAAATTACGTAAACAGACAAAATGATCTATAACTTGCTTGTTGGGCTCCTCCTCCTTATCCTGAATTCCTGAGAATGGCTACAAGCTTCCCATCACAGTGCAGATAACGAAATGTAAGAAACTGAAACTCTCTACTTTTTCTGGGCTTTTGATGTGTTCCTTCCAATTGGTGGTGTTGTTGTTGTTGTGATACTTGTGACTGATGATGCTTTTGTATAGCAAACGTTGGCAGTGTCAGGAATTAAGTTTTGAAACCATGATGTGGTTGCTACGTACATATCAACATCACACATTGATGAATTTCCCTTCCACCCACTCCTCCCCGCTACCCTTGGCCAGTGATAGGCGTGGTTATCTAAGGTCTGTTTGATAGCTGAAATGTTGGATAAAATCCTAAATATTTTTTCATTTGAATGAAAAATTTAAATCTTAACAAAGTCTATATTGAAATTATTTTTTCTATTTTCATCCAAAAAAATTTCAGCTTGCAAAAGGACTAGAAAGTATTTTCCAATTCTTGTGGGTGCGGGCGGAATCAGCATCTGTCAGCAGGTGCTGACATCTGAATCCAACGGCTTTGGATGGATTTTACAGATCTTATGATTTGAAAAAGGACCCTGATGACACTCGATTTGTCGTGTTCATCATCCCCATTTAAACGACATTTCATACATAATTGAATTGCTTTAGGTAGAAGTTTGAGGTGTTTTATGTATTTTAAACTTTTATCTCGATTTAGTGTCCCGGAGCAGGTCGTGGTCCATTTGATGTCGTTCTGGAGTGTTTTTTTTTATAGATTTCAGGTACATAATGACATCAAGCATTAATCGAAGCGATACGATGTGTGTGAATGGTCTAGGACAAGCAATAACAAGCATTTTGACATATTCAAGGAGTTTGGATCACGACTTGGTCGGGAAACATCACAGTTTCGTATTTTGGACATATCTCCTAACTCAGAAGTCCGATTGATGCAAGGCCGGCGGCGTTGAAAAGCTCGTTCAATTCCTACAACTTTGATCGGGAGTTATGTGAAGACTACCGCTATTGATTGGTCAAATTTTCCGCTATGCCCCATAGCGGCAAAATTGACATTTCATAGCGGCAAACTTGACATATCTCTCTGAAAACATGTCAACATTGCCGCTATGAGCATAGCGGCAAGATTGACCAAATATAGCGGCAAAATTGACATTCCGAAAAATTGAAGGATTTTTGTTGGGAACTTCTATTTAAAACCCGGTTCTCCCTCATTCGAAGACAGACTTCCCTGGAAGAAATTGAGAGGTGTAGAGAGAGATTCGAGAGCAACAAGAAGGCGACTTCAAAGGGTTCGGGATCGGCGAAATAATCAAGACGACGAATCAAGTTCTCGAGAAAATCGACGAAATTAGTTTTTTCATAATTTTTTGTGTAAACCTAGATTCAATGTCTTCCTCTTATGATTTTGATTTGTCTATCGAGATTATGAGCGGCTAAACTTCTCTTACTTAGATTAGATGAACCCTAGGTTAATTCCTATGAATGAATGATTTGATACGTTTGACGGTTTATGCGAGTTGGATGGATTTCATTGCATATTTGATTTCGTTTTCGATTTGTTCTTGGCTGATCAACTTGAATTAAATCTCTGTTAGATTTGTATTAGACTTGAAAGAGCTTGCATGTATAGAACGCCGAAATCAAATAACTAGGTTAGACGTTAACCCTCATTTGGGAGCGAATGAACTAGTCTGTTGTGTGAGCAATTCTAAATCGGTAAATCGCCTAGCGGGTTTTAGATCTTTGACTCGAAAGAGCGGACTAGAATACTAGATATGTAGCAAATTAGCAGACCCGAAAGGGCATGATTTGATTAGAGAAGAATTGCGACAGTATAATGCATCTATCTTGTTTCGTTTAAATCGAGGATTCGACATCTAAACTGTTTCATCTTTGATTGTCTAAACTCTTATCGTGCAATCTTGCAACCCTGTTTACATAAAAGCAAATTTTTATTTTCTTTTGTGATTGATTGATCGTCGTGGCACCTAAACCACATTCATTGATATCTCGATTAGTACTAATTACAATTTTAAATAAGATACTTAAAGAGACCCTGAGGAAATTCGACTGAATTAATTCATTAACCGGTTTATTTTGAGAACGCGTAAAATCCGTTCATCAGAACCTGGTTAGAAGAATTCAATTAAAGAGAATGACGGATTTATTATTTTTATTTGAGCGATTTTGCAAGTCTTTGTCCTTTTTCTGATTTTTTTGTGTGGAGCACCGTTGTATGTATGTATGTATGTATCTATCGGCTGTAGGTTTCATTGAATAGAGAGAGGATAAGAGCTAGGGAGAAGTTGTTTTCTTGTTTTTTCAGACGCATGTGATTCAATTGATTTGTTAACGGCAAACCAAAGTTAAATCTTTGGAGAACAAATTGTTAAGGACAAGAGTAGCCATGCAACAAATCCAAAACCAATCTATACATCCCGTCGATACAAAGTACCAATTCATGTTTTAAGTAAGAAAATTATTGAGATGGGGTGGGGGGGGGGGGGGGGGGGGGGGAATACAGATATGCTTTGCACAGCTTTCTCTCGCATGCAGGAAATGTCAAAAACTTTTTTAAAAGGTGGAAGAATACTGAACGGTAAAGGGAAATTTCTTCCTCAAATTCACAAGTCTATTCTCTCAGAAGCAAGTTTTTCCGGGGGGAATTTCAGTTCTTCAATGCCGCTATGACGGCATCAACGACTTCTTGGGTGGTACTAGTGCCTCCCAAATCCTTGGTCCTGGTCTTGCCCTCTGAAATCACTCCCACCACAGCAGTCTCCAATCGATCGGCGAACGATGGGAACTGAAGATGCCTTAGCATCATGGCTGATGATAGCAGCAGAGCTACTGGGTTCGCCTTCTTCTGCTCCGTTAGTTTGTCATTCCCCACATTTCCTGCCGAAGCACCTTGCTCGAACACTGCATGGTCAGCTCCAACATTACCTGTAGAACCAATCAACAGGGGTGTAGCCTTTAAACAACAAGGTAAGAAAAAACGGAATCTCCTTTCAATTAGATCGAATTGAACAAAACGGGAAGATGTTTGACAAAAGGACAAGAGTTCAGTGATGTCAGTCTAAGGATGAGCACTCGCTGCTTACTGAGATTTGCATTATACACTGACGCCCTGTATTTCCCGTGCCTCCTCTTACAATGACAAAGAAGAAATTGATACACGATGCACATCCATGCACAAGACTGTTTAGGTTTATAATAACCTCAGAATGAGATTATTAAGGTATATAATAACACCATATGCTCAAGTTTGATGATTCCGATTAGGCTACTTTCACAACCTAGTCTAATCATCCTACTAAGCGAATATCATCAGAAAAGTCAGCTCATTATTTGCTGCAAGGAATTTACAAAATAAGATCGGTACACAGTACACCTAAACAGTAAATCACCATTTCTGCGCTAAACTAACCGAAAAAAAGAGGAACAGAAACTCGCAATATATTACCTCCAGGCATGACTCCGGTGCCACCAGCAATACCTGCTGCTGTGTTTGCAACTAGATTTCCATAGAGATTAGGTGTGACCTACAAAAGAAAAGAGCAATCTCAATGAGCATCAGAGTATGATTAGAAGCCTTAAAAATTGAAATTCTAAGGTAAGAGAAGTAGATAACAAGGCAATGATAAATTCATCACAAAACAGTTGTTAACTCAGTGCTTCGCAAAGATATTGGTAATCACACGTCAGTAGTTACTCTGTCATCTCAATTCACATGCCAACATATGGTCGTCTAGATGCATTACATAAAAGTTCCTACTTTTCGAAAAGATATTTTGCAGTTAATATTGCAACTACAGAAACAGAATATATAGTTCATCAGCACTAAGGTAATCAGGCCAGGAATCAACAGGAATAAGTTGTTTGACATCTAAAAGTATAGACATGTTACTTCACAGGATATAGCTCAATACAACATCGATCATCAAGCTCAGACCAGCTACAGATAAGTGGGACGCACACAAATAAGTTATTTCACTGGTTGCGTCCAAATTCCAAAGTCTGGAATTGAATGTTACTTCACAACCTTTCAGCATTAAGAAATGTAAGTTACTTCACAGCAAGTAGCTTGTATAACATGTTCCAACGCTAATGGGTGGCTACGGTAAAGAATTTCCTGAATATAAGGACAGAAACTGTGATGCCTTACCATGACGTCGAACTGCTCAGGCTTGGAAACAAGTTGCATACAGCAATTATCCACGATGATTTCGTTGTATTTGATACCAGGATATTTGGTAGCAACCTCTCGGCAAGACTCCAAGAACAAGCCATCAGCAAGCTTCATGATGTTTGCCTTGTGGACAGCAGTCACTTTCTTCCTGTTGTTCAGGTAAGCATACTCGAAAGCGTACTTGGCAATCCTCTCTGAGCAGAACTTCGTAATCACCTAACAAACACATAGTATGAAAATTCTCCTAACCTTGGAATTGAGGATTCAAAACCTTCCTAATCAAACAAACAAGCAGATCAAAAGAATCGAAAGTGATAAAAATGAGCAATACCTTGAGGCTCTCGACCACACCGGGGACGACCTCGTGCTCCAGGCCGGCGTACTCACCCTCGGTATTCTCTCTAATCACGACGATGTCAACATTCTCGTGGCGAGTAGGCAATCCAGGAAGATTGAAGCAATTCACCAGTGAAGCGTACAAATCAAGCTCCTTCCTCAGCTGAACGTTCAAAGAACTAACACCTCCTCCCATGGGAGTGGCAAGTCCTCCTTTTAAGCAGACCTTGTTCTTCTTAATCGAATCGAGGACCTCTTGCGGCACCTTTTTCATGTCCCCGTGGACTTCGTAGCGCTCGAAGTAGACAGGAGCGTGCATCGCCTCCATGACTTGCTCGACGGCGCCTGTGACGAGAGGTCCGATTCCATCACCGGGAATCAAAGTGACGGCGCGTGGAGTACCGTCGCCGGGACGGGGCATGTAGGTGACGGATCGTTGAGTGGTGAGGCGAGACGAGCATGAGTCGCGGAGAGAGGAGGTGGAGGAGGAGAGGAGTTGCTTAAGGAGAGGAACCGATCTCTTAGCCATCTGCTCCAAGATTCTAGCGGCCGGATTTGGAGAGGAGGAAATTATTACAGAAGACTGCTTAGTCGTTCACTCGTTCAAGACTCGGAAGAGATCTGAACTTTCTCCGGAAGTAAGGCGCGTGATAAGAAAGACCAGAAGAAAGCGGAAACGAAAATGGAAAAGTCCAATTTGTGGAATCATATTATTCTGATTTATCATTCTTTTTTTCTGTGTAATAGTTGGACGAATACTTTACTTTTATTAATTTGTTTTATTATTTATCATTCTCGTCCAAATACTCGTCTACTCCCACTCAAGGTTGTGAAAGGCGTAACGCGGTAGTAAGACGGTGAGATCCTGCTCCATGCCTTGGCTGATTAGGCGTTGTCTAATGGTGATTAGACGTTTTTGAAAAAATGTAATAGATTTAAGTAAAATAGACAAGTTCAAACATAACACTGCAAAGTTCACCGGGTTATAATTTTGTAATTGACAAAGTTCAAGATAACTAATATTTAAGTTCTTACATAAATGAATACACACATAAGATGAACCATAAAGACATAAGATAAGCCATAAAGGCAATATCAATCTCATAGCTTGATAGAAATCGTCAATACTCGTCATCATCCTCAAAAGCGATCAACTCTTTTTCCTCGTTATTTTCTTCTTCTTCGGAATCAAACTCTTCATCATGAAGCTCTCTCGCTAATCTTGCACTCCTATACTGTTCACGACTCTCGCTAGCTCCAATGTATCATCAATAACACTCCATGGGATGCCGTCGTGTCCTTTATCGTCTTCATCCCTAAACACGTGCAATGTGTGCATGTTTCTTCCCTCATATATGAATCTTTGAGGTTCAACTGAATCAGAGTTAATGAGAACATCAACATTCTTCTTCTTCTTCTTTATCTTCCTCTGCTTGGACATCAATCTGGAGTTGAACTGAATGTACACTAGTTGTTTGAGGCGATTTGTTGTTAGCCTATTCTTTCTCTTAGTATGAATCGACAAGAACAATTGACTATATGAGCTTGCATCTAATATTAACTTCTACCATATTAGCTTATTAGAGAGAATTGAAGACTAATCGACTCAAAAGTGCTCCAATTTTTCTCATAAGCTGAAGAATTGAGGTTAATAACATTATCTTTATAGCCATCTTTTATAAATGTGGTGTCTCATCTTCATACATTCTCCATCAAGCCACTAAGAAGCAAATTAAATCTATATTAGCTCATGAAACTAAACGCCTCTAATAATAAGAAAATAAGAGAAGAATTACTAACCAAGAAAATATATTGTTGGACTTGAAGAGTCTTCTCATTTCAAAGTCTTGGTGTATCTTCTGTTTATGAAGTGCTGCTGGAGAGGTCATGCTAGGATCAATAAAAAGTTTGTTTAGAAGACCTAACTTATGAGCCCCGAACTACCAACATAAGTCACACCTTCTTCACGAGGCTTTGAGCTGCCAACATAAACATCCTCTCTTAGAACTTATTCACGCTTAACCTTCTCCTTCTTCTTTCTTTGAAAAGTTTCGAGAGATTCTAAGCATGCTATTCGAGAGCTTGTTTAGGCAAGTTTTGTATTTAGCCACTTGAGTTCCTATATCAGCTATGTGTTGCTTTAAACGGTTTACTCCATTGCTCACTAGAGAACAAAAATTGCACTTCACTTTGTCCCTATTATTAGGATCGACAATTGTTCCGTACATCAATCCTATATCACCCGACCTTCTTTTAAGGATAATGCCACCAGTATCATTATCCGTCGCAGAAACAATAGTAGGATAAACTTCATCCATGGTAATCGACTAATTCTAATCCTACAATCGATTAATCAAAGAGTTACGAAGCAGCCACTGCCCACTATCATAAACAAATCAACTATCAACTATCATAAACAAATCCACTTCACTGCCCTCTGCATCCAATGTCCACGTTACATGCCTGTTGTTCACCACTGCTCTCCAAATCTTGGTTGTGGTGTGGTCATAGCACTAGGCTTCAAACTCACTCACTGTTGCTCCATCCAATCCCAAATCTCTCTTATTTGATACAGCTCATTACACTCATTAATTTAATGTCACGGTACATTAATGCCGATTAGAGCATCAACAGAGCCCCAATAGCAGACGTGGAAGGACCGCCACCGATTGATATAAATATGAGATATGAAAATGTAGTAAGAATAGGCAATCCATAGAATGTACAATACCAATGATCCCAAAAGTTCCATTGAATAGTCAAATTAGCGATAGCTGTTTGTTTCTCCTAATTAATTAGTAATTGCATCATTACTTGAGGTTTCAACTCGTAATAGGTATCATCATTCATCACATTGAAAACTGTAAATAAGTAAGCAAAGCTTGAAACACTCATCCTCTACTCAAAACTCAAAGCCCTCCATTGTATAATTAACGAGGGACTCGGGACATGGCCGGTAATTAAAAATGGAAAAAAACACATGGGGTGTAGTCGTCGTATGAGCATGTTATGCCGTTAATATGACCATTTTATAGGCTTGTTATGTTTTTGTTACGTCTACTTTACGAGTAGTTGAATTCATCATCATTATGTCCAGTTTACAACTCTTTTTTGTCGGTGATGAATACACTTTACGAGTCTATTATGCATCTTTTATTATATCTTTTTAATAGGCTCATTGTCGACTTCATACGTAAATTGTTATATTTTCGTTCCATCATTGTTATGTTATTATATTATATCAAATTTAGGTGAGAAGGGTAGAAAGAGGAGAGAAAAAGAAAAGTTGAAAGAAAGAGAATATTTTTAATTTTATTTTTATCCCTGATAAAATTTTAACCGTTAGATTAAAAATAACAAAATTATTTGTGCCGTTGAATCGGCTGTTGGATGGACATAGGATTATATTGTGCATCTGTTGCCTTATAGATCTGGGTTTCTTACAATAATAATAAATTACAGTGTGGTATGTCTGCCATATGTGAACAATTTGTTCGTTTATAGCGAGCAACTAGTTGTGAAATGGCGTACACAAAGCCAAAATATATGTGTTTATATTTTTCACTGTGGACAGTTTATACTTTAATAGGCACATAACGTTCTCCGCTGTACAAAGTCGCAATTGAAATCGAGATCCATTTTCGTCAGAAATTAATAATAATAATAATAATAATAAATAACCATATAACCATACTTGGAAGTTGGAAGCATGATTTGAGATTTGCGATTCCTGATTTATTTACAGATTCGGAGGGCAAATCCGTCAAGTTCCCTCCACCTCTTTACTTTTTTTCTCATAAAAAACACGAAATAAATTCGACTCCTCTCTATAAAATCAAAATCCCTCCAATACCGCAAAACCGCGTCTTCTTCCATTTCCTCACTCCGTCAACTGAACCTCTCTCAATTTCCCTCCCCCCATACCATGGCTGCTACCGACAATGACAATTCCAGATCCGGATCCGCCAACGGACGCGCACCTTCGCCGGCAATCAAGATCGCTCTGATCACCGGAATCACCGGCCAGGACGGCTCCTACCTCACCGAGTTCCTCCTCGCAAAGGGCTACGAGGTCCACGGCCTCATCCGGAGGTCCTCAAACTTCAACACCCAGCGACTCAACCACATCTACATCGATCCTCACAACACCAACAAGGCACGTATGAAGCTCCATTACGCCGATCTCAGCGACGCTTCCTCCCTCCGCCGCTGGCTCGACACCATCCGCCCAGACGAGGTCTACAACCTCGCCGCCCAGTCACACGTGGCCGTCTCCTTCGAGATCCCTGACTACACCGCCGACGTTGTGGCCACGGGAGCCCTCCGCCTCCTCGAGGCGGTCAGATCTCACATCCAGGACACCGGCCGCGCTCACATCCGGTATTACCAGGCTGGATCGTCCGAGATGTTCGGATCCACTCCGCCTCCTCAATCGGAGACCACTCCCTTCCACCCTAGATCCCCTTACGCTGCATCCAAATGCGCTGCGCATTGGTACACTGTCAATTACAGGGAAGCGTACGGTCTGTACGCCTGCAACGGGATCTTGTTCAATCACGAATCGCCGAGGAGAGGGGAGAATTTCGTGACGAGGAAGATCACGAGAGCCGTCGGGAGGATCAAGGTCGGACTGCAGACGAAAGTGTACTTGGGGAATCTGCAGGCGTCGAGGGATTGGGGTTTCGCTGGAGACTATGTTGAGGCGATGTGGTTGATGTTGCAGCAGGAAAAGCCTGACGACTACGTGGTGGCTACTGAGGAATCGCACAGCGTTCAGGAGTTTCTGGAGTTGGCGTTTGGATCAGTGGGGCTGAACTGGAAGGATCACGTTGAGATCGACAAGAAGTATTTCAGGCCGGCGGAAGTTGATAACCTGAAGGGCGACGCTAGCAAAGCCAAGACGGTGTTGGGATGGAAGCCCAAGGTTGGATTCGAGAAGCTGGTGAAGATGATGGTGGATGAAGACATTGAGTTGGCCAAAAGGGAGAAAGTGCTGGTTGATGCTGGTTACATGGATGCCCAGCAGCAGCCTTGATGTCTTAAAGAAGTTGTTCATGGATTCAGAGGCAGAGAGTGTACCTTATTTGGGGTTTGTTATTGGGTTTTCAGGGTTGATTTTACAGCTTTATTTCCAGAATATCAGAAGTCAAAAATTTGTTTCCAGTCTTCAGAAGTTTCCTATTCTAGTTCTACTTTGTTCTTGCCGTATTGGTTCCTTTTTAGAAACACTTTTCCGTTGCAGATTGGGTGTTACTGAATCTGATAAATGGAACCAGTAGAGATAAAGAAATATGATGTGATGTGAGACAGTGCATGTACAAATCTCACATTCCATGAAAAGCTCAGAATTTTTTTTCAGAATTCGTACAGTTACAAACTTGACAATAAATAGAGAAGACGAAAGGACCTTAGCATGTGCTGTTAAGTATGACTGTTTTCAACTATTTTCTCCACCTTTATCGACAGAATTTGCAACCAGTTGATACCCTATGAACTGCGCTTATCGACTATAAACGAATAGCACAGCCCTTGTAGTAACCTTGCTCAAGCTGCCCTTGTTGTTTTATGTCGGTACAGCTGTGTGGTCGAAAAGGATCAGATATCGATGGAAAATTAGTGCCTAACTTTGGCTGGAAGGCTGGCTTCCATGTATAACATTACCAATGTTTGATTCAGGAAAAGTGGGAACGACGAATGGCTTAACGGATGAACGAAGAGCTTCTGGCCCTTCCTTCTCTATTCTCTTGCACAGGGCGTCGCAATTGTTAATCACCTCTGTTATCCTCCCTTTCAACTCGCCGATCTCCACCTGCAGGGGATGAACTGCATGTGTTGCGAAGAGAAGGTTTAATTAGAACCAAATGGCAAAGTGTGATGGAGATTGTAAAGGGGGAGATCATATTCGGGTTTAATGAGTGCAAAGGGGCAAAGACTGAAGGGAAGGTTTAGTTTGCATGCATTATTTTACCTCCTGACAGATGTTGAGAAGTAGTTCTCATTGTCGAAACTGAGTGATTGAACCGCTGAAGTAGTTTGAGCGCCAAAGCATCTACTACTTCTATTTTGTTTTCGATCTCATCCTGCAACGGTTATCTCTCAACAACTTGTTTAGCTTCAATAAATATCTAATACTAAAAGATGATTACAGGAACGGTATGTACTTCTCAAATCACCAGAGTGATTAACCAACGCAAAAATCAGATCATATCAGTTACAACTCATACCCTTGAGAGGATATCCAAACACATTATAGGAAAATGAGTGGTCGCAAGGAACTCACAGCGCAATGGAACTGCTAAAACTGCAGCGAATTCACTACGTCTATGACTAACTAACTAATCCTTATGCAAAAAGCATACATCTATGGTAGGGGATCAAGTTCTTCACTCATTCCAAGATATCTCTCGCTGAACACAGCATGGTAAGGTTGAGTGATTAGCATAGGGTGAGTTCGAGGAACAGATAGGGGTTATTAACACTAGTCTCAACTCAATTCTCCTAGGAATCATCATTCCTATCGCCAACCCTAGCCTAAATAAAAATGCGATGCAACCATCTCCATACAGCAGAACAAAATGCGAATTTTGGGAGCAAGAAGGATGAAGTACCTGATTCTTGCTGATCTCCTGTGCCCTTCCCTCTTGCCAAACGCGATACATTGAGAAGAGGTCCAACAGCACTTTAGGATCCACTACACCTACATTCATCACCAACCAAACTCCGTTTCTGTTTCGAGAATTCAAGAAAAATAGAAACGTGAAACAAACCAAAACCTACCAAAAAGAAATGAAAACGTCTCTACACACCAGGAGTAGTAGAAGAAGAGGGCTTCCTCACAAGAATGTCAGTTAAGCTACCTTCTTTCGGGGAAGATGTTAGCAGCGGCTTCGACTGCAGTACATAATTCATAAGGAAATCAGTTACAATCCCATTGATAAACAAAATTCAATTTTCAACTCTATCCAGGGAAACCTAATTTTTGAATCGCAACACCCGAGACTTACAATTTTGAGCGACTTCAGCCTCTTGGAGAGAAGATCCACGCTCTCTGACCGCTCAGAAACTGTGGTAATTTCGTCGGCGTATTTCTTCACGTCAAGTTCGAATAGAAGTGTAAGTGATACGAATTCAAAACTTCAAAATTGCTGGAAATCTGCGAGAGAAACTTGACAAGAGGGGTTATCATTACCTCTGAAATTGAGAGTGTGGATTCAGAAGCGCCCATCTTATGGATCCTCCGTCGCGAAATTTCCCGTCCTACCGCCGATCTCCTGCTGGCGCCGCGTTCCGACGAGCTGGGGGAGCTGGTGATTGATGAAGGAGCTGTTCATCCAACTACTTTAACCGACATATTGGCAAGTGTGAATCAGCCGCCGTATTTGGCAGAGGGATCCTGGTAAATTCCCGTCGCTGAAATTTTCATGTCAGGCCAACTGAGCCCGTCTGATTGTTCGACTAAGCATACTAATGGCCCATTGTAGTCTAAGCCCAACAAATTCCTTCTTGACTGGATCTTAGAACTAACGGTGACAGGCATGTAACGGTGGGCTTTCTTTGGAGAAAATGGGACTTTAAAATATGGGCTGTATTTTGCCTAGTTGTTGCGCCCTGACCTTCCTTTTGTTAATTCTGGTAATTTGTAACGTGTCCCAATTTTGGTTCACCTTTTTTCAAAAGAACAAAATATTAAAATTAGTGCAGTTTTTCTTGGGTTAATCTTCCAGTTTGGGTAGTATCGTCAAAGAATTAAGTCGAGCCAAAATTTACTGTGTTAAACTGGGTTTGTTGCGTTTTAAGCATGAGTTCGTGCTAGAAAATTTTGCATCGCCCAACCTTTCTTCTTCACCAATTCTTGCATCGTCCTTCCATTCGAGCCCAAATCGAGCTCTAATCCGCGTCTTTAGTCTCGTAGCCAGACCACATGTCTCTAAAGTACTTGTGGATAATAAATACTATAAAGAAACACATCAGATAAACTGAATTGGTCCAAGGGAACGTGTCTAGGTATAAAATGCCAAGACGCGAAACCACTCAAAAAGCACGCAGATAAAGATAGATAATCACTACAAATCCTAACACTATCATCTCTCGTACATAAATTCATACTCAATATCATCAAGTTCATACTTGCCAAGTAGAGGTTGGCAGAGGACGAGTTCCACACAAGTACATGCATATTTAGTCCTTTCACCGGTGTCTGTAGTAATATCAACGTGGATTGGCTTTCCCGCATATCCAGTAATACGGGTAACTACCAAGTATCCTGGCAACTTAACCCAACTAAGCAATCGCTTAAGTGGCTGGTGGACGTTGAAGTCTGGCGTCCAGAGAGATACTGCTATGTAATAATCAAAAATCTTCCAAGGACCTCCATAAGCTGCTTTAAGATAGTCTGCTTTGGATTCAAAACGGACAGCAAAACAGTTATTTTCCATGGCTGAGACTAAAATTGCTCCTTGAATCGACCAAAGCGTTTCCAGTCTTTTCTGAATTGCAGGGGAAGAGAAGGTTTGTCCAAGCACACGAAAAACCAACGCTTTGGACCAGGGTCGAAAAAAAGCACACATCTCAGATTCTGAGAAGCCAACCTTAGGGCATCTAGGGTTTGGATTTTCAGTCACGGCAGCAGCAGCGGGGGGAGCGGGAGCTATGCAATATCCTCATTCCTTGCTGTAAACCAAGAAGGGAGATTATCCACCGCCGACATGTAGGTCTTCGGCTCTGGAGTCTCCGTCGATTCAGCAAGGATGAGCACACCGGACGCTCCAAATCATCGAAAGCGGTATCGATGAGCCGACCCCGCTTCCTAGCGACTTGGAGTTGACCATCCGGCGGCACGAGGCCAGGTTTCATTCTTTAACGAACTGGTTTTATACCGGTCCGTTGACGGGTTCAATTATTATATATAAGTTTGTATACACGTTGATATAACGTGATAGTTTTAATTATTAGATCAAATATATATTAACTATAATTATAATAGAGGGTTGTATATAAATGCTTGTTAATTATTAATGTATTTTAATGTTCATTTTTTTAACAATTAAAATAAAGATAACGTGCTTTTAGCTACATATACAAACAAAATAAAGGGAATGATAATGAAATAAAGTGGAGTTATGTATTAGGCAATAAACGATAAATAAAAAAAAGGTAATATAATGAATGATACAGGATAGGGGACAAGTGGGTTCAGCCAATTAGGGGTTGCCATGGGCGACATTCACTCTCTTTTAGGGGGGAAAAGGTTAAAAGTGCACTCATCTAGGCATGGCAATTAACCCTTTTCGTGGTCCCACCTCACACACTTCAAATTCGATTTAGAATTTTAAAAAACAAATACGGCTCATATTACCATGGATAACTTGGTCCAAAAAATATTTAAAATTTAAATGTACATTTTTTTACTGTAAAAAATTAAATTTGAACTTTGAACATCACTTGAATATTAACCTTGACATTAATTATTCAAACTGGCTCTCGAATAATATAAAGGTTTTGTTTTGTTGTTGCTGCGTAACACAAAGAGAGACAAATTAAAGCATGGCCAGGATGATAGATAGGCGCATGCTAGACAACTTCATTGGCCCACCATTCACTTAATTATAGAATAGAAAAGCCCACTCCTCCTTGGTCCTCTTATACCTACGCTCTTCCATTCAATACATTATTATTACCCACGTTCCATGTATTCAAGTTAGAGTTTGTGATGACGATTTTGAGTTTGAGCTTATGATTCTGTGTTTGAGGGTTAGAATTTAATTTTTAGGGTATTAATATCATTCTCTAACATTTACGATTTACTATAAGCGATTTTTTTAATTTTAAATCTTAAAAATATGAGATTTTTAATTCAGAGGGTATCAATACATGCAGAGTTCGGAAGCGCTGCATTTAATTTGGTACACCTCATGAATAATACAATAAAGATTATTAAATACAATATAAGAACAATATAAAAAATAAGATTTATGTATGATAATTCATATAGAGAGAGAATCTATCGGATCAGATTTCACTTAATTCCTCCACAAACATACATTTTATACAGAATTATTATATCAATTATACTTGTGAAAAAACCACCTTCAGAATGATAATAATAATAATGTACTAAAATAAGCCCTAATTAATTAGTAATTAAGTTACCTCTGATGATTCAAACCACCATTTTCTTGTCATTTATCAAATAAACATATCCCAATATCACAAGCAGAGTTGGAGCTGAAGAACCCACTCTCACTCTCCAACACCAATAACTCCGGCAATTCCAAACCACTACTACTCTCCCCGCCGCCGCCGCCATTATTATAGTATAACTCCACATCGTTCTGACTCAACTGGGAAGCCACGAACTTGTCAAGAGCCCGCCAATCCCTCACTTTCCCGCCAATCATCATCTTGCTGGTGTTAATCATGTCAGCCGAGGATGACGTGGACGCCGCCGTCATTGGCCGCTTCATCATCAACGGCAGAGAGTTAGGGCTCTCTAGTTGGGGAAGCTCGTTGAGGAAGCTGTCCGGCGAATCATCCAGAAACGCAGTACCAACAGTACTGGTATTAGTATCTGCAGGTCGAATAATGTTGTCGTTGAGGATGATCTCTTGCTTGCACAACAAGCTACTGCCCTGCTGTGCCATCAAGAAGTTGCTGCTCTGTTGATGACATGGCATGGATGGGTGACGTGGCGGAGGGGGTATGGTGTAGTAATTATGATCAATTATTGGGTCCTTCGATGATTCTTCGTACTGCTGGAGGTTGTAGCTGCTGCATCCTTGTATTCTCTTGTTGCTGCTCCTCTTTTTGAACGCCCGGCAAACTACCCATCCTTCTTCCTATACACACACACCAACCAGAATTTTCTAAGAAGAAACCAAAGCCCCGATCCCGAAAGGGATTCACAGTTCCAGTTGAGCACGGAGAAGAAACAACAAGCAACACAAAACCCAACGAAAAAACAAGGAGCAATGAAATCTCAAATCATAAAAACAAAACAACTAACAGCAGATCAGAGTTGGGGTTGCAAAAGAACTTTTCCAAGCCATCTGAGACTTTTCCAACCCATTAACATATTGCAAGTGCTACTGTTATACGGTTACGAAATGTTAGAATTAGTAATTCTGAACTTCTCTCAAAGATCGGTTATTCTTCCAAAAAAATGGTATATCTCGGTTCTTTACATATATACTTCCTCGAACATCCGACCGCAATAGTCTTTATCGAAGAAATGTACTTTAAAGGTCGTTTGGATGACTTATTTTTTATGTGTGGTACTTTGGAGTAAACTAATGTAGTATTTATGAGGTGCAAAGATTGTGGTGTGAAAATTATCAAATTCAATGTAATAGTTAATAAATACAAAAGACCGAATTAGTCAAAAATCAAATAACTCATCTTAATGAGTTATTTGAAATAATACCCCATTTGTTTTGAGATGTCAAACAAATTATTTTAACCTAAATAATTTCAAATAAGATATTTAGATCAAAATACCTCATGTTGGGTCGAAGTTGCAACTCTTGTGCAACGTGACCCTTTTCCCTTTTGAGACAAATAATTAGTATGGTTGTGGAAGGAATTGAAGTCGGAAAGTGAAAAGCACTTTTCTCTTTCTGTTTGGTAAAAGAGAAATGGTACTACTGGACCTCGTAGACCAGTAGTGGGAAAACAGTGAAATTCCAATACACCCAAAAGACTATCTAAAGAAGAAGGAGGGAATGGAATTTCCATTCTTCTTATTTTCTTTCTTCTGACAGAGCTAACGAGGAAACACGAAAAAAGCCTCCGACATGCGTATTTGCAGTCGTCACGATTCTTACAAACTCTTTTTTGACTTGGAAGGACGTTGGTGGTGGCCGGGTGGGGGCGCGCGACCATCATACGGGAGTCGAAGACGACAACATTCAGAAAGCATATATTGTCAGGTTGAGATGAGTGTGTGGCCATGCAGATTATGCAATCTCGCACTTTCCTTAATTATCTTTCCTCATGTTGGATAAATTAAGACCAAAATCTATGTACTAATCCAAATTTACTTTCCGACCTTAATGTGACACATCAAGAAGATTACAACGGGTTAGGGTACTAGTGTCATAGATAAGCATTAATTTAAGCTAATCCGTGTATGTTTTTATTAAATTAATGTGTCTGTGTGTATATATAAATCGTTAAAATAATACTAATAATTTTGAATAAAAATTATTTGTTAATATATCATTCCAAATATATTAGCATTGTGAAAGTAAAAAAATAAATATTTTCTTTATTTTCCCTTTTCATTAACTGATTAAACAAACAGAATGAATCTTCTGATCGTCAATTTGACTTTCATTTCAGTTCATTAGATTAGTTTGTTCTACATAATTCACCTCCATGCATGAGATATTTAAAGGTTTGATTAATTATTAGTGCGATTATTCCAAATCAACCAATTCCCCTTCGGATGAATTGAATTATTATTCATCGAGATAAAATAAGATCGATTGATCCAAACTAAAATTCATAAAAACAATCAATTAATTTTTAAAAAACCCAAATTTATACCTGGGGAGGAGCATCATGGTCGGATTCGAGACGATACTCGTGCATGATCCAATCAGTTTTGTGGCCATTGGGAGCTCGTCCTTGATAAAAGACCAAGGTCTTCCTCATGCCGATGAGCAGCTTGGTTTTGTCATCATAAACAGCTTTGTCCCTGCCGGTAGCTTTCCAGAAGCCAGCCATTGTAGCTCTGTTAGTCCTTGTCCCCGTCGGATACTTCTTGTCCTTGTGGCTGAAGAAGTACCACTCGTGCTGCTCCTCGTACCCAATCCTGCACCTCTCTGTAACATAATTAAACCCATTCACTCATCGATCGTACTAAAACCTCCGTAAAAAACTTTACAAAAAAGGCCGGGTACAGTTACCTTGGAGATCCCAGGGTTCAATACGGTAGAGATCGATGTCGCGAATGACGTCAAGATCTATCTTCTGGGAGCCGACTTTCTTCCTGAGGTAATAACCCACAAGCTCCTCGTCGGTCGGATGGAACCGGAACCCTGGCGGCACACAGGATGACGACTCCATTGTTTCCATCCTAGCAAGTATTAGAGAGGTAGACTGAGAGAGAGAGAGATGAGAAGACTATGTAAAAAATGATAAATAGTTAGTTGGCCCGCCGGTAATAATTTATTTATAAATATACATTTAATATAATATATGTAGGCGGTGAGTGGTGCAGGGTTAATTAGAAGGTAGATATAGAGACGAACGGGGAAGAAACACAAGTATGGAGGTCGACGTGGGTAAGCAATGATGTTGTCTTCTGTTGGCTGAATGAATGGTAGAAATGATGCATCAAGCTAGAACGGGGTTCCCATTTCCCCCCATTAATCAATTAATTAATTACTATATATAATAATAATACTATAGTAGTAATCATCCCAATCCCCACAAACCGCAAAACCCAACGAACTTTTCATAATTAAACACTGAATTATTTAATTAAATCAACTGTGCCCCCAACAAACCCAGAAACCTAGGGTTAAAAAACACACACACACTAAAGTAAATTAAAAAGCATAAGAAAACAAAAGCAACTTTTTTGGCAAGGGTAATTTAATTATAGTTAATTAACTAGAGGAACATGGGTCTGGTTGGTAGGGTCTTGGTTTCCCGAGAACGGGATATAATTTGTATGTTATCTTGCCTAATATTCAATTATTAATTAAAAGGAAGAATATAAATAAAAAAAAGGAGAAGAAGAAGGATGACGTCATCGTGGGGGTAAAAGTGAGAATCGGCACGCGCGTTTGTGAGAAGGGAAAGAAGAAAAGAAAGGAGCTTTAATTTAATCTGCTCCAGGAGGAACTGGATAAAAAAGATGAGAGAAAGCAAAGTAAAGGGGAGAGTGTTGGTGTTAGACATTAGGCGGACAGAGAGTGCTTGGTGCAGAGAGATGTCTTGTCCTTATTCTTCTATCTATGTCATGCTGATGATGATCACCGAGAGAAGAAGAAGAAGAAGAATGAAGAAGAAACAAAGCTGTGTAAATAACCCACTTTTCTTCTGACTGGCGTTTTGTTTGTCTGTTTGTCTAGAATATTGATGGCATATTGCACCAGACTACTCTGCTACTGCTCATCTTTCTTTCTCTTTTTTCCCGATCTTCGATGCTACTTAATACTGGACACCTTTTTCACTTAATTTGCACCCATGAATATATACGATCCCTAATTCTTTTGGCAGACAGCTGATGTGATGAGCTGAGTAACTGACTGACTGATGGTTTATAAGACGAGATCGAAGAAAGAAGAATGCATGTTTGGTCTGGTGGGGGATGCATGTCTAGCTAGCTGGCTAGCTACTTGTACGTAACAGAGAGAGCTCAGCTATATATGATTTTCACAGACTGCTGCCGACATTCATTCCAACCCCGGTCCCAACTGAAAACTAAGGTTTTTGCTTTTACGCAGACTTAGATGAGATGGGTTTGTCATGTACAGTGACTTGTCTTTGTAAATGAGACTGAAGGCTTACCTTTTATATATATAATTCTACAACTCAATGTAAATCCAGAAGAGACGGTTTTCAGCATCAGCATCAGCTAGCTTTTGGTCATGTTGGTGGTAAATCCATATAAAATATTTGCATCTCAAGTATATATGCAACAGGGATCTGCTACCTACCTTATAACATACTGATAAGTTAATTAACCACTGTAGTTACACGTAATGGTCAATTACTTCAAAAAATGCAGTTTTAATTTAGTGACTAGCAGGTCAATATTCTTTTTCTTATAAAAACGGTCACTGATAGTCCAAAACAGTCACTAGTGACTTTTAGTGACTACCAATTTAGTAACCGTTTGATGAAACCTTGGGTCACTAAAATTACATTTTATTGTAGTACTCAATTTAAGCCAAAGGAATAGCCCAACAGTTAAAAAGCGACACTCGAGAGCTAGTTAGCAGCAGTAGCTAGCAACCCTTCCTCATAAAAAATTAAAAAAGATTGAAATTAATCAGAAGCAAAAAAGCAATATTGATGAATTACCTGATCAAATTGAAGGAGAGTGAGGTGTAGGAGTAGGCGCAGGCGGGCGGCGCCTTCCACTTATGAACTAGGGTACTGCAATAACAGTCTGGGAAAATTCTAGGTAGGGTTCGTTGATGAAATTAAATGAGAAGAAGATGGAAGATGGCGAGCAGAGGAAAGGGAGAGGAGATTAGGAGATCATTAATGAAAGGTAAGGTTGAGTGAAACTAGAGAAGTGGTGAAGGTATGAGAGACGGATATAAAAGAAGATTGGAGATAGAGATAGAGGGAGAGAGGGAGAGAGAGAGAGTACTGCTGTGTGTGTGTGTGTGTGAAGGAGGAGAAAGAGAGGAAGAAAGGAGGAGGACCGTTTAATTGCGCATGGCTTTGATGCTTGTCCCCAGTCACCCCCGCCCCGCCCCTCGTCTACACGCGGGACCCACATCACTCTCCCCTCCGTGTCATTCCTTTTTCCGTTTTAAAAATTGTGTTTTTTATTCCGACATTCTCTTCCAATTAGGCGACGCAATTACACCATTTATTCCGTTACTATTTCCCACACTTTCTTCTGGGCTCTATTTAATTTACTCTTTCCCGGCTCCTTGATTTCATGCCTGCCCGTGAGGACTAACGAATCAAACCGTTTACGAGTAGTTTGGTGTTTATTTTAAAAAAAAATCGATAAAAACTTGGCTTCATAATAAACGTGTCGAGTTCAAGCAAACTTTTCACTCGGCCTCGATCTCGATTATTAGCTCGACTAAAACTCGTTTGTTGGCTCGATTAGTATGGCTCACAAATTTGTTTTAGAGATTTTAATGGTTCGATTAATGTTCCTACTTTACAAAATAAAAAATTATAGTGATGAGTAATATTGTCTTAATCAAAATAAATCTGTCAAATAAGTTGTAGTGGAGTGGTTGTAGCACATGACTTTGTTCGAAATGTGCAATCATTTTAATGCCACAGCCCCGTGACAACATCACCGGTCTCAAAATGGCGGCATCATTCAATAATGCCCGTCAAACGGATTCTTCGAAAACAAATTAAGCTGGAACGAACGATTTGTGATCGTGGTATAAAGCAATATGATTCTTTGTAGAGAGAGTATTCCGGGCAAGGCATTACATATGTGTTGGAAATAGCGTTGCCGGAGAGGGCAAAGAAAACGTACGGAGTATAGGTCAAGTAGTAAAAGAGAGTAGGTGTCAGGGAGTGGTTGGTGAAATACATGGTATAATTGGTCTTTACGTAGAGGCTAAACAAAGCAAAAGACAAACGTATATGCTCACTCTCTCATTACCAGACCCCCACCACCACACACTCCCACTTCTACTAGGCTTTTCTCTTCTTCTTTTTTGCATCTGGTTGAAGAAGATACACGGATTGAAATGAATGAAGGATGCAAGAGGGAAGGGTGAAATTCAGATTTGCTAGTGTTTTTGGAATCCGACAGCGGGTTGTTTTGATTTTGATTCAACCAAAAACATCGGCTAAATCGGGTCGGTTTTTCAATTCAAATCAAATAAAAGGATGTGTCTTTTTGGATCTTGCTGCCAATCCTAACCACCATACCGAAGAGATGTAACTATTCGATTCTAACGTATTCTGCTTTCCTTTCATTGTTCTCACATAATTTTACACAAAAAATTACGCCAATTTTTTTGAGTTTCTCATTTATTTCAAAGTGAAAAAAAAATCATGGAATCGTATGATCTACGTCACATTGTAACGTTCTTTTATTACCGGTGTTTGAATTACTGATACAACATTACAGATAAATCAGTATTATAATTTCTATAACCTTGATCACGGAAAGAGGTATACAACTTCTCAAAGAAAAAACAATAATGAATTTTGTCGACTCGAATATTATTTCTCGTATATACATAATACATTTGAGTTCACTATATGTTTTTATGCATATGTTCCGACTATCCATCCCAAAGATAAGGTATACGTTTCTAGTGTCACGAGATCGCGTGTGGTGCTGAAAATAGACTTCAGCATCATGCTGAATTATTTTCAGCCATCAGATTGTCTTTTTCAGCTCTTTTAATCTACAGGTCTAGATTAATGTGGGCAGTCTTGGTATTTAGAAAGTATTTTTTGTAATTTTTTAAAACTAACATAAGTCATTTAATTTAAGTCCAAGTTTTATGATCTTTATATAGAAATACTCGTCTTGTAAAGACCAATCTAAGAGACCAATATTGATTTTATTTCGAGAATTTTCTATCGACCATACATACATCTAAACTGTTAATACCTACATCAAAGTTGTAATGCCTAGATTTAAGTTGCTAATAATTATGTTTTCTCTCTTATATTTACATTACGTTTAAGTTGCTAATAACAACGTCTAATTAGATAATAATCACATTTAAGTTGATAATAATTAGGTATACCTAAAAGGTGCTAAAACCTACCTTTGAAATCAACAAACAATATGATTAATGGCAGAACATGGCCGATTAAGAAGTAAGTTTTGAGAGCATTGTTCGTGGAACAATTGAACCACTTGAAGAACAAATCTAATAGTTTCAAATATCACAAATATTATACGATAGTCATATGAATTATGCCAGTAATAGGGATACTCACTTACTCTAGACATATAACAATATATATATGCCGAAAAGAGCACAATTAAAAGGTTGAGTAGCTAAATTTACCTGATATGCTTCTGCATAATGAGAACTCTGGCATGATGGGTAGACTTGAACACAAGAGTCTGAAGACAACGCTCAAGGAAGTTCTTCATAGTCAAGGCCAAGACGTAATTGTCAAAGTTTGTCAAAACAGATTTGTAACCGAACTGAAATCAACCTCAGTTCGTAGAATCCATTACTATACATCACTAAATGTACCAAGTCCGAAATTAGGCACAACATGCACAAATTAATTATGAAAAAGGATCAATCTGCACCGAAACCCAAATAATAGGCTCGTAATGTACCAAAATCGGCTGCCTTCATTCAAGAAGAGAGGTATAGTGTCAGCTTCAAAGCTCTGATTCCTATCAACTCCGATTGGTTTGCAGAATTCCAAACGAAGAGGGAAGTTTTTTTTTAGTTTTTGGTAGAGAAAATATTGATAGATGATTATATGGGGAATAACCGCATTTAATTCCAGTGATTTGATTTCAATTATTTTGAAATTTTCATTTAATTTGATTAGTTGTAATTTAGGTCTACTATTATTTTTAAATTAAAACCATTGAATCATGCATTTTAAATTTAATGATTATTAATAATGCTCGAATTGTTAAGAAATTTAAAAAGTATCCTAATAATATTAAATCTCATACCGTTGAAGCCTGACATGAATTATAATTAACCTGCACATTAGGCACATGCGAACATTACAAAGGATAAATTAATAAACTTATAACAAATTATATAATTATATTCTTCAATCTGAGGTGTCTTGCATTAAGGCAGTATGCTATATTTAATTATCTGATGATCACTGTAATTAAGAAGATGGGTTATATATATAGCTTCTCGGGGGGTTATCTAGGAGTGGAGAGTGGGGAATCTACCGACCTTGATGTGAAACCTTGCTATTATAATTATGATTGCATATGCAGTGGTATATGTAGTGTGGTCGGCTTTGGATTGCTTAATTAACATCTACATGTTGGTTATTCTTCAACTGCGTGGGTCTTGTTGGGAATCCACTTTGATAGTTATTTTCTTGGCATTACATAAACCTAGTTGGCATACTACTTGGGTTTTTTAAGTACGACACCGAAGCGCGTTTAGATATTATTTTAAAACCTGCATTTGACGAGGAAGCGAGACACCAACAATCTAGCTTCTTTAATTGGTCGGTAAATGTAATTTTAAAAATTATAATTATGGGATCATCTTATTAAAATGATCCATAATCAATTAGTTCTTAATTAAAGACCGGAGACCGCTTTAGCTTATTAGTGTGTGTAAGGGTTTTGAGACCTTTTTGTACGGTCCTTACAACTACATTTCCTTATACTTAGAGACTTCATTGAATGGTTGGGCGCCCGGGCTCGGCATCTGCCAAACAAGGAATTTAGATTATTTTATGGATGGATTAGGGTTACGAGATATGTTTCGCCTTAAAAATCGGGTAAAGCAATAACTTTAGTAAGAAGTTACGCTATGTTGGAACGGGTTATCTGCTCGGAACTAAGCCCGGATATAGAGACCGCGTGAATCGGGTTGTGCAAACCACGTAATAACAGGTAGACAAGAGGTAGTGAGTGTGATATCATAAACTATGCACGGGAAAACTAGGGAAATATGGGAGAATTTAAATATTCGTTAGAGCGAATTAATTTTCAATTTTAACAGATTTAAGCGAACATTTGACCTCACATCTAAAAAATTTGGTGAAGTTACTCCAAGCTTTACACATTGACGACCCTTTCTCTGTTCGTGTTGACTTGCCATCTGTTCGAGTAATAATAATGTAATGGAGAAGAAGATATGATCGTTCGAATGTATAGTATACAATATGAAAAAAAAGTGAAAATTTTAACTTAATAAAGAGCTAGATTTCAGTTGAAGATAGAAGTCCACATATAGCTAGGGTGGTGGTGGTGGTGGTGGTCGGCCGTGGCTACCATTCATGGCGGCGGACCGCATCATTAAACTTCTCGCTCTCCCACCGATCGTGGACCCTTCAGCCACCGCTTACAAAAACTTCACCCGGTTAACAAAATTAACATATAATTACATATTATTAACAAAAGAAAAGAGGGAAATTAATGCAGGTCGAATGGAAATTGGAGTTAGCGTAAGCGGAGAAAAGGAATCGGAATGGGGAACAATTAGGATCTCAACCCTTGGCCCTTTTCAATTAATTATAATTGATTAACTTACTAATTTCTCTTTCCACATTCTTGGCCGTTAGAGTTTGAATTTTCGAGTCGAGTTAAATATATTGGATGATATTATTGAATTTTAGTTTATAGTCACATTAATCGAATTAAATTATATATTTATGTTAAAAAATTATGATCACCAAACACCATTAAAAGTAAAGTTTCAATTTTTTAGTTAGCATTCCATTATCTTTTTTGGACAAAAGGCTGACGTGGCCTAACACAATCATCATTTAGAGATGATCTAACTGCCAACTCATTATTTTAAAATTTCAATTTGACAAATTGCTTTGATTCTTTTGGTATCACTATACTTGAACCGTCATTATTGGTAATTATTTATTGAATATATTTTGATAGCCTTCAAAGTAGAAAAATATAAATATATAAACGGTAAATTTTGATAAAATGATGAATCAATAGCTGAATCATCCCCTAAATGTAATCGTGTTGGCCATGCCAACATTTCATCAACAAAAAAGAAAAGAAAATGGTAGCTAAGAAAATTAAATTATAATTTGGTGGTATTTGGTGAACATAACCTAATTTGGTGGAAAGTGTGTGACGGGAGATTATGTATTGAACTCTAATTGACATCAAAATAATATTTACAACAACACCCAAACAGCATAAATCATAAATTATTGTATCTCAATAACCCGTTTTATGAAATAACATAGTATTATTGTTATTCACTATGACAAATTTGTAGAGGCAATTATCTACTATATATAAACAATGTTCATGTAAACCTTAATTAGTTTGAATAAAGGGGTTGTGAAAACATTCAAGCAAACCCTCCCACCTCGTTTCAACATCAAAGGACTAAAAACTAATAATGGTTTAAGGTCACCATGGCTACATGTGGACAAATATATACAAAAAGCTTTTGGGGAAACAATGAATAGCAATCCAAAAACAAAACTCTTCAACTTCACTCTTGTCTTTATGTCTCACTCCCTCCACTTATATCTCTTTCCACCACCACTACTACTACTACAGTTGATATGGGTATCACCCCCCTTTACCAAACTACTACTTGTGAAACACAAGCTTCCTTTCAATGACCTTGAGTTGGAGTTATTAGTTTCAATATCAACACATTCTAGAACCACACATGAAAAGGAAAAGCCAAAGAGGAGAAACCCAACTTTTCAATTTGGATGACCATGATTGAAAAAACCCAACATTTCATTACTTTCTTTATTTTTATTATTATATGTTTTGAGTTGTAAATTTTGGCCTGTTTCGATTGGATTTAGATTAAAACTGACACAATAATTAAATTCAGTAGCTAATAGCTAGTAAGGTGTCATTTTCCATTAGATCATAATGAATGATCATCATGTTAAGTTAAATCACACATCTCATTCTCCTAGCTAGCTGCAGGCCCTGCCTCACACTCTCTTGCTATATGTATATAATCATCAATTCAAATAGTAAGTGCTCTCTGCAAAATAGTCATGAACTTCCAGAGCTTCAATTACCTTTTTATGAAACTTCTCCAGCAATGAAGGTTACTGGGGTCTTTCTTTGGCAACATTATATTTTTAGTGAATTGGGATTTTAGTGGTCTTTCTTTTCTTCGTTTCAGGTTGGGAGTCTAGTGTTTAGTTTGGTAGGGTTTTTGTAGTTTTGTTGAGTTAGAGTCGAGTCTAGTTTTATGACGAGATTAATGGTTTTTGGCGGTCGACTTGATTGGGTGGAGTGTAAGGACGCGATGTAGATTAACCGACCAGTGGTTAGGTGCATCTTCCGATGTAACTCTCTGAGTTACAACTCCCAAATAACCGATCATATTGTGTTGAGTTTATTGACGAATGATGAAATAAAAACACATATACAACTTTTTTTTTAAAAAAAACGATACTCCTATAAATATAAAGGAAATTACATATTATCTGGATCGTAGCCAAAAAAACGCTTATAAACCCGCCACTGCATACATAATATTATAAACCTAAGACCTTTCATTTTATAAATTTGTCAAGTAATATTCAGTGGATCCAAGTTTACAGTTGAAGCTCAAATTAACTAAGTTTCTCTACACCGAAAAATTGCAATGTGTGGAACGGTGGAGTAAACGAGGAAGACCAGTGAAAGTGAAAGGCATGTGACCATTGGCCTGCCGCCTCCGTGTGACACCAGAAAGAATATCCATGATTTTGATAGATATCAATGCAATTATATGATCTATGGTTGAGTAGAAGTTGAATGGGAAACTTTTTACTTTCTTTTCACAATAAAATCACTCTTTCTCATTACGTCAAAGGCGTGCTTATAATATACAAAGCAATTATATTTATATTTACTCCAATATATCAACTGTCATACATTCAACTTATTTATACAAAATCAAATTAGTCAAATACTTAATAGATCGTGGAGTTTTAGACCCAACTTATGTGTACGGTGTGAAAACATTTTACAAGTGTCACTGCCAAGTTAGGGGGGGGGGGGTTGTGAGGGGTCGGTTTCTACGTAAACAAATCACAATTGACAACATGGAAGTTGGTTGTTGGTTGGGGTGGCCTTCAAATGTGACATTTCATGGGAAGATGTCATTGTTATTGTATGTTATTGCTCCCTCTGTGCAAAATTAAAGTGCAAGGATAACTATTAATTACGTAGTTTATTTTTCTTTTTTCAACAATAACAATTATTACATATTTGGTATTGTGTATCATGTTTAGATTTGACTGGGTTATTGACTAATTACAATCATGAGATCCATTGATGAACATTTGGTGAACTCTATGATGATTCTTTCCCTCCTTTGTAAGATGATGTGTCATCTCAATTTTTTTGTTGAACAACAACCGTTGATACGTGGATCAGAAATATCGTTAGATTCAGAGATTAATCGGGTAATTATTGAGTTGATTTCCAAAGAAAAAAGGTCAGTGAACCACCAACTTACCTCTCCGGACGAATTGGGCCATGGTGACCAATTGATCTGGGCCGGATTATTTCTGCCGAAAGCCTTACAAAAACATACGTCGGCCCAGCTCATGGAATGGCCACGTCTGCGCTACGTGCCGCCTTCTGCCTTTGAGAAAAGCGGTTCGAAATTCGAGCTAGCGGTTAAATCCAAAACTTCCTGTCCCAGTTGTTTCGGCCATTTCAAATTTCTGTCAATTTCATCGAAAACCTGAACGTTGGATTCGAAAGTCAGTATATTCGCCGGCGAAAGATGGCGATACGGCTCGATCGTCTGCTCGGAGCTGCGTGGTTCGCTGGCACCTTGCCAATACTGGTCGCTTCACTGCCCATCTCTAAACTGAACGCTCTCCACCAACTCTTACTAGGTTTCGCTAAAAGAGGCAAAATCATGAAATCGTCTTCCAATGTAAGGAGACGACTCCAAATAATTAAAATGCATCATCGCTAGCTTCAGTGATTTCTTATTATTCCAGTTTTGTCCTAATTTGGTGTGTGCTCTTTCCGTTAGCTTAGAAGTTCACAGTCCCACAGAGGGGTTTCCTGCATTTCTACGTATTAGGCTTGGTTTGGACTACTTTCTTGCTGGTGATTACTTGGAACTACGCCTCCCAAACAGCGCCGCTGGTCCCTGACCCGCTGGACTTCTCGACGGCGGCGTCCCACTTGATCGGCGGCGGTGGAGGCGGCTCCCGGTTGTTATCTTTGCACAAGACGCATTCCCGGACGGCGAAGCACAGGTATAAGGTATGGGTGTCGGTGTTTTTGCTACTGTTGATGGAATCTCACGTCTTGAGGCGGCTTTTGGAGACCATTTATGTGTTCAAGTACAGCCCCTCGGCTCGTATGCACGTTCTTGGCTATCTAACTGGACTTTTGTGAGTTCCCTCTTTTCCTTTCAAAATTAGACAAAATTGGCGTGGCTTGTTGCATATATGCTGAAGCGTTGTTTTTGGTGGTGTGTGTCAGTTTCTACGCTGCTGCTCCACTGTCACTCTGCCACTTTTGTGCTTTGAAGGCTCTGAATTTTGCAGCTGATGAAGTTGTGGAGCTGAATGCTAAAAGCAAACAGGGTGATCCTTCGTTTGTATTCGGTGATGGGACTGATTGGAGGGCGTTTGTGAAGCCTATATTGAAGCTGGGATGGTGCCAGTGGGTTGGTGCTGCGGTTTTCTTTTGGGGATGGCTTCATCAGTTTCGATGTCATCAAATTCTGGTCAGTTCCCTCCTCTATATTTTATTTTGTTTTGGTTATGGCTTAACGTTTCATTTGCTTTTGAAACCGGCATTGAAATGGCCATTCACGTGTTTTCTTTGACTGAAGTATAAAGGAATAGACTTGCTTAATTGAATGAACTTTGTTACGGTGGATTCTCTAACAAGTAAGCTGACTCGCCTATATTACTACATTAGGGGTTGGCTCCAAGATTGCCGTGTACAAACTTTGGGCTCTGATTTCCATACACTCTCAATTTCTTATACGGATTGGATTTTTTCGTGGCAACTACCATCCGTTCATTAAATCATTCGAACTTTATAGCCAAGCTAGTACAACATTACCTCTATGATCAGGTAGAATTGGTTTGGAAATGAGCGATTATGGGCAATGCTGTTCATATTACTCTAGGATGAATGAACAGAGTTCGAGATTTAACATTGAGCGCTATTTGTTAGCACTTTACTGCAACTGGGATGATCTATAGATCAATTGCTTCATTACTCATTTTTCTGGTTTGCTCTTTTGAAGGGCTCATTGCGACGGCAGCGGAGAGAACAAACTGATGACTATGCAATTCCTCGTGGGGATTGGTTTGAATTGGTTTCGAGCCCACATTACCTAGCCGAGATGGTATGAAACTTCATTCGTTCATCCAAATACAAATGTGTCTTTTCATTTGTAACTGAATAATCAACTGGATACACTAATCACTCCTGAGTTGCAAAACAGATTATATATGCAGGGCTGTTGATTGCAAGCGGGGGCAACGACTTTGTCATGTGGTTGCTTCTTCTTTTTGTGGCAAGTTCTCTCTCTCTCCCTGTACAAACTCGGGTTTTTTTTTCTGCACCAGAAGTATGGTTGAATCTGTCTTAGCGAACAACGGTTTTGCAGGTCGCTAATCTTGCATTTGCAGCAGCAGAGACGCAGAGGTGGTACTTACACAAGTTCGAGGAGTATCCTCGCAATCGACGAGCATTACTTCCGTTTATTTACTGATAGAATGAATAGTGATTTTGCTGTCCTAGTGCTCTTCCAGGTTCTGTAAATTTGTTCATAGATGTGGAGAATGAATGCATTTGTCTAGTGGCCATGGTGTTTAATCACTGGTAGAATGTAAATGCTTGTATTCATTCTGAATACTCTCGATAATAGTTATAATACAAGGTGAATAAGGATTGTAGTTTTGGTTATCAGTTCAACTCGTAAAATACCATCTGATAACTGAAGTTCTAAGTTAACGATGTCATTTTTAGATGGAAAGATTGAACTTCGGACCTTAGTGTATAGGTCATGGTACGGTGACTACCCAGATTGTTCCCATAAAGACAACACGTCACGTACGTGTTATGATGGATCACTGTAACTGCATTGTGAGTTGTGACATGTAAAGAGACTTGATTGGTTCAGTAGCCAGAGAACTCCTCTGGGTGAAATAAGTGTTCATTCAGGTGAAGTAATTTTGGCCAACGGAAGTTAAGAGTAGCCAGAGAACTTCTCTAGAAACTTGCCGGTGGTTGCAAGGTTGTCATAGATAGGGTGATGACAAACTAAAATAATATATATTATTATTATACAAAATTAAATATATTATTATTGTACAAAATTAAATTTAATATTATTGTACAAAATTAAATTGACCATACGCAGTAGGGAGCAGTACTAACTACTAACTACCGCGATCGCCATTCACGGGTTAATTAAGACGGGCCCATGGGCTTCGCAGAAACCAAAATTGGGCTTGATAATATCACTCACACACAGCCCCCTCACCACAAAATTTCCTAAGGATCTCTCTCTGCAAATCTCTCTCGGCACCGTTTGTTCCTCTGTTCATCGTTCCAAGAAGGATTATCGCGTGATCTGAATATCCCAGTCGGAGAAGAAAGATGGCATCTACGTTCAGCGGCGATGAAACTGCACCCTTCTTCGGCTTCCTTGGAGCCGCAGCGGCCCTCGTCTTCTCATGTAAGTAGATCTCTTCAATCCTCTTTACGATTTCAGATCCGCGATCCTCTCTTCAATTTTGGTAATGATCTAGGTATGGGAGCTGCTTACGGGACGGCCAAGAGCGGTGTAGGAGTCGCTTCGATGGGGGTGATGAGGCCGGAGCTTGTTATGAAGTCGATCGTTCCAGTTGTTATGGCTGGAGTGCTCGGTATCTATGGTTTGATTATCGCTGTGATCATCAGCACTGGGATCAACCCTAAAGCCAAATCGTATTACCTTTTCGACGGCTACGCTCATCTCTCCTCCGGGTTGGCCTGTGGCCTTGCCGGACTTTCTGCTGGCATGGCCATCGGCATCGTGGGAGACGCCGGCGTCAGGTACTTGCTTCTGAATCTAGTTTCATTTCTATAAATTAGGTCCATATTTTCGTAGCTATACAGTCATTAACTACAAATTAGGTCCAGTTTTTCCATTATGAATAGGATAAGCTTACTAGATGAATTAATTGCTAGGTTCCTCATAGGATCCAACCATATCATTTGCGTGACTTGGCTCTGAATACTTGATTTATCTGATTTTGCAGAGCTAATGCTCAGCAGCCAAAGCTGTTCGTGGGAATGATTCTGATTCTCATCTTTGCTGAGGCGTTGGCATTGTATGGTCTCATTGTCGGCATCATCCTCTCTTCTCGAGCAGGTCAATCCAGGGCCGATTAAAAAATTAAGTCTTTCTTCGTGGTCACTTGATATTTATCAGGGTAGATGATGATTCTGCCTGAGAGGTGTAGGTCGTTGTGTAAAGTTACTTCTCTTTACACGTTCCAAAAAAAAGACATCAAAAGTCTATTGCATTACTGGTTTTGTGACCGGAGTTAGTTCTCATTTCGACTGCTGTGGTTTTCGTTTGATGTATTCTGCACGGTACGTTATTTGAAATAAATGTTGTTTGTTCTCCGTCCATCTTCCCGATACTCTTTGCATCTATCTGCTATCATCATAATATCAAGTGTATTTGACCTCCGCCTTTTTGGAAATACGCTTGGAAAGCATCACGTCTTTCAAGAATTCCAGTCTCTTTGGGGAGTTCAGTTTTCCTGCAGGTTGAATGAAGACCCTAACCAGCAGTGGAGCATTGGCTAGTACAAACCTCACCAGCTCCAGCTCCACTTTCGTTCCGCGGCTATCCTGAATGTTAAGCTCTTCGAGGCGCTCAAAATAGCAAACTCCGCAACTGTTCTCTGGTTCCAACAGCTCTTGTAGACTAGCGATCACCTAGTAGTCCTGATAATCTTCATGGTAATCATCAAGCTACGTAAACCAAAATAATCTGTTAGAGTTCACATGCATTTCTTCCTAGTTACGTACATATATTAGAGAAGATTTAAAATCTTCCATTTCCAACCCGAATGGCGAGTCGCCGCAAGTTAGGAGAACTCCTGATCAGACAAATAAGAAGTCGTGCTTGGGACAAGCTGTCCAAGAATAGCTGAGGTATGTTGATGACTTTCAAGTGGTGGAGGGTTGTAGGAAGCTGGTGTTGGATATGACTGTCAGCATCAAGGAACTGCAGAAACTGAAATGAGTACACAGAAAACCAAGTAAAAGACCAATCTGTAGAAACAAACAAGTAACTTACTAGCAGCATTTCAGTGCCAAGATTCAGTTCCTGAAGGGCAGGAAGAGAAGCAAACAGAGCCACCATATCCGAGTTCCTATCTTCATTAATGGTCTCCGCGTAAGATTGTCTGCAACGATCCGTGACAGATAGTACGGAGAGAAGCGGGGTATGTTTGAAGAAGATTCTCCAAATGCAGGATTCGAAAAGAAGCGTTTTGGGGGAAGGCGATACAAATACAGGCTCTATCTGTTCACAATCAGTAACCCTCAACTCTTCTAGCACCGGACACATCGGAAGGAAATGCTCGAAGAAATCGTCCGGTATTATTACTCCTTTTAGTTCAAGGAAAGTAAGCTTATTAAACCCCACAAAGGAAGATGGCACAGGGAACTCACAACGTTGCAATTTCAGATGCCTCAAGTTGATGGCTGAGAACAAGCGAGCACGCAGTTTGGCGTAGTCATCGACTTAGTCAACGAGAAGGGTTAGCTCTTGGACTTGTTTGCTTGCGAGGTAAGGCATCAACAGATCAATCTGAGGAGATGGGTTCAATCCAGGAATGTCGAGCTTGAACTTGGTTATGGGGCCATCATGTGCTATCAGAGCTCTGTAAATGCTAAGCATGACCTTTTTCTTGTCCAGAAAGTGATCGTTGTGGAATGAAGCTGCAAAATTCACATCGAACACGAGTTGAGGAATGGTTCTCCAACGATGCCGCCAGTCTCTTGATAAGATGCTGGTTCTGGCAGCATCCTTTATGGGTAAGTACATCAGGATTTGCTCTATCACATCGGTGGAGTCTCGAAGCCGCTTCATCCTGGGTCTCTGACAGTACACCAGAATCAACCAAGTCTACCGATATTGATTGTTAAGTGAATGAAGATGAGATTTTGCAGAAAGCAGAGGGGAAACGGAAGAAGTCATACAACAACCCCTCACCCCTTTCACTCCTTTGATTACACATACAAAGGCTAAATGTATTTATAAGGTAAGATTTCAACTCATGTCATGTGTTGAAGTCAGGTTTCAGAATCTGTTCTAAAACCAGTTTACAGCTACAAGATCGATCCAAAGGTTGATCACTAACCGGGTATTCTCAAGTTTTTAATAATCTTAAATTCATTTTTTGTACTAATCTTATTTCTAGACCGAGTTCGATTTTTATGTTTTTAATATTAAAGAATATAAGATAAACAATTTTGATGTTTAAATTGCTCATTCATTCCTAGTGCGAAGTGTCACATTTCATAATTTTACACCATCCCTATGACGTTATAGGGCGTCATTCCTACTCATACGCTACAAGATGTTATTCCTACGTTGTGTGATTTAGTGATATCATATGTTCCGTGTCACCATTTCGATACTTCAATATTTTCATATCTAATATTATTAGGACACCTCCTAAGTATCTTAATGATTAGAACACTTTATCAACCATTAAATATTAGAAGCCTGATTTAATGATCATATTTTGAAACGACATTTGTGAAAAATTGTTACTAATAAAAATATGAGAAAGATTTTAAAATTGAAAAATTAAAAATAGAACCCCAGGAATCTCAATCCCCAAAGCTCAAGGTGGTCTTAATTTTCATGATAATGGCGGAACTTGGCCATAGACCCGGCTTCATTTGGCGAAGTCTTTGTGCTTCACAATTTCTTTTACGACGAGGTATGAGATGGAGGATCGGAGATGGGTCACAAATCAGTGTTTTGGGATGACCCATGGCTCGAGGATGAGGAGAATCGACACGTTGAAACGCCACATGACTCACGTTAGCCGGATCTTAAAGTGAATGAGCTGTTCATTGAGGGTACTATGGAATGGAACTACACGGGCATTGCAGAGGTCTTCATACAACGCGATACTAAACTCATTCTTGAACTTCCAACCTGTGTTGCTACCGGTAGAGACCAATTGGTGTGGCATTTCAGTCCAAATGGTGTAACCATTATACAGTCAAATCCGCCTATAGGCTCTACATCGAAAAGGAGATCGATCGCACAATGCACTTTAAACCAGGAGCATGGAAGAAGCTCTGGGATAGTCCAGCTCCGCCAAAAGTACTACATTTAGGTTGGAGGATAGCCCAAAACGTTCTTCCGACGCGAGGCCGATTGCGTTCACGTGATGTCAAGATTCAAGGGAATTGTGGAATGCGTGGAACAACTTCTGAAGCTGCTTGGCATTTGTTCCTTGATTGCAGGTGGGCACAAGAGTGTTGGCACGGAGGAGGTTTGGAGGACCTGATGCGGGGTTCCAACTCGCAAGCCACTGAATTTGCTGACTTCCTCTTGGAGGTGATGGACTCAACCAATTTCTACTAACACGAAGATTATCACCATTCTTTGGAGTATTTGGAAGGAACAGAACAATAAGATTTGGAACAACCTTTTCAAATCAGTCTGCATGGTCGTGCTCGATGGATACCAAACTTTTAAGGAATGACAGGCTATACATCAACATCCTAAAGTCACAGGCACTCGACGGCAATCACCTTACTGCGCGAAATGGCACCCTCCTACTAAGGGCAACTTCAAGTGCAACGTCGACTTTGCTTCTTTCGAGGAGAACATCAAACAAGACTTGGGATGGTGCTTCGTGATCATACAGGTACTGTCCCAGCGAAAGAAGGTGAAGCATTAGCTCTCCTCGAGGCCCTTCGATGCGTTATTGACCTTCAGGTTCTAAACGTAACTTTTGAAAGTGACTCACAAGTACTCCTCTCAGCTTTTGCACAACAGGAAGATGATATAACTGAATATGGAGAGGTGGTGCGGATGTGTCGCTCACTTCTACGAGTTTGTGATTATGAGTTTTGTTTTATTCGGAGAGAAAAAAATCAGATTGCTCATACACTAGTTAGACAATTTGTATTCCATACCCCCCAATTTTCGGATAATGTACCTCCGAGTTGGCTTGCCAACAAAGTCTCTTTAATATACCTTTCGGCGAATCATTAATGAAATCTGACTTTTTATCGTCAAAAAATAGAATCCCAAAAAATCTGCCAACTTCCTTTTCTATCGCCAGAAATCCAGAACCCCATCTTCAAAGCCATCGTCGCCGTCTGGAGCTCCCCTGTCTTCCTCTATTTCGTTCGTCGCTGGACGCATTTTGAGTATCAGTTTTTCCGACAGGTTAGTCGCCGGCGAACTTGTTTCTTCCTTGTTTTCCTTTCTGATTTCCTATTTGAAACCCCTCATCGTTTTCTTCTTTTCCGGTGGAAATCGTTGCCGTCAGATATCAGTTGTTCGATCTAAGAGACTGCACCTTTTCAGAAGATGACTGTACTGGGAAACTGATAAGTAACCGACCTCTTTTTTCCAAATGGGTTTTTGTTTTTGTTTTATTTGAATCGGCGCTCACCTTTTTTTCCCCAGATCCGTATTTTTCGTCACTAATGTCGCCACGCCTCCCCGAATGACATGAACCTGATTAGTCAAACAACCACCTCTACCAAATATATCGGAGGATGTAACTGATCCTCGATGCAAAAATATATCGGATTGTGTTGACCGAACCAACATGCACCAGTCCGATTCAAGAGCAGATGTTAGTTTAAGTTCATAATTGTTCATCAATTTTTTCTTGGTTTTATTTCTGTTGAAATTCTCAATTACACTCGTTTGGTTTAAGTAGCACCTATATTACTCTCAATATCTATTTTATTCGTTTTGGTTCCATCTATTACATAGCTTGTTTATTACAAGATTGTTATCTTGCTCCTTGTAGGTACATTTGGTTCCTAATTTGGAAAAATTACATGATTTGATTATCTTGAATTTGTTCTTGTTTAGTTGGTGGCCTGAATAATAGCTTGAATAGGTTAGTTTTTGATGTAATGGTTTCTGATTTTCCAGAGATACCAAGATTATTTTTTATAGTTCCTTCTGTTATAGTTTGTTTGATTACTGGTTTAGTACAATCTTGTTGTATTTATCATTGGTTCAGAATTTTGATGAAGACCATAATTTTGTTGGCGTGATTATTTTTTGTAAAATAGGGTCAAATCCCACTGGAAACTTATATTCCGGCGGTTAAGTTTGAGTAGAAGCATAGAGAGGAACTCTTAGACACAAACGACACTTGTGTTGTCGAGATCAATTAGATAAGATACGGCTGTAGAAATTTTCGGCAAATAAGAAGAATGGATAGAATGATATCATGAATAGGGTTTGAGATTATTTGAAGGGTATACTTGTCTTTCTATGTTTAAATTAAACCCAAAATTACAGATGAAAGTAAGTCCTTTTTAGACGGAAAACATGAACTTTTTTCACCGGCAAAAGTGATTTACTGAGGGTATTCGAGAGACACTAAATTGATATAGATGTTAGAGATGCACAAAACATTCTAAACTTTTACCCAAAACGATACGAATATGCATGAAATGTCACTTAAACGAGGGAAATGAACATGACAAATCGAGTGTTATCAAATAGTCTCACACTTAAGGTTTGTTTGTCCTTAAGCAAAAGGCTGATAAAAACCATCGAACACATCTACAATCAAATCAACCAATGAATGAAGTAGAGAAAATTCATAATCCTCAATGCACCCCTAAATTTGCTTAATAGACAAATGAACTTTTAGAAAACCGAAATAAGATGTATAGGCCTCACAAGAAGTTCTCCAATTTGCCACACATCATCATACACGTTACATCAACCATCTACACGTTACATCAACCATCTAGACTTACTCTCAAGAGAATTAGGCTGACAGATGAATTCAATAATGAACTCACTCACAGTGTTTCAAGGAAAGTGTTTATGCACTCATCATCATTTCTGAAGTGCGTTTCCAACACTTTCACATCAACATACTCCTACTTATCATATCAAGGCACTTCAAACACTAATCCATAAGTCTTTTATTCGGCTTTGTAATGTGGACATAACAAAGAGGCGAAGGTGAAATGACTTTGGTGGTGAGTGTACACAGTGGTGAATGACTCGGTCTACTCTAATATGGAGTTAAGCTACTAATCACAAACAATATTATGCAAGGATCTCAAACTGCTAATAGCTCAAACTGGCTCGTCTATCCCTTATGCACAAACTACTACATCAAACTTTTATGCCCGTTATTTTATTTAACTCGAGACCTTTCGTTCCTTTTTAAATTTTTTATCTTTCTTCTTTCAATACTGGGTTTTACACTTATCTCCTTCTTTTATCGTATAAAATTAAATTTATTATTATTGTACAAAATTAAATTGACCATACGCAGTAGGGAGCAGTACTAACTACTAACTACCACGATCGCCATTCACGGGTTAATTAAGACGGGCCCATGGGCTTCGCAGAAACCAAAATTGGGCTTGATAATATCACTCACACACAGCCCCCTCACCACAAAATTTCCTAAGGATCTCTCTCTGCAAATCTCTCTCGACACCGTTTGTTCCTCTGTTCATCGTTCCAAGAAGGATTATCGCGTGATCTGAATATCCCAGTCGGAGAAGAAAGATGGCATCTACGTTCAGCGGCGATGAAACTGCACCCTTCTTCGGCTTCCTTGGAGCCGCAGCGGCCCTCGTCTTCTCATGTAAGTAGATCTCTTCAATCCTCTTTACGATTTCAGATCCGCGATCCTCTCTTCAATTTTGGTAATGATCTAGGTATGGGAGCTGCTTACGGGACGGCCAAGAGCGGTGTAGGAGTCGCTTCGATGGGGGTGATGAGGCCGGAGCTTGTTATGAAGTCGATCGTTCCAGTTGTTATGGCTGGAGTGCTCGGTATCTATGGTTTGATTATCGCTGTGATCATCAGCACTGGGATCAACCCTAAAGCCAAATCGTATTACCTTTTCGACGGCTACGCTCATCTCTCCTCCGGGTTGGCCTGTGGCCTTGCCGGACTTTCTGCTGGCATGGCCATCGGCATCGTGGGAGACGCCGGCGTCAGGTACTTGCTTCTGAATCTAGTTTCATTTCTATAAATTAGGTCCATATTTTCGTAGCTATACAGTCATTAACTACAAATTAGGTCCAGTTTTTCCATTATGAATAGGATAAGCTTACTAGATGAATTAATTGCTAGGTTCCTCATAGGATCCAACCATATCATTTGCGTGACTTGGCTCTGAATACTTGATTTATCTGATTTTGCAGAGCTAATGCTCAGCAGCCAAAGCTGTTCGTGGGAATGATTCTGATTCTCATCTTTGCTGAGGCGTTGGCATTGTATGGTCTCATTGTCGGCATCATCCTCTCTTCTCGAGCAGGTCAATCCAGGGCCGATTAAAAAATCAAGTCTTTCTTCGTGGTCACTTGATATTTATCAGGGTAGATGATGATTCTGCCTGAGAGGTGTAGGTCGTTGTGTAAAGTTACTTCTCTTTACACGTTCCAAAAAAAGACATCAAAAGTCTATTGCATTACTGGTTTTGTGACCGGAGTTAGTTCTCATTTCGACTGCTGTGGTTTTCGTTTGATGTATTCTGCACGGTACGTTATTTGAAATAAATGTTGTTTGTTCTCCGTCCATCTTCCCGATACTCTTTGCATCTATCTGCTATCTTCATAATATCAAGTGTATTTGACCTCCGCCTTTTCGGAAATACGCTTGGAAAGCATCACGCCTTTCGAGAATTCCAGTCTCTTTGGGGAGTTCAGTTTTCCTGCAGGTTGAATGAAGACCCTAACCAGCAGTGGAGCATTGGCTAGTACAAATCTCACCAGCTCCAGCGGAACGAAAGTATATCCTGAATGTTAAGCTCCTCAACAGCAAACTCCGCAACTGTTCTCTGGTTCCAACAGCTCTTGTAGACTAGCGATCACCTCGTAGTCCCGATAATCTTCATGGTAATCATCAAGCTACGTAAACCAGAATAATCTGTTAGTGTTCACATGCATTTCTTCCTAGTTACGTACATATATTAGAGAAGATTTAAAACCTTCCATTTTCAACCCGAATGGCAAGTCGCCGCAAGTTAGGAGAACTCCTGATCAGACAAATAAGAAGTCGTGCTTGGGACAAGCTGTCCAAGAATAGCTGAGGTATGTTGATGACTTTCAAGTGGTGGAGGGTTGTAGGAAGCTGGCGTGGGATATGACTGTCAGCATCAAGGAACTGCAGAAACTGAAACGAGTATACAGAAAACCAAGTAAAAGACCAATCTGTAGAAACAAACAAGTAACTTACTAGTAGCATTTCAGTGCCAAGATTCAGTTCCTGAAGAGCAGGAAGAGAAGCAAACAGAGCCACCATATCCGGATTCCTATTTTCATTAATGGTCTCCGTGTAAGATTGTCTGCAACGATCCGTGACAGATAGTACGGAGAGAAGCGGGGTATGTTTGAAGAAGATTCTCCAAATGCAGGATTTGAAAAGAAGCGTTTTGGGGGAATGCGATACAAATACAGGCTCTATCTGTTCACAATCAGTAACCCTCAACTCTTCTAGCACCGGACACATCGGAAGGAAATGCTCGAAGAAATCGTCTGGTATTATTACTCCTTTCAGTTCAAGGAAAGTAAGCTTATTAAAACCCACAAAGGAAGATGGCACAGGGAACTCATAACGTTGCAATTTCAGATGCCTCAAGTTGATGGCTGAGAACAAGGGGGCACACAGTTTGGCGTAGTCATCGTCGTAGGCAACGAGAAGGGTTAGCTCTTGGACTTGTTTGCTTGTGAGGTAAGGCATTAACAGATCAATCTGAGGAGATGGGTTCAATCCAGGAATGTCGAGCTTGAACTTGGTTATGGGGCCATCATGTGCTATCAGAGCTCTGTACATGCTAAGCATGACCTTTTTCTTGTCCAGAAAGTGATCGTTGTGGAATGAAGCTGCAAAATTCACATCGAACACGAGTTGAGGAATGGTTCTCCAACGATGCCGCCAGTCTCTTGATAAGATGCTGGTTCTGGCAGCATCCTTTATGGGTAAGTACATCAGGATTTGCTCTATCACATCGGTGGAGTCTCGAAGCCGCTTCATCCTGTGTCTTTGACAGTACACCAGAATCAACCAAGTCTACCGATATTGATTGTTAAGTGAATGAAGATGAGATTTTGCAGAAAGCAGAGGGAAAAAGGAAGAAGTCATACAACAACCCCTCACCCCTTTCACTCCTTTGATTACACATACAAAGGCTAAATGTATTTATAAGGCAAGATTTCAACTCATTTCATGTGTTGAAGTCAGGTTTCAGAATCTGTGCTAAAACCAGTTTACAGCTACAAGATCGATCCAAAGGTTGATCACTAACCGGGTATTCTCAAGTTTTTAATAATCTTAAATTCATTTTTTTTTTACTATTTTTATTTTTAGATCGAGTTCAATTTTTATGTTTTTAATATTAAAGAATATAAGATAAATAATTTTGATGTTTGAATTGCTCATTCATTCCTAGTGCAAAGTGTTACATTTCATAATTTTACACTATCCCTCTATGATGTTGTAGGGCGTCATTCCTAGTCCTATACCACAAGATGTTATTTTTACGTTATGTGATTTAGTGATATTATATATTATGTATCATCATTTTAATATTTGAATATTTCCAGATCTAATATCATTAGGACACTTTCACTTACACTTTTATCAACCATTATATGCTAGGTGACTTATTTAATGACCCATATTTTGAAAAGGTATTTATAAAAAATTATTCCTAATAAAAATATGAGAAAGATTTTAAAATTGAAAATAGAATCCCAGGAATCTCAACCCCAAAGCTCAAGATGGTCTTGGTTTTCATGATAATGGCGGAACTTGGTTTTCGTTATACTTGAATATTTCGACCTTTTGGTATTCATTTATTTTCATCAACCATTCCTACGGCTCTTTTCATTTATTTTCATCAAACATTCCTACGGCTCATACGAGGGCAAGAAGCCGATGAAATTTTAAATTGAGAAATTGAGATTTGAAAATTATGAGTCAGCCACGTCAGCTTTTGGATAAAAAAACATGACGGAAGTCGTGAACCTATCTAGTTAATAATCAAGTTATGAATTATTAAATATTGAGTGATTGATATGTTAGCTCATCCAAACTGGAGTGACTACTGGATTAGTGGTATTATCCGTTGACCGTTGTTACTGTATGTATGTGACTATGTTCAGCTGCAACGTAATTGACTTTTGGCTGGAGAAAAGCCTTTGCTTCATCGGGACGCATAAGAATTTAGTCCTCAATCGCGAAAAATCAAAGCATCGGAGGGGAATTGGTGAACGACAGAGAAGTGGAGCCAGAATTCGGAGTCACGTACTAACCCACCTGAGGAAGAAGAAAAGAGAGCAGGAGAGGATGAGGTCGCTCCTGTTGGTTGCGTCTCTGTCGTATTTTATGCTTTCAACGCTGTCTTATGGCTTTCTCGAATCTCGTGCTTTGATTAACCGCCCTCGCCTCACCGGAATCGCTGCCTCCAAGTACTTAACAACTGATGAATTGTGGTTCAGTCAGACGCTCGATCATTTCTCCCCATTTGTAACTCATCTCTCCTTTGCTTCAACTCTTGCCCTTTGGTATTGAATTAATCGGGAAAGTTCTGGATTTTGTTACTTGGGTTCTATATTATTCATGCAAAGGTTTCTGCTTGAATCTGGTTTGGGTTAGGTTTGAATTTCAACAACTGATCATTGCGTTTTGCAGGATCATCGAAGGTTCCAGCAGCGCTACTATGAGTTCTTGGACCACTTCAGAGCTCCCAATGGACCCATCTTTCTGAAAATTTGTGGGGAAGGTCCTTGCAGTGGCATACAAAATGACTATCTTGGTGTAAGTAAAATACTTCAATAACTTACCAACTGATCCAGAGAGTTCTGGTTCGGAACTAGGAGTTAGTTAAGGAATCTGGGCACTTGATTGAATATCAAATAAGCGTATATGAGACACTCTAGTTCTAGGTTTCAGCTATTGTGGTGGCGCTGTGGAAAAGCTGAACTAAAGCTTGTTAGCTTATGCAGGTTCTGGCAAAGAAGTTTGGAGCTGCTGTTGTGTCCCTTGAACACCGATATTATGGAAAGAGTTCGCCCTTTAAGTCCTTAGAAACGGAAAACTTGAGATACCTTTCATCCAAGCAGGCACTCTTTGACCTGGCTATTTTTAGGCAGCATTATCAGGCAAGTGATTATGCATTTTTATCAGTTATGCTTTCTTTATTTTTCTTTTTATGAAGATTGTTTGACAGTACATGCAGTAAACCTGTAAGAACTAGAATCTTTTGAATGTGGCGAGTAGAAATGTCAGCGCATATTTTCCGTTGTTGTGAGTTGTGACACATCTTGTCATATGCTATGTAGGACTCGCTGAATGTCAAGCTTAACAGAACAGGTGTGGAAAATCCATGGTTTTTCTTTGGTGTTTCTTATCCTGGGGCTCTTAGTGCATGGTTTCGGCTGAAGTTCCCACACTTAACATGTGGGAGTCTTGCTAGTTCGGCGGTTGTTCTCGCTGTTTATAACTACACGGAATTTGACCAGCAGGTAATATAATTTTTCAACAAGATACAGCTACATTTTTTGATTTTTTTTGTGTGGATAAGAGCTTCATCTAACATATCTTATGCAGATCGGTGAGTCAGCTGGTCCTGAATGTAAAGCGGCCCTTCAAGATGTCACCAAGCTTGTTGATCAAGGTCTTGCATCAAACACAGAAGCGGTGAAGTCACTGTTTGGTGCAACTGAGGTTTGGTTTTTTCTTCTCGGGCCAAAGATTGTTTTGAGCAAATTATCAGACGAAAGTTGTGAGAATCGAATCCTTGTTTGGTTGCTAATCTTTTCTAATCCCCCTCCCCGCTCTTTTTTTCCCGATGGTGTTTGCAGCTTAATATTGATGGTGATTTCCTGTATTTTCTAGCGGACGCTGCAGTTATTGGGGTTAGTGTAGCTCTTTCTTGTGTTTGTCTCACTTGGCTCTACATATCTTAGAACTAACACTTCCGCTGTCTTCTTTTCCAGTTTCAGTATGGGAATCCAGATGTATTATGCGATCCACTTGTTCAAGCTAAGAAGGATGGAGACGATCTGTTGGTAGGCTCACGTTAACTGGGCACTTATAACAAAAATACAGAGTTACATGCATTGATATAATTCAAGACTTTGATTCATGAGATTGGCTGAACCAGCGACATATCTCATAAGAAATTGGGGGCTTATACGGTTAGGAAGTTCCTTAGATTAATTAGGTTCATCAATTTTCTCTTATTCTTACAACTTTTCTGTATAGGCACCATGCAAACCACCGAGGCCATATGTATCTTGCTGGTTGCTTTACACGTCTTATCTAATTGATGAACATTTTATGCAGGCTGTATATGCCAAGTATGTAAATGACTACTTTCTTGGAACATTTGGGACCAGTGTTAAAACTTATGATCAGAACCACTTAAAAGATACCACTCTCACCGAGGATTCTTCCGATCGGTTGTGGTGGTTCCAAGTTTGTACTGAAGTTGCATACTTTCAAGTGGCTCCAGCAAATGATAGCATTCGTTCTTCAAAAGTTGACACAAGGCAAGTTTTCTCTTTTCCTTATCAGTCATCGGATGTTTCTCATTCATCAGAGTTTACAGATCTTGATCTCAACTGGACGGCAAGATTTTACTCGATCATATATTGCAGATACCATTTGGACCTCTGCAAGAACGTTTTTGGGGAGGGAATCTATCCTGAGGTTGACGCAACGAACATATATTATGGGGGAACAAAGATCGCAGGTCTAGACACAATCCTTTTCCTTTAGTCATAATCATCTAATGCTACTTGAAGCTGAAACTGCAACAATTGAGTGTCGGAATCATCAAATAGACAAATAGATATGGTTAATTAATCGTCTAAAAAGTTATACGGAATCTAGAAGCTGGAACTGCCGTTATAGAAGAAAAAATCAATAACTGAAAATGCAAGGACTTGGTTGAAGGGCTAATGTTTCCACCGATGTCTGGGTCCGATAACTGAATCGAACCCTCAAGGATTGCTCTTTCCATCTTGATCATTGACCAATTGGCTTCGCCTGCGTTCATACATGGTTTGTTGCATAATACAGGTTCAAAGATTGTATTTACAAATGGCTCACAAGATCCTTGGCGGCATGCATCTAAACAGATTTCTTCCTCGACAAGTAAGTAAACTGCATTGCATTTTCTAGAAGCAAATTTGGACTGATCCCTTGGAACTCCTGTATCTGCAATCAAATCAAAGTTCTGCTCCCTGAAGTTTCATATCTGTGTGTAACTAAGCTTCCGACTTAACACATTAAACTTTGCAGTGCCTTCGTACTTGATAACTTGTCACAACTGCGGCCATGGAACTGATCTGCGAGGATGTCCTCAATCTCCTCTAAGCATAGAAGGTATGCATGCAGAATGTATCTAGTGCCTATCAATCTTCACTTGCCCTTTTCTTTTTTCTCAGCATTGTCGACATCTGTATTTCAGGGAATGCAGAGAATTGCACATCTCCCGATGCAGTGCAGAAAGTAAGGCAAAAGATCATTGAACACATGGACTTGTGGTTGTCTGAGTGTGTTGCTAGTGGTAGGAACCACATGGCAATTTAATACTCGTTGAGGAGAGATCCATGTGGTTCTGGACGACTCGACTCATTCCACTGGCTTCCGCCTTGGGTTTCAACCTTGTATTGTAATTTGTACTACGATCTATTGTACAGAAATCTGGACCAGACGTTATTAACATGGAGGAGCATCTGTTTACTGTAAGTAGAACTTTAAACCGCCTGAAGTTATTACAATAAGTGAAAGGTTAATTGGTAGCTAAGAATTTAATGAATTACCCCTTAGAAGATCCCTTTAGTAATTCAACCACACTACAGAATTCGACAAAAGTTCCTGCATGTATAAAATCGTATTGACCCCTGCACATGAACTGTGCATTTCCAACACTTACCATCGAGTTCACGTAGCCCTGTACGTGGTTCGACTGGGTCGATTATCACATTTTTAGTAACCTAACCATAGCTCACGGTTATATAATAACATAACCATACCCAATCGTGAAATACGAAACTCACGGTTTGGTTGTAGTTGGGTCGGTTGGGTTGCTTTGGTTAATATACATATATTTATACTAGTTAATTACCCACCTGTTGGCCGGAAGGCGGAAAGTATGTTATCACAACATCTTTAGAACAAATCCTAGCTTATGTCTGAACGGATTCCTACTCACTTTTGAACGAATTTGGGGTGGTTTGTTAGAACGTGACGAACATATCCGTTGTGGATTTAAAACAAATAAGTGTATTTGAATCTCATGAATTACAGATATGTTAACTAATTAGTGACCACAGTCCAAAATGGTGTGATTCTTAAGTAGTGATGAAAAGAATGAGATGAATAAGAAATTGGAAGTGTTTGAACGTGTGCCCCTTTACGTAATGAGATGAATAAAAAACTGAAACTTAGTGCTGGTGTCAATCTTCTGATAAATGAAAGGAAACTATCAAAAAGTCAATGCCAAAGTCTCAATGATGAGTTTCTGCACATATAAGCGATGCGATGAAACTAATTTCAAGCTTCCCATGAACTGGCTCAGCAGTGTTGTGATAGGAAATTATTCACAATGCTGGAAAATGCACATACTCAATACAGAGAGGAGAAAGTAAGTAATGAGAAGGGGTTGCTAAATGACACCCTATATTTTACTGTCAAACGCCCTAACATCGTCGCAATATTTGAGTTCGGTAATGCAAATGACGTGAACGCCCCTTGAATAGTAAAATGAAATTCTTTATAAGACGCGGAATTTCGAAGAACGTTCACACCTCATTCAAACGAACATAAAAAAATCGTCGCCGCTGCCGTAGTCCTGTCTCCAAACCCCACCGCCGCAGGACCGCCGCCCATACAGGTAAAAAAAATCCGAACTGTCGGCACTTATATTTAGTTTAGTATTGAAATAGGTAATAATTAACAATTAGGGTTTAATTTAGTGAATTAGCAATTATATTTAGTTTAGTATTGAAATAGGTAATAATTAGTACTTGATAATTAAATAATTATTCGATTAGTTAATTTACTAATTACTAAATATTAATTAGTATTTGATAATAAATAATAAAAAATTAATAGCAATCCCCAATTAGTGTTAGTTATGTTATATATTTAATTAATAGTTTACTAACATAACTAACATTAATAGGGGATAATAGTCAATTACGAATTACAAATATTCAATTATTAGTACAATAAATATTCCATCACGAATTACAATTATTAATCCCTAATTTGAAATTATTTTTCATATATGGACTAATTAAACTAAATGATAATAGTAATTATTAATTACTTATTATTTATTATCAAATTTACTAATTAGTAAATTAATTAATCAATTAATTATTTAATTATCAAGTACTAATTATTATCTATTTCATTGCTAATTTACTAAACTAAATATAATTGTTAATTTAATTTAAATAATAAATAATAATAATAAAATTCAAAAACACGCCGATCGGATAATAACCCTCAACATGAGGTTATTTTCACTTTCATTTAGCTCTACATCTCTTCAACTACAATCAGAAAGTCCTTCCTTTCCACAATCATTTTTACCCTACAACTCAAACCCACTGATTAAAATTTCAAATGCTTGCTTCAAGTGTTGACGCTCTAATAGGATAATACATAAACCAGATTCAACTAGATAATCAACAGTAACTAGTCTAGCCATTCAGCTCCAGCAAAATTGCAGTTCTCAAACGGATCAGGTACTCTTTCAGAACCAGCATTACTTCAGATAGGTGGAGGATACCCATAGTAGCACATAGGTTAGCAGTGATGTCGTCACTTCAAAGCTCCTCGGTCCTCTGACTATCGGCAAAGGTGGAATCACGGAAACCATCAAGAAGGTTCCGATCAGCCATGAGAAAATGAAAGCTGCAGCCCTGCAACATGGCAAGAATTATGTGCTCAAAGATTTACCATTTCAGAAACTTAGCCTATAATAGGTGAAAAGAATTGTATTACATTGGGCAAAAGGCGAAAGAGAAGTGGAAAGAAATCATATATACATACCCATAAAGCACAGCTCTGAGTTTGCTCTTCAACCTGTCATATATGAAATACATGGTAGCAGCCAGAGAGATTGCTACTTGAAGGGTTGGACCTTCCTCAGTTGGAAACAGAACAGTGAGAGCTCCAAGTACGAGAAATGCAATTGCTGTTTTAGCAATAACCATTGTCGGTGGAGTGCGGAATCTGTTTGTCACAGCCTGCACAAACCGGGATTGCTTTACTTCCCTGACCTTTTTGTTGAGGTCAATTTTCGGGTTCTTCCTTTCATGATACTTCTCCATGATTATCTTATCAAGAGCTGATTCAATTGCATCCGCACTTGGTTTGTGTCCACCATATCTCTGAATCAGGAAGTTCCTTGCACTCTGAACTTCGTCTTCAGAGGCCTCCCTGCTTATCCCAAGTCGTTTATATGGGTCCCTTACATGGATTCTGGGGAAAACAGCTGAACTTGCAAAACAATTGTGATAAAAGATTTGAGGGATGAGTAATGCAAATTCCATACCGGTATCGACAAAAAAGTCCATTCATGAGTTCATCAAATCTGAAGCAAGTGCTGCTGGTATGATATGTGATCAAGGAACATTGTTATATATTCATGTGGCTAAAACTCGAAGAAGAAAATTCATTCATCTACATTATACTACCATAGACATAGTTGCAGAATTGGAAACACATACCAGGACATCGACTAACTTCCTAAGCTCGTCCATATTATATAGTTGAAAAAGTTCAACAATTTAACCGGCTCAGTGAGTAAAAATTGGACACTATTCTGTTAGTGAGACAGATTATTGACATTGAAACATGCCATCAGGTCTGCAGGAAAGATAAGCCATTTAAACCGAAATTTTTTCCAGTTGGTTGACATTGAAATGACCTTTCCGCTAAAACAATGTAAAGGCCCTATTAAACAGTCAAGCTAAACTTCTCTATTTGGACTGAAAAGCTCCCCAATTTGTTGACATTAAAACAACCTTTCAGCTAAAACAATGAAAGAACCTCATCAAACATAACAAAAGAGATATAAAATTCTGATTCATTCCACCAAGAAGATTCATGAGTACCAGATTCTTTATCTGTCCTATCTCCACCATAGGAAGCATCCATAGCGCTTTTGACTATGTAAGTTCGCCGCAGAGTGCATCTTTGCACCAATGCATCTCTGCACAGCACCACCAGACAGACTCATCAGTTCCATAATCACCGGCACATGAAGTTGAGTCAAAGTTGAAGGGAAGTCAAAAGTCAAAACACAATACCTTCGCACCGGGGGTAATCCAATCTTCTGCTCTCGAATTCTATCAAATCCGGAAAAGTGAGAAACTCGACGACTGGAACATGTCAAGCCAATTACAGGCGTCCGCGGACCACACTTCGTGGGAGTAAGAGCCAGTCCAGACATACTCATCTCTACACCGAGCCTCTATAAAAAAAGCAGAATTCAAACGGCAAGCTAAGAACCTACTGGACAGGACGCAAGTTGGCGAAATCAACAGAATTTAAGGTAAAGACGGAAGTACGAAGGATCCATAATCGGCAAGCGGTAATGAATCTACAATTCAATTGCTGGAAGAAATTGAAGCTATGTGGCGATTGAGTACGGATAAGACGTAGTGAAAAGTTACCTGCCAGAGATGCCGGATTTCGGCGGGGGCGAGGCGGAGGCGGAGTCTTGAAGATGGAGGAGAAACGCTAAACCCTTCGCAATGATTCTGAGGGCCGGGGGATGGAAATGGCTGAAGTTTGGACTTTGGTTGAAGACGATAGACTGATACCGGCTAATTAGCATTTGAAATCCTCGTACATTTCAATTTCGTACAAAATCATCCTTATTTCATTTGGAAAAAACAAATGCGCCCCAAACGTTTGAAAACCTAACAAATCCATCCGCGGGACTTCTTAGTTCTTACTCGTGGTGCTGTTGGGTTGGTGGTACATTGGGCTTGTGGGTCTCTGGCATCGACTACATGGCATGTGGTTCTGCAGTTAGTTTCTAAGGTCTTGGCAATTAGACAAGTACTCGATATGACTATTATTCGTTATCTAAAATCATTTTCAATTCTCTCGGATTTAGTGTCCCATCTTCATCATGAACATGGAGCTTGATTTTGTATCTCACATCAAAACCATTCATCCTTGCCAAAACCAACACATAAACCGTTTCTCCTTTCTCCTCCCATGTTGCTACCTTCTCACAAATAGATATCAGAACTACCCTCAGTACGTACTCACTCCCTCTGGACAATTACACTACCTTTAGCTTTTTCCATACACATGTATGATGTTGCCTTTGCCTCCTTCCCTACCCACTCCCTCTCACGCAATCAAGTCCAGATTTTCAACACAAACAATTTACACCATACCCAAATGTCTTGCACATAATTTACACAGATCCCATTTGCCTCCTCCCTCCCTCTTTCATGTTTGTGATAATAAGTCCACCACTTCTTGGAAGCAAGCAAAAACATGACCTGTATGAGAGTTTTCTACATTCTGGCAAAAACACAACAGACAAGATGGAACAACCCTCATCCTTCCTGACAGTCAGTCTCTCTGCCAGGTCCTTCCAATGAGTAAACCAAGCGTCTAAGAAGAGACAATATATGACCATTATATTATTCTATTCACATTCAGCCATTGTTGTCTGTTAACAAAACCTCCACAATTCCCTCCTTGTCCTTTAGCATATCAGTTCTTCTTAACTATATTATCCTCTCTCTTTCTTATCTTCTGAAAAGACATCATACCTTCTTTCCCCCTTCCAAATGCTAATGATGATGCTGCTGAAGCTACTTCTGTTGATGTTATTGCTGGCTTCTCCAATTGGGTCAGAGGAATTATCATCCCCTGTGGACAGGAACAAGCTGGCTATTGCTGAACCATCAGACGGCGGCTACTCCACGTGGCTGAAGAACATGGCATCATCCTTAAACAAGCATGCTCTGTTTCAGAAACCGATGAACAAGGTGAGGCCTTGCTTGACTTTGAAAGTGAAGAAGAAGAAACACTCACGACCGTCGAGAAGCAGAGTATTTTCAACTCTGCGTAAGGCCTTAGAGTCGATTCCAGTAGTGAATAACTGCCGAGTTGTCATCTCCATTGGCAAAGGAACATACAGGTGAGGTGGTTTTTATATTAGAACAGAGCTTTTTAGGGGTTTTGAAAAATCTCTTCTTTTTGAGTGATAATTAATTTGCAGGGAGAAGGTTGAGATACCGACAACAATGGCTTACATAACCTTGAAAGGAGCTGGTACTGGGAAGACCGTCATAGAGTGGGACGATACAGCAGACAGAATTGGGGCCAATGGGCATCCTCTGGGAACTTTTGGCTCTTCAACTTTTGCTGTCAATTCTCCTTACTTCATTGCCAAGAACATCACCTTCAAGGTCACTTTTCCTTAAAACACAGATTTTTATTTTGTGTGTGTGACTTAATTAGTGGTACTAAAGAACACAACATTTTCATTATTTAGTTTTATGATATAGGGTTGTTTACCAACGGGTCGAATTTCACTTTATTAAATCTTGACTCGTTATTTTTTAGGTGAATTCGAATTTTTAAAAAATCATAGTTCGTATCAAGTTCGAGTTTGGTTTGCTAAATATCTTTGTTGAGCCAAAATCGAGCTCAATTCGAACTTTACTTATTAAAATCTCAAAAAAAATCTAATTTGTGTTGAATTTGAAAATTGTACGGTAAAAAATATCGACGAATCAAAGCTAAAAGCAAGCTATCCTAATTAAAATTTGTAATTTTTTTTTTCGATTAAAATAGTTAACCCTGGACAATATACTATTCACATTTCCATTAATACAATGACAAATTACATATGAATATGATTTGTTGTATACATGATACCTAAGCCAAAACACATATTCTATTGAGTCTACTCATGAATCATATATTTGCACTAATATTCGAGTTAACTCTAGAACTACTGAAGCTCTAACCAATTCGCAATCCTATCAAATCAAACATACTCTGACTCAACTCTTAATTTCTCTAAAATCGAATGGAGTAAAAAACGAGCTTTTTTTTAGCCTAAGGCAGAAGAGCTCGGCTCACAACAGCCCTAGCTAGTTTTATAAGACAATACTGAGATCAAATTTCATGCCTGGTTTTTAATGTTTTATATTTTCTCAGAATAATGCGCCTCCGCCACCTTCAGGGGCACTAGGGAAGCAAGCAGTGGCGCTGAGAATATCGGGGGACAACGCGGCGTTCATAGGCTGCAAGTTCATCGGAGCACAGGACACTCTGTACGACCATCTAGGGAGGCACTACTTCAAACACTGCTACATCGAAGGATCGGTGGACTTTGTGTTCGGGAACGGCCTGTCTCTGTACGAGAACTGCCACTTGCACGCCATAAGCAACACCTTCGGAGCTCTGACCGCGCAGAAGAGGGAGAGCCTGCTGGAGGAAACAGGCTTCTCGTTCGTGAAATGCAAAGTGACCGGTTCCGGAGCTCTGTACCTCGGAAGGGCATGGGGGTCTTTTTCCAGAGTGGTGTTCGCTTACACTTACATGGATAAGATTATCAAGCCGCAAGGGTGGTACGACTGGGGAGATAAAAACAGGGAAATGTAAGTTTCAGCCACCCGTGAACTTTAATCGACTGAATTATGAGTAAGTTTGACCTTTTTTTCGTATTGGCAGGACTGTGTTTTATGGGCAGTATAAATGTTGGGGTCCAGGAGCTAATTTTGGAGGAAGGGTTCCATGGTCCAGGGAGCTTACTGATGCCGAGGCTCAGCCATTTGTTTCACTTGGTTTCATTGATGGCCATGAGTGGCTCCATGATTTGTTGTGAATTACAAAAGTGTCCTCGTCTGCAATTTGTCAAGTGTAGAATAAGTTGTGCACATGTACATGTTCAAGTTACATGCTATTGTATTTGCGTTTTCACTGCACGTATAATCAAGCGTTGTACAAAGTTCAACTATTAATTCTAGCACAGTCCACACTCCTCAGGACAGGAATAATCTGTTTCGTTTGGCTGTAGTATCTGTCAGTTTAAAATGGCAGTTGGAGAGTGCTTGTGGCATCACTTTATCATTGGAAGAATAGTTCTACATAATCTCAGTTGATGATGATTTAATGATAAATGTGTATGTTTTTTAGGATTTCAGAGGTTGGGTTTCAGACTCGATGACCAAAATGGACTCTTTAAATTGGACGTTTAGGTTTTCTTTTGCATATTTCTTTCGTGTTTTTGAACAAACATACTTCGTCGGTCTATACTTCTCCTCCTTCGCTGGTGTTTTATTCACCTCCACCTCCTCAATCTCCTTCTTCTCATTCGCTAGAATATTTTGGTTTAAGTCGATGATAGAGGGATTACAGTATTTTGACAAGGCGATCGGTTGATTTCTATATAATTGCTGAGAAGAGAATAAGATATTATTGTATGATATAGTAAAATTGGATTTTTTTTGTCCGTGAAAAAATACATTACACATAACGTTATTAATTTACATAATATCTTTCAGTTGAGTTAATTATACACGTGGACATAAGTAATTGTTGAATTGAATAATGTCAGTCCTCGATTGACTTGTGGTTAAGTTTGTTCTTTGCTGGTAACATTTTGGTCTACTTTTCACAATGGGTAGTTATACTTAAATTGTAAATATTGTACCAAATGATTTTGGCGGTGAAATGACTGACTCAATAAATAACAGTTTTTGTCGGATATAGTAATATTGAATTGTTTTTGTCTGCAAAACGAGATTTTTTTATGAGATAGCTTCATGGAGAGTCAAAAAAATAGTAATAATTGTAAATTAAAAATTAACCAAGAGGGTGAGAATTATCTGCAACACTCTCGAGAGATATTTAAGAGCCCTGCGAGCCACACAATTGGCGACTCCTTTACCTGACCTCCAAACCGTCTGAAAGCAGAGTCCTAGAAATGAAAAAATCAGCTAACAAATCTCCCCAACAATAGCGCTTTCAGAAGCCAATTTAAAGTTCTCCGCTTTAATTTGCGTCGTCACTTTTTCTGTATCCCCTTTAAAATCTACCTGCACAAAAAACCAGTCTGACGACACTACAAACATACGTCGCAGACTGCCAATAATTCCAAGACAAAGGGGTATGAAATCCCGGGATATAGAGTGCCGACTGCATGAAGGGCATTTCCAGTCGCATTCTAGAGAACCCATCCCGTCGACCCACCTGAGACCTTGTCGCACAACGCCATCCACATTGATCTTATACCTAGGGGAGACAGGAGGATGCCATGATGAATGGGGAGACTCCTAGGAGCAAGACAGGCCCTGTCGGGTCCGACAACAGGTACCTAGGCTTTGCTACCTGATGAAAAAAATTCTAAATAGTTTAGACACAATTTTGTGACTAGGCCCTGCTTGAACTCCCGTTCTTGCGAATTTTAATTCTTGCATGCGCCCTTGATTTTATACAAATAAAAATGTAATATATTGAATTGTAAATTGCAACTAATTATCACAAATTAACAATCACTTATCGAATTACTCATGACGAGTTAGTGCATAAAACGAATGTTAAAACCATGTGACAATTAAAAGAAATTATTTAAAAAAGTTAATTTTTTTTAACCGGTCGGACCGAAATTTCGGCCGAAAGACCATCCTGCCGGCGCCGGATTCTGACCGCCGAAGAGGCCCAGCCGGCCAGCACATACTTTGGGCAGAAACTATCGGCCAGAATTCGACGTCGGTGGGATAGCTTTTCGGTCGGAATTTCGTTCATACGGACAAAAATTTATCAAATTATAGAAAAAATATATCATAAAAAAATTTCTCTATAAAATAAATTTGAATTTTTACAAAATTTAGAGCGTCCTTATGTTAAAAAGATAGGGCAACAAATAGTCCTCATAAAAAATAATAAAATGTATCTTCGCCATTTTCAACTCAAACCGCCTTCGCTGACGGGCTCCGATACACAGATCTTCAACTACATCAACAAATTTCCAGAGCGTATTACTGTTCTCCGTTACTGTAGCGGAATTACTTAGCAGATTGGCGCTCTCATCTAAATTTTTCCTTTTCATCTATACATGGAGACTTCTACTCCGTCGATTCTGCCTCCGACTCAGAGGTACGCCGCCGGAGCATTATTCGCCCTAGCTCTTCATCAGGCGCAGATCCACCAAACCCGCCCATTAGGCCTGTTCATCGAGGAAGTTCCCGGCGATCACGATCGAGCCAGCTTTAGTAGTAACAGTAGCGACTCCGTTTCGGAGGATCCTGATCTTTGGGTTCACGAAAAATCCGGTCTCCTCCGCCTCGTTTTCAGGTCCAATTTCCTCTTCTCCGGCTGCCCGTTGCTTCATCGATTATTGAAGTTTATTGGATTGTCATTTCATTGTCTGGTTAGAATGAAGGGTTAGAATGAAGGACTTAGGTTGTCTTTGAATTGAATTCTACATTTCAGCAGAGTTTCAGAGCACATAACTCCGAGTCGTGTTTAACTGTGATGAATTGAACTTCTATTGAACAGATTTTTGGAGATCGATTCTTCAGCATGGTCTGGACTGGAGGAGACAGCTGGTTCTGCTGCAGCTAGGCGTCATATTGGAGCTGTATGTGCTTTCATTTCTTCATTTCTCCATCTCTTATCTGATCTGTCTCTCCATATAGTTTTTTTCTTCAAAAAGATTGATATCTTCTTTGTATCTCCCTACAGTTCTTGAGGTTACTTACGGAAGACAGCGACAACCCTTCTCAGAATACTGATAAAGAGATTGCTCTGTCAAAAGCTATTGATGTTACCGAACAAACCATGGAAACAAACCGAGTGTCTTACAAGTCTAAGAAGAAGAAGCATCGAGAGTATGAAAATGAGTGTCGTGAGAAATTATCCTCTGACAATAAGCAACCTGATTCTGATGCTCCGGAAGTACCCTATGTTACTCCAAATGAGACTGCCTCTACTACGCCTAGTTCTAATAGCCCTAGGAGTCCGGACAAGGACTCGAGCATCAAAATTGATGATAAACCTATTGAAGAGGTAATGATGATTAGTTACCACAGGAAAGTCACCGTTCTTTATGAGCTTCTTTCAGCTTGCCTGGCGGATATACACAATGACAGCAAGTCGAGTACTAGGCGAAGAAAGGGTTATGATGCTAGACATCGTGTGGCTTTGAGGCTGCTGTCAACATGGCTCGATATCAGTTGGATAAAAATGGTTGGTGAACTTGGTTGATAGACTGTCCTTGATTAGCATAATTATGATTTGTGGTAGTGTTGATACCCACTTCCATTACTTTTTCTATAGGAAGCCGTCGAAACAATGGTAGCTTGCTCAGCAATGGCTATTCTGAAACAGCAAGAGTCAAAGGAAGAAACCCAATCTTCAAGCAAATGGGCTAAAATCAAACGTGGTAGCATCATTGGTGCAGCTGCAATAACTGGAGGAGCCTTAATGGCGATTACTGGCGGTAATGAGGCACACTGGACCAGTTTTCTTCTTCTTCTAATTGTTTCTTGTGTTTCCAGTATAACGTAGGGCTTAAGTCCCACCATTTAACTAGTTTATTGGTGTATTTTCGCATCAATTTCATACAACAGGTTTAGCTGCCCCTGCAATTGCTGCAGGGTTTGGTGCCCTAGCTCCAACTTTGGGCACTCTTATACCGGTGATTGGAGCAAGTGGGTTTGCAGCAGCTGCAACAGCTGCAGGAACGGTAGCTGGTTCTGTTGCTGTTGCTGCGTCATTTGGAGGTGAATGTTTGCCTGCTCTTGAATTTTTAATTTAAGATAGTTCATCCATTTCCTTTTGCTGTTGCTATGTTGGATCAGTACGATACTGACTTGAGCAAGCTTTGGCTGTGTATAATCCGTGACATGTTCCTCTTCATGCCAAGTTACCAGGCGGCCTGGGTTGGCATGCTCGTGAAAGAAATAAAATACTGAATCTATGTCGTATGAAACATTGTAATGAAAATAGAGAACTTAAATGAGAATTATTTGGCATTGACCCAAGGAACATTAAAATCGTTGGAGGTTTTGAAAACTATTATGTAGAATATCCAGGGATTCGTGTGCTATCAATTTGAACTTTCAAATAGGGGGTTGATCTTCTCTTCAAGCATAGGTAGCAATTGTTCTGTCCACTTCTTTGGCAAATAGGTTTCTTTCAATTTATGTTGTTGTCATTCCCTGTTGTCCTAAAAACTAACTGAATAATCTCATGTAAGGGAAAAGTTCACATCTCCAGCCTTTTATTTGACATATTTCAATCAAGCCAGCTGCTGGAGCTGGCCTAACAGGGACCAAAATGGCTCGAAGAACTGGAAGCGTAGAAGAATTTGAGTTCAAAACGATGGGAGACAGTCATAATCAAGGCGTAAGCTTGTTTTTCTAGAGGCTTTAGTCTTTCTTTTGCTTGACTTTAATTTCTGACAAATCTGCATGTTGGTAGTTTTAAAGTTGGTGCTGTGATTCTGATATATTTCTTACCAGCGACTAGCTGTTGAAATCATGATATCTGGATTTATCTTCGACGAGGAAGATTTCTTCAAGCCGTGGGAAGGATTAACCAACAACTTGGAGAGGTATGTTCATCCATATCCCTCATCAGATTCGAATGATGTAGGATCATGCGTCATTCATTTTCTTAAAATGCATGATTGCATATATGTATCTGAAGTGGTTACTTATAACCAACTAATATTTTAGGTATGCTCTGCAGTGGGAATCAAAGAATCTAATTGCAATTAGCACTGCAATTCAGGATTGGTTTACGTCAAGTAATTTCTCCATACCAAATTACTGCTATATAGTAAAGTGCTTATAAAGTGAGCTCAGCTCGTATTGTGGCTAACATTTTTGTTATATTTTTAGCAATTGCATCGCAGCTGATGAGGCAAGGTGCGATGCTGACTGTGATGGCCGCACTTATGGCAGCCCTATACTTGCCAACAACAATACTTTCAGCTACGAGCTTCATCGACAGTACGTGGACAATTGCCATTGACAGGTTAGCTTCATCCTGTGGGTTTTGTGGGGCTAACTCCCTTTTACATGGAGCTATTCTTTTATGCATACAGTTGACAGTCCTTAAATCTCATTGACAAAATTGATGCTCTTGTGTTTGTATTTCCCACCATTTTAGGACTGATAAAGCTGGGAAGCTGCTTGCTGAAGTACTAATAAAGGGAGTGCAAGGGAATAGGTAGCTTTTGCCTATAGGCTCTATCCCTGGCATCTTTTCTTATAATGTAAAAGGCAGATCCTCATCATTTATGTTTAATTCATTTAGGCCTGTTACGCTGGTGGGGTACTCGCTTGGAGCTCGAGTAATCTTCAAGTGTCTCCAGACGTTGGCCGAAACAGAACGCAGCGGTAATAACTCTGATGGCTCGGATTCATGCTGTAAAATGATTTGATAAATCCTTATGCGTTTCTTGCAAAAATAACAGCTGAACTAGTAGAGAGAGTTATTCTCCTGGGAGCTCCCGTGGCTATCAAAGACGAGAACTGGGAAGCTGCAAGAAAGGTTGATTCTTTCGTCAGCCAACACTTAACTCGGCTGTGCCACATTGGTTTCAAACCATCGATAAAGGTGTCTCATCTGATTTCACTTTATTGCAGATGGTTGCAGGAAGATTTGTGAATGCCTACTCAACAAACGACTGGATGCTTGGAATTGCTTTCCGGGCAAAGTATGGGATAAGAATCACATTGTTTTCATAATCTATATAAACTTTTTTTTCCTTAAGTGAACTGTGAAAGCAAACGCATAAAGGCATTGATATCCTCTGTAGGCTAATATGTTAACTTTTTCCTTGGCAGCCTACTTACGCAAGGCTTAGCCGGGATTCAACCAATAGAAGTCCCTGGAATTGAGAATGTAAGTTTGATTCCTTCACATCCCTTATTTACTCAACTGAGAGAGCTCTGTGGAAGGTTATCTTATTTCGAAAACGAAACTGATTTTGCAGGTTGATGTTACTGAATACATTGAAGGCCACTCCTCGTATCTCTGGGCCACACAGGACATTTTGGAACGACTGGATTTGGACACGTATTTCCCAGTTTTCAGGAACACTCCCTTGAGCCCAAGTCGACGCCCCGGTGCTTCGAAAGGAGAAGAGTAGTGCAGGAGCTGTGTATTAGTACTATAGTGGAAGCACGTTTTGTACATGATAAGGTGGAAAGGTTACTGCTAGAAAGAAAAGGCCTGAAGTGAATCAACACTCCCTCTTCTTCGTGGATGTTGAAATTGTATGTAAAAACAATGTCCGTCCGGTGACCGAAATCAGTCGATAATGAGCTGCTTTTGGTAAAAGAATGTGAGCAATAAGCAAGTTTGATGCGGCACTTCGATTCTTCAACTCATATATGTTTCTATCTTTACATTTGTTTCGAGGAGAATTCAACTAATTCGATTCCAAACAAACTAGCATATAACTGGCTCTCCATGTGTTATCAAGGTATTTTGATCGAAAAGTTCAGAAATCGAATTTTGTTAGCCCCAAGTTTAGTGAATTAGTGTAAACTTCGATCTTTTGTTATAGCCACGAAATTTTGTTTAAAGTTCGTGTTAAGTAGAGTTCTACAGATCATGACTACAGTCTACTGTTATATTCTATTGTTCTTGTTTGTATTTTGTAGGGTCGGAATCAATTAACAGTCAGTTTTGATCAGTTAAAATTAAAATTTCATTACTGGTTGGCTAACCGCCTTAACTGATTGAATGTGGTCGGAGGTTAACTAACCGACCATTAATCGACTGTCACGGTTAAATAATCGTGGGTTAACCAACCAACTAATTTGACTGACAGATTGATGCCAAAATTGGACACTCACCATTGAATTTGAGATAATTTTATTTATAATGTAAAAATAATTTAATCCATTATCTAATTTCATCACATGTATTGACCATTAAACCCATTTTTAATGTATAAATATAAGTGACATCCAAAGAGGAATGAGAGGACTTGCCTACTGAATCTGGAGACGAGGGGACTCGACCTGAACGACGTCGTTAACCGGTAGCGTGAGAGGCGAAAGAGACAAAAGGGAAAAAGCCCAAATTAACAGCAACAGAAAATAGAGAAACGAAGAAGAAGAGAAAAACGCTGACCGCCATGGAGCCGACTAAAGAATTCGATGGTGGCGGAGGCGGGGACGATCAGAAAGCTAATCAAATCCACAATCTGAAGGAAGTAAAGCGTTCAGCAGACGGAGGAGGTTTGAAGGGAAAATCCTGCTCGGGTTACCTTTATTATACTACCGCCCTCAAATCCAACGGCAAGAATCCTCGATGCATCGGCATCCCTCGCACCCTCCCTTCCGGTAACTGCTCCCCTCTTCTCTTTTCTTTGCTTCCTTTACCAAATGCTAAGCAGTAACATGGTTGATCCTAAAGCTTCACAACCATGCGAGTATCTTTGCTCTGTCTTAACCTATCTATCAATCCCTCGAGGAATAACCATGAACAATCCTCCAATTTTGCTTCACCAGCATGAGGATTTTTGTTCTTTCTTTTTGATGAATGATGAAATCTGGTGTTGAGCAACAAAATCATGGCGTACACGAGATGTATATCCAATGAAGATTGAAGAAATTACATTACAAAGTTCAGATACAAGCCAAAAATGTTAAATACATGAAATAGCATAACCAAATGCCCAAATCAGCTCCACCATCCTATACCAGCCTTGTTCATTGGCAATTTTTGCTGGAACCAAGCAGTCATGAATCAGTATATACGAATGCTTGTGACGAGCTGATTACGGCTAGCTGATCGATCATGCAAATCTCTCTGTTGCTTCTCTTCAGCTAAATCGTCAGAAATACTGCATGATAAAACTTGTGCACATAAATTCCACGTCATGATACAGTCTTGTGTATGTCTTGTGTGTGGTCTATTGATGGAGAGTCCGAGTGAAGAAATGATCCCGAACGTTGCTTGTATAAATGCAATGAATGATAACTTGTAGAAGCTGATTTTGAATCACAGCAACACAGAGGGCAGAAATTAGCAATACTCCACCCCCTTTAATCTGGTTCATGTATCTTTTGGCGGTATCTCTTTTCCCCAGACCATCCTCTAGGAGAGCTGCGAGTTTAGTTTCATTTTTCACTCAGTAGTGATTTAAATGTATGTGGAAACTAGTCTTTGTACCACAATAGATTTTTTGTGACTTTCTTGATGTCTCATCCCACTAATATGGTTGAACACTGCTCATCTTATGTGAAGGTCTTGCCATGTCATTTGAATTATAGTTTTTTTCTTTTTTCGAGTGAACTTCTTTGTAGTCGATAAGCTGATTGATTTGCTTCCTTAAGCTCAATTTTGAAAGATTGATTGGACTCGTGGTGTGAAGCTATTTTTGTTATCCTGCAATTGAATTCTTGAGGTGGACATCGTATTGTTGGTGGACGTCTGTCTCTACTAACACACCGTTATGCACTGATGTTTTATGCTTAGTGCCAAACTATCTTGGAAAAAATGAGGAGGCAGCTGGTGGAGAGGACAGAAAATTCTACTACGGGTGTGCTGGGTATTCTGTATTCATTAAGGATGACCGTTCAGCAGATAAACAGGAGTCGAAGACACAATTACCTGTCTGTTTAGGCCTGGAGGTACCTGTTCTTTCTTGATGAAATTTCAATAATTCTTTCTATGGAGTGTTGTGTTTTATTTCAACAATTACCTGCTTGTTATGGCGTATCTTGAACATTCATCTTTCATTGATGCCGTTGCTAAACCTTGCACTACCATGTACGGTTTACCTAACTGGTAACCCCTATCATATTCAGTTGCTATTTGTTTTCGCCTAGGGAAAGAAATTTCAGTACTCTTTTACATACGGTATGAAGTCTAGTCTGACTAGTACTAATTTTTTTGCAGCTTTTCATTAATAGAAAACCAGTGACTGCCACGAATGCTCCCAATCCAGCTCCTGTTCACCATAGTCCAGCTCCTGCTCACCATAGACAAGGTGCAGAACTATGCTTTTTTCTAGAAAGGTTTTTGTCTTTATCCCCCTTGCTGCTGGCTCCTTCGTAATCCGGTAGAGATTTCCGGGGTCCTTTTTCCAAGTTTCTGTTAACAATGAATCAACTAATTGTTAGGAAATTCCAGTAATGCTGTCATCTTTTCAGAACAGTCCATGACTATTCTGTTCAATTTTGAATAGATTTACATCTTACATGTAATTTAAGACTTGCATTTTTGCTGTCTGTGGTTTTCAAGAAGAGCGGGAGTCACCACATCGTCCTCCTCCCATAACGCCTAAACCAACGCAGTTTCCAGCCGACAACTTCTTAACAAGGCAAGTGGATACCACTTCCAACGGGACTAACTTAGGTTCCGTGCATAAGCACTGTTTGTAACCAAATCAGCTGGAGCTTCTTCCTCTTGCAGGTTTACAAGGAATGCAAACCTGGTAGCGTCAGGAGTTACGAGGGACGTGAGGAGAGTAGGGAAGGAGATAAAAGACACTGTTGTAGACATATTTTCCCCATATAAAAGACGTCCCAAATGATGAGAATTCGAAGGTTTTGTCTCATACAGTTGAAAGGAAGGAAGTAGGGATCGACATCATCTTCATCGACATATCCCTTTTGCTCGACTAAGTCCAGATGTGCATCATTTTTTTGTTGTTTAAGTTAGTGTCTTGTTGCCTCTCGATATGAAATAAGATTCAGGCCCCAGCTTCTTATTAGTTGCAGAAGAACATTAGAAGGGCGTAAATGATGAGAGGTAAATGTTTTATTTTGTGGTTCGTTTTACACCTTACATGCTCCATCTGAACTATATTGCCTTCATAAGTTTTCAAATTTGATTCTTTGCTTACTTGCTTCCTGCCTGCAGAGTGCACAAATTCAACTTACCTTCTGTTTTAGTTCGTTCAAGGGTCATTTGGTTTAGAGCCGAGAAGTTTGTATTTTGTTCAGTCATAACGATGTACAATTTTTGTATTTTGAAAACATGGTTTTTTATTACTCATATTTTGGGATTATCTGATCTCATTCTTATCATGTATGGCATCGATTCGTTTGGCCCAATTCCAGGAATTATCTGATCTCATTCGATCTGTTGGATTACCTGCAATACTGTTTGGTGATATCAATGTAGTTACCAGCCCTTCTGAGAAGCCTGGGCTTCTGCCTATTTGTCCAGCGCCGGTAGCTCGATTTCGAGCCTTCATTAATGACTTGGGTCTGCATGACCCTGGATTCTTCGGTCCAAGTTTTACTTGGTCCAATCGGAGTAGAGACTCGTCGTCGGTTTTCCAATGCCGATTAGATAGATTCTTACTGTCGGATTCGTTTCTTACTTTACTCCCAAATTTATTGGTTCGTCATCTCACAGATTTGGGCTCCGATCACCGCATCATTCGTCTTCAACTTGAAAATTTACCCCATTCTTCGGGATCTAGGTGTTTTCAATTCGATAATCGACAGCTTTCGAATCCGGAATTGACAGCTCTGGTACACTCAGCATGGAGCACTCCCATTCACGGCTCTCGGATGTTTGTTCTTCATTCAAAATTGAAAATCCTCCGCCATGATATCCATGCTTGAGATCGGGGACTACTAACTCCGCCTGTCGAATTCGCTTGTTGCGGGATTCAATTGACTCCTTGCGGGATGCAATGCCCATTCAATGGGATCAAATCGCTCAGCTGGAAATTGGATTATCGGAGGCTCTGGATCAGGTGGCCATTACTAGCGTCAAAAGGGACGTGATGATTGGATGAAATCGGGTGATCGTAACACGGCAATCGCACGTCATCATTTCAATCATCTGGGCAATCTCACTGATTCGAATGGACGAGTTTCTGAGACTGAGGACTCAAATGCTATCCTTGCAGTGAACTTTTACAGTGAGCTTTTCAAAGGCCAATATTCTGGCACTACTACTCCTCCTTGGCCAGTCGAGTTAAATCTTGGAACTCCAAGAGTTACGAGCAAGATGAATGCATCTTTAATCAGACCTTTCACTGATCCTGAAATTAGAAAGGTAGTCTTTTCCATTGGGGCATCCAAATCTCCAGGATCGGATGGTTTCACTACTGCTTTTTACCAGCACTTCTGGAACTTGATTGGCCCGGATGTTTGCTCGGCGGTTAACGCTTTCTTTCACTCATCACGGATGTTGAAGAGTATTAACCATACGTGGCTCACCCTCATCCCTAAGGTCCAAGGTGCTTCTGCGCCAACTCAAGTTCGTCCTATAGGCCTATGTCAAACGATCTATATAATCATTTCCAGACTCATGGCTGCCAGGCTTGCGTCAATTCTACCATCTCTGTTCGAAATAAAATGAAAATCAACGATGAGCGACCAACGACCCAGAACTCCATAAATATGTAAAGTAGGCCACCTTTTCAATCATTCTCCTACACAGACATGGCCTCTCTCTCACTCTCTCCGTCCCTTTCAGCCCTAAATTCTGCATTTTGAAGTCAGCCAACGTGGGTGGTCACTGATTAATCATTCTACACTATACATATAATTAAATACAGAAAAAATACTTAAAATAGGGATGTAAAACAACCGAATCCTAATAGTAATTAATATTTGAGTATTGACACACGTACGTAGTAGCTAGAGACATCAATGAACTTTTAACATTCAACCATTTCTCCACCGATATAATGATTAAGGTAGCGTTAATGCAACTAACTCAATGCTAAAATATAATGTGATTTTATAAAATAATTTATCAATAATATTTAATAAAAAATTTATTGACACATTAATAACCGTGTTAATTAATTCATTCAACCATTTTCAAAACACCTCAATTCTAGCAATTCTTTCACAATTTCGATTGTTAAGACCTACCATATATAATATCCCTTTCATTTTTTTTAATTTATCCTAATTATATAATTAACTCAACATAAATATTTTTCTTAGAAAATAGATCCAATATGTTTATATGGCATTGCTAATAAACTTTCTAATTTAGAAATTTCTAACAAAATTTTAAATTGACAATTATTCATGCTTACTAACAATGGTTAATTAAAGGAGTTTCATTTTACCCTCCACTTACGTGGTATTGCTAATAAATTTTTGAATCTGGTTAACCATTCAATTCGTGTACATGATTTATTCAAATTATGTAAACATCAACTTTTATGAGAGTTTTACGTAATTCTCTTCTAATAATTTTTATGAGAACTTTTATGAACAGGCAGTTTGGGAGGAGACAGATGCGAGCGAGGAGGGAAGTCATATTCGATATGTTGAGTAATTAAGATGGATTGAAAATGATATCTCATCTCTCACCCATTTTTTTCTCTGACTATATATCTTATCCCATCAGCTTCAGAGATTATGACTAGTACAGCCAAAACAATATTGCATCCACAATAATAGAAAGGCCATCCATGCACATGAGAAATGTTTCGGTAATTTGAAGGTATCGATATTTTTAAAATAAAAAAATTCATATTTTTCTTTATAATTTTTTTTTCACATTTTTAAGGTTTAAAATTTAAAAATAAATTCTAATATTTTAAAAATAAACGATAAACATTATAAAATGATACTAGCACGTTAAACACTAAATCCTAACCCTCAAACACTGCATTATAAACTCAAACACTAAATCGTATCATAAACTCTAAATTTTGATAATAAATCAAAATTAATAGATTCTAACCCTAAATATTAAACTCTAGCCCTTAATGCTATATTATGAACCCTAAATACAAACCAACAACCTGAAAAAACGAAACTTTAATCTCAAAATATGACAAAATGTAGTATAAAAGGTATTGTTACTTTCAGGATACCGATATCCTAACACGTGGCACGTTGTTATTGGATGAATAATTTAAATAACTAAACTACATATTTGATACCTGAAGTCATATTACAATTTAATCTCATATTAATTAGCCAAACTTGTGGAAACGTGGACATTAACATCCAGTTAGCTAATTTTGTAATGATATTTTACTCCCATCACGCCATCACTGCACTATCTTTTACTTTTACTTTTGCTTTGACTGTTAGTCCTCATTAGGCAGGGGATAGATCGGACTCCGACGATTAGATCGCAGTCAACAGGGAAGGTGACAATAAAGAAGTTGGAGTCCTCAATGGTGATTACTAAATTGATAGTGTGATTCCAATGCAGTTTCTATTGCGGCCGACACTAAATTGATAGAGTTTTTCCGATGCAACATCTATTGCGACCAAAGACGGTTTAAGTCGAAAGGGGTCATTCTTCCATCGTCAATAAGTTTTCTTTAGATTTCCGTTACCGAATCCATTGTTTCGATCCTGACTATAACAGTGGGCTCATGCACCCGTGAGGAGTCCTTTTTTCTGGAAACTACATCTGAAAGTCTCTGTTGGGAGGAATTTTAATTTATTTATATTCAAACCAGCTAGCTAGGTTGTTTTGTAAAAAATTGTTATATTTTAATAATTAAAAAAATTGTATAATATTTATATTATTCATTAGCATCCCTCTTCAAACAGAAATTTTAATAAATATTGAAGGTTGCAGTTTTAGTAAATTATTGTATAAATTAAAAGCTACCAAAATTCCAAATGAGAACCTCTAAATTATATAAGAGTTGCATCCAAAAAAAATTAAAATTAAAATTATTCCTTCACTGTTGTTTGTCATGAAACAATGAGTTTTGATTTCTCCTTGGCAGTTTGCTTGCCTTTGCCGTCTCAATTGGAAATAATATAATGCTAGCTAAGCAATGCTGAGTGCTGACCACAAAAATATATAAACTCTTCCAATTATTTGTTTCCATGAACATAAATAAATAGGATATAAGAGCCAAACTTTATAGCTACATGTTTTTTATGATAAAGAAACGAAATAGATGTTATAACTTTTTTCTAAAGTTTATATTTCATCACTCAATTTTTTAATATATTGTATATATTATTATTATGGTTATTATTATTATATTATAATTTTTTTTATAAATTTTGACACTTTATGGTCAAATTTTATGGCTCTATTATTGATCGAGAGCTTTCTATTTCTATCCCGTTAGAACCCTATTAGTATATTTAAATTATCGCGTAAAACTGTGCAAATTTTGGTTTTTTGAAGAATTTCTGTTTATGAAATGTGTTAATGAATAATATAGAACTTATTAAAACCATTTCTTAATAATTTGAATTATTGACATATAATGTTGGATCTTGACATAAACATGTTTTTATATTATTCCATCCATTTAATTTTTTTATTATACATATCAATCATGGATAAATAAAATGACGCATAATAATACCTCATATTAAATGCTATATATGCAGCATCGCGTGAGCTAGAACAAAGAAAAGTGGAACAACAACTTAAAAATATATATATATATATATATACACTACCTCTTATCCGGCCAATTGGCCATATAAAGGTTGCGATTTGATTATATATTTAAATTTAATGTGAATATTTTATTGTTTGTAGTTCTTATTTTAAACCGATAATTGTATTATTACTTAAATTTATTGTGACATGGTGGGCAATCCGTAACCCACCCATTTCAAGATTTGATGGACCTATTACTTGATAAACCCACGACTCGATGGACCGCAACTGAAAAATCTGCAAGCCAATGAACTTGTGACCCGACAAATCCGCAATCCGAATAACTTGACTCATAACCCGCCCAACCTATCCGTTTGACAGGTTTAAGGCTCATGCACTAAAGTTAACTAAGCTTTCTTAAAAAAAACCACCCATCCATCTCGACCCACCCATCTCGAGACCTGATGGACTTGCTACGGCCTGATAAAACCACCACGACCCCTTATGGATCCGCAACCTGATGAGCTTGCAACCCAATTAACTAGTGACCTGACCACCCGTAACCCAATTCAAAATCTGCAACTCAACGAATCCACAACCAAACTAACACGACATCTAACCCATACAACCCGCCCGTTTCATAGTCTAAGTACCCTACAATGAAGTTAGCTTACCATTCCTATAATAAGCAATCTCGAGTAGCTAAGTTTAAAATAATAATATTTTTAGTACAATAAAGTATTGTAGATACAATTACAAAACCTTTACTGAGATCTTCTAAATTTAAAATCACCCATTTGTTCATATAACTTGTCACTATCTCCTTAACCTCTTCAACTTTTTATTTTCACCTCCTCCACCGTACAAAAGCTACCCAAAAGACAATGTATACAACTTAGATCCCCTTAAAACCTCAGGAACCTCACCGTTCTTGGCCTTTTCCATCACTCCTTTCATAACGCCTTCAACTATACTGAGACACTCTCCCATGATATCCACCCCTCTCCTTCTCGACTGATAACTCACTAAATACTCAATCAAACCGACCATGTCTTCTTTCCTAATTGGGTCATCAAGAGCAGCTGAAAAAGCATATATGAATGATAAATTGTGTAGTGAATAGTACGAAATCACACAAAACTCATAGCATAATTATATTTCACACGAAGCTTAATTCTCATGCTTCTTTTTTGAAATCATGAATTATATTTGATATATATTTTAACATGAAATTATTGTAATTACAAAATCCATATTATATAATTAAAAAATATGACAGCATTAACAGGACGAGAGAATAACTTTTTAATTTTGATTTAAAAAGTAATTGGTTATGAGGAAATTTGCGACAAAGAGTAAAAGTTTATGTAGCAAACTTATAGTAGATTTTAAGACATTACAGAGTGTATATTGGTTGAATTCTTTTAGAATCATTGAGTATGTTAGTTAAATCACTTATTATTTTGATTTAAGATGTTCTTATATACTTTATAATGATTTTAGATTTTGAATAAACGGTATAAAATTCAATATTCCTCCTCTTCTAGAATTACCTATGACAAAAATAAAAAAAATGAACGGTATAAATTTTAATGTTGGATGAATATTTTTTATGAATTCCCTCGTCTTCGTTTTAGGTTAGTATTGAACTATATATTGATCGAGAAGGGTGTGGGACACCTTACTTGCTTTTTGGGCTCCACCAAGATATATACATCATCATCATCAATTGGATTGTAACCCTTCATCCATCTAGATTTTCCTGCCACTAAAATAAAATAGTCACCAAACTAAATCCACAAGTCTATCTTCTACTTCTGTACAAAGTTATAAAGAGTGTCGTGAATAATAATAATACAGAGTAGTTGACAATTTAAATACTCGATTGAAGCACTTGCATGTGCATGCTCATCCATCGTGTCTCCGTCACATCTGCTGCTCTTCAATGTTCGTTCAAACTGGATCAATGTCAAAGCCCCCAATATATTAATTACACCTTGTCAATCTCTTTGGTCCACGCATCGATTATTTTGATGCCTACACATACGGCTACCGTATTTTCATTTCTTTTGTTTTCTTTTATATATGGTAGACATAGGCTTTACGGCCCAAGGAACGTCAGGTTCTTTCTTGTGTTCTTCTGCCCCACGCAATAACGTCAACAGTGTATACATGTGGTACGTGGTCGTTCTCTCGAGTGGCCACGTAGCAAAAGGATATCCATGTATTATATGTGTCGTTTAATTATCAATGTTTTTCCAAATCGAAGCTTGCAATATGGTTGTAGTTCTTGACTTTATTTCTAGAGATCATGGATTCGAAGCTTGCAATATGTAATTATTTTAACACCTCTGTAATGGCATCATCAACCTCACCTAAGTTGTGTCGGAACGGTGACATCTATAGATGTGATGTCCGTCGAATGGATTCTTCGTATAAAAATATATGAAGTTTTGTATTATTATAAATGTTGAAATATGAAGTTGTGGATTGTCCTCGTCTACTGAAAAAAGCTGGCGTGAGGCATTGGCGCCATTGATTTGACTGAGGAATTCTTGTGGAGAGAACGAAGGCGTACCGTAGAGAAGACAAGGAATCATTTTGAATAAATGATGATCACGGGGTTGGAGTAAGAAATGGCGGCGGTGGTGGTTGAGATGTGGAGTGACAGAGACCAAAGCTGCTCAATCTTCAAATCATTTTTTTGTTTCGTTAAATTTAAAAATAAATAATAAAATTGTTGGTATGTGCATAAATGGAATGGTGATCATTTGTGGTTTGTGTTTGGGATTCATAGAATATTATTTTAAAAATGTAACTTAAAGTATTGATTTTGAATCCCACATTTGGATTTAATCGAATATTAAATGAATACATTATGCCGATATACGAGTAAAACGATATACGTTAGAGTACGAATGCCCCTATACTAAGGTGTACGTACGTGAGTGAACTTATGTCAAATTGTAAGTGTCTCTGAGCCAACATGTAAGTGAAAGTACTCTGTCAAGGTGTGAGTGAAACTACGTCAAAGTGCGAGTGTCCCCATGCCAAAGTGTGAGTGAAATATGCTAGTGTGTACACTGTGGTAACATCTTGGTGAATCGCATGGCGATAAAAACTTGACGAATCACAGATTCAGCACTTATAGGCGAGCAAACTTGTTTGGGCATGAAGAAAGCCGGAAACCAACCGCGAATACCATCATCATTTGCTATCAATCAAAGAGGAACAAGACAACATATAACCAAGAACAAGCCCTAACCCCAAAAGTTCAAGGGGTATTGGGTAAGCCAAAGGTACGTAGAGGTAGGACGAAGGGTTTGACGATTACAAAATAGGATAATTTCTCTACTTTTAAAGCCACACTGTGCGACGCAATGTGTATTGAATTAATGTATATTTATAATTGCGGGTGTGTTTCGTCTAAATTCGTTATTTCCATCGTTGATATTTTGAGAGAGAAAGAAATTAAAGAAAACACCCCACAAAAACAAGAAACAAAATGATTGAAATCATATGTTAACAAGATTCAAATTCAACGGTCCTCATCTCGTCATCGTTTTGACTCGCTTCCTTTCTTTCTTCCCTTTTTGTTTACTTTGGGCATGCATTTACATTAGACACGTCAATCTCGGGGTTGGCACAGCGACGAGTCGTGTCGCGCGTGGCGCGGTGAGTCCGAAAACATCGCTCATATCCATGTCACTCGGCTTCATCCTATCCGGCAACTCCCACTTGAAACAGTGTAGCAGGTGGGCCACCCCTAGCTCCAGTGCATACAATCCAAGCTGCATCCCCGGGCACGACCTCCGACCCGACCCGAACGGCAGGAACTCGAAGTTACTCCCCTTGAAATCGGGCATCCCATCCTTCAAAAACCTAGACGGCTTGAAAGAATCCGGGTCGGACCACGAGTTCGGGTCTCGCCCGATCGCAAAAGCGTTGACCATGACCCGGGACCTCTTGGGGATGAAATAGCCGGACACCTCAACATCCTCCGCTGTCTCGTGGAGGAGGAGCGGGATCGGCGGGTGGAGGCGGAGCGTCTCTTTGAGCGTGCACTTGAAGAAGGTCAGCTTCTCGAAGTCGCTCTCTTCCACCCGGCGGTCCAGTCCTACGACCTCTTCCAGCTCTTCCTGGACTCGCCGTAGATCGTCGGGGCTCTTCATTAACTCTGCCAGGGCCCACTCGATTGCCGACGCTACCGTTTCTGTCCCACCGAACATAACGTCCTGAAATATACCGATTCAACCAACCCCAAAATTGCTTTAGTCATAACATTTTTCTTTTCAAATTGAATCCCCAAAATTATCCATGAATGAAAGTAACAGTAAACGGAATAATTTGCCGTAATTGGAATTTGGATCTGGCAGACCAGCAGCCCTATTTACCAACTGTCCTAGTTTACTGTAACGACTCTTTCCGTACGCTTTGGCCTCATTTAACTGTAATTTAAGTGTGCTAAAAAATCTAAAATCTTTTTTTTCTTTCGTAGAATTAGGATGATGCTATATATCGTTTGTATTTTACTTTGTGTTATTAGCATTTTTCTATAAATGAATTAAAATATTTTTAATAAATTGATTTATTTACTATTTTACTAAAATAACTCTTATTATATTAATTATCAATACGATTAGAATTTTATGAAAAGTGAATAAAAAAAAGAGACTTTTGAAGACGCATTGTTAAGCTCATAGATTTTTTAAAAAGTAGGAAAATTTTGTAGTCACAATTGATTATTAACTTACTATTTAGATGCTTTCAGTAGTTATTCGCTTCGCACTTGGCTACCCAGTGTGTACCGTGGGCATAATAACTGGTACATTAGAGGTCCTTCCCGGTCCTCTCGTACTAGGGAAAGGTCCTCTTAATGTTTTAAAGCCCACACCGGATATGGACCGAACTGTCTCACGATGTTGTGGGAGAATTTTGTAGTAACAATTGATTATTAATACAGTAAGAGTTATTTTAGTAAAATAGTAAATATGAATTTTATTAAAGATATAATAGTTATTTTATGATCCGCATGAAGTAAAATTCGAATCATACATAAAAATGGGTTAGAATTATTAAGAAATGAAATAATTATGGGACGGTTTGCTTTTTAATTTTGAAGAATATTTAGTGAGTGATTTTAGCTATTAACGACTCTTAAATGCAAATTTGACCTTATTGAGGAATTGTTACCATGAAAAGCAAAAAAAACGGAAACTATTTTTAATGAAATGAAATAACTAAATTATAGAGAATTTATTAATTACCATGATGAGGCCTTTGATGTTATCCTTAGTGAGCTTAAGAGAGTCGGCGTCGGAAACTTTATCGGCACGGCCGGCGTCTTGTTCTTCGCTATAGAAAGCAAGCAAGTCATCAACCATGTCGGAGATAGGATCGTCGTCAGCTTGTATGCTGCCGTTTAGCCTTCTCTTCTCGATGTGCTCGTCAATGATTTTATCAATGAACTTATCCAAATCACACCTAGCCTTCACAAGCCTAGAGTTAAGACCCTGTGGGTCCATCCAGCCGAGGCAAGGGATAAAATCGGCAATATTAAAAGCCCCAAAAAGCTTGGAGAACTCCTGAAGTATCTTAATAAACTCAGCCTGTCCTTCGTTCTTGCACCCGAACGCCGCCCTGTACGTTATGTTCATGGTCAACGAGAAAATCAGCTCCCCGACGTTCAACGCCCGGCCAGCGTTGACCTTAACGGTCTGGACCATGGAGTTGACCTCGTCGCGGACGGAGTCCCACGACTCAGCCCGCTTGCGGCTGAAGAGCTTCATGACGCAGATCTTGCGCATCTGCCGCCAGAAAGGTCCGTAGTTGGCGAAGGCCATGTCGGACCGGTCGTAGGTTAGGTAGGTAATGGCGGCGTTGACGGAGCGGTTGGAGAATATGATGTCGTGGACCTGGAGGACCTCACGCGCGACTTCAGGGGAAGAGACGGCGATGACGTGGACGCTGGTCCCCATCTTGAGGTGGAATATTCCACCGTACTTCTTTGCCAGCTTGGCCAGCCCACGGTGGGTGAGCTGGTCCATCATCAGTATGTTGCCGATGATCGGGAGCCCATTGGGACCCGGCGGGAGGGGGAGGCGGCTACGACGGCGGCTGGAGATGAGGAGGAGGAGGAGAGGGATGATTAGGTAGAGGATGGGTTGGAAGAATTCCATGGCGGAGGAGGAGGATGTACGGACGGTGGGGAGGGGGTTGGTGAAACTTGGCCGGAGAAGTAGTAATGAACGAAGAATGAATAAGAAAGAAAGTTAAATTTTTAGAGGGACGGTTAGTACAAAGCTACCTTACCCCTGAGGGAATTGAGATATGGGGGGCTGGGGTATTTATCAGTGTTGTGAGAATTCGACCAAACCGGTCTGAGAATTCGACCCAAATCAGGTCAAACCGTGATAGCTCTGTGTAGTTTTTCTCTTTTGAAGACATATGTTTCAATTCAATTCAGTGTCCAGGGAAGTGAGAGTATTTGGAAAGTACAAATTACGTACAATTGTTTTTGGTGATCACAAATTAGGTACATGATCCAATTAATTTTTGGATTTTTCAAAATGGTATTCTTTTATCATCTATTTTTTGTACAAAAGTATATCATATTTTATATAAGTAATATTGGGTAATATACTAAAATTAATATCTAAATTATATAATATTGCCAAATTTAAGATATAAAGTATTAATTTTTTATTCATGAAAATCTCATTATATTAAATGATATTTTTCATTCAAATTTCCTTCTTTAGAAAAGTGACCTATGAACTTAAAGATATCTTATTTTTTTAGCAAGGGACTATCACAATTTTGGGTGATATTTTTCACCCAAAGTTTACCCTTCAAAAAAGTTATGATATTAATGTTTTTTGTAAGTGATAATAGCAATTTCAATGATGTTTCAAAATCTAAAGTGGATAATAGATTCAAAGACAAGAATAATTTGATAGTTTTGTTGGTCGAACTCTGTCTGGACTATATTGATATTTGTTTATAAATGTGGGAAGTGGGGAGGGAGTAGGGAGCAAACTGTAAAAACATAAACTGTGGTGATCAAGTAGTACTGCAGATATTGTAGGTGGCGACTCCAACTTCGAATATTTCTCCAATTTTATGGTTTACCATTCTTCTTGTTCATATTTTATTTCATTTTTTTTTGTTCTGTGTTGACATTCGGAGTGTTGCATTCAGACCCAATGCGTGACAATTGAGGGGGTGTCCTTTTCAACTACAACCACAAAGATTAGAATAATTCTATCTAAATCAATTTTACCACGTGGTTAGAAAGATAACTTAAGTGATATAGAATTTAAGAACACAAAATAAAGTAGAGATGACCACAAGACGTTTCTTAACGAAGTTTGATCATAGTGTGTGATCTACTCTCCGTCCCAAGATATCATTTGGGAGACGATGTTATTTTGCTTTCATAATCTCTTCTAAGTATCTCTATTCAACCCAATCATACGCTTTAGATATATCAATTTTCACGGCAACTTCTCCTTCAGCCGATGTTTGTATGGATTTCATATAATGCAGCGTTCAAAGGCCACAAGTACATTATCGGTACTTGCTCGTCCTTTGAGAAAAACAGATTGTTCATCGCCGATCACACGTGGTAAAATCCGGAGCAGCCTATTTGCTAAGGCTTTCGTCAAGATCTGATATATCACATTACATAATGAAATCGGTCTGAGATCTTTCATAGTTACTGGTTCATTGATTTTCGATAGCAACACAATGGTAGTTTTTGTAAACACAATAGGAATCACCCTGTTAACAAGCCATTCCTGACAGTGGTGAGTTACTTCTTCACCTATCTGTGGCCAGAATTTTGGATAGAACCCCTGATTGAAACCATCCGTCCTCGGTGCTTTGTCATGATGCATATTAAAAATTATCTATCTCACTTCCAGCTAAGAAACCACGACCTGGTTACTTTCGGTTAGCTTTCAGCAGTTTGTTGGTTAACGTTTGGTGCTTTGTGTTTTATCTGCCCGTGGGTGTGTGTTTATGTTCTAGTTGATGCGTTATTTTGGCTTTTCTTGTTGTAGAGGTTTGGTTTTCAATGCTCACTCAAACCGAGTCTGCAGCTGCGAACATCGGATCGAGTCAAAGAACGATGATAGTAGACAATGCGCTCGAATGAACCCATATGCATGTTTGTGTAGTAAAAATTGATTATCGTCATCCTATAACCATTCTGATGACATGTAGCAGTGTTTTTAAAGTCAATGTTGTACGGCTTTCTTTAAGTTCTATTTTTGGACTTTTTATTAAAAATTTGAATTAAAATATTCTATTAAATCCTATATTAAAATTTGTGGGTTTTCTACTCTAAACGAGACTAAAGACCCGGTCAAAAAGGATTTAATCATAAAAGAGTATATTATATTACAGCCATATAAAATATTGAAAATGAAAATAGGGATGGTGGCAATAAAGCTAGCCGGTGATGCTGCACACAAGAGTTACAATTGGCACTTGCTAATTAAGGAATATTACATAATTAAGTAGCAAGGTGACAAATTTGCGTAATCCGATGTTAGCATGACATAATTAAGGGAGAGGGGATGTCGGAACAAATCTACCGTCGAATTTTCAAGAATTTCATTCAAAAATTACTGCAGTCAAATCCTAGTTCCACCCACAATCTGTCTCCAATTTAATGAAAAATGGTAAGTCATTATAACCTGAAAAATTGAGATAACTTGTCGTTCATCCATGCATTACTAGCTCTAGTAGATTCGAATCCGAACAACCATCATTCCATATTTGAAACTCAATCTCTTGCATTTATTTTCCTTTGATTTGCATTTCTAGTTAATAATTGGGCACTTAAAACATTCTCCAAAACAATCACACACTGCAACTTTGTCTATTTAGTTAATCAACTTGAGTAATAGCATTAGAAAGACCCTTGAGAAATTAACGATTCCATTAGAACAATCTATTCGGTATTTATTAGCAGATGAAAAATCCGTGCCAAGTTAAAACCATATAAATTTCGAAAACCAAGACCACCATATTCTTTTCATATGCATAGCTTCTCCCAACACATCCATGATAAACCCTTTTCCCTGCATCTTTTCGTGCCCCACCAGAAGGCATTCATCAACACCTGCGTCTCTTTTATGAAGGTGTCACCAATCAAGAAAACATGCAAACAACATGTTGGGATCGATTGAGCTATCAATTTCAGAAGGATCTCCCAACCCGCCTTAGATAATTTGTTGTCTCTCCATTGCTAAATTCATGCCCATAATCTTTCTTTCAAGTATCCAAAGATTTGCCGCTTGTTCCGACCAATAAGCGAGGGTAACCCTAGATATCGACCGGTATCAAAAGGCGCTTAGATTGTCAGAATTTCCATCATTTCTTCCTTCAACATCGGGTACAAATTTGCGCTAAAGAAGACACCGGATTTTTCAAAAATTATTAACTGACCCGATGCCTCTGCATACGTATCAAAAATCCATCTTAACTGTTTTGCCTCTAAGATTACGCTTTTCAAGAAGAAAAAACTGCCATCTGCAAACAACAAATGTGTAATGCTAGGTACACGTCGGATACTCTCAATCCATGTAACCTCTGTGATAAAGCTTTATGGAAAATTAGTGTCGATCCTTCTGCGCATATGAGAAAAACAGATTGTTCATCGCCGACCACAAGTGGTAAAATCCGACGCAGCCTATTTGCTAAGGCTTTCGTCAAGATCTGATATATCACATTACATAATGAAATCGGTCTGAGATCTTTCATAGTTACTGGTTCATTGATTTTCGGTAGCAACACAATGGTAGTCTTTGTAAACGCAGTAGGAATCACCCCGTTAACAAGCCATTCCTGACAATGGTGAGTTACTTCTTCACTTATCTGTGGCCAGAATTTCTGATAGAACCCCGGATTGAAACCATCCGTTCTCGGTGCTTTGTCATGATGCATATTAAAAATTATCTGTCTCACTTCCTCTGCCGATAGTTTGCTGTCAGAAAAGCATTATCTTCCATCATTCCACCCGCTTCCACCACCGATACAACTAGCTCTGTTTGACAGTGCCCTCTAGTGAAGAGGTCTGTAAAGTAACTAGTAGCCATCATCCACCTTACTCGTCGCCCATGTTCCTTCTGATCGCTTTAGTCATTTAATCGTATTCCGTTTCTTTCGTCTATTTGCTACCCCATGGAAGTATTTGGTGAAGTCTCCATCTAGTATCCAAAAATGTTTAGCTCTTTGCTTCCAGTGCTCTGATTCTTGTTGTAGAAGCGTTAGCAATTCCTCCTTACACTGTCGAAAGGCGGGAGCTTGAGTATTCAGAGCTTGCTCCTGAGAGTCTGTAGTTCGTGCTTCTTCCTTTTGATATCAGCCTTAAATTTCCTTCCCAATTCACGGCCCCATGCATCTAATTTCCTAGCACAATGCTCGAGACGATGAAAGAGATCTTTCCCCGATGTTTGCGTCCAACATCCTTCCATAAGTGGTCGTAATTGTGGTTCCTGGAACCATTTGTTCTCGAATCTGAACCGTGGTCTCATCCAAATGTTTGTCTGTTCCAAACTACATAATAATATGGGTGAGTGATCTGAAATTGGTGCCTGCAGATTATGTAGTGTTGTTGTTGGGAAGAGGTTTAACCAATGTTGGTTTGCAAAGGCTCTGTCCCGCCGTTGTTCAATTGCCTCAGGTGTACCTTTCGACTATTCTGAGATGAATGTATATCCATGGAGCGGAATATCAACCAATCCACAACCCGTCGTGGCTGCTCGGAAGCCTGCAAACAGGCGAGCCGGATGTTCTCGTCGTCACCTCTTGTCCTCGACATTAAGTAAATCATTAAAATCTCCAATACATTTCCATGGAACTCTGGTGTCTGTTGCAATGCTACGTAGAAGATTCCATGACTCTGATCGTCGGCGTCGATCAGGTATACATAGATCAGTGCAATTTGCTCGGACTAGGTCCTTCAGATCTCTTGCACTCCGGGGTTAGCCAAGGCCACGGCAATTCCAACCGAGTATAATCATGTGTTATCGGACAGAGTATGAGGGCAAACGACGATCAGATGAGCCAAATTACAGCGGCGACGGTACAAACGCAATAAAAACCCCTACCGCCTCTCATTTGTTCGATCATGAGATTAACCAAACAAAAAATTCTGTGTTGCATGTAGAGGTGCCGATAATTAATTAGTATAACACCCAACAGCACGTACGCATTATTTAATTAAGCGACACAAAACCATTAAAAAAAAACTTAAAAATATAAAAGGATGCATTGACATTGATGGGCTGAGAAGAAGCGCGGTTTTTATCTATCTCGTCGAGGGGCAGTCACATCAGCACTTGCTAGGAGGCGAACATGTAACCTCAGTAGGCTTGCAAGACTTAGCACAGCATTCATTACAGTAAAAACAGCCCATCGAACAAGGGTCTACCTCGTCTACTTCATAACCTGCAGCGATTTCTGTGCTGTTGTTGGTAGAACCCACTGACGACAGTAAAGCGTTGCATGCAAAGACGTGGAAAACGAGAGTGGAGGCCGAAACCAAAACCGGCAGCAGGCTTCTTTGTTTGTTCATAGTACGGAGGCTTTTAATAAGGGAGCCATACGTACGTATGTAAGTAGAACAATGGTTAAACTACTAGCGGGAGCCAGATGTAAGTACGTAAGTAGAACAATGATCCTGTCGTTTTGTTCCCTGGCATTGATGGGATGGATATATAGGATCATTGCGCCGGCTACTCAGAGTAATCTTTGTGTTAATTAAAGATGTAAAGCTCTCGTAATTCTATGCTTGCTGGTAACTAACTGGCTAGTGGGATTTCATATTCGGGCACTAGACGTGGGATGGTGAATTAAACTACTTTTAATTGCATTTCTTTCATCGATATTTGGAGTTTGTTAGAAGCAAATTAAGGTGGTTTCGGCTGAATAGATTCCATAGGAAGCTGGGGATCGGATAGAAATAAATTAATCCCAATTTTGCCCTGTTACGGTGTTACCCTCGCTGTCCCGAGCCATGAGATTTACGGATGGAAGGATTTCTATTTTTCCGCTCAACTCCGTATACGATCTAGTTAAGTTTTGTATCTGATTAATCCGCCTTAATTTGGCCGATTATAAACTAATATGTCTTGCTATATTATAGTTAGTATGGACCGATCAAATAAAAAATTATAATCCAATAAAAATTATAGCGTTAGTGGATTGGTAGTCCGATATAATTAGGAAAAGGAAACCTCTAAACAATATGAGTGAAAATTAAGTTGAATTTGACGTCAAAATTAATTCACCTGTTCATGTAATGGGTCATTGTTCTTATCACTCACATACTAATTCTTTGGACATAAGTGGTATGGGTGGGTGAAAATAGGTGGTGGGTGTTTGGATGGATTAGATGGGTCATCCTTTAACAAAAAAATTATTTACATCCCTGATTGAAAATATTGAGATTAAAAAATACTAAAGTCTATTTAAATTATGGACATGTCATTTAGAACCAAATATATTATAAGGACTTTTGTACGAATTAATGAAAAAAGTATAGATTTTCTAAAAAATGACCAATATTTGATAGGAAATGATTGAAAATTATGTACATTATTGTATTTGATGTAGTCGTGGTAAGTGAATTTAATGATTGACCTACCACCCAAACAATATAGTGTAGAAACGTTTAAACCTTAAAACTTCTTATTTATCTGATTCAACAGTCAGTTCGATTCTCACCATATTAGTTCTACTTTTTTTGTGTGTGAAAACCACATGAGATTTACTTTTTTTATGTAAACTCTGGTATCTGATCTACTAATCGATTAATTCAATCAAAAATGATCCCGGAATTAAGTTTTCACTCCTTTCTCAACGTTATTGCAGAGAATCTAACTTTAGTTCATCTTTTCAGATACAACCACTCACTATACCATCGGCTCGTCGGTACATGAGATCTACTGATAAAATTGTCCAAGGACACTTGGGAAAGAGTTGGGCTACAGTCAGTCCACACAAGAAGAAAAAAAGAGTTGGACTTGGGTAGATCAGTAATTGACAGAAGATAGGCCCACGGTGGAGTTGAGTTTTGGAGATGTCCACGACCCGACTGGACTGATGGAAAGCCCATCTTGTATAATATGTCCACCTATCAACTCTCCCATTACAACTATCAATATCAGATATCAGATACCAAAGAGTTTTAAGTATTAATTGTAATTACCAAGGCAGCACAGCAACAATCCAAGATTGGGTAGTTCGGAAAGGAAATGGAACTGTTCATCCTATCCACAAGTGAAATATACCCACCTGGCAGTGGCTTCCTTCTTGAGGGAATCGACTCTTTTTATTCATCTCTTCTTCCCGCAGTGAGATTGTAGAGTTGGGAAGTGAAATTGTCGATGAAACCATTGTTCTCTTTGGACTTATGTTGTATGCACTGGATTACAAAGAGAGAAAAACACAGACAGCATGGGAACTGGAAAGCTTTCATTGAATCACTCCCTAGTTATAAAAAGAAACCCAATAATGATGCAGATGATAACACGCTGCCGTTGTGTGCAAACAACACTACCGGAACGTTACAATGGGTTCTATATCTTCTCCATTTCTGCACAAAGGAAAACACGTCAAAATTCTTTTATCTCTGTGCTGTTTTTGTCTTATTACCAGAAGTTGTAGCTTGGCAGCAGGGGAGTCTGCTAATTTCGTTCCTGCTGACAACTGATGCAAGCAGCAGGCTAAAATGGTTATTGTGAAGTCGTTACCTCATTATCAGGAGAACCGGCCAGTTAGCCATTGGTAAATGGTTACTGGACTAAAATGTCTCCTTCTCCCGAGAAATTTCCTATTTACCAGGACAGCTGAAAATGAACTGAGAGCGTATATCTGACTGTTTCAGTATTATTCCCAAAACGGCAAACCAAAGAGAGAGAGAAGCAAAGCTAAAGAGAAACATTGCTTCTAGGCCATTGAAAAGATTCCCTTTTCACCAGGGAAGGAACGAATCCCATTGACCTCTAAATAGCTCTCTCTTCCTAACAAGTTAAGCCATTTACCCTTCGACAATCACTCACTGTCTCCTGTTTATGAATGCCGACTAATTTCTATCTAACAAGCTAATGTATCTACTCCGACGACTCAATCTCAACCATCATCAGGTCAGTTAGTTCATTACAAGTAACTCAACTTCCCTTCCCCGGATATTATTGTCCGAAACCGACTTTTTACCCAACTCAAAGTAGGGAGATGATCAAGGACAAAAAGCATCACACCGTTGATCCGACGGTGAGTATCTGCCCACAGTGAGCGTGCACTAAACGCCACAGCCTTTTATCCTCCTCCTCTAGGTCTCTCTCTCGCTCATCGAGTCATTGTGGTGCTTGCGTTTGCTTAGCATCCAATTTTGTCACCATTATTTCCCCCCTCCCCACTCATCACTTTTTTGCACTCCAACGGCTCCCTAAAGATTAAAAAAAAAAAAAGGCTTCAATCAACATAATTCATACCAGTTTTACCTTTTTTATTTGGGGGGTTTGCAATGTGTAATAAAAAGAAATAACAAATTTTGAAACTTGTAATATTTTGTTTTCTTCAAAATAAAAAAAAAATGCACTACATTACATAACAGAGAAAGAAAAGCTTGAAATTTTACTAGAAAGAGAAAAAGCGGCACGTACAAGATTAATGCTTCCCCTAGTCAGTCACATAACTAGTGAACCTACTCTCACCCACCCAACAATTGTACACTAATTGCCCGAGCCTACCCACTAACTAAAACCGGGTCATGATTATACCTGACCCGACCCGGTTCTATCTCTTTTCTCTCAATCCTATCCTTCCCCTTCCCTTCCTACCCTAATTTACCGCTTTTTCCTCCGGTTCAAAAACTGGGCACTACACTCGGATGCAAACCGGGTTCCGCCTGAACCGGCACCTCATTCTTCTTCCTCATCTCCAGCACCTTACGGTGGTGGTTGGAGTGCAACTCGCTAGAGAAAGTCGGGCTGCAAGCCGGTCGGTATTCGGGTAGGAGCCTGCCTGACTTGAACCTGACTCCACATGCATTGCACAAAGTCTTCGCCCCCAGGGGACCACTTCTCCACTGTGGAGTCTTCTGCACCCCGCAATGGCTGCACCTCCGCGGCGGTGGAGCCGCGCTGTTATTGTTGTTGTTGTTGTTGCTGCCGTCCAAGGAAGGCCGCCGCTTCTTCGGCTTATTCTTCGCCGCCGGCTTCTCGTTCTGTTCGAGGCTGAAGCTCCCCTGAGTGTTGACAGTGCACATGACCCATGGACAACTCAACGGGCTGGAAGAGGAAGACGAGGAGGAGGTCGAACTCGAGGAGGAATCTGTCAGGGTCGTTGACCCTAGAGACCAGACCCGAATCCCTGTTCGGGTCCGCTTGCTTCTCGCCTTCGCCGGGACAGGGGACTTGAAACACGGCTCCTCCTCCACCACCGGCTCAAAATTGATTTCACTCTTGGCCTTCTGAGGGACAATACCGGCGGGGAACGGCGCCGAGTACTCCGAATTGGAGTCCTCCACAAAATGCGACAGCCATTCCAGACTCGCCAGGTCATCCGCCTAAAAGAAGTTGCAGTTTTTTTTCAATCTCCGTTAAATTGAACAGAAACCCAAACGGAAGAGACACATATAAAGGGCGAAAAACGAGAAAACCGCTCGGGAAAAACAAAAAACACGAAACATACCGGCACAGCAAGTTCTCCGGCGGGAACAGGCCCAAAATCACCGCCGTGAAGGCGCTTAGTCTCTTCGACTTTGGGAGAAACGGAGGCCGTTGGAGGCAAGTCTAGTATTATTCCGGCTTCTTCTTCTTCTTCGGCGGCGACGAGGTCTTCTTCGTTGGAGAAATCGAGGAGTTCATCGACGGAGAAATCGTCGGTGCCGTTCTGGACGGCCCAAAGGTCGTCGAGAAATCCTGCTGCCTGAGGGGTGGATTTCACCGCCAATTCCTTACGGACACTGCTTTTCAAAGCCGCTTCAACGCACGCCATCTGGAACTTGACCAGGCAGAAGAAAAAGAAAATTAAGAGTGGAAGATATCACGAGAGAGAGGGAGGGAGGGAGGTGGGAGGGACTGGATTACTGGAAGGTCAGTAGTAAATAGGAAAAAAAAATAAAGGGTTTGAGAGAGGGGGTTACCTGTAGCAGGGGAGAAGAGAGGTAAAGGAGAGTGGTTGCAGAAGAGGGGAATTGAAATGGTGGGGAGAAAAGGAAGGTGAGTTGGGTAAAGTTGTCCGTTTCTTTTTTCTTTTTTATTTTTTCTTTTTTATTTTCTCAACCTGGTTATTTACAGGCGCGGTCAAAATTTTATTGGTGAGAGTAAGTTAAGAAAAACAATTACGGTTTTTTGAACTTTATGATAACGTCTTCATAAATGAGCGGAAAACTGGTCTGAATTTACGAGGACTGCCCCTCTCAGTTGGTCTTCTGCATCACTTGGACTCTTCAAACCTCCCATTTCTTTTGTCATTTTGCGTGGAAAATGCCAGGTGGACCAATCATGGATTGCCAATTCATGAAGCAACTTATACTTTAGAAAGAGTTTTTAAAAAAAATTAACGACAAAATAAGATATATGAATTTCGAAAAGATTATATTGTTAGTGATAAATTATTGGGATCATGTATAAATCTAAATTATTCTTTAATGGAAAGTATGATCCTCTCTTTCTTTCCAAACTTTGATATATTCTTACAACTCTAATTAATGGAAATAAGATATTGACATATCGTTGTCTCTAATTTTTTTTATGAAAATATCAATCCATTGCAATTTCAAAACACAATATTAGACCACGAATTTATGAAACAATAATCGAAAAGAAAACGACGATGTCGAATCGGCCTATAAAAGTCTCACCCACAACCTCATTCTCAATTAAACTGTCATATTTTACACTCTTGTGATTGGCAGTTGGTTGAAATATCAAGTTTGTTTTCTACTTCTTAGCTTCCATTTTGATTAGCCTTACCTTTTTTAATTAAGATTATTGATTTGTTTCTGGTTTTAATTTTCCCTTTTCTGTAGTGCATTTTCCTTTTTTTAAGTTTTATTGAAATGATTTCCTTTTTCAGGTTTTCCCACTTCTTTTCATTTGAATTTGGTTTTTAAGGTGAAAAGGCGCACATTTAGCCTTGCGCCTTTGACTTGCAAATACATGTTTAACTTGGTAAAGTTAAAGAAACTAGTCGATATTTCTCTCCAAGGTAAAGAAGTGAATCCAACTTTTCCTATATTGATTGGGAAAATGGAAAGTAGTTTTAAATTCAGATAAAAAAATTTTAAGATTTTTTATTGTCGGGGCGTTTTTAGTATTTTTTTTTATTTTTATTTTTAGTTTAACGGCATTTTTTATATTTCTGATAATCTAAATACAAAATTTAAAATTCAAAACTGAAAACCCAATACTCTAAATCATAAATTTAAAAATTCAAATTCAAAATTAAAATACAAAATTGAAAACCTAATACTCTAAACTCTAAACCTAAAAATCCAAAATCTACCCAAAATCTAAAACTCAAAATTTTTAATCCAAAACCAAAAATCGAAACCAAAATCCTAATACTAAACCCAAAACCCAAACTCAAAACAAATTAAATAATAAATTAAATAATTTTTTTGAAAATACATCCATATTCTTTTATACAAACTATTAAATTAAAAATTTATAAGATCTAAAGATTCAAAATTATTCTGAAAATCTTGAAACCATTTTTTGCCTAAATTCCAAATCTACTATGAAATAGTGGGATGGCACTATTTTCCAAACCTTACCCATGCCATTTTAAACACCAAATTTGATTGTAGATACACGGAAGGGTTTAAAGACTTAATTCTACACATAATTTTAGGTCGTATTATAGATTTTTTTTTAAACTATCAATTATTACGTATTTGTATGGACAAAGTGATTAAACACACAAGGTTCGGCACTTTTTTTTCGACACATGAAAATTCAGTATTTTTCTGATTGAGAAGCTTATGGTAATATCATTAATCGCTTCCTTTTATCATTCATTTTTTTACTTTTCGACGGACTTCTCTTTGGTAAAAAATAATTTGAAGCAAAAGTTAGTTAGGGGTTTTTCTTAAAGTAGAAAGAGGGTTGAAATTTTTCCTTCCTTCCCTTCGCGGAAAATTGGAGATGGCAATGATGTTGTCAAGATGAAACGATGATGAAGAGGAACGAGGAAAAAATACGTTGCAGCTACGTGAAGAAGAACCGTCGGTGGTGTTCGAAGGTATCTAGGAACACCCAAAAAACCTCGCAGCGACAGGCCTCAACAACACGTCCTGCCACGAGAAGTGATTCGTTCGTTGGAAATAGCTCACTCGAGGTATCGAACTCTTCGAGTGTTTGATGTTTTGGGTGTCTCCAATTCGGCCTCCACTTGTCATTTACTGCTTTTTTAGTTTCAGATGTTTCTTTCTATTTAAATAATATTTTCTTATTTATTTTTGCTACCGGGTAGAGTTTAGCGTCTGAGATATTAGTCTATGTTCAAAGTTTTTTTTTATTTTGGGATGATTAAAAATACAAATACGATAGCTCCTTCTATACATTTATGGGTCCGAGTTATACTCGATAAAAATGATAATCCTCCCTAAGAATCATTTGGATAGATTAAATATCTTTTAACCATAATTTTTTGAATTTTTTTATTACATACTTGTTTTAAGACATACAAATTGAATCAACCAAAGTAATTTTAAATTGTAATTTTCTGAAACCACACATAACATTTATAAAGTATTTCAGTATTCGTTACGTGGATTTACACTTAATCTACACACACTTTTCTGTCTAATTTTAGTTTTGTTTATGAAAAAAAAATACTATGTTATTTAGTTTTCTTAAGTCGCTTATAGTTAGGTCATTTTCATCATAATTTTTAATTGTGTTTACATTGTTATATTAACAATTTTAATCATCAATTTATTAAAAAAATTCTAACCACCTTTATCCCTATAATGTTTTACAATTTCTAATAAGTAATTTTATTTTTTGTAACCCCATTTTTACATCAATAATAAATAAATAATCTATAAACTATTTTATACTCATAAATATATTTTTTGAAAATTATACATTATCGTATTTGACATTGCTAATTGACTTTTTAAATTAACAAATTATAATAAATATATATACATCCTTTGCCATCCCTAATATAATGTCATCTTATCTTTCACGAACAATTACTAAAATTTGAGAAGAAAAAAATATTTTATTATCAAATATTTATATATGCTTTGGTCTATGGAAGAGAAAATAAATATATTTGTTTGGAAATAATTTGAATGAATGGTGGTGAGGCAAAAAGAAAACAAGATAGAATAGCATGTAGATAATGGATATTGATACAAATGAAAACATTTATAGGACACGTGTATTTCCATAAACACCCCCCCCCCGGCCGCTATATACAAACATTTCCCGTAATTATTTTTTTCTTAATGAAGTGAACCCAATTAATCATGAGCAAAATCAAAATTTTGACAATTATTTAGCAATTTTTAATTTGATCCTCGCAATTGTATTAACAAATTTTCTAATCACCACATTCAATCATTTCAAATCATCTTCATCCCTTTCAGCCATTTTTATTAGCAATTTGTGGGTAGCAAAAGAAAAAGTAAAAAAAAAATTATTAGTCATGTGTCTACATGTCCCGGTTAGCAAAATTATTAATTTAGCAAATATGAATGCATCTCAAACAATTGTTAAACAGAGTACAACTTTGGGCGTTCTACCAACCATGCACATCTCAAACAATTCATATATGTTTCAATAAGTAAATATTAGGATGAGATACGATAATTGATTCCTACAGAGTAATACAAAATTTCCATAATATGTCTATTTCGTCATCATCTTGATCTTCCTCGGAAGTATCACAGTCTTAATTTTGTTATTATGCTTCATGAATTCATCATCGGAGATGGTTCACTCTCGAGCATTAAGCCATCTCAAGGCAAACTCATAATGGTTCCAAGCTAATAAGGTTCATGTCTACCCGTCTTTAAGGCTACATTGACATTTTCTCATCATGCTTCATCCCAATTTTATATTTACGACCTTCACATTAGAATCTGAACCTGACAAATTGTAGGCAGTTGTTATGGAAAACAAAAGTATTTTGACCATTTTTTGGTAAGAATCGGAATAACCCCAAACCCAACGCTCAAACTTGTTACGAATTTGACCCTAGACTAATAACTGTAAGGCATGCCTAATTGCAATAGAGGAAAGCCATCTTAAGGAAGCAAAATAGATTCTAATTTAAGATGTGACTGATGTCAACTACTTCACGGAAAGTGAGTAAATCTCGTTTGATATGTATTTACCTTTTTAATTAAGAAATGGAGGAGAAGGAGCCTAAGCCTGTGGGTATATGAAACAAAATACATTACTATCAGTGAAAAATCATACATGTACACAGGCTTATCTGACTCCTACTCATTGTGAGCCTGCAGGATGCTAAACTATTAATAATTAAACTACAAAGTTATGTTGGGGGGGACAGAGCATGCCTTCTAAGCAAAGTGATACTCTTTCTACAGTCTACACTCATCAGACGACAAATACAAAATTTCTTTTAACCAGAATTACCAATGACACTTCTTCATCAGCCTTTTTTGTCTCCATGCTCCCCTCCTTCTCATCACTGGTCATTATCCACTTTAATTAGAGGACAATTAAGAAAAAAGACTAATTCCAAGGCCTTAATTTAAACATACTAGATGGAAGATGAACTTGTAAATTAATAAGTAATAACTCAATGGAAATGAAAACAACCACTGTTTTTAGTCTATATATATGACATGTGTATACTTACATTTTGTCTAGCACGTAGTTAGTGTTATGGACACATTCCTTCTGTCGAGAAGTAATATCGAGGAAAATATATATTGAAATCTTTCTATCCAATATTAATAGATGGTTTTAGGTCTAACGATTCACAACCAACTGTAAACTGACCCAAAAGGTTCAAGTATTCATTAATTTAGAGTCATCATGACCCGACTCATCTCGTATAGATGATACTTCGGTTGGATGCAAGTTGAGTCCCAACCGCCCCTTCCTATGAAATCTCATACTAGGCGCATCTGTACTCTTCATCTTCAACGGCAAGATCACGTATTGGGGCTAGTCACCAAACACCTATTAATTGTAGTAATTGTAGGTACCAATAATGTAAATAGTTATAGGGTTTGTATTAGCAAATTATATATATTTTGTATGAGCCGAAAAAAAGGATTACGAAATATAATACCGAAAAATTTAAGAGGGAGATCCTCTCCATGGATTAATGTCATATTGATGAAATTGCGTTGAAAATTTGGTGTGTTCTTTGTTCTTAATTTCGATTAATTAGTTTGTTTGACAACACAATCTGACACGTGGCAACCAGATTCGTGTCTCAAGAAAACTATATAAAACATAGGGACCACTGCATTTATGACACATTAACTACTTTGACTTTTAACCCTACAAGCTTATTGCTAATCATACACCTTTAAACACATCATATATATTTTCCCGTCTCCTACACACCTTACTTCCATTTACATCAATCTCTTTTAACTACTTTCTCGCACGCCTTGAGGGGAACCACCCAAACAGTTTTGTAGACACTTAGAAAGGAAAAGTCACAACTCAATGTAACCGATTCGACCTTCCAATCGAATAACGTATCGGTCCACCGGTACATGAATCGTGATATTTAGTTTAGGGGGCAGAGAGCAACAAACAGCCGTACAAAATAGAGAGAGAAAGGAAGAAACAGAAACATAAACGTATAAAGTACGAACAGAAGTACTAAGTGTTGGATTCTTCATTATTATTTTGTATTTTCCAAATAAAATTATGAATTTTTATTGTGTGGTCAATTAAACAAAAAACAAGAAAGGAAGAGAGGAGTCAGAGAAAGTCTGAAGTCTGTGAAGAACGAGGAGAGTTGAAGGAAGCTAAGGGAAATCGGAAGAAAGGAACAGAAAGTACGGAATCTTACGAAATTTCCAATGACCAATCTCTTTTTCTTTTTTCTTTTCTTTTTGGTTTTATTTATTTCATTAGCGATTTACTCCGGCAATAGCAATTTATTTTCTCCGGCGGCCGGCGGCCAGATTGATGCGGGCGGTGGTATAATTGCCTATTGTGGTGGTGGTGACTCTGGTGACTGGTGAGAGCCTCAGCTTAGTGTATCAATAAAATTATCCTTAATACATATTCATTACACTAGTACTGAATTGAAACAATATTATCCTGAGCCGGATCTAAAATTACTTTGAGGCAGATTTAAAATAATCGTAAATATATATATTTAGGGATTTATGGCTCAAGGTCCAAATTGCCCTGAACCACAGCATCATGTGCACCCCTTGGATCCGCCCCTAGTTATTGAATGCCTATTCCCTACAATGACTTGCCTTAATTTAAAGTAAAGTGACTTTGAGTTCGTTACATAAGATATAACTATCGGTATGTAAGCCTTAAGTAACGGTATTTCCTCTTACGTACAACACAAGAAAAGAGGTATATCGCATCGGTTCCATCGAATGTATTTAGCGTCCTTCGAAATGTAGCCGACGGGAAATTACGCGAGCCGTAACTTCCCGTCGGTTGGTAATCACACGGCGGGAAAAATCGCCGACAAGTAAGTGGTCAACTGCGTTCATTATTTACCGTCGGTTTAGTCAACAATTTAGGCGGTTTATCCCGTCGCTTGGCGGGAAATTTGGCGTCAGTTCTTAAATCAAACAAGGGCAAATGTTTGACCATTCAACAATGTTCCAAAGTAACCGCCTAATTTACGGTCGCTTTTGGTTTGAGTTCGACCGACGCTAAGTAACGCAGAAAAGTCGCGTAGCTTAGCGTGTTTAGCGAGGCTTACCGATGCAAAATAAGACGAGTACTATAAAAACCCCAAACTCCACTACAACAATTTACTCGCGTAACAGTGGATTATTTAAAAACTAGTAGCGGGCACTGCCGCTGTTAGGTTCAAATCGAGAGTATTATTCAAATTTTATACAGATATGAGTTTTATACCATTCCAAAAAAAAATTCAAATTGTATACATATATGAGTTTCTAATTACATATGAATTCATTAACTTAATTGTTTATCCTATTAACAAAATCCATAATCAATAAACAATAACCTAATTTATATCCATGAATCATAAACCGTAAACCAATTTATATAGGTTAGTAACAACAACCAGAATCAGATGGATTTACAAACTTCACTATATACAAAGCCACCGGGAATTCATGGAGATGGAGCTTGGGAGTCAATCTGAGGAAGAACAAGCAAATCGAAGCAAAGTCGGCTCTGGTTCTCGCCATATCGGCGTCGATTTATGTTCTTGAAAGCAACCAATCCGCCTCCATCTCTTCGCCTTCGGATGGATTTCCTAAACTTTTCACCTTCATCCCCACCTCGTCTTCCTACCTTCGACGACGGCATTGCTGCTACTGAGTCGAGTCCTTAGTAGTGCGGCAGATCTTCTTCTCCTTAGTAGCCTGCTCTTGGTTTTGTTGCTCATGACCACCAGAGTAGTAGTAACGACTTAGAGTTGGACGACGGGTTGGTGTAGATCTGACTATGTGGGCTAGTGTCGGAAGGACTATGCAGGCACCGACGAGAAGAAGAAGAAGAGGAAGTGAGATTAGGGTTTTGAGAGGAAAGGTTGATGAATGGGAGGTAGGGTTGGAGAAGAGAAGGATAAAGAGGATTACATATGGGGCAGGGTAACATCTCAAACTATTAATTCTCTTTTAAGTTCATCTAGACCGTTGATAGGATATAAAATCCTAACAACGGCAATTTGGCTACAGTTAAATTGATAAATTTAACAGCGACTTAAATGGCCGCTGTTAGGCTTCAGACGTTAGCAATCCAAACAGTGGGCCTTAACGGGCGAGCCGCTGTTAAATATCTGGTGTTAGAACTTAATCTTTTTGTAGTGCTCAGACAGACCATTTATTTTACACTCTTTCAAATCCGAAAATCTTCTCAACTTCCGATTCTCTTAGAACCGCCACTGCTGCCATCCGCCGCCGCCGTTGCTTCTCTGTCCGCCGACCCTCCACCCAGATTCGGTCCGGATCACGTTAGTGGTAAATTTCCACATTTACTTAATGTTTTTGTTAATTTAATATTATTAATTAGAAGGTTTTTTAATTGGTATTAATTGTTTTTTAATGAATATGCATAATGTAAATACGTACCATTTTATCATTGAGTTGGACCGCACTCTCATTCATCAAGCCTCAATCCCGGTCCAATACTAGGATATATGCCTAGCACAGCTGTCTATGTCATCAGTCGGTTCCCACCAGCTCCCCTGAACAATGAAAAACCCCTTATTCGATCTTTCCTAACTATAACATGTTACAGGTTTGTAGGTATTTTTGTTTTCCTTAACTTAAACCATATGCTGCTCTGATATCATGTTGATCCACACTCAATATTGTGCAGATAAATTATTATTTTATAATAATATGATTGTAGTACAACATAAATCTTTTTTTTTCTGGTAGAGCATAAATCAATACAAAAATATTTGGGAAATAAATACAAATATTAGATAATCAAATTTAATACAATCAAATACAATATTATAGGATCGATATCATATAAGGTGCGATCCTTATAAGGCGATTTGAAATCACTCGCGAAATTCTCGCGAAATTCTCGCTGGTCTGAACCGACTGAGCGACGGTAGAAAAAAGACTGCAGTCCATGAGAGTTGATTAATTTCTTCTTGATGATGCCATTTTGTTGCCGGCTATCACGCAAGTATATATTCTGGAAATTAGACTGCAGGCTATGACTATCTACCAAATGGAGAAATATAATTAGTATCAGCATGCATGTTGATACACTGCCTCACCATAATCAATCATTTTTAATTATGTTTCTAGCAGCTACTTCCTCTTTTTTATTTATTTATATACCACGATAAATCAAGATAAATTAGTTAGATGTCATCTCAATCTATCACGTCATCTCTTATATCTCTAAGGGTACATAATGAGCTAATAACTGCACACTAGAAGTTCGGTCGTAGATGCACTCTTTGGTACGTGTTTTCTCTCCGAACTATGTTAAGACACGTTACATCATGTAATTCTTAACTATATGTCTGGGTGACCGAACACTCAGCCGGATTAATAGGTAGAATAAGTAGAAATCACAATTTCATAATAATCATTTACAAGCTTGGACAATTAGAACCTAATTGAAGGTTGAAATTTCTAACCAGGATGCACCGTATATAAAGGCTTGGAAAGCTGGAATTATTGTAAGGTTGGTCATCATGGTTTCTGTGTTTTCACGGCAAAACTTTATATAATGAAGTTGAAGTAGCTAGCAGCCCACTCTTAATTTGGTCCGAGTTGTACCCTTTGGTGGTCCAGCCATGGCTAATCTTTCTAGCCACTTATTGGAGACGACTGCAACTTGTGATTTCAACCACCACCATCCATTTCTTTAAACTGCTCATCCCGCCCGCCAAACTTTTGAGACTTCAACTTGTGAATAATTAGGGTACAGCTGATTTTCATACCACATTTTCTACAATGGTTTGTTTTAATTTGAAGTAAGGCGATTTTGAGTTTGTTATCTGATAAGGAATAATTATCGTTACGTATGTCTTATGTAACGATATTTTTTTTTTAGCAGACAAAATTAGGCATGTTATGTAAGAGTAAAGACCGTTATGTAAGGCTTACGTAACGATATATAACGACAGTTGTTCTTTAAGTAACATACAAAATTAAGCATGTTACATAAGAGTAAAGACTGTTACCCAAGGCTTACGTACGTAATGATAGTTGTTCATTAGGTAACACGCAAATTAAGTTGTTAAATAAGAGTAAAGGTGGTCACATAAGGCTTACAGAATGACATTTGTTCATTAGGTAACAAACAAAATTAAGTTGTTATGTAAGTATAGAGACAGTTACGCGTAAGGTTTCGTAACGATAATTGTTCCTAAGTTGTTACTTTGAGTTAAAACATGCCAAGATAGAGGATGCCTTTATATGATCATTGGAACACTCTCTTATTGACTTTATTTTTTTGTCGTGGAAGATAATTATCGATAAATTAAACCCATATATCTCGCAACAATTATTTCCTTATCCTACCACTAGAACGCTCTCTTTACTTCATTTTCTTTTCCCCTTCTCCACAAGTTATCTCTATAAATTGCTTTGCGACACCATCCTCTTTTTTCTTCAAAGTTTCCACTTCAGAATTCTTTTCCCCTCAAAGTTGTATTAATTGCACTTCAATTGACCACATAAAAAGAAACCAAAAACATTAATTCAAAGGCAATGGCGTCTCATGTCATATGATCATATCCCACATGATAATGCCCCTTTAGCATTATTCAGCCCCTATTCGAGTTGGAAAATAGTTAGTGTCGGTTCTTGGATCGTTTGGGTTTGAATCTGATTGTCAGGTTTAACATTCGAACGTTACCTTCACAAGTAAGATAAATGTGATAGTCTGATTGCTCTAGCACCAGCCCCTATTAAAGATGAACGAACGTAATCATGCCTGAAATAAGATTCACTTGTCTTTTGAATGGTCAACTATTTCCCTAATCAAGAATAAGATTGTTGATTAAATAGTGGACGGTTGATTCTTTATCGTGCGCCTTTGCCTAGTACCTCAATCATATATAGTTTTTCTTCATCATTATGAGTTATAATTTACCGATTATCTAGTTATTTATGTTCAATTTATATGGAAATCAATTCCGACCAAGAATTCAAATTCGAAACAATCTTATATATATTATATGAGAAAGGGGAAAATAGGTCACATGATTTGTTTGCATGATGAGACGACGACGGAAGGGAGCGGCTGCGAGAGTGAATCACGCATTCCATTTCCATTTCAAATTTCAGACCGACGAATTCCTGCTGCAAAATTCCGGATTCGGGGCCCGCCAACAAGAATATAAACAGGCTCCTAAGATTACGTTTAATTTTTATCATGTTTGACAATATAAATTATAATTTTTAGAAATTTAGAATTAGAATAGTATAAAATAATTAAATTGGGATTAAAAGAAATTGTTAAGAAAATATAAAATTAAAAAATATAAGGAATTTTTAGAAAAGTTTTTATTTTTTCATTCAATAAATAAGGAAACATGATTTTAATTAGAATCCTTATATCATTTGATCCAAGTTTTCATCCGTTATATTTTTTTAATCGAACTCAACTTTTTTACACTAGTTTTAACTCAACTTTCCTAAAAATTATAATTCCTATTTCCAATTATAGTACTTGTTCTAAAATTTAAGAAATATTTTATTTATTTGTTTGAAGTTAAATATTATATATGTTCAAAACTGAAAGGAGGGAAATGTAATGCACAAAAGCATGCATACATACGACAATTGGAATCATTGTCATTAGTTCATCATCGTCCCTATGTGTCTTTTTGGACCTTCTCTTTCCCTTATCGTCTCAGCACTCCTTTAATTTTATTTATCTACACGTGTATATATATATATATATATATAATATACTTGACTTCAAATTAATTATATATATATCATATAGTTTATTATTATTATTATATGTATATAAATTTGGTTTAGTCGATAAAAAATTAGATGAAATTTTAAACATTTTGACAATTTATTTAATAGAATATTTTTAGGAGCGAACTTTTTTGTAAAACTGAACCGCATTAATAAAAATGAACTGTACAAAGTAAAAATGTTCTGTAAAAAAGAAAAAATCAAACTGAATTTATAATTCTTTTATTAAGGGTATAATAATCTATTCAGGATAAAATATAAACAACACAAAATGAAATATAAAATGTATATAGCATCATATTTTGCAAAAAGCACTATTCTGTATTCTGTACGTTTCTTTTAACATTTTTGAACCCACTCTGCCCCAGCGAATTCTTCTTGGATATGGAAACGTCTTATGAGCTGCAGGGAGTACTTAATCCCTCATATCACTCAAAATGCTGATAGGGAATTTCTTTTGGCTGAAAAGGTAACGAAAAAGTACTCGGTTTCTACTATTTGGAGAGCCATTCGCAATCGTCGATCTTGCGTTTCCTGGTGGCGCCTTGTGTGGAGTCCCCCCTCTATTCCCAGGTATTCGTTTATCTGCTGGCAGCTCATGTTTGACAGGTTGCCTCTGAAGGACAAATTGGTCAAATGGGGTATCACTATTGATTCTGTTTGTTATCTCTGTGATGTTGGTCTTGAGACTCGTGAACATTTGTTTCTCACTTGCCCTTACTCTGCTCATTTAAGAAGTAAATTGTTCCCTGGTAATACTTCTCCTGGAGCTTAGGAGGATGAAGTGGAGTGGATGCTCAGCAATTTCCCTGATCCCTCTCCTGTTTCTCGTGCCGCGTACCTGGTCTGGAGATGTATGTGCAGTCATCTTTGGAAGGAGAGATGTCGTCGCATCTTCACGGAATTCGGATGGATAGTGATCAATTGGGTCGACGGATTTGTTGGGATCTTTTTGTAGTTAAGGGTGATAGTTGGCATTACAAGCTGCCTAGATGCCTATACTAAACTGAATATCTTTTAAATGTAATTAATTCTGTAGCTGTATAGTTTTCTCCTTCCTCTTAGTTGTCTGAGTTGATTTTGTAAACTTTGACTGTTTGGCGGTTTCGGTGAAATAAATTGAGATTTACCGAAAAAAAAAACATTTTTGAAAAGGTAAATTCTCATTCCAATGAAAACGGACGATCACTCTATTAATTAATCCCAAATGGCCCAACCACTTACAAGGGTAAGGTACAGTCACAGACCGTGCAAAAGGATGTCAAGGCACAGAAAAACCAGTGATCTCGATCGAAGAGTACGCCACTGAAGCAATGAGATTTCCAGTCCGCCTAGCTAGTTGTGAACAAGTAATTAAAGTAGAGTATATGCGGTACTGGTTTAGCTAAACAGCAAGTTTGAAATCCAGATTTGGAAAGGACCCAAATTAAGCAGTGTGGGAAACATGGCATATGCTGTTGCCGGCCCTGCTGCGATGTGATGTCCATTCTGCAAATTAAGCCGGCGAGAATAGAAGACAAGACATGCCTTAGTTGACATCTCCATAATCCCCACAGTACTCCCTTGTCAATCTTGTAAACCGATATAAACCCTTTTTCCCGGTTTGATTGAGATACGGAATTCTGGTAAGCCTTTCACTAATAAGTACCCAAACCATTATTACCTCTGGAGTTTGTTACTTCTACATACGTTCTTATAGTCTTATAGTTAGCGAGTCCGAAAAAGACTGGGAATGGGTGTTTGGTCTAGTGGTATGATTCTCGCTTCGGGTGCGAGAGGTCGTGAGTTCGATTCTCGCAACACCCCTTCTTTTCTTGTAAAATTTTGTTCGTTTTCCAAATGTTAAAAATAAGTACTGAAGTGAAAAATAAAGACAAATGCACCAGCCGGGAATCGAACCCGGGTCTGTACCGTGGCAGGGTACTATTCTACCACTAGACCACTGGTGCTGTTGTGGTTGCTACTCTACTAATGCTGTATATTTAGTAAACATGAGGAATGTTGGAAAAGTCAAATCATAAGAAGCTAGGATGCGACTGCTCACCCACCCGAAGAGTACGCACAACAGGCCATATGCTAAACGAAGTGAATATCTTTGTGCAAGCAACATGGGAATTCCCCAATTTGCTGGATTGTTGCTGTTGTAAAATACCAAAATATAACATTCCCCAAACGCACAAAATGACGCAGACACCGTACCAGACACACCAACCACGTACCCACCTCCTCCTCTTGCTGGAACCTAATCTGATGGACCCTTTTCCTTTCCTTTTTGCCTTTGATGATCCAAATCAATCCCACCACCTAGTTCTAACTTTTCTTCCACCACCAAGAAAGAAGAAAAAATGAAAGTGCATACAAGATCGCAACAACAGAAACAAAGCTTTGGGAGCTTTCTAAATTCTTTTGAGAGTGGCTCCTCTTTTACGTACTAGAAATCCGATGCCATCCATGTATGACAAGTGGGTGTTTGAGCCTTTGTTAGGAAATCTCAATTGAAATAGCTAGGATGTAGGAGAATGAATAAGGGATGGGAACTGGGGGTCTTAAGTTCATCAGTTCATAGCGAGTTCAGACCCAGAAACTAATTAATAAGCCCAATAAAAGACCGACTGCCGCAAAGATACACACTTTCTTTGCTAGGGGATTATATTCTTTCAATCAAAAGCTGAAACATACAGACATGTTGTTACTGTGATCCTTCTTTATCAATCGATATAAGCAACCAAGCCCTTGGGCTTTTACTGTAGTTGGCAAGTATCAGTACCTGCAGTTTTCCAGAATCCAGGTCGCATGGGATATGATATATGCAATTACAAGGAGCCTTTTGGGCCACTTCAGTTTATGATGATTAATTAAGATCTCTGTGAAACATAATTAAGGATTGAACAGTTTATGTTGCTTCAAAATAAAATGTAGATTATCATTCAAAGTATCACTACTTCACTTGGTAGAGAAGCAACAATAATAATTATCAGCATCAATTAGGGAAAGGTGGCACTTGGGAGGGTCCCAAACCAAACCAGGACTATGCCCATTCCCAAGACTTTTATTAGTTGCAATTGCCATCATTCTTTTATCTTATTGTATACATGATATTGATTCGGATAGGATAAGCCTTAGAGGCTTAGACCCACACCATTTGGGATTCAACTGTATATAAAAAGTTTGTTGTTAATAAATTGGCTCCTAACTAATACTCATCAGCGGGGATAGTTCAGTTGAGAGAGAGTCAAATTGAAGATCTGAAAGTCGTGTGTTCGATCTTACTTTCATTTTATAGCTCCAAACCCATGTCATGAAAGTTGGGCCTTTGAGTCTGGCTTATACAGAAAGAGAAAACAATAAAAAATCGAATGTATCATCTGCCTTATACCCAATTAGAGGTATGAAATCGAATAAATCCCAAACGTGAAATGTCAAATATATCATCTGCTGCCCATGTCTTCATTGTCTTGAACAATCATGGGGCCTCGTCAAGCTCGAGAACCTGCTCACAATCACCCCCAAACTAAAGCAAAATCTGTATTTGTTTTAAGTCCAAACTATCGACCTAATTATTTGTGTCAATATCGAAACAGTAACTCTCGTCTGTTACCTCAAACCATGATAGTAGGCCTTGACTAGTTCATGCCATGCCCTAGTAAACTTTACAGGTTCAGTGGCTCACATTTAGAGGCTACAAATCTAGATAATATCAAAGATGGTAATGCACTCGAGAAAGAGGTAGAAACAATGGGTCCAAGTGGAGTTGATTCGGTGGTGGTAGAGCAGTTTGTCTTGTAATTTGATGGTTTCGGATTTGAATCCAACACGCTTCACGAAATAGATAGCAATATAATGTTTACTTTCTCCCGTTTATATTAAATTGACCGAAAGTTTCAATCTACCCCGAGAAATCAGTGAGACCTTCATCCCTGCCCCTGGTCCCTCTTATCCTTCCGAATTCAATAACTTTTGTATCCGTTGGGCCAACTAGCCCAAACATGTTCCTTGTGTCAGCAGCAGGCAAGCTGCCAGATTTCTATTTATTATTACTCATTATTGAGCCCACACTGGGCCCATTTCTCCATATCAAACTTCTCCCTCTTTGCCGTAAAAGCTCCACGTGGGCACAAACAATTTACGAATGTCAGAATATCTGACAATCCAATTTTTTTTATTTTAATAAAAAAATAAGAGAAACTACTCTGCCACCATCATCGTCATCAACGATCAGTCGTAGAAAATCCTAGCTACTCTTATTCATTCATCTTCAGCTCCAATCTTTAAGTAACTAAAACTAAAATGAAAGGATTAGAACAAATAGAGAGACGGAGATTACAATACAACAAACGAAGCATTCCGACTAACAAAATGTACAACACTGATCCAATATTACATTATTGTTTTGATCAAACTTCCAGGAATCAATTATACGGCTGGAAATTCCGACACTCTGTTAACGATTTCTGGTCTCCTCCCTGGCAGAAGAACAACACCGCCGGGCAGCGGTACAGGCAGTTATCGTGCAAGCTCACGTTGGAGTTTCCGGGTCGGAGCCCCATCAGCGGACCCGGTATGGGTCCGAACAAGTAATTCCCACCCAGCAACAGCCTCGCGAACGGAGAAACGCCGGCGTAAGGTAGAACCGCCTTCACCGCGTACTGGGTCGGTATCACCCCAGTGAATTTATTATTCTCGAGTGATAAAGCCGAGAGCTTTGGCAGCAGAGCCATGAACGACGGCAAAAAGCCCCTGAGGTTGTTGTTGCTCAGGTCGACGGCGATCAGCTCGCTCTGAATCAGCGTCGTCAGAGTCGCCGGCGTCTCGATGGAGGAGAATGAATTGTGGGAGAGTGTCAGCTGCTGGAGCGACGGACTTCCGAACAGAGTCAAAGGAACCGAGTCGCTGAGTCGGTTGTGACTCAGATCCAGGACTTGCAAATACGGAACGAATTGGAAGCTTTTGGATGGCAATTTCCCTTGTAAAGAGTTGTTCCTCATGGAGATTTGAACCAAATTGGCCGGCAAAACCGCGGGGAAATTCCCGGATATTCCGACGTTATCGCTAGCATCTAGAAAGTAGAGATTTTTCAGAGAAGCCAACTCGGGGAACTCACCGGATAGATTATTGGATTGAAGTTCGAGCCTTTTCAAACCAACAAGCCCGTTGAGAGTTGCAGGGATTCCTCCCTGTAAGTTGTTGTTATCGAGGGAAAGCTCTTCGAGGCTAATGGGGAGGAAAGAGGGAATCTCGCCGGAGAAAGAGTTTCTCGAGAGGCCGAGTCGGGTCAACCGAGTTAGGTTGGATAGCGAACCGGGAACCGGTCCGCTGAAGTAATTGTTGGAAAGGTCGAGGCTTTGGAGGTAAGGCAAGCTTTCCCAATTGACCGAGTCGAGTGAAGCTGAGTAATAACCGGCTTGGTCAAGGGCGAGTTCAGTGACTCGGCTGAGACCCGAAACGGCGGCGTCGCAGCGGAAGCCACAAGTGAAGTGGTCGCTGAAGAGGGAATCACATGGGTCGTAGGAGAAGTCCCAGGAGCTGAGACAGGAGCCTGGAGTTATCGAGGTTTGGTCGATGCTGTATTTGAACTGCTTTAGTACCTCTGTGTCTTTCCAATGTGTTTTGCTGCCATGGATGGGGAGGAGTAACTGTAAGAGGGTGAATGTGAGAAGAAGATGGACTTGAAGAGTGCCCATTTGGTGAAATTGAGGGTAAAGTTAGAAAGTTGGGGACTTTGAGCTAAAGGATTGGTATTTATGCCTGCTGGGAGTTGCTTCACGGGCAATTGTGTCAGTCAGTCAGTCAGTCTCTCACTCTTTTCCCTTCTTTTGCAAGTTCTTCCTTTTTTTAATCTCTGCCTTTCTCTCTTTTCAACGTCTCGCTGTATATTTAAGTCGGCACTTTCTATTTAATAATTTTGTTTCTAACTCCCAAGGCTAAATGATGTATGAATATGATCAGTGTCCAGTACTGGTTCTGTTGTTTAGTAGTGAAGAAAAGTGGACACATTTTGCTATGCACTTTTGATAATTGATTACTCATCAGTGGCTTAAGGCTGATGGGTTGCTCTTGGTCTTGGATTTGTCACCAGATTATCATCAATTAAATTAAACTAAGGGAAGATGAAGAATGAAAACAAAAGTTTCGTACCAACTCTTTTGTGTGACAACCCTCTGTGAAGCACATCAAGGTCCTTCATCTCCCAATCTTGTGTTAAAATTATACAACCGGGGATTAAATATGTGAAACAACAGAGAGAAATGGTATTGGAATTGCTTTCCACATGGTTCTGTTTTGCTCCATTTCTCGTATTTCTGTCTGGCTAAGGAATGATCGATGTTTAAAGATGACAGTTTACAAAGTTAGTATGGCTCACCTTTTGGAGGAGGACTCAGGCGACTCACATGTCCACTTCTTCTTGTCCACATGCATACCAAAGATTCTTCCCATCCAAAACAAGAAAGCAGTTCACTGTACAAACGCCCCATAACCACAAACATTGTTTTTGGCTGATGTACATTTGAAGTTTGGATGTTATTTTTCGTCGGAATGAACAGTTATGAGTTATTGCACCAACCCACTAACAAGCCAAAAGCCTACGAACTTGGAATCAATCAATGACATCCATTAATCGCCACACCTAACAGCAATCAAGTTGAAACAGAAGGATTCGATCCCTTCAAAGACAGCTTGAATGATAATAGTTTAAGAGATGGGTGAGCATCAGGTACTCTCTAGTCATCCTAAAAACGATATAAAGGAGCAGTGGTTAGAGTAAAATGAATAATTTTTGTCTAACTAACTAGGCCAGCAAATCAACCAACTATTCTTTTTTCCTGGTGAGGATTGCGTTCCAGAATATATATTCTCTCCTACTCGATTACAATCAACTATGTCCAGTTGTCATCATGGTCCATTACGATTCGTCTATGATATGTCATTGCGGTCTCTAACGACACTACGATCGCCTCGCACATCCATGCAAACACCAGCATGACTCCATCAGAATACTGGTCAGGCAGCAGTGAGGCAAATTTACCTTTACAAAGTGACAAGTCTCAGTTTCACGAGACATAAAAGTTGATAAAAAAAAACAAGGACATGAAGACGAAAGCTTGTGTATAACTTTTGTCATCATTCTTCAACCACCAAAGAAATCAGCATCAAACATAATTTATATTATTCCTTTTTTGTTTATTTTCATTATCAAGGTACAATAAGATCAAAAAAATCAACTTTCAGTAGTTCTGGAAGTGTTTCTAATGATACACTGTTATATGTTCCAATGCATTGAACATATAATCTAATCTATTATACATAGTGGGTGGGAGGGGTTTAGTCATGCTCCCAACATTCTAGTTTTTGGTTGTTCGTTCATCACAGAGAGGTTAATACAATTTGCTAATGATGGATACAAAGTTAAAAAGAGTGCCGAAAAAGGGGCTTGTGTCCTCGAAATATCACGGGACTGCTACTTCTGCCAGGTCGGATTTTACCTTGTGTTTTTGCTGTTCATCGCCATGTTTTCTCGACAGCAACTTCGCAACGGATTTGCTACTTATCTCAAAGATGAATGCCATGTCACGAATCTGCATATCCAACAATTTGCGTAAGCGTATCATATGGCAAAACGATGGAAAAGGAATAATGTCTGCTAAATTGTGTTTTACCTCAATCAAACTACTAGAACTAAGAGAAGCACTCTGCCCTGTTGGGAGTTCTTTGCCATTCATAAACATTGGACTCTTTCCAAGATTTTTAAGAATGAAAGATCCATCCCCTTCCATCTTTATGCTTGCCTGGCAAAAAACAATTCGTTATGGGGCTGTCAAGCCTTCGAATTGAATATCAATGACGATTCTTACTGATGAATAACTTAAATTTGTTACCTGACGCCTTGATATTTTGTTTGCAGGCCCCTCAATTCCCAAGTCTATATCAACATCCATATCATCTGTTGCTCTGCCAAGTATTACCTACAAAAGTGAGTTTGTCATCACAAGACCGAACTTGATGATGGCTAAAAAACACAGGCGAACCAAGATATGACGATTCTGCAGGATGTAAAACGTCCTATGAGATTTATATCGTATTGACAGAACCTTACCTCAGTATCTCTCATATAATGCTTCAAGTAACGGCCATATAAGAGTGCAAGTGCACCACGGGATACTATTGCTCTTTCTGTGGACGATTTTGCACACTGTTCCAACCTCATCATCACTCTCTTGCTATCCTCACTCTGATACCTTAAGACTACAAACAAATTTGACTATTAGTTACAAATTTTTCAACCTCAAACGCAGAAAGCAAAAGTAATGACGTTTATCAGGTAAGCATTTTAAAAGTACCTCCTAATGAGTCCTAACATTCTTAAGATCACTCATTTATTGAAAAACAAGTTGTTAAGATCGCATCCATTTTATGAGATTACTAACTAACTAAAGTAATGTAAGAACTGGGAGTGTGGGGTGTTCAAATTGAAACTATACCTTCCCTGTCAAGGTATGAATCTTGATCATCAGGCCACAAGTCCATATCAAGTATCTGGAAGAACAGAGGAAATTAGAAAACAGCAAGCCCGAAATTAAATTAACAGGGGGGGAAATATGTTGAAACACCTATTCCATGGGAAATTTTTATAGTGTTACCATGGACTCAATCTCAGAAAAGGACGGAACATCATCCTCGTCACTCTCAAATTCTGGCGCATCCAATGTTGAGGGATTTCCTTCTGGTATTAAAGTGGCTGCCGGAGAAGAGCCTGCTGGTGCAGATTCAAACTTGCCGTTTAGAACCCCATCTGTGGTTAAACACGGAGAAGGCTGTAGTAATCTAGACTGATTCAGGCCTCCAGTGGCTATGCTAGCTTGCTCAAAGACGGGAACTTGGATTTTACCATCAACAGACTTGCATTTCATCCCAGAACTAATGGTGTCATTGACTGTACATGTATTTGAACCCTTTCTCTGGGAAGCAGGAAAGGACGCTTTAACATTTCTGTCTTTCTTCACAGAGTGTACAATTCTTTTTTCAATCACGGTGCCATCATTTTGACTAGTAAGCGATGATGTCTGCCTGACGGAAGAATCACGGTGCTTTGACAGGACAATGTGATCGTTGCAAGGAACTTCAGGATCTTCAGTGTTTAATACGCACAGAATCTCTTCGAAGTTAGATTCAGCAGAAGAAGTACTTGGTGCTGAGTTGGATGCCGGTTCCTTAACATCAGGAGAAATCATGCTATACTTATCAGTAGCAATCTCCGATTCTGTAGGACAAGCACCAGAAGCTAGCGCTAGACCTGCTTTTGCCACTGGATCCTGTGATCCTGCAACACTTGTTGCTTCCACGTCATGTTTATTATTCGAACAACTCGATAATACTGAATCTACATTATCAATGCAAGATATGTCTACTGTATCTTTCCTATCTGAATCCATGCAAACAAGCCCCTTTTCATCCCCAAATTTAAGCACCGGGTCCGAAATTGCAATCTCAGATTCCAAGATCGAAGTTGAAATATCAATATCAACATTCTTTTCATCTGGCAAACTTGAGTTATTTTTACTACCATTGGCATCATCATGATGTCCCAGCGGTGCTTCTTTACCCTTACTTTCATCATCTAGACTTCCATGAACTTTCAATTTAGATGGAGGCGTATCCTCATTTTCTCCCCACAGAGGAACCTTTGGCACTATCTCTGCTTCTTTCATTTCCGCAACAATACAGCTGCTCTGGAGCTCCAAAAGTCCATCTACAATATTGGCGCACAGGTCATCTTGCTTAAAGGAGGGAATCTCCATAGACATATCCTCACGTTCTTCCTTGCCAACAAATCCAACAGGGTTCTGATTACAAGTTTGACCAGTTTCATCCACTTTTGGTGCCCCGAGTAAACTGAAATCAGGAGAACACTCGCTCCAGTGCTGCTTACGCCTCTTCTTCTCTTTCTTCTTCATTGCATAATACATTCGTCGAATACTTTCCATTTCTGGCTTCCTTTTAGCAGAACACTCTCCATTTTCCCTATTCGTAACGGTCTTATGAAGCTTTGATGACGATGATAAAGACAAAATATTAGCAGCAGAAAGCTCAAGCTCAGCCATGCGAACAGAAGCTTCAGCCGAGACATCAGCGTCATAGAGCAAAGAGTGCCACCGATCTCGCAACTCCCGAACCGTAAACCTGCGAGAGAATCGGACCGCGCCCTTCGCAAGTGCTTCCAAAGAAGCACCTGCCTGCAAATTAACGACACGCCCGGAATATTTCATTTAGAAAGAAACAGAAACAGACACAGAGCAAGCCTAGGCACTAGGGTTCCAGAACCAACAAAAACGAATCTGGAGAATGGAATTCTCGATTTTCACAATTCCACTTCATGAACAACGGAATTTTCATAATTCAAAACAAAAGAAGGAAATGAAATTCGAGTGGAAGAAAGATGTACCTCAACGGCGTTCTTCAGCAGGAGGTCGTCTTCCGGAATCCATGGCATACGAGCTGAAAACGACGCAGCCGGAGCTGCCATTCACTTACCACATCTATACCTCGCCAAAACTGAATCCAAGTCTCCGACGGGAGCATCAAGTAATGAACGGAATCTAGCTCGCAATTGTACGGATCTGCATCGAAGTTTGGCAATTCAATGAAGTAATATGTATCAGATCTTGCTTATTCAGGCGCTATGTAAACTGTCAAACGATGTCACGAGTTTCTCCTTCCCGTTTGGAGACGCGCGTCAGTAGAAGGGAAATATTCGTTTTTTCGAGTGGTCCCTCCCAGATAGATCACCGTGAACCACTACTGAATTCCCTATTCCGTCTATTAACGGCGTCGCTTGAAAGCTAAGTACTTACGCTTCAGTAGAGAGATTCACCTGCAACTCGGTACACAGACCGGCGACTTCTCATTTACCTGGAAACTGTTTGGAATCGCGGGGCTGTCTGCCAGCTGCGCAAGTACTATAGTGGTGGTAGATTCTTTAGCAGCTCCGAGGAGAACATTGAGATAGCAAACAAACAAAATACTATTTGTGAGATTGAACTCAATACGTCTCAAAAGTGATATAACTTGTTTTCTCACTAAATGTGCAGCTTTATATTTTGCAAAACTATTTTTAATTTGTAAGTGTAGCCGAAGACAAGTCATCGAGAAGAAAACCTCTTTAATAATAGTGCCACCGACAACACACCCATCAGTATGCCAACCGAACAAGCTTACGTTTCACAAGGGAAGCTGAATTTACTTTTTTTTCACAACCAAACTTCAGTTCTTATTAATGATTAATCATTAACATAAATCGTTCAAATCACCCACTAACCAGGCTGGAGGGTTATCTTCAAATACAGAGATAGCCGACTAATAGGATTGACGAACAACTACGTGCGCCACTCTATTACAATTTCTCTTTACCCACACAACCTTTGAACTTGGTTGGAACCGAAGCAGTCGCTGACAGTTCCACTTTGCCTATTGTTGCCAACAATTTGTTGGTGATCAAGAACCAAACACAGTGAGCATTACTATAATGAAGAAGCTAGACTTGACTATGGAATAACTAATTAACTTACTTGATATGTGTCCTGATCTTATGGTTGAGCTCTTTCAGCTTCCTCAGTGTCTCTTGCATCCTCTGCAACGTCTCTCTAACTACGTCCAGCAATCAGCACGATTTTTATCTTATTTTAATTTGTCACACTAGTACAAGTAAACTAAGGCTATAACTACCACTTATGAAATTTTGTCGGAACCTCGCCAAAGGATTAGAGTCTCATCGTCGGTGGCGATCATAATTAGTTACATATGATTATAACTAGTTTCATGCACGAATAATTAGTTACCTACGTACCACTAATTAGCCAAGTTACCTAGCTACCTGATAATGTGTGCCCCAAATATCAAGACCTAAGGTTTGTTGGTAGTGATGAAGCATCTCCTTCAGCGAGGTGTTGGGACTCACGAACTCGCGGAATCGACCTGTGTTGGAAACGATGAGGAGGGAGACCTTAGCATCACAGAGAACATGGAGCTCCTCTGCCTTCTTGAACAAACCATTCCGTCACTTGGAATAGGTCACTTGTCTGTTTGTTGGGTTCTCGATCTTCTTTATCTCTATCTTCCCACGCACCATTATTTTTCTGATGCTCTTCTTTGGCAAAGCATTGAAGGGTCCGTTTTGAACAGAGTTAAGAGGAGGAAGAAGAAGAAGAAGAGGTGTTTTCCACATAAGGAACAACATTGGGCAAAAGTTTGATTGTTTTGTAGCTAAGTATACTACTCAATCGCCTTTGCCATCAAACAAGATATTTTGCTTCAAATCACTATTTCGCAAAAGATACTCGTCATCTTCACTGCTTTTAATTGTTGCAACCAACCATTTTAATACGTTGAAAACACAGTGTCATTTTCTGTTTTAGCCGCTGGCATAGGTCCATTAGTATTTTCTCTTAGTTTTCAGGATAATACTCTTCTTATATTCTGACTTGCGAGTGTTGGCTTGGAATAATAGTTGATTTGATTGGAGGGTTGGTTTGTGAGTGTGAGTATGACATCTTTCTTTGAGCCGAGGAACCTTGTGAATCTCCGACAGACGGTTCCTCGCAAGACTGACAAAAGTGGGTAGTTGATGACATTATAATATATTGTAGTATTTGACACTAAACTTTCTAAACTTCATATCATAATATCAATTGCAAACATAAGTTTTGACGGAAATTGGTTATATTACACCTAATTCTGTAAATTTAACCCTTGGACCTTCACGTACGGTGTAATTTTATATTGTTTCTAGTGTCTTGGGGGAGGACGTCCAGCACATACAAGACTGTCCCCTGTATCAATCTTGCCAAATTAGTGAACTAATCAGCTAAGATATATAATCCTAATCTCTTTTCTTTCAGTAGAAAACCCTCGTATTCTTTCTTTCCCATCAGTAGGCTGCTCCAGTCAGTTCAAAATTTCAAATGGGAAGACATGCAAGCAGCATTAATGAGCAAATAGTACACAACCCCCGGCTGAAAATCGTTCACTCTGCTGCCCCCAAGTATTGGTTGGCAGCTTGAGTTAGTTGAGAAGCAGTATTAAATGAACAAGCACTTCCCACTCTGCCATCTCCCTTTACCCTTCACCCAGTACTCTGTAACTTGCAAGGGAAGAAGAAGAGCTGAGCCAAAAATTAATGGAGGGAAGAATCGACAAGGATTTGTGGGAGCTGCGACAGACTTTCAAGAGCAGGAAAACGAGGAGCCTTGAGTGGAGGAAGACTCAGCTCAAGGGTTTGCTCGATCTGGTTCGTGAAAATGAACAAACTTTCTATGATGTTCTTCTTCAGGACCTGGGTAAACACCCTGTTGAATCCTTCAGAGACGAGGTATACTATAAATGATTTATATTACATTCAACTCTCCTATGGCAGGGCACTCTTCTCATTTTGATTTTGTTTCTCTTTTTCCTTGTTAGATCGGTGTGGTGAAGAAATCGGCCGACCACTCCCTTGCCAATATCAAGAATTGGATGGCACCCAGAAAGGTATGGAAACTGACATCAACCTGAATTTTGACATGGCTGATTCGGTTTTTTTACCTCAAAAGCTAATTTAAAAAATGATGAGGCTTTCCTTCACAGGGGTCAATACCATTAGTTTTCTTCCCGGCGAGTGGGAAGATTATGTCCGAACCATTTGGAGTTGTTTTGATCATGGGATCTTGGAACTTCCCTATTTGTAAGTTTCTCCATTCATTCTTTAGTACAAAATTTGTGATTCTGTAACGTTTGAAGAAATCTGAATAATTTGTAAAAACTAAAGTATCTCAAACACCACATTGGATAAAAAGTTTTGTTGACATGATTTTATAAAGCAAGCGCATTACTTGATTGGTTGATTTTTTTTCTTGGGGATTGTGCAGCGCTGCTTCTGGACCCATTGATTGGAGCAATCTCAGCTGGCAACACGGTACTTCTGAAGCCATCAGAGCTGGCTCCACAATGCTCTTCTTTCCTGGCCAAAGCCATCCCAAAGTACTTGGATCCTACAGCCATTAAGGTCATTGAAGGTGGCAAGGAAACTTCTCAGCTCCTCCTCCAGCAGAAATGGGACAAAATTTTCTTCACTGGTAAATAATTAACGTTTCTAGCTCCTGAAACATGTCAAAGAAAGATTCAATCTTTTTCACTTTTCCCAAACTTGGTTCAGGGAGCAAAGCTGTTGGCCGGATAGTGATGACCGCTGCAGCTCAGCATCTGACACCTGTCACTCTGGAGTTGGGTGGGAAGTGCCCTGCCATTGTCGACCTTTCCACTATCTCCAGCAGTTATGATATTCGGGTTCTGGCAAAGAGAATCGTTGGAGGGAAATGGGCACCCTGCAGTGGACAGGCTTGCATAAGTGTTGATTATCTGCTTGTGGAAGAAAAGCATGTCCAACACCTGGTAAAATTTGCTCTCAATTCCTAAAATCTGCAGCTTTGAGCTTGATAGTGTTAGAAGTTAGCTGATCCGAATTCCTCTCTGTCAAAGGGACCGAACCAGTCGTATTTTGTACTTTTTTTGTACTGTCCGTTTCCACCTAGTTTATTTTGTTGAGTGGGATATCTGGAAATTAAATTTGAAATCCCTTTCTAATTTATACAATATGATCCTAACATTCACTATGAGAATTCTATGTTTTATTTTGTTTCAGATAGATTTGTTGAAGAAGTATATAAAGAGATTCTACGGTGAGCATCCAAGGGAATCAGACAGCATTTGCAGAATAGCGAACACAAGGAATTTCGAGAGGCTAAAAGGTCTGCTCGCAGATCCTGCTACCTCCGCTTCAATTGTTGCTGGTGGATCCATATATGAGGAAAGACAGTAAGTATCCAACTTCGTATAACTAATATCTTCTGATTCATATATATTATTTCTAGAAAGGAGTTGTATAATGTGCATCCATCCATGGTCTATTTGAAGGTTTATTGACCCAACAATCCTGCTGAATCCTCCCCTTGATTCTGAGTTAATGACTGAAGAGATTTTCGGTCCTTTGCTTCCAATAATCACTGTAAGAACCACGACTAATAAAAATCCAGCAAAATCATTCCAAAAGACAAGTTTTTTTTCAATTTGTTTGTTTCTGTAATGTGACATTTTGAACAGCTGAACGACATTGAGGAAAGCATAGAATTCATCAACTCCAAAGCGAAGCCACTCGCAATCTACGCTTTCACCAAGGATGAAAAGCTCAAGAACATGATTCTATCTGAGACATCCTCTGGTGGTGTGACATTCAACGACACAATGGTTCAGGTGATTAATATAGCTTAGCATTATTCAGAAATCTGCGGCACCATTCCCCTGTCTATATATATAAATGCCGTTGATTTTGCAGTTTCTGTGCGATTCTCTGCCATTTGGAGGAGTTGGAGGGAGTGGGTTTGGAAGGTACCACGGGAAGTACTCTTTTGAGACATTCAGCCATGAGAAAGCAGTAATGGAAAGAGCGTATTATCCAGAGCTTGAGCCCAGGTACCCGCCATGGAATAGGTTCAAGCTCAAGTTCATCCAGTTGGCTTACAACTTCGATTACTTTGGACTCGCCTTGCTGCTTCTGGGATTGAAGAGGACGGAATAGGAATTGTATTTTGTTGTATACATGAAAATAAAATGACTCCGTAGAAACTGTGTTTTATCGGTTGGCTCATTGCTAGTTTTTCAGACTCCACTATATAACTATGTTTATTAACTCTGGGTTGTTAATTTCATAATTTTCGATGGACAATAAGAGGGGGCTCCGCTCCACTCACCTCAATGGGAAATTGGAGTTTGATAGGATGAATACTGAATTTAGGTTTGATGGTGGGAATCGGATCTCTAGTGATCGGAAAATTGGAGTTCCGATAATATATTGTATTCGTTTTTTTGGTACATTTGCATGTACACATGTTTTGTACACTACATGTACACAGCACAATACATTATACCGTCGAAAAATCCATTTTATATTTGTTTTTGTCAAACATACTCATTTTTATAGGCGATACACGTAAAATAGTAGGGAAACTACCGCCCCACCCAAACATACAAATGATCCATTTTCCTCGCATTCTTCTCTCTCATTTTGTGCAGTTGGATGAATCCGACGGTTAAAAATGCGGTGTAAGGAATCTTTTTTCAGACCTAGATATCTAACCTCATTATTTCCTTAATGAAACTAACGGGTTGTGCAAGCGATCAAGGAGCCATCACATCAGCACGCTAACCTCGTGCTTCAGTTCGTACCCTCATTATACGAGATTGAGTTGTAATCCTTTACAACATGTATCGAACGATAATTTTTTGGCCGATTGTTTAGCTCATAGATATCACTGTTCCTTTTCGGTTTATTATATGTTTTTTTGACAATCCCGACATTCGTTATTTGATTATGTATGAAACTATGCGAATTTTCACTTTTGGTCGCATTAATACAATGAGTCGCAGCCGTTTCATACGAAACAAAACTAGAAAACTATATAGACCAGCCAAATCAGCCAGCCAATAAACAGAGGCCACGTAGGCAAACTAGCGAGGCATCTTCTCCATAAAATGGCGGGCGGGCGTGCAGATGGGCCAAAAAGTCTAATTTGATTCGTTTGTTTCTCTGACAGATGTTATCGTGCACATCACCGCATCGAACCATTCCTCACAAACCACATCGAACCATTGACCTACAAAATGCCCCAGCCGTCTCCTCCGCCATGAGAAATCTCAGCCTCAGACCAATCCTATCACCGTTCTTCTCCATTCACCACCACCACCGCAGGGTCGCCGCTCCCGAGCTTTCAACCTTTAGCGCCGATCCTCTCCCTAGAATGGACGCTAAGATCGAACCAGATCGCGGAGGTTCAACAGAGACTTTCGACAAAAACAAGATAGAGGAGAAGGAAAAGGAGAAGACGGAGAAGGCGATTCCGCCGCCGCCGCCGCCGGAGAAACCGGAGCCAGGAGATTGCTGCGGGAGCGGGTGCGTGAGATGCGTTTGGGACGTATATTACGAGGAGCTGGAGGATTACAACAAGATATATGAAACTGTTGCAGACGCATCTGGATCGTAATCAAGTTTCTTGATTCCTCCAAGTCTCGATCGGCTTTTCGCGTTTATAGTTCCTTCGATCTTATTATTAACATCGCTCTTTGATTCATACGATTTTGTATAAATTTCTGTTAAATTTGGTTGAACTGAACGCAATGACAGGAGGATTTTTTGGCAGGTGTTCTTCGATTTTTTTTTAAAGATAAAAGACAAAAAAAAATATATATGTCGCGAGGTGTTCTTTGGTTGATCCACATGTTTACATCTAATTTTGCCAAATAAAAATGAAAGCCCCCAAACTTTGATAATGCCCCATATAGTTAATATACTTCTTGTTTCTTTAAGACTATGTAAACAAGTCGTCCCTTCGGGGACATCAGATAAAATTGGAACGACACAGAGAAGATTAGTCTGGCCTTTACGAAATGATGACATGTAAACAAGTCATGTGACATTCATTATGATCGTTGCTAACAGCATATACAATGAACTAGGGTTGATCATCCAGATCAAGTTGATAAGAGGTGTGATTGCTCTCTAGATCGCTTACAGAAGTAGGTAGTGCAGAACACATGCAGATTTTCATTTCCGTATTGTGATCTAGTTTATGCTTAGTAGGAGTTGAAATCATACGTCAAGGTCGTCAATTTTTATAAGATATTATGTTAGGACGAGATGATTGATGTTGAGCATGATTTTCATAAAGGAAATCAGTCTAGTGACATTTTAGCTTGCTTCGTGCATAGTATAATATGCTATTGATGTTCACTTTATTGTAATCGATGATCCTAGTGGCGAATACAAAGGGCTTCTTCGGGACCCCGACTTAATTCATTTTCGGATTTTAAAATTCGATACTATCTAAATTTTTTTATATATTTTATGATTAGTTGGTATTTTTTCTATATACAACTTAGTGTATTTAGACTTCTATACAGTCCGTTCTTATATATTAAATTATCCTAAATCCGCTGCTAATAACTCTTGCTATTTCATACTTTCTATTGCATGACTAGCTTGTGATTTTCCATTTAGTTTTTTTTTTCTTGAAAGCTATCCCAATATGAAAGATAGGTGGTATTTGTAATCAAGCTTACCGCCCTGTATTAATCTGACCATATGTATTTTTTTTCTAAGAAAAGAAAAGAAGTAACTAAATGACAAACATATACATAGTAGTAGTAGGCATAATGTTATTGGCTGCTATAACAGTGTCATGGTCAATTTGCCCACTTTTCATATTGTTTCCTCACCAATATTTCGTACCAATATGATCAGATTCCAACAAATTTTTGACCTTTCAATAAAATTTACTTCCCTTCAAATATATTGCACCCAACATCCCATTAAATTTCTTTCAATTTGACATATATTTCGAATAAAACCTCCAAAGAATGTCCAATAATGCTATCGGCCTCCCCCAATTGTACTGCAAGCGACAAGTCCGAATCAATCTCCAACTTAACATATCCGAACATACGAACTCATGTTAATCCATTCCAAATAATTCGTGACTCGGCATGCAAAACAATTGAGGTTCTGGTTGGGCTTAACTTATTATCTTTCTTTCCGTTATCTCGGTTGGGTTAATTACACATTCAATGGGCTTTTCCTAGCCCATGCACAAAGTAAGCTTAAATCTGGAGAAAAAAAGACGTGCAACGCTGCTTCTTTGTAAGAACAGAGAAAAGCGAGGAACGGAATAGCCGAGAAAACAATTTTAGGGAAGGAGAGATGGTTCGGGGTCGTCGATTCATTTGCGCGGTGTTTCTCAGCTCATTGCTTCTTCTCTTCACCGATGATGCAAAAGCGTCCAATTCAGCCTCCGCTTTTGTGCAGAATGTTATCTACTCCAACAGGATCGTCATCTTCTCCAAATCCTATTGCCCGTATGCATCTCCTATCCCTTCTATTCAAATTCAATTCCATTTTACACTCGTTCAATTTCATTTATCGTTACAGTCGTGCTTGGACGTTGATACAGGGGGTTTTATGATTCTCAATTGATTGTTTTTTACCCTTTTCAATTGACTTTGGCTGAAGGAAGCTAGCTATAGAATCGTGAATTATGCCACTATGATCTGCATGAAAAGAAATTCTATTCCAGTTAGCCAGATATGGTTTAACCCTGGAAATTACGAAGAACATGGCATCTCAATAAGATAGGTTTATAATTGGTTTGTTTATATCTCATTCTTTTTTGTACTGTTCACTTTAACCAGATATTCTATGAGGGCCAAGAAAGTCTTCAGTGAGTTGAATGAGAAGCCTTTCGTTGCAGAACTTGATCTTCGAGGTAAGATCTCTTACTAGCTTCCATGGACTATAATCATAATTCATAACAGACAAATTCTGAAAAGATGGTACTTGCTGTTGCAGATGATGGTTCCCAAATTCAGTATGTTCTGCTGGAACTGGTAGGCCGTAGGACTGTCCCACAAGTGTTTGTGAACGGGAAGCACATTGGCGGCTCTGATGGTTGGTCATTCATTTTGAAACCTGTTAACTGACGTTCTTTGTGTGTGAATGACTAACTGTGTGATGTTTTCTATCCAGATTTGAGCGCGGCTGTCAGCAGTGGTGAACTAAAGAAGCTTCTGGCTAAAGACTGATAATTGGTCAAAAGGAAAGGAGTTGTGGTGCGTTGACACCAGGTAGAACAGAGCTTGTACTTCCTTTATCTGTCCTTTCCTTGTAATTGACTGGTTAATGGTAATGGGAAAGGTTGCAATTCGTTAATTTGGTTGGCTGGTTGTTCAATTCAATGATCCGTTTCATTTTCGGTTACATGCTCAAAAGTAATTTATAGCGTGCCATAGATTCTGCTGACCCTTCTCGAAGATGAATGCCTTGAGCACTTCTCTCTATGATTTCTGTAGATACTTTCAAACAAGTTATGTTTGTAAAGTTTGTACCATTGTCAAACTAACACCTAAACTTTACCTAGCCACTCTCTAGTAAGTCAATTTTGTGTTCCATTGGCATATGGCTACTATGTCTTTTGAGCATCACAAAATGGCAGTCCTTTATGTTCACCGTCGCTCTTTAGATCACGAGGAAGCTGCAATTGTCTCTGGCCGCCAGTCACCTTTTTGTCCACTAAGGACACCTTCTTGGTCCTTGGAGAAGGTCACGTGAACCTCCCAGTGCAGAGACTTGAGTATATTTTCTACTTCCCCTATTGTATTTGATTCGTCTCGGACAATGAACTTACCTCCTGGTCTTAGCACTCTGTCAACCTCTATCAATACAGGTACGAGCTTGCACCTATTAGCAGAAAAAACTTGCATTTGTCAGTCGTACAGTTTCTAACGTTTGCTAGTATTCTGGACAGTGAAGAAGCCATGTAGAAATTTGTCAACCTGGATTTTAGCTTCGAGAAGAGATGATCAGCATGGAGCAGATCATAAGTCCGAGGATATGTGCTGAAGGATTCGCACCAATCATGGTATATTCCGAACAGCCCTCTTTCGTATATTATTGGAAGTGTGTCTGGAGAATCTACGTTCACCACGTTCAAAACCCAGACCTTCATATCCCTCAGTGCTGCTGCGAAACTGCAGAGAAAAAGATCCATAAAACGTGTTCTTTTAGTTTCTAGTAGTTATGAGACTGAAACTGTAATACTATATATACGAGTTTAAAATCATTTACCCTCCATAAACAGCCCTCATGTCCATAACATTTCTCACCCCATCCCAACTTATTCCCAATCCTTTCATGTAAGTATTAGTCACCACACTTTTCCAGTGTTTATAGTCAGTTGTGAAGTCTTGAGGAGCTGGTTTGCCATAGATCCCCATCTGAGAGCTATTCAACCAGTAAGGAGGTTTCTGTAATCTGGCAGGCCATTCATCCGGCCATTGAGTGCCTCGGATACTTGGCTCGGATGGCACTCTGTGCATGCATGCCTGCAACGGCACAGACCTAGAAAACATAAAACTTCAATAGGTCAGCCATCTCTCTGTTTATTGAACAACTATAAAAGGATTTAGATACAGGATAAATGTGTTACCATGCAGCACTTGGATCATCATCATTTGAACAACTGTAAAAGGATTTAGATACAGGATAAATGTGTTACCATGCAGCACTTGGATCATCATCATTTGGACACATTGGAGGTGCATTCTTCTTTCTCTGATCATAGCAATCATTGTTGGTTGGCTTCCGGTAAATAGCAGCTCCAATCTTATTAAGTTTGTCTCTCTTGATTGTCACAAGATCCCAACACATTGACACCGTTAACGCAGACATTGCTGGAAAAAAGTTTACACTTTAGTTGTTGAGAGAGGTTCGGTTCATAATTTATTTTATATATTCCTCGAACATACCTTGCCATATTTCGACATCTTCTTTTAACTTTTGATACACAGGAGTTGCTGACCAGACAAAGTAGCCTCCGGGACGCAGGAGACGATTCAATTCCAGAAGCAACAGACCTCCTGAACACAAGCACACATCAATTTCAGCATCTTGAAACTAGTTTCAAACATCCAAAACCAAACGGACTAGGGAGAAAAAAATCCGCCTCAATGACCTTCGTTATGCCAGGGTACCCTGCATCGAGCACAATGAATAGCATCAAACGCATTACTCGGGAATGGCAGCCGTTTGGATCCCATCACAGCTGATATTGCAGGAATCCCTCTCTCTAACGCAAACTGAACTTGAGCTTCGTGTTCATCCTTGGGTGCAAACGACATCGTAAGAACATCCCTCTCAAAGATGTACCCTCCAAAGCTTGCAACTCCACATCCAACATCCAAAATCACTCTGGTGTGTTTTCCCCATCCGATCTTTGGAACTGCCTGTATCAAAAGAAACACCATCCACCCACATTCATTCTTCCTCAGTAATCTTGCAGAAAGGAAACTTGTTCTAGCTAGACGATAAAGACTGAAGCTTTATGATCGATTGATTTACCTTCTGGAGGAAATCAATGTAATGCAGAGCTCCATGGATGAACTGAGTCCCACCTCCTGGGAATGTCAGGAACTCCCCAGTCACCTTAACCCAGTTCTGATGTCCCTTATATTCTGCCAATTTTGTGCGAGGAACATTGTTGTACCATATCTGACATTCCCACAAATTCAGACTATTTCAATTTACATCATTCATTTTAACTCCCATTTCTATCAAGTTGTAAAAGTGGATTTATAACTAGTTACCTTGTCTCTGCTACTTGGCCAAGGGATGGGGGTTTTGTATCCTTGAGGAACAGGGACCAAACAAGTCGGAGGTTCCTCGGGGCAATGTCTCTCCCGGTGCTCGAAATGCCCCGTATACCTCAGTTTCTTGATCGCCTTGTCGTTATCCAAACAAGGAATGTAATCACTCCCCGCCGTAACATTACAGAGCTGCCAAGAAACACCGACATCCTGTCCTCCTTTTGGTTCATCGTCCTTACGCCTCTCTTTCTCGTTCTCCGACTCACTGGCTTGAGTCGCCCATGACTTCTTCGATTCCTTCGACTCCTCAGGGATCTCCGATGAAGTTCCGGTCGCGGTTTCACCACTCGACACATCATTTGGCTTCTGCTGAACAGGATGCTGAGGATCCTGATTCTCAAGCTGATGAACTTGCACCCCTGGAGTCGTCACATCCCTGAAAATCTGTTTCTCTTCCGCTTTCTCATTAATTTCCGTGCCCTTCTCCGGTTTCACCTCAGGCTGATCATTCGTCGTCGTTTCGACCTTCTGAGCATCCTGCATCTGTTGCTGCTGCTGATGCATCCTCTGCGCTTGATCCTCCTCTGTCACCTTATTCTCCGGCTTCTCCTCAACCGCATCCTGAATTCCTTTATCCTCCTCCTTTCTCAGATGCTCCCGTTGCAGCTCGTCTAAAGATTTAACTTCTTCGGTTTTCTGCTGTACTTCTGTCTCCATCGGCTTGTCTTCTGCATTTCCCTGATTCGTCAGGATTTTCTGAGTAGTGTCGTCAGGATTAATTTCAGCCTTTTCCTCCTCAGGTTGTGGTTTCTGTTCTGGATCCGAACTGGGCTTCTCTTCTTCCACTTCTTCAGTATCAACAGGCGTCGTTTCCTCAGAAATGACCTGCTGATTCACGCTCTGAGCAGTCGTCATAGTGCTCTCCTCCGATATCTGAGTGTGCTTATCCTTCTCCTCCGCCGCCGCCTTCTCATCTACCTGACTATTATTATTACTGTCGTCGGATTTAATCGCATCGGCAGGGAGATCGCCCGGGTTGTCTTCGAAAACGGACTGCTTCTTGGCGTTATTATTCTCAACGGGACGAGCCTGGGCTGCGGCGTGATCGACGACGGCGACATCATCGGCGGTGGGTGTGGAATCGACGGCGGCCTTGTTGGTGGTGGAGGCAGGGGGGTTGTTGACGGAGGTGGAAGTAAGCATCCAGACGCCGAGGACGCATAATGCGATGAAGGCAATGGTGGTGATCGTGGAAGTGTAGGAAGAAGAGGAAGATGAGGTTCGCTTACCGGAGCGAGACGGCCGTCCGATTGCCATTGTGTGTTTAGTTTTCTCCCCTCTTTCGGCGGTTGTGTAAGTTACAGTGGGAGTGTATTATATTAGAAAGGGAAATGTGGGAGGGAGAAGTTTGAGTAAGGAGTGTGTGGTCATCTTTCGGAGTTGGAAAAGTCAGAGAGAGAGAGATCCAAAGGAGTCGGAGAAGGGAGAGGAAGGTTTTTTCCATTGCTGTTACTTGGGGGGGGGGGGAGGAGTTCGATTATCAGTCAGTTCTTTTACGGGTCGTTTGTATATGACTAATGGGATTACGGGTTGTTTACGTACGTAATTTGTACGGTTGATTTGGATCTTTGGAGATATTTTGTTATAAATCACTCATTGAAACATTAAAAAAAAAGTTAGAAGATTTAAAATTATTTTGTAGATCCGAAGAAAATTTTGTGGGTAATTTCAAATAACTTATGAAAAGTAGAAATTTTGAAGGAAATAGGAGATTTGAGAATATTAACCAAAATTATTCCATATTTTTTTGGTAATTGATATAACAATAACTAAACTTAAATTTCTCTCAATGAGAGTCACAGCCTAGCCGCCGCAACAGTTTCCAGCTTTTTCGATTTTCTTCGTCTTTTCGATTTCACCTTGGATTTCTTGTTGCAGTGTTGTCTAGTCGCTCTCTCTCGAAGGGATAGTTGCACTCTCTCGGAGAGTTTTCAAACCGCAACCCTAGCCACTAGTCACCACCGCCATCATCGCCATGCGGCCTTCATCGTCTTTGATCCCCCGTCAGGCCAGCATCCGATGCCAACCAGCTCGGCCCTGATCTCTGTCCCACGAGATCAGCGGCCTCCAACCAGCGAAGCGGGGAACTGGCGCCCGGATCCAACGACATAGCACTTGACAACCGACGCTCCCCGATGTCGCACTCACCAACCAGCGCTCCCTCAACGGCCTGCGTACCCACGGTCGAAACGCCGGAGGACCTGGAATAGAAGGTTCGGGCACGGAGCCACTATTGGTGTCGCGCATAGTGAACTCCTAATAAGGCTTGAATGCTTCATCCATTAGCTAGTCTCTTTCATTGTTATTTTACTTGCTTTCTTTTCACATAAGGCTGTTTTCCCTTTGCCGTTATCCGTTGCCGGTGAGCAAGGAGCGAAGTTACCGTATTTGCGGTGACCCGCGCTCCATCCAGCTTTGCATGTAGAGTCTATACCTCCGATAGGCACTTTGTACGCTCGTTTACGAACGTCTTGAAGGAATGAGAATTAGGAATTTTTAAAAAAAATTAAACTTGAAACATTTTCGTAATTATTTTTCATTTTTATTTTTGTTTTTTCCCTATACATTAATTGCATTCAGAATCATCCATCTAAACAGTTTATTTCGAAAAATATCTTTTATTTGAAATCTATAACTATTCCAAGTTTTGTCGGTTTCATATCATCTACCCAAACGACCCGTAAATTACCCCGCATTACCTGTCTAAATCGCACATCCAAACGACCCTTATACTTTCTTATGAGTATTCATACAGAATGGATTGGTTGTTATACTACGTATTAACCAATTTTTTAAAATGAGTAGTGAGATACGTGATGTTATCAAGAAACATTATTTGAAAAGATGTAAACTGTATAATTAATTTTGTTTTTAAAAAAACTAAAAGTGATTATTGTGTTTAAACACTTGAATTTTTACGAATGAAGACAGGTGAAATATGAAATGAAATTATGAGTAATATAATTTTCCATTCAAACGAAAAATTTAAATCTCATCTAAGTATATTTTGAAAATAAATTTTCTTGTTTTTATCTAAATTTCATTCTACATCCCTACCCCTTAAACCAAACCAAAATTATTTCATTTCTATAAACAGTAGTCACATTTTTCGTTTCCACGCCACTTCGGAACCTCATCTAAAACAAACATTAAGAGCTTGAAATAGGTGCAATCCTAAAGAATTTGTAACAATGTTGGTACCAAAGACTTATATATATTATATATAGAGATTGACCCAATTGCAACATAAATTTACGTATGGGTTGGTCACTTTTCTAGTCACTGATAAATGAAATCGAAGTCGGATTTCTTCGATTATCATTCGGTTATCTTTTTCCGGGGACAAATCCATCGTTTGCTTAGATTACCATCGTTAGCTTTATGTTTTTGGATTTTTTTTATTTTTTTTGAAAATATGATATGGCGTCCGGCCGTACAACTTTGCACAAAAAGTTATACGGATCATATATACAAATGTATACATGTTTGTATAAACCCGTACCAAAGAGTATACACATTTGTATGACTTTTTGTACAAAGTGTAACACTTGGTATAATACTTAAATACTACTCAGTATTAGACCTGTGAGTCGATTAATTCGGTTATTAATCGTCGGAAAAACAAAACTGAGATTCAAATCGGTTAACCCTTCTAACCAACGGACCAACTCAGTTGTTTAAATAACTGACTGTTAACCGACCCAACGGTTAAATAGCCAACTTTTAACCGACCGATTCTTAAGTTAACCGAATTAACCGACTGTCCCTTATTTACCCGACTCGACTGCTGCTACTGCTCGCATGTGACTGGGCGCTGACTGTTGTTGCTGTTGCAAGAGAGCCGTCGTCGAGCACCACTACACCAGGTCTTCGATTGGGACTTGGGAGAGATCGAGCAACTAACTGTGACTGTTACAGTGCTGCTGCTGTAACTGTTGCATCGACGTCCTCCTCAGCTCCTCGTCGCCGTCTTGCCGAGCCTTCCGAGCCGTCGCCGAGCATCAAGTCGCCGAGATGGATCGAGCTAAGCCCGCGCCGTCGCCAAGTCAATTGTTTACTTTAAAGTTTGACCTAAAAGTGAGAATGAAATGGAAAAACTGGGGGAAAGAGGATTTGCGTCTTTTTCTGCTTTGAGTTTGACCTAGTATGGTGACAACGTCGTTTGGGTTGGGTAAGTTGGGGGTAATTTTGTCACTGGTTGACTTCGGTTAACTGGAGTTAACTTATGGTTTTAATCGATTCACCAATTAATCGACTTGACTAATTAGTTTCAATCGTTCCGAGACCGACTTCCGGTTCGGTTAAACCGATCTCTAATCTACTCGGTCAGTTAATCAATTTTAACCGATTAACCGAGATCAAATTCTCACCCTTACTCAGTATAGTACATAATATGACTGTAAAATGTCTATGCAATGCGATAAAATGTCAAATTCTTCCCGTATTTTCAATAATTACTGAATTATATTTAGAATAAAATTTTTGGACGATTGAGATTTATTAAAGCGAATTGGATCCTCCAACCCCGTTGAAAGATTGGAAACAAACCACTTTCTTCTCCCTGCTTCCTTTATGACTTCCTTCACCTATGGACTTTTGACGTTGCTGTAGTTTCTATGAAATGTCTACTCATCTCCACAGTTCCCATAACATGGTGCTTCCTAGCTAGCCAACTAGTCATGAGTCGTTGGGTTTCATTTACATGATAAAGGGGCCACTGATCTGCCGACATATTTTGCGTAATGAATCTAATTAAACCTTGGATTTCGGCTTCAAAAGGGCAGCAGCGCTAGGCATGCATGTCTCTAATTCTCCATCAATCAACTATACACCAAGTTCAATTCAAGCGCATGGCTGAACCCAAAATTACTTGGGTGCTGACTGATGAATCGTCCGCCCCTGGCGGACACTTGATTCAACGGTCACCATTAAATCCGGTCGAATCCAACGGTCTGATGTTTCCAACTTGTTTTTTTCCTCATATTATATCTTTACGGTTCGAGTTGGTTTTGGATTGAGTTTTGAGTTACAGTTTTCAGTTTTTCAGTTTTAGGTTTTAGATTTTGGGTTTGGTTTTGAGTTTAGGTTTAGGGTCTAGAGTATTAAGTTTTTAATTTAAATTTTAAATTTTGGGTTTGGTTTAGAGTTTAAGGTTTAGGATCTAGAGTATTAGGTTTTTAATTTAAATTTTAAATTTTGAGTTTGACCCAACACCTAAGATCCAAAATTAAAACCCAAACGAACATGAACATGAATTTTTTACTCTAAACCAAACCCAAAGTCTAAAACCTAAAATAAAATATCTAAAATCCAAAAACCCAAAACCATAACTCAAAATTCAATCTAAAACCAACTCGAACCGGAAAAATATAATGTAAGAAAAAAATGAAAAAAAAATAAGTTTGAAACATCCGACCATTTAGATTAACCCGAATTCAACGAGGACCGTTGAATCAAGTGTCCGCCAGCGGCGGACTATTCATCAGTCCGCACCCAAGCAGTGCTGGGCTGAAGCAACAGAGATAGTTTTAATTTGCTTATATTAGAAGAAAAAGGAACTGGACTTAGTGAAGATGACAGATTGTAGAAAAGGGACAGAATCTCATTTATCAGTGGTTAGATTCCTGGGTTCTGAGTTCTGTCTGTCAGAATCGACATATGGAGTGGAGAATCATCTAATTCTGGTGTTTTGTTTCATTCCCTTTTCCGTTTATCTTTCGTGTTTCCCATTGTTTTACCCACAAAAGAAGTATACCATTACGAATATCAAACAGAAAAGCAGGCTAAGATATGTCATAAAAATGTCACAAAGCCGGTCGTTTGATCCGGAGACCAAACAACACAATATGTCAACTAATGAACATCTCCAAGTGGCTTCGTTAAAACCCACATGTTAGTTGTCACAGCAAGTTTATATGATAGGTTTCAGCAGTAAGGAATCTGTAAGGAGCTATTATAGTTCAATCCAGCATCCCAAAACATAGCTACGAGGTATTTTAACTACAGCAGTTAGAAGGACTGTACATAAACGGGCCTCCAAAACCCTAAAACAGTTACTAATAAGCTTTATGGTACCGTTTTAATAAAACAGCCTCAAAATTACAATCTTTAAAACTGCAGCATTTTCTTGTACGAACGACCATTGCACTCTATTTAGCTGATGCAATTTTTAATATGAACTGATATATACTGATTAGCGATTACCTTAGCTGTGTGGTTCCTGGTATTCAGGGTTAGTGCAGTCCATGACCTCATCCTCATGCATGGCTGAGTACACCAACCCAATAACACAAAGAAGCAAAGAAAAAAGAGCTAAACAAGAATTGGTTGGTTTCTGGGATTTGTACAACCATAGAGGGAAAAGCTTCCTCTCCACCAGGCGGATTTCCAGGGAAGCAAGCCTCCCAAAAAATCGCAAAAAAAAAAACAAATATTATCTTCTGTATATTTATCCTTCTCTATTATTATTATAAAGAAATGGTGTCCATCTTGTTACCAAAAGAAGAAAGAAACGGAATTATCATCCATCCATCCATCCATCATCATGATTCATGAAACTCAGCACTACGTACAATACACTACTACTGGTAATGTCAAATCTGAAACTCAATATTAAAAAAATAAAATCAAAATCAGACCACATCGATCCTTCTGGTTTTCTGCATTTGGTATTTCCCTCTTTCAATTCCTTTTTCCGCCAGTTACACTACCACAATTTAATAATCAGACAAGAGAGAACAATTTAATTAAGGAGCTAGAATCCAAGGTGGAAAATTAAACTAATTAACCCTCCGATCATCTCGGGTTATTCGGGAAGAATTGCGTACCAGCCATGTAGTTACTTAGCGGTACGGCTGTGTACAGCGAAGACGGATCCAAGTAGCTAGCTCCGGCGGCATTAGACGTCACTCCACCGCCGCCGATGTTGGAGGACGCAGACGCTGAGGCCGAGGCGGCGGTGGTAATGAGATTGAGCGGTTGGACACCACTGGCTGATGAAGTGTCGGTAGTTGCCGCCATGTAACTAGAGCTCTCTCCTGCTGGACCTTGATCGTACAGTATCCCTTTGAACGTGTGCCCTCCAATGCTCACCGCCGTCTGGTACGCGTACTGCTGTGCATCGCTCTCGTCCACTCCGCTCATCCTCACGCACCGGAGCAGCGCCTCCGAGCTCACTTCCGCCGGGAAATTACCTACCGCCACCTCTAACCCTAGTTCCACAAAAGAAAAATATAATAAAATTAGTCCAGATTAAACTAGTGATAAAATCAACCACTAATAATGTGGCATTGGACAAAAATAATTATCATTATACTGATTATTTTATGGGAAGGAACCCCAAAATAATCATCATCGTTATCACAATATTGTCATACATTTTGAAATAACAAACATAAATAAAACTAAACACCTATTCAAAATTTGAAACACAAATAAAACTAAACATTTATTCAAAATCTGAACTGTGAGATCGGTCTCAACACTATATACGATTCGATTAGCTCGATACTGTGGTAAACTACAAACATACCATTCTTGTGCTCGAGTACTGTCTTTATTCTACACAGACAGAGAGTGGAGAAGAATTTGAACAGTTTTTTTTATTATGAAAAAGTGTTTCTGAAATATTCTTTCTGGACTGTGAAATAATCCAGTTGAAGTAGAGAACAGTGGGTAACAGAGAGCACAGCAGAATTGGCGTGGGAATTTTGAGGTGGTGGTTACTATAGGGGGGAAACGTACAGATTTCTTTTGCATTATACACGCAACCAATTTTTCAAACTGTGAGTCCAGATGAGAGAGGGAGTATTTAATCTGAACAACAAATAACCAGGGAAAAGAAAATAGAGATTACCAGGAGGATGGGAGACGAGAGTTGAAGATGTTGTATCTCTAGGCCGCTTGGGAACAACTTGATGCTGCTGCTGATGTGGCTGTTGGACGGAGGTAACGGGGTGCTGCTGCTGCTGGCGCTCACGGCGTTTGGCGGCAGGAACCCAAGTGCTTTTGACATGGGTTTGGCAATTGTAGCCGCGGCTCTTGCAGCAAGTCCTGCATCTACTATGGCTGCAGTCCTTTTTCGCTTGGTTCCCACAGTCTTGGCAACTAATTCCACCACCAACGTTGCTAATACTACTGCTGGAGCCCCTTCCTCCTTCTCCTCCGCCGGGACGCATCATCATTAACGCGGCGGCGGATCTGGAGGAAGAAGGGTGGTGGTGGTGATGATCAGCAGATAGGTACAAGTGATGATGAGTGGGTCCCACTCCTAACCCTGCAGCGGAAGAGTAGAGATCTTGGTGCCGCTGCATCAATTCCGCCTGCTGCTGCTGCTGCCATAGCTCCAAAGCTGCTGCAGGTCTGGAAGAGGAGGAAGATGGGAAATTGTCTTCCGTCGTGTTTGGCGGCGGCCTGTACCAGCTACTGTTGTTATTGCTCTCCGGCGTGATCTCTGTATTATTATTATTTGTGTTTCCACTACTACCCCTCCCTCCTCCACCCCCACCACCACCGCCTAAAGAGAAGAGACCAGCCATTTCTCCAAACCCCAACAAAAATCCATATCAAAATGAATCCCGATCGATGATCGCCTTTTGTTGCAACTGCACCCACGCAATTTGAGCGGGGGGTTGGTTTCTTCCTGTCTCCGTACTAGCAGTTGCAGCAATGTTAATCAATTTTGAGAGAGAGGAAGAGGTAGCTAGCAATAGCATGCGATGGGGTAAATTAAAGCAAAGCTCGATCGATCGGCTACTTGCTGCTACTGGTGCAGAGGTGTGGCAGTTGATGTTTGTTTGTTCTACTTTTGGTGGCGTTGGGGATTGGGAGAGAAATAACAGAAGGAGGAGGAGGCATTTTAATTGCGATAAGGGAGACAGCAGAATTAAAAGCAGCCGCTTCCCATCCCCCTTCTTTCTGCAAACGCCGCCATAGCCTCTTTCCTCTTCTCTCTCTCTGTGCTCTCCCTCTCAAAGTTAAATTTGTTGTCAATTATTATGAATAACTCCATTGATTTACTTTACTGAACTCGTCTCCTCTTCCTCATGGATTGTTGTTGTCACCCATCTCATCATCCCATCTAAATTCCCCATCCTCATCCAACGGTTGTATATATGTCCACGTGTCCACCAATCAGCTTTTTACCCGTCCTCTTATCGTCCTTTTGCACCGGAAAACCCGCTGCTTTATGTTTTTAATAATGTTTTCCCAGCATTATTTTAATCAATTGTTGGCTTTTTAATTGGTAAATAGTTTGTTTTTATTTCTTATTATCGGAAAACTTCTTCTTCTTAAACCCGATTAGACCGCTCAATCCTGATCACTTAATCGATTTACTTTCATAGAATTTAATGATTATTAATCATGTTGACCGGGTATTTTGAGGTTACGGTTATAACAATTAATCGCTAGGAATAGATAAGGTTTATGAGTTTTGTAGTAACCGCACCATCACCGTAACGATACTCATAACTATCATCGACCCGCTATATAGCCTATATTTACCCGTCAATATATGAGCCCAATAAGCTCACTAAATAACCTAAATGCACATGAAATTTATCAAGAAAACTAAATCTAATCCATTTACTCATTTATTTCTCAAAAAATCTCATTTTTCTTCTTCGATTTCGACATTATCTCTTCATCTTCTCTTTTTCTATAAAACCCAATTATTATACTTCGATAGAAGATATCTTATCTATCACTTTAGAAATGAATTAAAGTGGATGAATTTTGATATTTTATTTTTTTATAACGGAAAGTGATTATAAACGTTAACTACATGAGTATGGTGATGGAATTAATTTTGTCACCAAAATGAAAACATGAGTGGTTATGGTTAACAACCGTCATAAAAGTGGATGGGCAATGAATATGCCATAACTATCTCCGAACCTCCCCATGATCAAGCCTAAAGTCCATACAGAATACGGAATTTGTGCGTGTCCGTACTGGTGCAGGTGCAGAGGCTGCAACAGCGGTTAATGCGTAGTAGGCTTCCTCCCCTGTTTGCTTATTAACTCCATGGCCAGGGATATTAGACCATTTTTCTGGCTAGATATTCAACTAGTGATATTCCATACTGCCACCTATATATCCTTAATTGTTTGTTTGGACTAATTTCTCCATCTAAAACTTGAAATCATGTAACTGTTTTGTGCTTGTTAACTCGTAGTTGCTTGTTTTATTGTTTCTTATGATTATTATATTTATTGTGTTTTACTGCATCTATGAACTTTCTCTACAACTTCAAATTTTATAAATTCGTATCTATATGACTACATCTCATCTGAGTCATATGCGATCCATTCAAAAATGAAGCGTATCGAATATTAACTGTAAAACAGTTGCATGATTTCAAGAACTAGCTTCATGTTTGATTTCTGCGTTTTGAGTTTGAGTTTTGGATAAATGCGGAAGTCAATAAAAACCAAACTGAAGCACGGATTTCAATAGTTGGATCTGGACTGAATTTAAAAAATTGTGTCAATATCAAATTTTGAGGATTTGATCAATAGTAAATTTCAAAAACTGGGTCGGGATCAAAATGCAGGAACTGGGTAATAATCAAAATTTAGCAACTGGGTGAGATTGAAATTTCGGATCAAGATCAAGGGCCAAAATTCAGAAACTGGGCAAAGGACAAAATTTAACAACTGGGTGGGAGTAAATTTTAGGAAATCGGTTGAGACCGAAATTCAAAATTGAGGAACTAGGTAGGGACCGAACTTTGGCAACTGGGTGGAGAATGAAATTTGACAATTAGTTTGGGACCAAAATTCAGAAACTGGGTTCAGGTAATGTAAGGGTAAATTAGTAGTTTCACATGTCCAATAACCCTAATGTACCCTAGGTAATCATCTTCTTCCTTCTCTTCTCATCGTGATATTCTTCTACATTCTCCCGTGAATGAGTTAATTATCTTATAAAAAATCACGTTAAATTTTGTATTTTCTCTTGAATTTGTCTCTTACTAACAAAACCCACTTGTCTCTTTCATTAAATTAATTAATAACCTGCAAGTAGTAATCGTTCTATGTAGATTGATTTGGACAGTGAAAAAGAGGTATATGTAATGTAGCTCTTAACTACAAGAAAACCTATGACCTAATGAAACATCATTTGCTATTAATTATAAAAGCAACAATTAAACATCGGAATATAATTAAAATTACGGGAACAGTGCTCCACATCCTCGTACTAACAAGGGCTTCTCATCGAAAGAGATGAGGGGTTGTGTTCCAATTCTTGCTAGTAGTTTATGGGATATAAACTTTTCCCAAATAAACAAGTGGACTAACACATTCCTAATTATAATCCTTTATTTTCGTGTTTCCTCTCATTTCAAATGTATATACTAAATGAACTCATAATGGTGAAACCGATCCGCCAATTACAACCCGCATGCATGTACGCCAGTATTCTTTGTGAGCAACCGCCGTCATCAATGTTGATGAACAAACCTTACGTACTAGAAAATCCTCAAGGAGAGTGAAAGAGATTTATCACTATGAATGAAGACGAGGAACTCCGAATAGAGAGAGTGGCTCTTTGTTTTTTATTTTTATAATTCATAGTATATGATTTGATATTGTTTTGTGGAATAATAAGGGATTGTTAAACGACGTCCTATATTTTACTGTAAAATATAATACGTGTAATTTAACATTTGTAAATTAAATGTTAGGGCGTTCTGAATAATAATGAGTGATGGTATTTTTGTGGGGAAAAGGAAAGGAGTAATTGTTTGGTTTTTGTAATGTTTGAATGGGGGGATTCCATTGGGTTGTCTTGTTTGCTGCTGCAGAGAGACTGTCTGCCTCCCATTCTCGAGCCCTGCGTTTGTTCCCCTTTCTCCATTTTCTTTTCTTTTTCTTTCTTTCTTTTTCTCCACAGTCGGTAAGTTGACCTTCGCTCCTCCTCTCTCTCTCAAGTCATCAATTCAATTCATTCCTCGCCCTCTTTCTTTCTGCTTTGTATTTTCACATTTTCACTTTTCTGACATCAACATTCCAATCCATTAATTACCACCTACCCTTTCGCAGTTTGTATTACACATTATTATTTTATTACTCTTACCATTTTTTTACTCGAAATCTCATTATATTTGCTCAAGGCGAATAAAACGGAACGTTATAACAAGGATCAGTAAAATAAGTGTAATGTAATTAGTTTTTTGGAAACATCCCATTAGCAGTTGCTTTGACAATCCGTCTTGACGCTTGACGGGATACCTAAAGCTGCACCTACTTTGATTGCCATGTGTAGGGCTTTTGCTTTCGCAACCATCAAGTCTGACCAAATAAGGGAGCCCGCGTAGCCTTCTACAATCTGTCCCTGTGAATTCATAATGATGATCTCATATCTCGCCTCAGATATAGACTGTGAGAAAGAGTCATCACATCGAACATCCTGTAAATTGACTGAGCCTGGCGGTGGACAAGGTGCAGACGAAACTGCTGGAGTAATCCGTGTCGGGGGTGAAGATTGTGTCTCCATTCCTCTCTCAGGCGGGAGGACAAGATACACGTAGTCTCGATCATGAGGGCTTTTCCTGAAGATCATCTCATTCCTAGCCCTCCAAATGTTCCACAAGGTATCCACGCATAATAGGGTGTCTACCCCGGAGGCTCCATCATGGATTGCATACGCCATTCAATAGTGCATGAGGGGGGCGAGGTCAGGTCGAGAACTGGGAAGGATTTGTGCATGTACCTCGGGCGTGGGAGCAGGAGAAGAAACAATGGGAAATACCTTCATTCTCGAAGCTACAAATTGTGCATCTCGGATTCAGGGAGCGCTTTCACTGCCATAGGTTTTGTTTTTTTGGCTAGGGCGTCCTGCCCTATCCGTCAGAGGAAGAACCAATTTTTTGGCGGTACTAGGAGGTTCCAGAACCAAATTGTTGGAAATATGTAGGGAGGTATTGGAAGTATTATTTCTTTTCTAATTAGAGATATTACTCTTGAGGTTTTTAAGTTTGGTTTGACACGAGTCCTTCACTTTTCAGGTCTTGGTCACGACCTCTCCACATCCATTCTCCTCGATCCACCTCTCATTGAATCTAAATGGTGGGAAAATGCGTTCTCAATCTCCTTTAAGTTGGATTCGTAGTGGGTCATCATCAGATCCTATAATTGTCGAACATTGTTCGTGATGCTACAGAGCAAAAGACTCGGCCCAATCTTACTTTCATAAGGGTCTTATCCGTGTGGAGGTTGAACCACGTGAAGAAATTTCTCCTAAATCCCATGTCGAGGAGACAGATGGTAAAGACAAAATATTTGAACGCTTCGATTGAGTCACGTATGGGAGGGAGACCTCCTTCCTTCTCGTTGGAATTGAGGATAGCGTTAAAATCTTCACCTGTTCTGTTGTTCACCATGAGCTCATGGGAGAGAGGTTGTGGCCATGAATAAATAGCTGCTGGACCTGGAAGCAATTAGAGCCCATTGATTCTTTCCCTGGCCTTCTCCCTATTGCCACTTTATTGAAACTATCCAGAAGGTTCCTAGGGATAGTGACCGCCGACTACTCCTGCTCTTGTCTCGGCAGCATCCATCCCTCAAATCCCGACGGCACAGAGCCAGGAGACCTCTGCTTGGTCATGTGATGGTGATCATTCCTTTCCCTTTCCTTGGTGAGGGATACTTGTAGCGTTCCCCATTATCCTTGAATTCGCACAGATTCATCAGTGGGATTTTCGGTCTCGACTTAGAGGCGGTTCGCTATGGGGGTTACGGGTTGGGCGTTTCTGTGTGGTTGACGGGGTGTAGGTGCTGGCGGGGAAAAAGGTCCAGCCCTTGTGTGCTCACCGTGCCGGTTTAACACCTACACGTGCTTGAAATCGCATGCTCCCTGTTGGTGTCCGATCCATCTACATGTATAGCAGAAGTTTGCGGGGAGCCTTTCGTACTTGTAGTTGACCCAGTTTGAGTCGTCACTCTCGCTGAAGAAGAACCCGTAGGGTAGAGGGTTCTCGAGCTCCACTTCCACCATCGCCCGGAGGAATTTCATCCATAGTGTTGGCCTTCCTCCCGATGGGTCCATACCATTTGTAAATACATGTATGTGCTTGATGTGCTGTATTTCAACACACTTATTCTCATTATAAAATATATTTTTGTGTGTCGAAATGTATTCAAATTCAGGAGTTTGAGTATATATTTAGTTCTCTTACCCCTCAGGATCGTATTACGTTGTTTGAGATATTTTTGATGCATTTTCAGACGATGTACGACGTTTGGGAACAAGCGAGAACTAAGACGAACTGTTTAAGTTGTTCGGGGTAAAGATTTGCTGAAATTAAAGAGGAACACTACGCGCCGTTTGAGAACACGGCGTGTCCTTAGGAACAAGGCGTGTTCCTCAGAGAAACGACCGTGTCGTTTTCTCTGAAAAGTAACCCAAGACCTCCTGTTGCTAAGAAAACGCATGTATTCCTTAGGAACACGGCGTGTCCCACATTCAGACGGGTTTTCAAGTTGTTTTCCTTCTTCGATTTGGAAGGGGCAATATAAATAGTCCGAGCAGCCCTTTTGACGGGACGAACTTTATTCGAGACATATTTTTGAGTTCTTAGAGAGAGAAAGAGTTCCAGAGATCGATTAAAGCGAGAGAACATAAATGATTGGAGAAGGATCGAAAATCAACAAAAAGACGGAGATTTCTCGACGAAACATGTTTTCTTTCCGGGTGATTTTCCTTTCTTTCTTCCCTTCTTGTTTCCCGAACCATTAGTAGTTAAACCTTTCGTGTTGTTCGGATGAGATAAATTTTTAGTCTAACTTTTTTATAGATGATGAGATTTTATCCCTTTGATTTGTTATCGATGTTATTCAAACTTATGATGTGTTCTTGCTAAACCTAATTTCATATTTAATTTTGCCTGGCCATCTTGATTGAATCTTCGACATTGACTTGTGAGTCCGAGAGGAACATAGATTAAATTCGTCATTTGTGTCATAAAATGGTGACTTATCTGGGTGGGATTTATTGTAGCTCTTTGCTTGTGTCACTAGTTCTCGATTTTCCTATGACATCTTCACCAACTGATGAATTCGTGTTGGTGGCCAAGTGGGGGTGCTCATACTCCACTCGGTCCAACAATCCCGCAACACATAAATACATTAATGGCGGGGATTAGGGGGGCTGCATGCTTGGGTCGTTTCAAAAACATATTTCCCCAACAGCAGAACTAACTATCAAAAATATTAGCCAGCAATCTTGCCATTTCGACTGTCAGACATTTACTAAAATTAGTAGACACGCATTTACCTAAATATAAAACATTACTTATAACCAGTTTTGTTTCAAACCTTTATCGTAATACAAAGTTTATTAAATTTAAGACTTATAACCAACGTGTATTGAGGTTAAATTTAAGACTTAATACAAAATTTATTAAATTTACAAAAGTTAAAATATAAGAAAATTTTTCATCAGTGACATATAAATTTAGTTTAAAATTTCAATTCTAGTTCCATCATTGTATAACATAAGATTTATGTGTTAATTTGGAAAAAACATGTGTTTTATATTGCTTTTAAAATATAAACTTGTATCGTAGTTTATTACAAAAGGTGTGTTTTGAATTACTATTTTATAATTATATAAATTTTTAATATTATAATAGAATTAACTTTATATTTAATTGAAGTTGACTTTTCTATTATATAATATTTTTCTTTTACGACGAGAAGTATCCTGGGAAAAAATTCTGGTATATAGTATATACATACTAATTTTATTATTAGAATCGAGAGGGAGCCTGCACAGACCTACGCATGATGTATGGTGTACGTGTCTCTCCGAGTTGATAAGCATGCGAGCGCCAGTGGGCCACCAACCATAAAACTACTGAAAACCTTTCTAAAAGACATTAAACTTCACCACCATCTCCAGTGAGTTTAACGTTGCTCTATACGTACAGGATGTTTCAGTAATCAGTATGACGACGTTGAATCTGACTAATATTATAAAGAAAGAGCCAACGGTAGAAATTTTGCGGCTGCAGCGTACGTATTGGATCGGATAAGATTGTGATAGGAAATCTCTGAAGATTAGAGTGCACAGCGGGAAGGGAAGACTCAAGATTAAGGTCTGGCATGCAAATATGTGATCATGCCAGGCTTCAGTTTTGGCTGCATGTAGTGTATTGGATCGGATAAGATTGTGATGTATAGGAAATCTCTGAACATTATACTAGAGTGCACCGCGGGAAAGAAAGACTCAACACTGAGGTCTGACATGCAAATATGTGATGTGTGTATTTTTGGGGTTGCATGCGGCGCCCCCGCTCCTCTCCATCGTTCCTTTTTATCTAACTTTCTTCTGATCGAACTGGGTCCATTCTATTTGGAGTATTCTGGCTTCCTGGCCACCTATTTGTTCGGTTAGGATCTTCTTTTGACCAACCCGGCCATATGTCGATCCGGACCATCTATTTGTTCGGTTTTTATGTGGATAGATACCAAGTTAGCAGTAGAGGAAATGTGACCCCCCATCTACGTGCATGCTGCTACTTATAATATCAAAACTCAAAAAGGTTTACAGGACCACTCTCTGTATATTTAGCCGTTAATAGGGTTTAGACCATATCACTTTTAATTGTATGTATCAAAATTAGGCGGGCATATTATCAAACTAGCTAAGCTAGCTAGCTATCTATCTAATTGATCAAAAACATTAGTTAAATGCCATTTTCCCTCTTCCTCTGCCGCAGTGCCACTTCCTCTTCATTATTACGCATATTCATGTCTCCGTAGCTCACTTCACTAAGTCAACCAACTCCTAAATAAACAAACCAAGTCTCGAAGCTCTACCTCTAGTCTACCCGATGCTTCCAATACATCTCAATTGCAAGCATCTATCTGTTGTACTAGTATATTACCCAATTAAATAGAAGGGAATGGTTAATGTCAAATTGATGCTGTGGATCTAGCAGAACCTTAAGAGCTAGGGGTTGTTTGGATCAAGCACCAACCTCGAACTTCCACCGAATTTTTGTGGCACTCCGACATCGTAGGACCCTTCAAATTTGGAATCCCATTTAAGGTTTTCTGTTCGTGAAAAAAGAGGAGAAGTAAAAAGAGACCCAAAACTACTCGTTATGGTACCAAAATACGATTAATTTTATGCTTAACTGGCCACGATCATGACATTGGTCGTCACACCTGTGACATGCTTACTAACCACACTCGTGATTTGACACTAAACTTTCTAAACTTCATGTCATAATATCAATTGCAAACATAAGTTTTGACGGAAATCGGTTATATTGCACCTAATTATGTAAATTTAACCCTTGGACCTTCACGTACGGTGCAATTTTATGTTGTTTCTACTGTTTTGGGGGGAGGACGTCCTCTCCTCTCCTTGTGTTCCTGAAGAACGGATTTTCACCCCGCTAATCAAATACCCACTAGATTGCTCTAATGGAATCTTTTATTTCCCTAGGACTTTCCTAACGCTATTACTCAAATTGATTAGCTAACTAGACCAAGTAACAGTGATTGATTATTTATAAGAATGTTTTAGTAACCAATTGTCAACTAAAAATGAAAAACAAAACAAAGCAAATACAAGAGATTGAGTTTCAAATATGGAATGAAGGTTGCTCGGATTCGAATCCACTAGAGCTAGCAATGCATGTATGAACGACAAGTTATCTCAATTATTTAGGTTATAATGGCTTGGCAATTTCCTATGGTAGTCTTAGATCACTCTCACGCCTCTAAGGATCTATTCTGCTTAACCGTAGACTCCTCTCTCGAGCTAATCTACACCTAAACAATTGATGAAATGCCACAACAATAAACAATGCAAAAAGGCTAAACGATCCATTCCTCTCTCGACCTAACGAATAATCTAAAGTTCTTCCTAAGCGACTTTCAATCTATGTTCCTCTCAGACCCATAAATCAATGACGATGATTCAATCAAGATGGCCAGAGGAAATTGAATCAGAAATTAGGTTTAGAAAGAACACATCTTAAGTTTGAATAACCTAATTAACAAATCAAGATACAAAAGCTAAGCTAAAACTTAATCTTATCCAAACAACACAAAAGGTTTAGCTACTTATGGTTCGGAAAATAAGAAAGGTAGAAAAAAGGAAAATAACCCGGGAAGAAAATATCTTTCGTCGAGAAATCTCCGTTTTATCGCCGATCTTCGACTCAAAAACATTTCTAATAATGCTTCAGAGTTCCATACGCATAGGAGTGCTCCAAGACCTAGATGATGAGCACTCACGCCCAAGGTCATGTTGAATTCTCAAAGTTCTTTTGTCGTGTAGATCACCGTTATATTGAGCATTTTGAATCCACATCCTCGTGTGGTATTCATTGAGCCATTGGGGGCAGAGGCTATCAAACTCTATGGTCAATGGCCAGGGACTCCCCTTGATAACCAGCTCACTGAACGACGTCCCATGTGCATGGTCTTGTAACACTTTCATCGCTTTCGTAGCAGAGGGCGGAGCTAGGGATTTGTCGGAGGGGCAACCTACCTTTGCATTACTAGCTAACCAAGTAGTTGAATTAATCGTTTTTTTCCAGTCAACTCTAGCATCTTGATTCGAAGGATGATAGAAATGAGAAATGTAATTCTAATTGATCATTTATCGATTAATTAAGCAAGAGATATTCAATAGTTTTAATTTAGACGTTATTTCGAAAGATTCCAATGACCCTAAAGGTTGCACATTTTTTTGAAAATAACATTTTAAATAATCTTTATTAATTCTCACTACAACAGAACCAGTGATTGGCCGCAAAATTCAACAGGGATTGACGTATACTCATACGTCAGAAAAACAAAACAATATTAATCTGACTCGATGTAGCATGTAGGGACACCTCAAAGAAAACATGTGCCATCTGAACAAAATAACTCGCGAGATATTTGTCTCTCCCAGCTCTGAGCCGATCCGATCCGATCCATCCTTTGATGTTGCAAATGGCTGTTAGGATGTGGGCTTTAGCAGAGAAGATGAAGCTGCACATAGCTATGACAGTGTTCCAATTAGGGTATGCTGGAAACCATGTAATCCTCAGAGCTGCACTCAACTTGGGAATAAGCAAGCTGGTCTTCCCACTCTACAGGAATCTCGTCGCTCTGCTTTTCCTTGCTCCCTTTACTTATTTCCTGGAGAAGTAGGGTATTTTCCTTTTAACTCCTCCAATCCCTTTGGATTCTTCATCTACTAATTTATAGATGTTCTTTTGAACAAATTTCCTGCTGTATTTGTCTCATTGTGTTTGATTTAGGAAAGACAGGCCACCACTTACTTTTGGCATCTTGATGCAGTTGTTCCTCCTTGGATTTGTTGGGTGTGTATGATCTCATATCATCTTTGTTTAAGTTAATTTCCCAAGTCCATCAAGCAGAAATTTTGATGGAAAGTTGTGTGCTTTTTGTGCGACAGAATAGGTTCCAATCAACTGTTTTATCTACTGGGTCTAGACAACACTTCACCCACATTAGCTTCTGCCACAGAGAATGCTGTCCCTGCTGTAACCTTCATCTTAGCTACATTACTCAGGCAAGTGACCAAAAATTTAACAAACCCCTCTGTTTACTAAAAGAACCATAATTTGTTAAAAACTCATGTGCTTTTGAAAAGAATTTTGTAGACTGGAGCAGATTCACTTCAACAGAAGAGATGGGATGGCTAAGGTCGTTGGAACGCTGACTTCCTTTATTGGAACATCAGTCATAACCTTGTACAAAGGGCCAACAGTTTACAACCCAATTACCAACAATTTGGTGGTCTCCTCTAACTCTAGTGCCCAAAAAAGCTGGAGTCTTGGCTGCATGTTCAACCTTGGACATTGCTTGTGTTGGTCCAGTTGGATAGTGCTGCAAGCAATGATCTTGAAGAACTACCCTGCTCCATTCTCAGTATACTCATTCACTTGCTTCTTTGGGATACTCCAATTCCTTGCTGTTGCCTTTGTTTTTGAGAGAGATCTCCAGGCCTGGCAAGTCCACTCAACCGGTGAAATACTCAGTATTCTGTACTCGGTCAGCCTGCCTCACCCTAACCCATCTCTAAATTCTGTTTCTTTTTTAACAAAGATTGACAGGGTTTGAGGTTTGGGATGCAGGCAATAGTGGTATCAGGAATTGGGTTTGGAATACAGATATGGGTGATCCAGAGAGGCGGGCCGGTGTTTGTATCTGGGTATCTTCCTCTGCAGACCATGCTTGTTGCTGTGATGGCATCTATTGTGCTAGGAGAGGAGTTCCACTTAGGAGGGTGAGGGCCGGCACGTCATAATTTGGTTGAGGAAACAACTGTGGAAGGAATTCTGATTCTGATAACAGTAAATGGGTATTGTGGTATTTTTGCAGGATGATTGGAGCAATCCTGATAATAGCCGGACTGTACATGGTTCTCTGGGGCAAAAGTGAAGAGACAAAGGTTGCAGCAGTAGATGTTGAGGAGAATAAGCAGCCATTAATACTTCCTTTGACTAATGATTAGTGAATGGAGGTGAATCAGAAGATACAATATTAGTGAAGAAATTGAGATGTGGAATGCTGACACAGACTGGAGACTTTGATGATTCTAGAGTTGAAATTCTTAGCTTCCACAATTAATGATTCATTACACTAGTACATCACTACCTGTAACATCACCAAGTTTTCTTTTTGGACGTCTGTAATCCCGTTAGAATTTGACAATTACAAACAAATGTAATCCAAAATCCAATAATCACAAACTATACTGAGAAGAAGAACATATATAGTCCACCTTAGTGTTTACTATATTTTGTTCTGAAGAAGTATGTCGGTTTTATATGATATATTTTTTAATAAAAGGTTTCTTTTTTTTATAATTTACGAGAATCAATAACTAGTTACAAGAGAAAAAAACTAGTTATCTATTGATGTTCATTTTATTTCGATTGGTGATCCTATTCTATTCTCATATTTTTTATATGATTATAAAATCTCGCTTGTTTAGATTATAATTTACCTATTGATATTTAATTTATTTTCGTTGTTAATCCTACTCTAGCTTTAAGCCTCTTATATGATTATGAAACAATCTTGTAATAAGCGGAGGATCATGAAACAAGAATACTTTCACCAAAAAATGAAACAAGAATATACGGATATCCAGGGCGTGGGTTAAGAGTAACCCAATTTCCAAACAAATCCCAAAGTCACCGCAGAAACTGATATGGACCAGCTGTGCACCCAGACACTGATCTATCTGTGTGAACCACAACCACTTCCTTCCTTCATTCTTTGAGTGGTCAATGTAACGAACGATCTTTTCGTCCCAGAGATCGGATCCCTCCCCCATTCCCCCCCTTCCTCCTCCTCTTCTCCATCTCATTAGGTAAACATGGAACTTAATCCTCTTTTCTTCCCTTTCCCCCTCTCCAATGAACTCTTCTATTGCGGATCTGAGCTTCGTCGTTTCGATTCGATCTATGTCTCCATTCATTTCTATTTATCGCTATCCTCTCAATCCCTTCTTCTTTTACTTTTCTGCGCATTTTGCGGAGCGATTGGCTGTTCCGTTTTGTTCTATTATTTGTTTTTTCTTCCGTTTGGATGATTTGTTTTCATCGATCTGTAGAGGTGGTTGCTTCGTTAGCGAGGGAATGGTTGGGATCTGTAGGATTTTTCAGTCTGATCCATTTACACATCTAGCTTTGTGAAATGGTGGTGATATAATTAGTTGGTGGACGATGTCAGCTTGGAGTACTGCTGAGGTTAGATTGGCATTTGGGGTGTGCTTTGTTTGCAATTTGGTGTAGGCTGACATTCATGGCCTGGAATTGGACCTTGGATCTGCTCAGGGAAATTTTTATAGCCGATGTGCTTAAATTGGACGAAGGTCATGGATTAGCCACCAAGAATTGCGATTGTATGTGATGGTTTTGGTTTAGCTTAGTCTTTCAATAGCTTCTTCTGTAGGCATCTTCTTTCATTAATATTGATAGGATGGATTGCTATCAGCATGTTGTGTACGGATCTTGAGGATCTCTTACCATTCTGGTGTTTTTGAATTGGTTTTCAGTTGTATGCAACTCTGATATGGGGGAACTAGTGGATCCTGAGCAACAAAGGATATTGGACGAGAACTTTTCAGGGAGTTTGCAGATTGATCCCAATAGAGCTCGATTCCCTTACTGTATCGTCTGGACTCCTCTTCCTGTTATATCATGGCTCATTCCTTTTATCGGCCACATTGGTATCTGCAGAGAGGATGGTGTGATCCTGGACTTTGCAGGGCCTAACTTTGTTTGTGTCGATAATTTTGCATTCGGTTCAGTAACACGCTACTTCCAGATCAACAAGGAACAGGTAACATCTTTGATCTTCATCACTGAACCCCATATGGAAATTTTATGTTCATTAACTAGCTTGCTGTAGTATTGGCATCAATTAACCAAATGAAGAGACTTTTCAGATTTGAATCTGAATAGTGAGCTTGGATCTGACTCTTGGAATCTTGTCCAGGACTGTGACATGTTCTCCCACGAGTCGGCGTTCATCGGTCAGGACGAAGAGGACCAATACAGCATTCAAAAATCCGGAAAAGATGGATCGGTCTGGGACAGTGCATTAACCAAGGGGACACAGGAGTTCCAGCACCATGCATACAGTCTTTTGACGTGCAATTGCCATTCATTTGTTGCCAACAACTTGAACAGGTTGGGATTCCAGTCAGGCGGGTGGAATGTGGTGAACCTTGCACTTCTGTTGTTGATGAAAGGCCGTTGGGTGAATACAGGAGCAATGTTGAGATCGTACTTGCCCTTTGTGATAGTGAGTGTGTTCGGGATTATATTGGGTGGGATGACTTTCTTAACATTTTGGGTGTTCTTCATGGTACTTCTGGTTGGTTGGTTTATCATGGCTACTTACTGTTTCAAGGATCTCATCCAGTTATAGTATGTATAAACACACCATTATATTCAAAAAGACAGTACTTGCGAGTCCATTCTGTACTCTAATGTAGTAACCTCACCTTCATCTTTGCGCTCTCCTTCAAATGGCTCAATCTTCTGGTTTTTGTTTTAGATTAAAAATAACTCTCATTTAATTAATTAAAAAAATTGTGCAAAAACACTGAAACAGAGGTCCTACTGTCGTGAACGGAACTCCGACAAAATCGACCGTCGGATCAAGACTCTCGTGACAGGGTCACGTAATCGGGAGGTCGTAAGCAGTACGCAACCCACGCATCTAAAGTTACGTTTGGTGGGCGGCGGTCTCCATCGCGAATCGCATGACAACGACTGGTGGCAGAATTGTAAATTACAGGGGAAAAAAGGGCAAAGTCTAACCGCCAAATCTTATTTATTCTTCGCTACATTCTTCTGCAAGTTTGGTTTCAGCAGCTTCTGCAAAAGGGGGAAGGTAATATTTTTCTGAAGGAATTAGGTGAAAAGAGACTGCGAAAATGGCAGCGGAGGAAGGATTGGTATTTGCTTGCCACACCGTTGAAGAGTGGGAAGCTCAGCTACAAAAGGCCAACGAATCTAAGAAGCTGGTACGCTTAGATAGATTGCCGAGTTCTGATTTGTGCTGTGTTTATTATGTTTGTAGTCGTTTGTGTATTTGATTGATTGGCTCCGCGTTACGTGATTCGGTCAATCGCCATGGAAAGAAGTTGAATTTCTGGTTTGTGGATGGAAATCGGGGATCGGGAGATCACCCTGCCAATTGCATCTTAGATTATTGAATTGGAGAAGCGTGTTTATGATTTTGGGTATTTGATTGATGGTTGCAGGTGGTGGTTGATTTCACAGCCACATGGTGCGGGCCATGCCGCTTCATTACACCATACTTGGCAGAGCTGGCTAAGAAGATGCCTATGGTAACCTTCCTGAAGGTTGATGTCGATGAAATGAAAGTACGTCCAAACGATAAAAACTCTCACCACCCAACACTCGATTCATTTTAAACAGGTCAGCTACCTGAAAAATTGATGATGCCCTGCGATAATATTTGTTCATTGTGGTGGTATATTGCAGAATGTTGCTCAAGATTGGGCTGTGGAGGCAATGCCAACATTCATGTTTATGAAAGAGGGCAAGATCGTGGGCAAAGTCGTTGGAGCCAACAAGGAAGAGCTGCTGCAGACTATTAACAAGAACTTGGACTTGGCTACCACCTCTGCTTAAAAAGGCTTCTCTCATTCGACCAATAAGGGGTTCTATCATCTCTATCATCCATAATGTCTAGTCTTTTATCTGAAGTGTTGAAAACTTTTGACTAGCTTCTATCTCTTTTAGCAATGGCATCTTCTGTCTGCCTGTTAGCTTGATTATGAATACTGATGGGTTAGTTTTGAATAGTAATGGCAAGACAGCTGAATATTGATGATAAACGGATTACATAGCTCCAAGATAAGATCATACTAGGATACATTCCCAACATGAACGAACTTGGAGGGGGGGGATTCAACTTTTTTCATCCCCCGGAATACAAACTGGGAAGTAAATTAACTCAACAACACACTAAATGACCAGTGCCCACTTACCACTTAAAAAGGCAGAAGGCACTGGTCCTACCTGTGAAGTTCACCATAGGCACCCAAAATTTGCAGGAACCTCTAGGAACGTTCAAGACTTCCTAAACTAAACAAATCACTAATTACAGCAACCCACTACTGGACCATAAGTTTTTGACAAGGACGTTCTTCCATGACACGCTTTTGATGGCTAACAGCTTCTCACAAAGTTGGAGGAACCGTACATACCACAATCTTTAGCTAACCTCTAGATGATGAAGAACCTTCACTTTTCCTTCTTACCTGTACGTTACCTCTTGTTCCTATCAACTTCTTCCTTGTTTGCAAGTGTGTAGTTAAATTACCGTACTTGTATAACTTACAAGTCTTCCTTCAAGCCCTCGTTGGGACACAAACTGCTTCAACAGACAACCTTTTCAGCACATTTGGGCATGGGTCCTGACCGAAGTTGCTGTTGGATATTGTTACTGCACATCTCTGTTTTCCTATGCACTTCTGTATAAATACAAGCAAAACACATCGTTAAGTTGAAGATGAAAGATACAATGGATGATTTTAAGTGTAGGAAGTGAGACGAAAGAGCACCTTCTCTATGATGTCGTAGGAGGTTGCAGCATGGCAGGTTCCTTGCTGATATGAGCCACAGGTTCCCAGTGGTGTGCCAAAGCTCGCAAATTTGATGGACGAAATCGCCTGGCCTTGGCTACACCTCAGATGAACCTTGGGGCTGTGGAACACTTCTGCTTTACCATAGCTTTCGATTTGCCAATTCTTGAGAGTAGGGTGGAACTCAGCTACCTCAGCACAAACGGTGGTCATCGATCTCTTGACGAGGGAAATCCTCGAAGGATCGCCTCCGAGTTCCTCGAACACCACCAAGAGATTCTGGGTCGGTTTCAACCATGATCGCGGCACATGGTACCTGCAAAAGTCATCAAGTCAAAGGATATAAGTTCGCTTTACACAATGTCTGGCAGGAACTTGACAGCTCTATGAATGAGATATTTACCATCGTTGAGTTGGCTGGCCGCAACCAAGTTGACACTTTGGAGGACGGAATGATCCAGCATAGCTGCAGCCATTGCATTGGCCATTTGCAAACGCAGTCCAGTATCTTCCTATGCTCTGCCCATTTATCCATATCTGACCCTTCCCCATACCTAGCATGTCCACAGCCAATGGCTCGTCACCTTCAGGTGCATTGAAATAGGCCTGCAATTTTGTGTTCTGTCAGTGTAAACTGATGCAAGCAGACCAAGCTTCAATTTTGTACGTTTTTTCATGATCCACAGACCTTGTGCCATGTTAAAGGTTGCTGTTTCTGTACAACCAAAGATGTTTCCATCCAATCAACAGCGGAGACACCAGTTGGGGATAGGAGATTCATAGCTTCTCCTTTGAGTCCAACCTGTTTGAAAGAGTTCAGATTAGGATTGGAACAAGTAATTTCCCTTTTCAAGTAGCAAGATACCATGAGGTTTATAATGTGTTTTACCTGGTATGTCCAGGTTTGCCAGGACAAGTCCCATTTTCCATTGTCCAGCCCGTGAAGAGCAACCGGACCTACAACTCCGGTATCCCATGTCTCGTAGTGCCCACCGACATTCTGTCACGATGATGAAACATCTAGGTTAAAGGTCACATAGGAATCAATCGTAACTTCAGAAATAAAAGAGGGTACATAGTGCTCAAATACTAACCGGTAATCCCATGGCAACACTCAACAATGCAATTTTGTTCTTCCCGGCACGTAGATTGACCTTTCCGGTGTAAGTAAACTTCCTGTTCTCCCTTGTTCCAAATGCAGAACCTACAATGAAAAACTCAGTCTAATAAGAAAACTTGCCATTTCTCCGAAGGTTAGATCTAATAAGAAAATGTAACAATGTCATTACCTGAGAGCTGTCCATTGATAAAAATATGCACAGCGTGACCGCTTGATCGAACGACTAGAGTAGGCAATTCTCCTCCATGAAGGAATTTTTCGGCTGAACCAATGTCGACGCTAAGGAAACGATGAGAGGTATTAATGTTACTGACCAGCAAGATTTTGGCAAAACCACCAAATGTTCTATACGTTCTCAGTAGCCAAACTCACTTTGTTATGTACCACAAGTAGTCACTTGCATCCCTTGTAACATTTATCTGCTCCAGGAGACCGGAAGTTGTAAATGTCGAGCCATCATGTTCCGAGGAGACATCTTCGTCGTAACTTTCCCATGAAAGCATCTCCGAATTCGTCGGCAGCATTTCCATTTGAGATGTCTGAACTCCAACCTGAAAAGAAGTAAACAATGTATCATTTAGTAACACTCTTCTTTATGAGTAAGGTCCGGTCTCTGGATGGTTTCTCATACCTTTGCCGTGTTGAATACCACGTTTCTGCAATCCGGAAGGATGCTTATGGACCAAGGAGGCAAGTTGTAATGCATGTTATTGAACAGCACTCTTATAGAAGATTTCGGATCGTAGTTTGCTAGGAAAGCTGCACAATCGCTGGTTTCGGTAGAGTACACATGAGCCTGTTGCAACTGTCCTAACTGAGTGACAATAGGATCAGCCGAAACGAGAGCACGCTCGCACATCTTGATCGACCTATGCAGCTCCTTAAGATGACCATACTTCGGCTGCCTAATCAAACCTGAAACAGATAAATGATTTATCATCAGTCAAAATAGACAAAACTGTTTCGAATAATGCATATAGATGGAATGCCAATTTCAAAACCCCTTACCATATTCATCTAACGGAGCGTCGTAGTCGTAGCTGGTAGTGATGAAAGGGCCACCAGCACTACGGCCGAAATTCGTTCCTCCGTGGTACTGTTTTCCATGGATCAACAACCAAAATCAGTTCTTAACTCTTGATATTTTTCCCCAGGGAGAGCCATTTGGAGAAAGGGACTAACCATGTAGTAGTTAACAAATGAACCTCCTTTCTGAACAAACTTGGCAACACTAAATGCCAAATCTTGAACTGGACGCTGGTGAAGAGGACCACCAAATTCTGAGAACCTGCACATGGTTTGAACCAGGATGATAAATAAAGCAAGTTTGAATTCATAACCAAAGATAGAAAAAATTATCAATGAGTAATCTAAGCTAAGTACCATCCACTCCAAGCTTCAGTCCACATTGTAGGCTTGTAAGGTTTGTTGGGAGCAAATGTATCACAGTAAAACCCGTTGCATGTGTTTATCTACACCATTTTGCAGAAAAGACACTCATGTCATTCAAATGTTCCATAACCTGTCTGCAAAAAGACAAAACAACTTACAATTGGATCTGGAGCATCTTCTTCTTTGCACATCACCCATGGAACTCCAGTTCCAGTTTTGACAGCCATGTCAGCAGCCCAGCTCATGTAGTTGTATCCAGGTACACCAAACAGCTTGCTCTGTACTCCATACTCATTTTCAATCTGCATCATCTCATGTTAAAAAGTCAAAGGTTAAATCTTTTTATATAAATAGTGGTCAAAACTGAAAAAAAGAGTGATGTAATTCAATTAATTACCTGAGAAAGAATGATGGGGCCACCTTGGGACTCGAACAAGTTGTCATTCTTCATCAGTCCAACAATCTTCTCAGTGAACCCTTGCATTGCTCTCTGCAGAACCAAGCAAGCACATGACATTTAATTTAGAGGGTCTTTGTCACTTCCATAACTATAGTTTACAGAAAAGAATTTAATTACTATTTTTTTTGTGCTTCAAGTAAGCTGCTTTGACTTGTCTGACACTTGTAATTTCACAAAATCAAGACAAGTAAAAACGAGCTGAGATCAAGGGTTAACCTTGAACGGCTCATTGTCTGTTCTGAAGCTGATCCCAGGGACATACTTCAACCAAACCGGAAATCCTCTGTCAAATAACACGTACAAACAACTAAGTGAGATTTGGGGAAAAGAGTAGGCAGATCTGTCCATGGAAGAATAAAAGGGTTTGAATACCCGAAATTCCATTCAGCACAGACGTATGGTCCAATGCGGAGATGAGCATAGAGGCCTGCTCTCTGGATTGTCTTGATGAACCTCACCAAATCATTCCTTCCTTCAAAATTCCACTGTAGCAACCACAAACCAGGACATGCTAGAAAGTTAGTTACTTGATAAACTGGAGAAGGATAGAAGAGAAATTGACGTGAAATTGAGTTTTTACATTTCCAGGAGTTGGTTCATGCACATTCCAGAACACATAGGTCTCAATTACATCCACACCTCCATCTTTAGCCTTCTGTATCAGATCTTCCCACATCTACAAAATTTAAAGAGGAAAGCAGCAACCCACATTTTCTTCTCAGCAAAACACCAACACAACAAACAAATCATGCCTCTAAAAAACAGAAGTAAAATGAAGGTAGGAACTTTGCAGGTTTAATTGCTTACATCAGGAGTGCTTCTGGGGTAGTGAATGGAGCCAGAGAAAAGGATTCTTCTTTGGCCATTAATCACAATTGCCTTCCTATCGTAAGTAACAGTAGCTTGAATCAACTCAGAACACAATAACCCTAACAATCCCAGCAGCAGCACCCTAAAGAACACCTCATTGGGAAAAGAGTGAGTCCCCATTTCTCAAAATTTCCCCTTTTTCTCCTCACACTACTGGAAAAGGTCTTAAGAATAGAAAGAAGAAGAAGATATTACTACAGTAGAGAAGAAGAAGAAGAAACAACTACTGTGGAGAAGAAGAAAGAAGCTCCATTGTTGCAGAGCTCACAAGGCTTTTTCAGACTCTTGTGTCCACAAAGAATAGGGAAGCAATGAAGCAGCTAAGTTATATAAATATTGGGAAAATAACAACAACAATAATAAAAGCTACAGCTAGAAAACAATAGGAAAAGGAGGAAGAAAGAGGACACAGTTCACATTTCACATTTCACAAGTGTCAACAGTCATACTACTCCTGCTGCTTTCCTTGAGCTATCTATCAAGGGGGGCAGTAAATAAAAGAGGAGAGAGAGAAGTTGGGAAAAAGGAAAAGGAGCCATCAATGGAGAAATGGAAATATGAAAAAGGAGTGGGAAAAAGAGAGAACCAGAGTTGCTTTTCCCTGACATGAGTAAGTGTAATGTGACAGTAAATGTAAGTGGCTTTTTGTTTTTACTTTTTACCGGAGGGATTAAGAGGAGAGCTTTTTCACTGTTGATTAAATTAGAGCTGAGATGGATTTAAAAAAAAAAGAGTAAAAAGACGTCTCTTTTTCTGGTGAGTGTTAAGCACGCGTTAACGGAATCTGGTAAAGAGTTAAAAAGCTCTACTTTGTATTCTTGTATGGAAGATGATATAGTTTTTAGTTTTCACAAACATGGATAGTTTTTATACAATCCGCCTATCGTATATTTCGATTCTAATTTCGCTATTACTTTTTATTAGTTATTTAATTATTTATTTTCGTCATTAGTTATTGAGTCCACTCCATGATTCTGGTTTCGTTCGTAATTTGATTATTGATTCTTTATAAACAAGTTAAACTAGCAAGATAACCAAAAGTACTTAGTCGACTAGCTCGCGACTCCATTTCATTTTGATATATACGTTTGGATTAAACAACTGTTTGGGTTTTAATTATTTATTGTGATTGAATAACAAGATCATAGATGATAAGGGTGGATGGGGTTGCTGGTGTCCTTTTCCTGAAGCATGTGAACCCAACTGATCAACCTCATAGCTAGCCACACCACAGCAAGACCCCCCTCACCGTACATTTTCAATGAAGGCCTACAAACTTCTGCATATCAAATCTTTTGGTGTTCTGTCTTGTTCTTCAATGCAAAATAATTAAGGATTGAGAGGGACAAGCATTCATGGGGCAAAGTAGATTTGATATATATATATATGAGATTTTGGTTGCTTCCACGAACTCAATACTAAACTTTAATTGTGCAAACCACTTTAATTATAGAAAAAATTTTGTAGACAAGATTAAATCGGAAATTACGTAGATAAATGTAAATGATATGATTTGACAATTACAAACACATATAACGCGCGGCATGTTTTAGGTGGCCTCCTCCGGCTGCTATAAATACTCCTCCCCCTTCCTTCATTTCTCATACATTCACTAATTCTCTCCTTCTTCCTTCTTTGGTTTTTCGATACCGACAACCAATATCTGTTCCATAGTCAACTAGTCGATAATAATAATAATTTTTTATAATTTTCTTATTTTGTTGAAACACAACCGATTTATAAAAACAATCAATTCTTTTATTCAACGTTCGTTAAAAAGTAATCGTTAACAAAGTCTTCACTATATACTTCTCAACATCTCTATTCTTCATTTCTCGTTAATTAGTACTCGTGCACATCCTTAATATGAGATGCCAAGAAAAAGAACATCGGAATCAAACGTTCGATTAGTGTAAGGTGGTCGCTTCTCTGATCATATGAGTTCCTAAAATACTCTCGGTTGATATCTTTCTACATGAAACATCCGACCTGATGATGATTTAATAATCGTTCAAGTAGCTGGGATATAACCGAATAGTGTGCTTCATGTGTTTCCGAAATTGAAGTTGATTAATGTCTTTCTTTTCTATCTTTGCATTGCCATTAAATACATCCATTAAAGTTCATTGTATGGATTCATCGAAAAGAAAGAAGTTGATTGTATTGACATGGAATTTCAATGTCTTATGTGCTTGGTAACTGACAATGTCGCCTGGATATCTATTTAGTATTTACCCTATTCTATCCTCAAAGGTAAAAGGAAGTGAATGGATCATTCACTCATGTCATTTCAATCAATGTGAAGAACCAGAGTAGCTGACACTCTGTCTTTGGGTGTTTGTTCTCATTGAATTGATTTACTAGCAGTACCATAGCATGTTCAAATTTCAAACCCACCCAAGGAATTCATCAATAGAAAATAGAGAGACAGAGACAGAGGGAATCTGTCAAAATAATAAAAATTAAATGAAGAAGCTTCTTCGCAAGCAAAGCAACTTGAAACCCTTGAAATCTTGGTTCTTTCTTCTTGTTTCCGATCGACCACCATCGGTGTACGTACGCAGGCGTGAATGGCGGAGCAAAGTGCTCAACTTTACTTCATAATAATAAAATCCTACCATTTGAACAATATATATATATATATGTAAATATTATTATGCATTGTGCGCTAAAACAGCGAGAGAGGACAAGTGTTCACACTAGTTCCTCCTTTTCTCACATTAATCGCGGACTAACTGGTTGTTGACTCAGAAAATCGAATCATTGTCGGTGGTAAAAAGAGTTGACTTGTAATCAAGTTTAATGTCAGGCTTCAACTCACATCAGCTACACCTGATTAAAATTTAAAATTACACCGTTCATATTAAGATCCGAATTAATTAATTATTTGCTCCCGTTCATCTTTCAAATTCGAAGTACATTTGAAATAATCTTTGCTAAATTCAAATTCCACACACATTATAATTAAAACTACCCAACTCCACTCGTAATATTTTTTTCAAAAAAACTCATACGTACACTTTTATGTATATATTTCATTCATAACAAAACCATATTCGAAAAGTCTAAGCGAGTCGTACTAAAGATGATGGTATAACACATGATAAAAAATATAAAATAAATTAAACATGTCAACTAAAAAGTTAACAGTCTAGTTGCCTTTTTCATAAATATGCTTAATTTTGATCATTCAATTTCAATCCAACATCTCACAAAAATAAATTAATGCATGTGTTGCATATTTGTATAATTGGGTTACAGGTAAAAATGAGGTATGAAAGACATCCGAAAAAATATATAATATATATAAATGTGAATGGATTTAGATGCATTCGTTTCGTCCCTATTTCTAATTCGCTCATCCATTTAAACACTCTCATTTTGTAATAATCTATCCACTCAACCTAATATCTGATGTAGTTTTTATATTTAATAATTTTGAATTGAAAATATTATAGGAGGTGATGATACCCAGTTACCACAGCAGCTATTTGAACCCTGCTGACAACTCAAAGGAGATCAGGAGGATGGATTGGAGATAGAATTTGTTTTAGATTAGCCAGCCAATTTGTCCACTTCGGATGTTCCTAGAGTCAGTCGACATGAACTTTACAATATCTATAATGGACTATTTTAGGGTCATTGATTATTAACAGTGTTCTTTTATAGAATTCACACAGATCAATCAATTAATTAAAACTGCCAGTGATTTTAATTTGCTTAATATACAGAGAAAATGGGATTGCTTTTGTGGTCAAACGTACGTGAATCCCCTGCAGCTTAAAGAAACTTTAAAATAAAATAAACGAAAGATTCTTTCTTCTTTTATTCAGAGCTTTGTCGATGCATGTACCTTTAATTTTTTTTTTGCGACACTTATAAATTTCACGTACACTTCCAAAATATAATATCCCCAACTACAGAAAACTTACAAATTCATATTCGGTAAAGCAATATATAATGCATTACCCATCATGCTTGACTGCTTGTAGTTGATACTCGAGTGGTGTCGGTTGAAACTAATGATGCACATAATGTTGATGGGACAAAGCCAAGAAGTCATATTAAATATTATATAGATGACTAAATTCAAATCTATAATTTTCAAGTTATAATCACATAACTCTACCAATTAAACCATTTTGTTTAAGCGATCTCAGTTAGTTAGAGAGATGTATAGCACTACGCAACTCTTCCTTCCCTTTCTGTGCATGATCCATATTAAAGGATTTCAACACATGGTGGATTCCTAGCTTTAGCCGGGCTTGTTCACAAAAGAAACATGCAACCCTGTGTATCAGTTTAGTGGCTTGTAGTTCAGTGACGTTGACTGACGTGGGTCCAAGGTGGTTGCTGCTAATGCGTCGAGGATTAAAGAGTGGGTTCCTCTCAATTAGCAATTTATATCATCATAATGAAAAACCAACGAATATTAATTGAGGGTGGTGGGGGATTGAAACGACAGCGACTAGCAATAAACATAAACGAGGCAGCGACGAGACCTTGACGTGAGCGGCAAATGTTGACCGTCTGATGAATCTGACGGGAGAGCTAGGATTTGTGTTGTGGTTGGATGTAGGGCCCTCGGAGGCGAGGAAGAGACTGAGTTGTATGCGTCGGTGCACGTGACAGGCATGATTGCCATTTGGATATAGTCACCCTATTCCAATTTCCATCCATCTGCTACGTCGTTCCAGTTTCCGTTAAATCACCGTCGTCGTCGTCGTCGTCGTTGAATTGTTTGTTTGCTACTGCATGTACGTGAATTTAATGCCCGGTTTCAGATGGTTCTTTGGTTTCCGTTAACGTCGGTGGGACGCGTCGCCGTTAAGATATGGGTGTAGCGAGGAATATTCTCTCCACGAGGCGTATACGTGGCAGGCCAAAGAGAGATGGGTGCCGATAGGATCTTGGTTGGATTCTCTCTGAAACATGAACGTGCCGCCACGTGGTACCATGATGTCTTATCCATTTTTCACTTTTCTTTACCTTGGTTCATTTCTCACTATTGTACGGCCGTTGGAACTTAATTAATTACCGTTATATGTGTGTACGTAACACCTTTGACTAAGTGCAATTGCTGGGCCCAAATTAAGGTAGAAAACAACTTCACTAATCACTAGTGCTAATTAATCATAACATGAAAAGGGGTAACAAACTAGCCAACGGTATATTAATATGGCCCCGAACATTAATTAATTAAACTACTAATCAATTCTTTTTCTGTTGTCGTTGTTGTTGCCGCCATATGTCGGGGCAGAGGGAGAGGGAGTAAGAAAATTCAACTAGCTAGTAGGTAAATTAGGTTAAGGCAAAGGAGCGTCAATGATTAGACCGAGTAATAATTATAAATTTAGTTAAAAAATTCAAACTGATCATAAAACAGAAGCAGTCAGGCCTGCACGCATACATAGGAGTGTAGTGAACAAAATGATCGATGTTGCATCCCATACATTACTGATGATCATTAACTACACTAATCCCATAATTGAAGGTTACGCAAGTCATTAACCTAACTAACGCAAAGGTGTACATCATTAACATGTATAGATGATGTCGATTCATTGTAAACTGGGGGAGAAACAGCAACGTATATGAATATGATCATGCTTCTTCCAATTGTATTTATGCATGCTGTGCGTGCTCTGTGGTTCAATCAAGAGCTGGAGCTTTGGGCCAGTAGTAGTAGTGATTATGTACGTTGATTAGGACCACCACACAAATTAAAACATATACTGATGCTAATCATAGACAGTGTCGGGAAACTCCCCAAACTCGACCAATTGCGAAAAGGAAAAGGAAAGAAAGGCATATATAATAATTAGTTAACAAGATAGGAACAGCATACGTACTTGTTAATCATGGGTTTTCGGGTCAACCCTTTTGAGTTAATGCACGGTTTCTTTCCAAAGCAATTCTCCTGCTTCCATCTCTCACATGGACTCTGTATGAAATGAGGGTATAAATAGGAAACGAAAGGGTGTAAGCCCTTGGCAGTTAACGCCTACGCAATGGTTCATAAACTGGTTTGGTAAAAAACCAAACTGGTCGACCATTGACCAATTCGATCAAAATTAAAACCGAACAGGTTTCAAACCATCCTCTTAAATTTCATTCTCATTTACACACCAACTCCAACATAAACTTTTTTGTGAAAGGGTGGAGGGTTGTCAATCGTTTTCCATTCGAGGTTCGAGATGTGTTTGGTTGGTGATGGTCCATGGCCCGGAATAGAAATATTAAAACTACTCAGCCTAAACCATATACCAGGAGTATATCACCATTTCATCATTAAAGATTACAAGTAATGCTCAACCGAATCATCAATTAGATGAGAATCCGTGAAGTCTCACAATGCACCACGGCAGCATGACAGTTGCTCCTAGAACAACAGAGCTCTGCTAGAAGCAACAGTTTACGTGGCAATGCATATGGATCGCACTACTATACATCTTCAATGATTGCATCACCCTGGTGAATATAACCGAGGCAAAAAATTTTAAAATATCATGAAATTTGGGCATATGTGAAAAAATGTTATTATGGTTTCGAATTAGATTTTTTGTCACGAGGTATTGGATTTTGAACACAAAATGTTATGCCGTTAATTTCCGATGGATGACGTTAACCGATTTTGATACAGCACCTCCACGTCAGCCGTTGACCGCTGACGTGCCGCTCATCCAGTGGCACGAGAGCCTCTACGTTATCCAAACACTTGTTATGCTCTTCAATTACAATTATGTATTTCCCCTTCGGGGTAACTATGTTTCTTTTCTCTTTCAATATCATGAACTGATATCTATGACAAAAAAAGGTAATTGACATAAATAGTATTTAATATTTCATCATTTTAACGAATCGATACCCATCCTTCAAAATTCGTCATTTTGTGAATTTTAAATCACAAAATGACGAATTTTAATGATCGGATCTTCTATATATAGACAAACGAGATATATTGGATATGCAATCTCACATAGCTATCTCAATCATACAAGCATCTAATCGATTAGCCTTTCCTTCACTAGCTGCTCTGCTCCCCCTCAAGCTTCAATTCAATTTGATAAGCCTGAAACCAAATCCCCAAATTGAATAACTTCTAATAACTTGAATTCAACATCAGTTGGCCTTTGCCAGGAAACCCTCCAGCGTCATCATCTCATCGACTCCTTTTCTTTCATTTCCTTCCTCCTTGCTGTCACTATCTCCCTCCAAATGTCGTCCGTCGTCTTGCTCGACGCAAAACCATTCTCGTTGCTGTTAATTAGGGTTAACTGATCGATTCCGACGACGGCGGCGGAAGAGCTGAGTAGACTATCCCATTGCCTCTCTCTTGCCGGAAGCTTCTCCTCCCCTCACTTCGTAATCACCGCCGAAACCTCTCCGACAATATATTCCCCCATTCACTCTTTAACATCCACTACAACCGGTAGGAAATCCATTCTTCTACCCGCCAAATCCCCCCTCACTTCGTTCTATCAGCCGCCGATTTCCAAATCTCCGGCAGACGATCTCCTTCCAACAACAATCGCGACAAAAATTCGATAAACAAGAATGCAAAACCACGAACTGAGAGTACCCAATGGACAAGAATAGACAGAAGCCCAGACAATGCTATTCATTTACAGAGAGCCAAATCCAAATGATCGTCTTTGGAATACTAAAGCAGCAGACTTTGGAAAATAGTAAGGTAGTTTAACAAACAAACTACAGTTGTTAGTATCTCAACATATATTAAAACAATCCATAAAATTGAGTTTGCCGTAAATTTTTATGTTTTTCTCAAATCAAAATTTAAATATCACCTCTCCTTTTATTAAATGCTTTCATATTAATTAATATCTCTACAATTACATTTAAATTTTGAGTAACATTCTAATAAAAATATGCACCAGATACAAACACGACGTGACGAATTTTGAAATATTCTCGGAGGCCGTTCTCTACTTAAATCCTGAATGAATCAGTGCTCTTTTTTTTTCAAAGTTCTCTATTTCTAGTTGGGAGAGCTGTACAAGCAGCAAATATGCGAGTGAAAGTATCAAATATTCAAATTAGGTGCAGTATATGATGTTGTCGAGTTATTTGAACTGGAATCCATGCACTCTTATCTGTTGTTGTTGCTGTGACTGCTTGGTGTTTGAACGTTCTTCATAATTCGCCAGGTGCTCATGCATATGCGTAGAGAACTTGATCATTATGCTAATAAACTATATACATATTATTCTGTATTTAATCAGTTTTCTCCCCCTCTGTAATCATACTTTGTACTAGGCTGTTCCAAGAATATGTATTTGTATTGTTCAATACGAAATTGAATATTCATAAATTATCTTATTTTTTGAAAATAATGATTATTAATATGTCTTTCTATCACAAAAAATGTAAAATAAAGGTTTAACCAAGGATGTAATTTAAGGTGTAAATGTATAGGATTGACCATTAAAATTTTCAATAATACTTTTTTGTATTTCAAATATTATATTTTGAAATTAGATATTTATGATTTCTTATTTTATGAATGTTGAGCTAATTTCATTGTGGGCTACTTAGACTAATCAAACAGGTGGACAAGTTGCGCAAGTCATGGATCAGGTAAGTTGGGTTGCAGATTTCTCGAATCGTAGATTTTTTGGGTTACGGGTTGTCGGGTCATATATCCATTGGATTGCAGGTTGATCAGGTTGCGGGTTGTGGGTACGAAAAAAATGTTTTAAAGGCAATCTCCTGTGATCTGATGAACCATCAACTCAAGACAACCCTAACTCGGCCCTTATACAATACGGATAAAAGCCGTAAAACAGACCCGAGTTAAGGTAATTAAGATTGATCCTTACATCGCTTCTCAGATAGCTATCTTCAGAATCCAAAGCGTTGAACACCACACCATTGTGGTAATCAACCATGTCCGAACCGGCATCTCCATAGCAGCTGATCAACGGAGACGAGCCATTGTAATACTGCCAGCTTATGACACCCCATTTGGAAGCAGTCTTAGCATCGTACTTCTCCTCAGTCTTGTTGGATCCTGTCCCTAATCAGACCACAAGAAACTTCGCATACTCGACCGGTTTAATTGAACACCCGCCGGTGTTCTTCATTATTTCCTTAGTCACTTCCCTTATGGCAACCAAGGTCTGCGCATTACCAGCAAAATGAACAAAATCCACAATAAGACTACTAGTCTCGTGTCGAGTTCGCCTCGAGAATCAATGCTTCCGGGATTGTTGGCAGCTATGGCACCATCGATGAGGTTGAATTCTCTGCCTTGGTTCTTGAAGTAATGTGGTGGGAAGAATGTTGGAGGGACAGCAGTTGCTATGCATATGTCTGAGAGTTGAGCATCTAAAGTTGGCTGCATTGGTCACAATAAAAAATTGGGTGACTAATTTGGGCATTATTAGTTAAAATCATTTATCAAAGAATTAATGTGATGAATAGTTGTATTCTAATAACCAATAGTGAAATCAAGATGGTGGGAGACTGTAGGTAGGATATTTCAATTTTGACAGTGAGTTTGAAAGCTACATTCGGTGAAATCCAAAAATACATTGAGCAGAAATTTCAATGTCGAAAATTTTGCACAGAATTTCGTTACTTTGAAACCGAGACTCTGGGTGGTGGCCTAAGTTCTCCACTCTTGGTTTCACTATTGTCAATAATTCGAATTGTTGGGAGATGGTTAATTATGGATCTATTATATCATTTTCTTACACGCCATGAACCAATCATGAATCATTGCATCCCAATAACTCGAGTTGATGGGATCAAAGGGTTAATTATGGATCATATATCATTCTCTTACAGTTAGTGATCAATTCAATAGCTAGAAACGAATGTGACATGTCTTTTTGGTTAACTAAAATTGTAAATCGGACCGGTCAAACCAAAATTGTCCAGAAAGAAAAATCAAACCTGATAGGAAGAGAAGATAACAGGCTGGAGCTTCTTCATGTCAAAGGTTGGAGTGGCGATATTTGTCACTGTTTCGTAGAGCTTAAAGCTACCCAAGTACCCAAATTTGTTGAGCTTCCTCAGGTACTTGCCATCATATTGTGGCCTGTTATAGCTTTCCATAGCTTCACTATCCCTGTAAATATACCTCTTAACAAACCCCACAAAAACAAAACCAAAGATTTAAGGGAAATCAAGATGTATATACCATTTAGGGTCAAATACTTAATCCTTCGCGTAACTTTGGCTCGGTTACGTATAGACTTCCGTATTTCAAATATTACGCAGCAGTCGCGCTACATTGGACTGATTATTACCCGGTTTTGGGAATATCCTTTGACTGTGTTGGAGGTAGAAAGGCACAAGTTCCTTGGCAGCAAAGAGAGGGCGTTTGTTGTCATTTGGTGCAGCTAAAACTGTTACAATGAGGCCTCTGGTGCTTGTCCCTGCCATCACATCAAAGTAGTATGCAATCCTCACATCCTTTCCATCAAGATCCTGTCCATAAAAAACCTCGAATATTTAATTTCATCGTAAATCTCTTTCAACAATTTGTATTATTAGAATACAATCATTTTGTACATAGATAATAATTTCACTCACACTAGACTTGATGAACTTATGCAAACTTTTGATTCCCATTCATTTGGATTGGTGTAAATAATGATTTCTAAACTCAGGGGCGGATTCAGGGGGAGCCGGGGCCGCCACAGTTCAAAGCAATTTCGGCCCTGAGCCATAGGTATATATTTACGATTTTTTCGAATTCGGCTCAGGGCAATTTTAGATCCGAAGTGTTATGTTGATACAATGGCCAAGAAAATAAAATAAAATACACTCAAGTTTACTATCATCAACTATTTCACTCAGGGAAATTTTGATACAATGGCCAAGAAAAAAGCAATGCAAGTCTGTTTACAATACTGCACAAGATGAGACTGACTTGACTTTCTTACCCTCGCTTCGAACTCTTGAGGTAGTCAGCTCTTATTCCCCATAACTCTTCCCCTACTGATTTCATATCAGGCCGATCGTTTCTAACCGGTGCTGCACATTTAAACACCAAATTCACCATCTTCACCAATATTTCTGCATCCACAACTTCTCCCATTAATGGATCCACCATCTCCACCACAGCACTATCATTGTACTTCTTGAATGCCTGCGCATAATTCAACCATGTATTCATCACAAACTCATCACAGTGAATCAACCAAAACAAGATTAGTATCCGACATCATACCCATCTAAGGGTCACCCGCTCTGGAGCAGGTCTCTTTAGCTCCACAGGTCGACGACCTGTCATAATTTCTAACAGTAATATCCCGAATGAGTAGACATCGCTCTTGGGAGTGAGTTGATAGGTCTTCATGTATTCGGGGTCGAGGTAACCTATGGTCCCTTTCACTTTGGTAGAGATATGAGTTTGGTCAGATTCCACAGGACCCAACCTCGCAAATCCGAAATCAGCAACCTTCGCTCGCATGCTCTCCGTCAAGAGAATGTTCGATGATTTCACATCCCGATGGATGATTTGTTTTTCTGTTAACAGATCCAAAGTATTTAGGAATCCTCTGTGTACGAAAATATGGAACAAATGTTTAAACAGTTGAAACAAATAGGGGAAGGTTCTGTCTTTCTGAACCTGAATATAGATGGAGATAAGTTAGAGCATGAGCAATATCAATGGCTATCTCAAGTCGTTGATTGAAGTCCAGAATTTTACCACGCTGACCTGCAGATTCGAACAGAAGATCAGTATAACACTATTTGCACGCTTGATTCAGCACATAACGTCTTTTAATTGTTCATCTTTGGTAACAGAAACAAAGCTCACTTACCATCCAAATGTTCTCTAAGGGTACCATTTGGGACGTACTCGGTGATGATAAGGCGTTCATGTCCCTTATCTACATAACCAAGTAACTTCACCAGATTCCGGTGATCGATTTTTGCCAGAAGTTCAACTTCACTGCTGAATTCTGCTCGCAAGTTCTCAAAATGTTCCTACATCGTGAGGTAGATTAACCAATAAGGAAGGAACTCGGAAAAAATGAAATGGTTTGGAAAAACCTAGAGTACTGAGAAACTGTTAAGAATCCTGTGTTAGCACAAACACTGCTTGATTTCAGTCTCCTATAATAGTTTTCCAAATATATTCATATAAGTAGTGGAGTGGAAGTATTTCATAAATTATCTTTGAACCTTCTTAGAAGGCCGAAGCAAATGAATGAATTGTGATCTAAAAGGCAAAAATGGGAAAAGACACCATCCAATGCAATCCTGGACTCATGAATGAGAGGAACAACTGATATTGACCGGAACGTTCTCAAGTCAAGGCACAAAAGGCATAAAATCTGCATCCTTCGGCTATAAAGCACAAAAACCAACTCTTTTGATTCTCAAAACATATCAAGTTTTCTAATGAATGCTTGTGATGTCTTTTCAGCTTATCAATCTATTGGACTTAGTGTGGTGGCACTTATAGCCAAGTATTTTTGCGCTGAATAGATAAGGGGTCGGTTTTATTACCGTCATTACTGTACCTCACTTAAAACAATGTGAACAATCTCAGATGGCATTTTCATTCGCAAATTGAGGATTGTACCACTGAACATCATGGAATAATTTATGTATAGGAAAAAAAGGCCATTTGCTTCAGACAACCAGTTTGAGCGAGTCTGAATTGATGCCTCGTTAAAAAAAGATACCTTTTTGGCTCGTTTTATTGCAACTATCTGCCCATCGTCCAGTTGCGCTTTGTACACGCATCCAAAGCCTCCTTCCCCAATCTTCAGTGACTCGGAAAAATGACGCGTAGCTCTGGAAACTTGACTCAGGTTGAGATGAACAGACCCAAGTCTAGAAAGTTTAGGGGATGGAGAAAATCTAGAAGGACTAGGTGGAACACGAAGTGGGCTCGCAGGCACTTTTTCATGGACAGAAGGAGCTTGATCTAGACAAGAAGCCGACTCCACTGCAGTTGACAACATGAGACCCAAGTTATGGAAGATTATAGAACGAGCGATAAGCCAAAAAGGGGAAAATAAGTATTAATCTCCCCTAACAGCAGCAAATAGTAACCATCAACTAAAGTACGCTTGATACATTGAAAAGAGTTCAAAAGATTTAAGACTCACTTGAAACGTGATCCTTGGAATGAACATTGCGGGAAGTTGCCTTTCTTCTCTTGTAAATACAAGGGCATAGCAGACCACAACACATCGCCACAATTTCTGTCGCTATTATGCCAATGTGCTTTGTGAAAGGAGTATAGCGATCTTGGGGCTTAGAATCTGTGAAAATGTTTCGTTTAAACTCCTTTTGGAGAAGTTTTCGTGTTTGCTTGCGATCTAAGTCAGCTGCCAAATACAATTAACATATTTATAACTCTGTTCCTACACATTGATAATCTTCCAAGCTAATAATGATTACAAGTAGGAACGGGATAAAGAAAACCATGATTTCTGAATAGGATCGCCGAAGTAGAAGTGTACCTTACTCATAAGTTCGTTCAAGCACAATTTCTATATGTATGTTTCTAATGAAAACAAAGTATTAGAAGAAAATAGTACACATACCAAAAGATATCTCCCGAAGCACCAAACGCAAAACAAAAATAGACACTCTTGGCTATGTTTGGCAACAGAAATGTGGAATGAAAAGGAAAGTATATGATTCCTACAATTCAGCTCAGTGGTATTTTAAGTATATGATCCTAAACTGGAATAAACCCAAAAAACCACCCAATTTACAAATAATAAGCTATTCAGCTCAGCTTCCATAAACGATGAAGCTTCCCCAGTTCATACACATAATCAAAACCACTAAAAAGGGGGAAAGGAAAGGAAAAGGATATTGTGAACGTACAGCGAACAAGAAGGTAGAAACAAGAGCTTGAACAACTTGCTGGAAGAGGACACGTTTGAAAACCCCCAGAAAGGACCGAAATTATACAGATAGAAAGAAAGCACCTTGTCAACGACGAGAAAGGGACACCAAACAAAATTCAGAACCTACCTTTTTTTCAGTTTCTTAATCCGTAAGCCCAGACTGAGAAGGAAGTCGAAACGTCTGGAGAGAAAACCGATCTGAAGAAGGAAGGAAGGAAGAAGGAAGGAGCTCTGGTCACAGTCGTTATCTTGCTTGGTCAATCAAGCTCTCGTAAGCTACTGAATCAACTAAGATCACAGTTAGCCAAACAAACCCAGCAGGCAGCTTCCCGGTTGATAGAAACAAAACTTAGCATCTCATTTGCGTTGTCTACAGAAGAGCTTTTGGGTTTCAAGTGACATCTTTTCAGCTCATTCATGTTGGGCTGGTTCATTAGGTATTTGGGCTTGAAGTAAGTTGAGCCCAATTACAATGAAGCCCAAGTCAATTGGGTACCAGAATAATAAACCGTAAAAATATGTACAGAGAAAATACATGACGGCGTGTAGCAATCATCATCACAGCTCCGACCTCCAGCTCCTCCGATCCGACCACCATTACCACTCTCCCGTTCAGTTCCTGGGGACTATACGTTCATTTGCAATTGCATATATAGTTACTCGGCAGCTTTTCAGCAGCAGTGAAGATCGCAGGAAATTTGTGTGGATCTTCTAATCGATGGGATTTGTAGCTTTCAGAAGTATCGTTCGGCCGCTGGCTAGGGCACTAACGTCCGGCGCCTCCTCTTCTTACTCGACATCGTTGCTGGGAAAAGCTCCGTTTCCGCGATCCAAGTGGCGATTGGCTCTCATCCCTCAGGCTGCACCAGTGTCCCAGCTATTGCGCCATTTCAGTTTCTTTTCAGAGTCTGGTTACGACAGGTTAACAGACACGAGGTTGCCAAAGCGCCGGCCGCTCGACAAACCTCGCCGGAAAAGAGCTGGCTTGAGACCTTCTGGTAATGGTTTTGTACCGTGCTGTGTTTTCATTTTGGGTGTTGATATCGAACTAGGGTTATAGAAACTAGATACGTCTTCTGGAATTAGGTAGATATCTGACCTGATTATGGAATGCAGGAGCATTTGCTTGGGTTAAGTATGAGGCTGGAGAGCCGATTAAGCCCAGTAACCCTAATGAAGGAAGTGTTAAGAAAAGGAATGAGAAGAAACGTAGAATGTTGCACCGAGAATTCGTAAAGGTAGGTTCCTTCCTTTGCAATTGAACTGAAAATCATTCCATTTTGCTTAATGTTGGAGTGTGCTGAGAGACTTTGTATTCAACATGTATCAAATGTTTGCTTAATGTTGAGAGAAACAGATTGATGTGAAAATGCTTCAGTTTAGTAATTACTATTAGAGGAAGGCATGGTTGATATGAAGACTGTTTATGGGTTTCTTTGGTAGTCTGTTCATTAGACACTATATCTATTTGATGTTTTGATTACAGTTAAGCTGTATTATTTGTTTAGTATGGTCTCTAAGCTATGTAGCAATCATGTGTTTGAATTCTTTCTACAACTGTAAATTTGAATACCTGCTGGTGCGTACTTGTGTATCGAACGCATCATGCTGAACTTCTTGAACTGCTTTATATTGAAAATGAAGCGGCTAGTTAGTGCTTTTGTCTTCCAGAGATTTACATTTTACAGAGCACTAATTGGTTTTAAATTTAAACAGTCTGAGGCGAAGAAGAGGAAAGCTCTGTTACAGGCAGCTAACAGGAGGAAAATGGCCGCAAGAGTGGACCGTAAAATGGCTGCTGTGGCTAGGGATAGAGCATGGGCAGAAAGATTAGCTGAACTGCAACGACTCGAAGCGGAAAAGAAAAACTCCACATCTTAGAGTTGCTTGCTTTCGTTACTCCATGATCCTCCTATTCCCAGTGTCTGCTACTTTTTCTTGTTATCAGCAGAAGATAAAGATCGATTCACATGACTACCTGAAATTTCCCTTTACACTCTTAATTAGAGGTTATTTTCATCGCGGACAAACTTCTACGGCTCAATATCTTTACTGTCGAATTTTGTTACATCTCGAACTGTAGATAACGACACCCCCAACTTGCAGCCCAGATATTGCTGTATTGAAAGCAACAGCCTTCATAGGATTCCCCAGTCTGGAGTCATTTGTATCATAGTATAACCAGTTATAAAATATAAGGTTGCAATCTTGAAATGGGTCCAATATTTCCACTTCCCAGTACTTATCGTGACATCCATCCGTCCATCAACGGTTGCTATCAAAGAGGACCATTTAAGATTTGTTATCAGCAAGAGAGTAGATATGTACCGAGGCAATAAGATTTTATATGAACGAAGCGAACAACTACAACTGAGATTCTCAAACCACCACCACCACCACCACCTTCCCACCCCCACTTGCAATCAATGAATGTGTTCTTCACAAGGCGCTGCCCCCTCCCAAAAACAAACAGAGGACCCCTCCATTTTGCAGGCGAGAAGATAGCGACACTATAACTAACTAACAAGTAACAACAAGAAGCAATAATAACAAATAATATCCCAATATATGATCCCTACTACTCCCAGAAATTTCTCGACAGATTTATGTCGGTTACAAAACAAGGTTGCCCAGATAGAGCAGGCAAATCATGGCGGTTGGATCTAACTTCGTTTCTATTATTATTGTTATTGTTTTGTGATGAAGTTATTTTATGTATTAAAAGGTGTGACAGTGATGGGCATCTTCCTCTTCATCTTCACAGTTGGAAAGTAGACGATGTCATCCTTCTCAGCACTCCATCTGGAAACGCAACAAATGCAAATTGAAGCAACCCATCATTGATTTTGATGGAGATTTGATAAAAAAAAGTTGGTAAATTGTATATACTTACTTGTAAGTGGTGACTAGGTGGTGAAGGAAAATACAGATTTCAAGCCTGGACAGCTCCAAACCAGGGCATAGCCTTTGCCCTCCACCAAATGGTGTGTAGCAATTGTTGTTAACTGATGCTCCCTTTTGCTGCATTTTTTCCAACAAAACATTAGACATAGCACGGAAAATTAGACAAAACCAATGTACAGTCCACCAATTTTACCTCCCATCTCCATGGATTAAATTCGTAAGGGTGTTGGTAGTTATCTTCATTCATATGAACAGAGGTGAAAGATGCCAAAACACACCATCCTTTCGGAATCAAATGTCCTGCAACACAACACAAAACCACCATATCACTTCCCCGCTACGCTACATAAAATGTGACTTTTTGCGACCAATAAATCCGTCACAAAAAAGATAAAAAAATGACCCCAAATGCCCATTTGCCACGGATAGAAGTGGTCGCAACGTCCATTGCTTATACCACGTTGCATTCTCCGGCCAAGGTGAATTATAGAATACAGAATAATATTATTAGTTACAACAATGTTTATACCTTTAATTTCCACATTTTTTAGAGCTTTCCTCCAAACCCCATTAATGATATTTGCCATTCTAAGTGTCTCACTGATCACCTACACAACACAACTCCCCATCCATTAACTAATTGTCACCAAATAATAATAATAATAAATTGGCACAAAACCCAGAAAGAAAATAATTTCTATTTCCATGAACAGAAACAAAAAAAGACAGAGTTAAGAGTTCATGCATGGAATTAGAAGAACTCACATTCTGAGTAAATGGCAAGGACACGTAGTCAGTCCACTTATACTCCTCACCCAACTCTTCCTTCTGCCTCTTCAGAACCAAGTTCTCCTCCTACATTATATCATTGAAAACAAAATGTAATTATTTACTTATCATATATAGAAGAATTTTTCCATTTGTCATATTGCATCTATTTTTCCTCCTTTAAACAGAGTCTGGGCTCTGTTTTTCCTCCTTTAAACAGAGTCTGAGCTCTGGTTCAGAACCCCGATTTGTAGACTGGGGGGGAGCAATTATTACTGACGTAGAAATGGTAAAGCTTTGAGCTTTGGTTGCAGCCAAGTGTAGTAAAGGCGTGAAAACATAAACCAAAGCAGAAGTTTGTCCTACTTGAATTGGGGGGTAGATGGGGGTGTGTTTCATGAAAGTGACCACACGAACCGATTGATGGAGATGTATTGTGTTTTGTATTTGTACTCGAGACCCTTACTATTTACTATATCTTCCACTTCTTTCCAACATCTAGAACGTACGTACACAGTAGTAAACACAGTGAGTTACGGAGCCACCGTAGATTAGAAATGACACGTCCATCTCTTTTTACGCATGCCCAACATTTGCAAGAATTTATTAGAAAACCAACCACATTTAACCCACACACAAGCAATTTTTCTTAGAATACAACAGGATTCAAAGCATAGTCATTAGACCATCTCGAAAATGTTCGGCAATTTCGGATACAGTCCCAACAGCCTTATCAACAACCGTGAAAATTAACTCATTCATCCATTTCAAACTAACACCATCCTTCGATCATTGAACAATTTCTTAGTTAAGAGATTTTCGTTAAAAAAAAATTGTCCAATTTATCTATGTGACATTTCTAACAAAATTTCAAATTTAATGACGCCTCAATACCTCATTTTTCACTTCGTTTAGCTATGACTAAAATATGAGATGGGAATGCTCTTAAAATTAATTTAGAATGTACAAGTAGTGATTATTTTCTCATAATTTCCTCTAAAACAAATTCAATTTGGTTTGACATATGTGAAATTAAATAAAATTTAGACATCAACAAAAGAAAATTTTTTTCAAAATCATTTTGTTAAAATCTAACTTTTTTATTTTATAAAATATATTTAAAATTTCATCTAATTTTTTATAAATAAAAAAAGGACTTTCTGAAGCCGGAAGGGCAGCCGGAGGGGGTTATAAAAGTAAAAGGTGGTCCACCTCCACTCCCACTCAGCCGTCCTAGTCATCGTACAGTTCAACAAAACCCCATAAACAAAAACAAAACAAAACCCTTCTCAAAAACCCACGTGTGCCTAATGAAAACGACACCTGGCCGAGGGGAAAAAGTCAAACGCTTCCCTCCCCCCCCCCGTGTCTCGTATGAAAGTTCCAGTTTTGCACCGGATAGCCTAAAATCATCCTGGCCGTCAGATCATTATAAAAAAAAAGCGTACCGTACCGTTAGTTGGGCTAAAGCGCGTGGGTAGTCACTCAAGAACTTGACAGCTAACGTCATCGCCGTCGGCACCGTCTCTTCCCCTGGGATCATCATCTCCAACACGTTCCCGCTTATGAAATCCAACGACAGCAGTTGTTGTTGTTGTTGTTGTTTCTCCTCTTTTTCCCCTAGGAGCACGTCCACCGCATCCCGTGGACCCTCGTCCGTTGTCGTTTTGCTTTTCCTTTCGTCCACCTTCCTCCTCACAAACTTCAACAACCTCTCTCTCGCCTGCATGAATCAATGAAGTTAGTTTCAAATATCCCATGCATTAATTATACATATCGTCAAATGTAATAAATAAAAACTTCACCTTCAATGACTTGTAGAGAGTGGTTCCAGGGACTTTGATGGGGAAGCAGATTAAGCCTTTGATAAGCTCCTCGAATTCAGATTTCATGAATTCCAAATCTGCCCCTGGCCCGACGCTAATCAGAGCTTTCACCAACACTTTGAACGTCATCTATATATAAACAAAAAACTTTTAAGTAAAGATGACAACTTGATGTTCACAAGAGGATCTATATATAATGATAAAAAGACGAGACCTTTTTTATTTCATCCTGGACATAAACGACGGGGAAGTCCTTCCAAGTGTCCAAAGTGAACTTGACAGAGTCCTCGATGTCCTTGGCGATTCTGGCTTTGAACTGAGGGGATCTCAAGAACCCACCGATCAAGCCGTGGACTTTCTTCTGCATAGGCCCGTTGGTTTGTAGGATGGACTCTTTGCCGAATATTTCGCGGATGGATTTAGGATAAGCCGGGATGAAGGAGTTGTTTCCATGGTTCTGTAACACTACCTTGTTCACTTCCGGATCGGTCGATACGATTATTGGAGTTCCCAGTATGTTCGATTTGAACACATTCCCATATCTAGTAAAATTCAACAATTTCTTTACAAACAAATTAATTTTTTACCTTTAGACAACAGTAATGATGAATGTTAAAACAACAACAAAAAGGACGGTTATAGCCTGTGAAGCTATACGTTGCAGGTAAAAAGATACATAGGTGTAAGACTAGTAAGTGAGGTAAATGGATGAAGATGGGCGGTGAGACTTATTCCTTGTTACTTTCTACTCTTTGGGAGGGAGAATGGGAGATCGGTCTGTGGGTTTCCCTTGTGGTGTATGAAAGTGAAATTACTCATCAATTCCAGTAACTTGGAAGCTTTGGAATCCAACCAACCCACTAAAGTTGCAGACCATTTTCACCCATTAATAATAAAAAAAGCGTTAACATCAATGCCCGGCTAGTTTGGACATGGGAATATTGTGATGTATGATGTATGTTGAATAAGAAGGAAAACCCAAAATGAAAAGATGGCTTCTTTTTGTAAAATAAAACCTTGGTGATATGATATGAAAAAGGTGGATGTTTGGGTGGCGACAAGTATGGTTTGCTAAGTTGTAATTAGTCTGATGTAGCTTTCACTACCCCGGTTAGGAGGAATTTCATTCAAACACGGATAAACAAATTAGAAATTGAAAAGACAAGTAGTAATCAATCATTAACTGGAAGTGGGGAGTGGGTGCGGTTGTGAAGCTAATAATTGTACATCTAATTTCATATAATATTAAGTAGAACTATGTAGTATAATAATTCAGCCGCCCATAATTAATCATAAAAAAAAAACGGACGCGTTACCCCTACTATAATCAGGGATTAAACTAAGAAAATTGAGTAATAATTTTTACTTACAGGGATTTGCGAGTGTCCATGAAAGAAACAGGGCGAGAAGTGTACCCGCAGGCGATAAAGTCAAGAGTCTCCCCGATCAAAGGCCATCCCAAATTCCCTTTCGGCACAACGGCCTCCGAAGACGACGAGGCGTCCCTCGCCGCCGTCGTGGCTAGGCGGCGCCGCCACCGATAGAGTGGAAGAGCAGCTCCAAACAAGACGGCGAGAACCACTGATCCTACCCACCACATCCCTTCAGATTCCTTCTCCACCAAATTCAGCATTATAATTCTTCTGTTTTTTTTTTTTTTTTTTTTTTTGTTTTGGTTCCGGAATTGAAATTCCGGGAGAAGAGAGAGCTAATAATTCGTGGATGATGTTCCCCATGCAGATGAACCCATGTCAATCGTCATCATGTCACACATGAGAAAGCGAGTGAGAGAGAGGAATAGTGTTTGTTTTGTTTTCTTCTTCTTCTTCTTCTTCAGGAAAATTGAAACCTGAGAGAGAGAGAGAGAGAGATGAAGAGGTAGTAACTGAAGAGAGGGAGGGAAATGAAGGTTAAGATTTGAGAAAGGGGGAGAATGGAACGGGTATACTACCGGATGCGCCGAATGCGCCACGTAATCAGCTCCTTTTTTTTTTTGGATTCTACCATTTAATTTATGTTCAACTGCTATTAATTAATTCATATCCATTCTTCCCCCAACTTATCTCTCTCAGACTGTTTGAGTCCAAACTTAAAAGCCGGAGAAAATATTTTGTGAATTCGAGTCGATTTAAAAAATTCTCATAAATTTTAGCCGTTAAAAATTTGTACCATACATTTAACGAAGGAAAATATATGGATAAAATAGACATTTTATGATCGTACAAATATTCATTAATATAGTATTTAGTATTATACTTTATCCAAAAGCCATACAAATATGTATACAATACCGATTCGTACAAACATATACACGTTTGTATAATCACTACAATTCTGTCCAAAATGTATCGTCAATCGTCAGAAAATATTTTCAAAACGTAAAATTTTCAAAAAAATAAACCGAACGATTGAAAATGACTAAATTATAATCCAATATAATTATATTGCCTCTGATTAATCTTACCTTTTATAAATATATATTATTCCTAAATGGAATCTAAAAAGCAATGTGCAGGCTCTGGAATCAAACTCATACTATTTAGTATTTAGTGAAATATTTTTCATATTCCCCGTTTGCTCCCTTGCTTGTCGCTCTCAACTCAACTGTGTTTGGTTGCTGCACCGGATTTCCAAATATGCCACTCTATCTGTTCTCAAATTTATAATTGCTCAGAAAATGATTAATTGTCCTGGTCCATCACTTCTCTCAAATAGTCATTTCATTAAATTCTCTCCAAATAAATAATTGTGTGTATTCGAAGAACCTAAATGTTGTATTGCTAACTTACCAATTTAACAAGATTTTAAGATACAGAATTTCTGTTAGATTTTTTTTTCTTAATCGGATCTTAACCTTTATTTATAATTAAACGAGTTTTTGTGGAACTGATAAGTATAAGAGAGTGGGTTATCTTCAATTATGACGGCTCCGTTCATTCTAAGACGGGACAAGCAGCCAAAAAAGGCCTGCTCAGGAATCGTGAAGGGCGTTGCTTTTCAACGTTCTCTGAAAACCTTGGTATTAGGTCAATTACCAAGGCCGGGCTAAGTTGAAAGGCGCTGCGTCTGGACTGTAGATGGCTTGCGATCATGGGTTCAGACGTGGTGAGCTCCAACTAGATTAATGATGTGTTATGCAGCTTCTATCGGCCCATGTCGACGATGACCATATTCTTTCGTCCACGATCCATCAAAGCATTTATTGTTTGGATTTTCAACTTAATTTATAGATTTGTGATTTTGAGTGTAATTATTATAGAGAGAAAAAAATAAAAATAAAATGTTCGAGTTTATTTATGACAATATCAACGACGGAAAAAAATAAAGTATAATCTCGGCCAAAATTCTCAAACCTCAAATATATCATCTCCCCCGAAATCTTTACTCTTCTCGGGTGTAGTTGATTTGAAATCACCTTAGAAATTTTCTCTTCGGACGACATGATAATTTCAAATCACACCAAATCTCTTCCGATTTAAGTGTTCAAACAACCAATTTGAGACCAAATCTCCATCGAAATCGAAATCACCCCATATCACTTACCCAAACAACCCATTAAAACTATGTATGTAATTATATATAATCTATATTTCTACTGGGAATCTTTTTGTCACAACTTCGGAAAGGTTGGTATGTACTCAAATTATGAGTTAATTTTAAACTACAAACTGGTTGTCGATGATAATAAACAAGCTAAGATGGCATTTATGCGAAAAAGATCAAGATTCCATCCAATTTTTCATTTGACAAATCAATACTATCCAAAATATATATTATTATATAATTCAATTAAAATTTGAACACAATATCTCTAAATTATAAATTACCAACCACTCTAGCTATTTGGACTCTTTCATTATAGCTCCATTCAGAATGTAGGTGTGTGTAAACTTCACACACACGTGTTTATAGGAGCGATGTAAAAAAATTAAAAATTGTTTGATTTTTTTATTGGGTAGGTTTTGGAAAACAATTTTACTGGGATTGATATTAATTTATTATCAAATAAAATTCATTTCATTTCATTTTCGGATCATCAAAACAAGTAAAAGTTTGATTTTTTAAAAGAAAAACTATAGGATGAGTTGCCACCTGAAATTATGCCCTTTTAAATGTAGTAATAGTATTATTATCGTTATATAATTAAGTACGGATATCAATGTAATATTTATTTGTTTTATCTCGTACGGTCTAATCCTAACAAATAAAATGCCTCAAATACCTTTCAGTTCTATTTCTTCATTATATATACGATAACTATATTGGATCTAGAAACTAGATTCACTATTCTAAAACAAGAAACCAATTCAATAATTAAATAAATAAAAAATCCACATCCAACCGTACTGGCATCATAATATTCCAATGAGGATCAATTCCAGATCACCCTGCAACGTAACAGCATATATTTACTCGGATATCCGAAAGGATCGAATATTATATAGACAATCAAGTCAAAATCTAAATTACAAAAATAGCGATGACTGACAGCCACGCGTCCTTGGGGCGCATTGTGCAATGGATGAATGCATTATGTCAATTGTTTCACCAACTTTTAAATACATCTTAGACTTAATTACAATTTAGTCACTCAATTAGTTTATGACGTACGGTTAACTAAAACTCGATTTTCGGCTAGTTAGGTTAACGTCAATTGGTTAAGAAATTGATTAAAATGCACTAAACAATTAAAATGTGAGCTCAATCCGCAATCGTTCAATTTAAAATCTGATTACAATTAATTTTTGATTTAATCGTGCCTAAAATTTTTTTCCCAGAAACTGCCGGTACGTAGAACACATCTGTAAAGTATTCCACTCACAGTTATGGGTTTGGGGTCGATACAGTTGCGGAAGACTTCAAAGTCGTTCTGATCCTACACGTCTGGGTTCCAGGACGCAATCATCATTGTTATGGAGGCGCAGGGCAGGGCATAGGTGGGTATTCTTAACCAGAGTGCCCTTGGAGAGTGTTGGTGAACTCGCGAGCTTAGGGATAGTTTTTTTGATAAGTAACGAGCTTAGGGATAATATTCAGATACTTAAATTCACGGAATGCTACATCTACCTGAATGGCTTCTTTTTCTGGGTATCTGCTGCATCCCTGTCTTTCATCTTTGCTGAAAATCAGCAACTCTCCATAATCTGCAACCACCGCCATGGAACGAGGAAGAAGAGATTGAGGGAATTTTTCAACTTTGACTTCTTTATTTTAAGGGGTCGACCCTATGATGGAGAAGAGAGACAGAAACAATACTCCCCCAATCCTCTTCCGAAATCATCTAGTTACAGCTCGGTTCCATCTCTTGTTTTGATTTACGATGATCAACAAGAACACTGTGATTGCCTTTAATTGCAATCAAATGGTATACTGGGAATATTACTTTATAGGCAGTGGATTAAGTTCCACGATCACAGTCTATCGATTTCGATTATTTCGAGATATAATGATTGTAAAGTATACACTGGGTGTTAGAAATATGATGATTGTAAAGTATATACTCAGAAAATCGACGATTTTGATATTAAAATCTTACGGTTTTATGCATTTCTTTGTTGTTTAACGATCTGATTCCACTGAAAATCGACGATTTAGTGGAATCCGGTAAACTCTAGATTAAAATTTTAAAATATTATAAAATTAACATTTTTTCATCTATTTTATGATTATACTTTCCATTTTATTTTATAATTTCTAATTAGTATTTGACTTTTAATAATGAACTTAATCGGTATCTAACAATTATATATATATTTTTTGTTTTGCTAATGCTTAGATATTTGTTATTATAGAAAATATGTGGAATCTTGCAATTTTACCATCACTATTTCATATTACTTTTTAATCCTAAATTGAATCAGTGATTTCACTATTATACACCTGCGCTACCCATCGGAGGCTATTATTGATGAAACTAAAATAATTAATTAATTTTTTTTTAAGATTATGATGTGCTTTTCATACCGATCGTGAGATCAGTCAAAGGACCAACTTCTTAAGATCTAACGATTTTGTACCATCCTAAATATCCTGGAACGAAAAAAAAACCCGAAACTTAAACCACTGCCTACGGTAGGGTTGTGAGAAGACGGGTCACGCGTCTCGATGCTGTAGGCGTGCGGCCACGTGAAGAGAAAGCCCACTGGGCTCATGGACACATTGAAGAATTTTGTCAGTTCCTTCTCTTCTGCTATCCGGGCCCATTATTTTTAATTGCAGTGATTAATAATTTATTCATATTAAAATAAAATAAAAAAATAATTGTAAAGAGAGAAAACCGAAACCCAGATCGACCTGTCTTGATCAAACTCAGAAGCCAGAAGTATCAGGATCACCACTCTTCTACAACCAACTACTATACTCTCCCTACTGTTCTCCAGCTTTATGTTGGATTGTTGTTTCACACTAATTGTTCATTTTCACAATACCATCAAACCAAGTGATGATGAGCTCCTACAACAAAAAGCAACCCCAGCCTATCCACATAACATATGGAACACTTTTGCACCAGCCAACCACCCACCCATATGAATATGAAATGAGGACTGCTGGATTCAATCAAACTCAGCAGATTGGAGTGATTTAACACATCACTCAACATATACAATAGTTGTCTGGTTATGTCATCTGAATTATAGAAAATGTTCGTCAGCTGTGGACGTTGATGGCTTTCCACTTGAGTTTCTTTGCGCACGCTTCAACCTTGTGAGATACCACCGTACCACATAAGATGGATTTCCTGTAATTTTTCTCTTCCTTCTCACCCTTTCTGCATGAGGATCAAATAATCTCAACTGTAATTATCTCTCTGTTCACTTCTTTGTGTCTACAGTACCTGCGGTTTGGTATATATATGAACTTCCCAAGTCAGGAAACCAAAGTTTCCCCTGTTTGGGTCAAACTGGTTTGGTATATATATGAACTTCCCAAGTCAGGAAACCAAAGTTTCCCCTGTTTGGGTCAAACTGGCAATCAACAGCTGGATTTTCCTTCATTTCCAAACCTGTGGTTTGACATTATCGGCACCATTTTAATAAATCTGCACCATCTAGAAACATCAACCTAAATCTGAGTACCTAACGGCTAAAGACGACAGTGCTTACATGGGTGAAAAAATATTTCCGTTGATCGAAAAACTTTCAAGTGATAAAAAATGATTGGGTTATGGTCCAACAAATTTATTTGAATATTACATGACAATATTGCCTTTGATTAATCTAGACCCTTTGATTATTTGAGGATTCAATGACCATTCAAGGGCCCAGATTTCTCTTAGAAAGGGTGCCAATAAAAGGCCTCATTGGCACCAGAATCGGACTCAGTGGCTTGATTCTCTCAGGAAAAATTAGCAGGTAAACATATGAACATATCGACTAAATCTGAAAACCAACAGTAGGTTTGAATTTGATGCTGCGTTTACATTAAAATTCAAGCTGCACAGGCAACAGCTTCTCGCTGCGCTGCCGCTGCATTGCTGTAAAATAAGCTCAACTTAGTGATGGCAAGTGCCTCTCCGCAAAGCGAGGCTCGTGTGGATTTCGATATCCGAACTTCCACATAGTCACCCACGACAGGATCGCGTTGATGATCGTTACAACCATCTCCGGTTCGATCTGGCAAAGGTAGCTTGACAAAGGAAACTCTATGGCCTCTATCAGTCTTGCCAATAAGTTCTGTGTCAGGAGCTCTTCTGTTGGGTCCTTCAACTAAGACGAGCTGGACAGTTCCGATTTGGGAGTCGTAACATTGACCTGTGGTTTCACGGAATACCTCGATAAGCTCCGTGAGTCTTCTGTGCTTGACATCTTCCGGCACATCATCGACGTAATTTCTGTGTGCATGGGTTTTCTCTCGCATGCTGTACGCAAACATGAACGCCATATCGTAACCGACAGCTCTAACGATGCTTAGAGTTTCTTTGTGGTCTTCTTCTGTTTCTCCGCAGAAACCTACAAGAGAATCCAGTCAGCATGAGGTCAGATTTTAACATAATAAGTGAATCTGTAAACAACATATACAATCAGTTAAAAACGAATAATCTATCTCAATTTTTTGTTGTTGTCAGACCGATTGAAGCAATCTGCTAGTAACTCAACAGCAGATTGCCTGGAAGTCGACCGTTAATGTAAGAGAAGGGTCTCTTAGAAATGCCAAACCCTATGCCATTCTCCTCTTCCATCCCTTCTCCAAAATATTACTTACTTTTACCAATAAAGCATATTTCATTTAACATAAAAATCAGCTTAAGCTAAGGAAACGCTCATGTACCACATATGAAATCACTGCTCAATCCAACATCTGGAATAGTTCTCCTAATTTTCTCCACAAGTTCCAAATATGCCTCTCTGGTGTACCCACGGCGCATTCTTTCAATCACTCTGCTACTTCCGCTTTGTGCCGGTAAATGAATGTAATTGCATACATTATGCCTATCCCTCATCACACGGAGCAAGTCATCCGGGTAATCTTTAGGATGAGGTGATGTGTATCTGAAACGCATCTCCGGGAATTCAGTGGAAAGCCGATCCAGGAGATCTGAAAAACGTAAACCCACATTTTTAACTTTGCACATGCTGGAGAACCCTTCACTATATTCCCAATTGGAACCGGGTTCAACTTCCTGTTCAATCCCAGATTCATCATTGTAGCTGTTCACATTCTGGCCGAGAAGGGTGACCTCTTTCACGCCTTCTTCCCAGAGCTCTCCAACCTCCTTCACGATCGAATCCACTGGACGTGAGCGTTCTCTCCCTCTCGTGAATGGAACTATACAGAACGAACACATGTTGTTACAACCCCTCATCACAGAGACAAATGCAGTAACTGAGTTCTTCATGATTCGAACTGGACTAATATCGGCATATGTCTCTTCGAGTGAAAGAAGAGTATTGATCCCTTTCTGACCATAGTCTACTTCTTCAAGTAACCTAGGCAAATCTCTATATGCATCAGGTCCACAGACCACATCAACCATCTTATCCGAATCCAGTATCTTCTCCTTCAACCTCTCAGCCATGCATCCTAACACGACAACCTTGGGAGGGCGAATTGACTCTGCCCTTCCTTGAGCAACATTGCTCTTCCAGCGTCTCTTTAGAAACCAAAAGTAATTAAGCCTCTGCCACACCTTTTGCTCTGCATTGTCCCGGATGGCACATGTATTTATAAATATGATCTCAGCAGCTTCTGGGTTATCCACAGTTTCACTATACCCAGCGTTCTTCATAACGGATAATACCACCTCCATATCATTGATATTCATTTGGCAACCATATGTCTCGTGATAAATACGCCCTTTGGCAGGAGTTTCGGATTCTTCTAATTGAACTCCAGTAGTTGCAATAACACTACATAGAATTTAACAACGTAAAGGTGAAATCGAAAGGTCTAATTTGATGTTAGACTAATAAAAGCAAGATCAAATATTTGGTGTTTAGCGGGAAACTCACTCAAGTTGAGTCTGCGGAGCTGAGAGTGTTGCTCGGGCAATGAAGTGATGGAGCCCGGGACTTTCGGATTTTACTGAAGAACGTAGATGCGACTGGGAAAAGCTTCTGGAGGGATTTAGAGCAAAGCTCCTTCCCTTGAGCTGACGGTGACTCCAATGGCGGTAAGTGTACGCAGCTCGGGTGGGATTGGAGGAGAAAATGCTCAGAGTTAAGCAGCAGCATCGTCGTTGAATGGAGATGGCACGGTGAGGTTTTTGTAGAATCGCCGAGAGCGACGAAGACGTCATTGAAGCAGAGCCAAAGAAGCTAAGCTACGCTGCGATTTGACTGCCCTGCGGCTGTTCGAACGAGAGAGATCGGATAGAGATTTGCCCTTGCGAAACGACATCCCGTTTCAGTCAGACTTTAGGCCCAATCGCTAAAGGTAAACTCCAGGCCCAAAAATGGCAATGTAGAAATGACGGCCCAGATAAATACATAGTGGCGAACTGGCGATAACGTTTTTTATAAACATCCTAGGATCATTTTGATTTACAAGACAATCTGATTCTAGATTTCCATTCATCGTCGTCCTCATTTTTCATCCAACCCACCATTTTATAAATCCACATGTCACATTATCAATAGTCCCAATTATTATTTAAAACAAATTAAAATAAAAAAAATAAAAAATAATCTCTCTCCTTCTTTATTCCTCTCTCTCCACTTCATCTCTCTGTTTCTCAAAAAAAAAAAAACAGAGTATGCTTGCCTCTCCCCCTTGCTTGCCTTAACCAATAATGAAAACTGGATACTATGATCATAATAATAACCCTGCAACTTCAACTCTTATTTCTTGCTGATATCGATATCCTATCACACACTGACAAGAGAGTGTTGTTGTCCGAAATTTTGCAGTGTGGCTCTTGAAATAAAAGGCTATCTAACTCTTTACTGCTCGCTAGAGTTGGTGCCAAATTTGTGCTTCTTTGAGTTGGGGTATCATCATCCTCCAGTATGCTTGTGAAGAGCTCGTGTTGCAAGCCAAGTTCAGAGCGCCTTCCCAATTCTTCCCTTATGTTGCCAAGGAAATGACACGCTTCAAAATTTGATGAGATCTCATCGTATATAGCTCTAGCAAGGGTGGTTTTGCCCACACCACCCATTCCCCACATTCCTACAATCCTGGTTTTCGAGGTCAATTCCAACTGCAATAAGAATTCTATATCATCCATTTGGGTATGAATTCTAACTAACACAGTGAACTGAGGTGTAGGCGAAATCTGATTCAATGTTGCTAGAACATTTTCAATAACAATTTTGACAAGATCAGCCTCTGTTCTGGTGATCAAACAATAAAAGGAGTAATGTCAGTAAGCATTTAAGCTATCGCAGCATTCCAATGCCTCCATGAAAACAAACATGAAATACCTGATATGGAGAGAATCACAGCCGGCTAAATCGGCTGCCTCTCTCAAAGCAGCCTTCCAGATCCTCAACTTCTCTGGCGACGACGAAGGCGATGATCGGAGCTTGGCGAATGCGGCAGCACAATTTCCTGTAAGATTCTGAACATTAGAGGGAGAGACGCCATAGAAGACCGGTAAAACCACCTGACTGAAGTGTTTCCGGCAGTGGAGGATTTTGACGAGCTCATCCAGGCACCATCCGGAGGAAGCGTAGTTATCGGAGAAGATAATGACGGCCATCTTGGACTGCTTAATCGCTTTGAGCAAGGAGTCGGTGATGTCCGCACCTCGCCGGAGGTTGACATCGTCGATGTAACTGAGGATTGACCGGCCTCTAAGAGCTGCGTAAAGATGGCTGGTGAAATTGAGGCGGGTGTCTGCGCCTCTGAAACTGAGGAACACATCGTACTTATGCACAACTGGAGCTGCTGCTTTGTTGTTGCGACAATCGGAGTGAAGAATTTGAAAGAACAGAGAGACGAAAGGGAGAAAGAGGAAGAAAGAAAGGGAGAGAGAAGGTGGTGGGTGAGAGGAGTTTTTTAATTTTTTAATTTGTTGAATAATGATTAGGCGTGCAGACGTGGCGAATTGGATGGAAATGGAGACGGCGATGGATGGAAATTCGAAATCGGACCGTTTTGTAAAAACAAACGACCGTAGAATGTTAAAAAAAGACGTTAATTTTTTGGGACTAATAATGTCAATAGTCCAGTTGATCACAAAAAGATAACTCAAAAGGTGAGCTCGGCATTGCCGGAGACGAGAATGATGACGCCGGCTATGACGGAGAAGTATAGAGCAGTGGTTCGCTTGCTCAGGAAAAATCCGAGATCATTTCATGATCGCCGATTCATCCCCCAAGAGCAGTTTTCTGGCGGCGGATTTGCTGCTTTTGGTACAAAACCCGCTAATTTTGATTTAGTTTTGATCATTCTTTTCCCCTCATCAGTGAAGCTGATCAACTTGTAAGCTTCATATGTAGGTTATAACGATTGGTTTGAAGCAGGACGTGATCAATGCGTATCTCATCGCGGATGCCAAAAGCGGGGGTTATGGAATTCTGCGCGATCTTTTGCTGGACACTGTGTAGCTCCTCTTTCCAATTTTATGGACCGAGGATTCATGAGAGATTACTCCATGTATCAGCGGAGAAGCTTTGGTGCGGTTGCTTCTGAAATTCAGAGAAGCTCCAAGTTCGCCACGTTGAATTCAGATGACTTGTTGTACTTCAAGGAGATATTGGGTGAAAAAAATGTGGTTCAGGATGAGAGGCTAGAAGCTGCAAATAGTGATTGGATGCACAAATACAAAGGATCGAGTAGGCTTCTTTTGCTTCCCAAGTCCACAGATGAGGTCTTCTTCTTTCCCTTATATGTTGTTTGAACTCCATTTCAGCTGCTTTAATGTTTCTTTCCCGCCGACCACTTAGATTTATTACCAAAGCTGGACCAACTACTGATTCAATCACATGCTGTGGACTGCAGGTTTCGAAAGTTCTTAAATATTGCAATTCAAGGTGCTTAGCTGTTGTTCCACAAGGTGGAAATACTGGACTTGTGGGCGGCAGTGTGCCAGTATTTGATGAGGTGAAGGACTTCTCCATACGAATCTTCAGAACTGTCTGCTTTGATGTTCTTTTCTAGTTAAGTAACAGTGTTTTCGCAGGTGATCATTAATATGGCTTTGATGAATAAAGTAATCTCTTTTGACGAGGTAAATACAGTGAACTTTGGTGGGAACCTCCTTTCTATTCTCGACCCAAATGCTAGCGTTCCTTATTTTATTTGTATCAAACCTCATTCAATTGGTAGCTGTGATGCTCTTACAAAGCCTCTGTGTTTTCTCTATTTCAGATCAGTGGCATACTAGTGTGTGAAGCTGGATGCATACTTGAGGATCTGATCTCCTACCTCGATAACCAGGGGTTAGTGACTTGTGTGCTTTTATGTTTTATCTTCTTAAAGGTTGACACCATGGTGAAGATTAATGGGGTAACCATTTAGAGTGTCTACCAACGATTGAGAGTATTAGTCTTATTGGCTGGAAAAACATGTCGGGGATCCTCATCCTCTACTAAATATCTGATATGTAGAATCTGTCCTACTCTGAAACCAGCTTGTGTGCATAAGCGAAAGTATGTGATATTTTATCAATGTTGCATTTAAGCAAGCAATGCTTCCATTCAGATTTATTATGCCACTCGACTTAGGTGCAAAAGGAAGCTGTCAAATTGGTGGGAACGTGGCAACCAATGCTGGGGGTTTGCGTCTTGTTCGGTATGGTTCACTTCATGGGACTGTACTTGGTGAGAATCATTTTTCTTCGTTCTAGTGTTGGTGAGCATAAATGCTCCTTCTCCTAGATTGGAGCTTCCTTTGGGATCAATAGATAGATAAGATGAGCTGGAAATAAATTGTATACCATAAAAGTAATGTCTCACAGAGTTCGTTGCCTGCCTGTATATGCTCTGATGTTTTGGCTAACCTGGCAGGTCTGGAGACTGTACTTGCAAATGGCGATGTATTGGACATGCTTGGAACATTACGGAAAGATAATACTGGTTATGACTTGAAACATTTGTTTATAGGTATATAATCATCTTTCTTGCTTTTTTAGTTCACATTTTCCAGATGATTTTTGTAGCTCATGTGAGTTCTGTCAGCACTACTGCAGGAAGTGAAGGCTCCTTAGGAATTATTACTAAAGTTTCAATACTCACGCCTCCAAAGCTCTCTTCAGTTAATATAGCTTTCCTTGCTTGTGAAGATTATCTGAGCTGTCAGGTATGACTACATTAAGTAGAAATCATGCTCCCTGTCTAAGCTATGTTCTTTCCTTTATCTGATTTATGTGGTGCATGTATAACTGTACAACACACCCGTACCGATTCTCTAGGTTATGATTGGTAGTTTTTTCTAGGATGTCACTGCTTCTTGTTAATTGCACTAACTTTTGCCTTGATGAAAGTAAAGGAATTTCCTTACGAAATTGCTCTCTGAACTAGATCTAACATACAAAAATATAATAGATATGTGTGTGTAAAGTTTTGTTAGAATGGGAAGTGAGTCGAGTCAATTCTAGTTTTGGTATGAGCAAGCATGTTCAGTTCATTTTATATAAGCTTGGAAATAAGGGTAGAGATTGATTTGTTTGCCAACTTATATATTAAGAATAAGCTTGGATTTTATTTGTTTACTTAATGATGTCTGTTAGACACACAATTAATAAAAAGAGCTCCATAGATATCCATGTTATCTTCTGCGTATTCTCTTGATTCTGTTGGCAGCATTGAACTGTACGATTTCACGCCTGTCGGTATTTTGACGCAGAAACTTCTACTGGAAGCAAAGAGGAATCTTGGGGAGATTTTATCTGCCTTTGAATTTTTGGACAGTGTCGCAATGGATGTGGTATGGATACTTTACTGCTTAAAATATTTTTTGTGCTCGACTTGTAAGTTGTAGCTGTAGAGCAAAGCTATCATTCTTGCATGGCTTCTTCTTACGCTCTCTTATACCTGGTTTCTACTTTGCCTATTAGGTTCTAAACAATCTAGATGGTGCAAGAAACCCACTTGCTCCCTCAAAACACAACTTCTATGTTCTGATTGAGACAACAGGCAGTGAAGAATCCTATGACAAGTAATCATCTTCCTCTTCAACCTGTTGCCTTTCAGAAGAACTCTCTCCTATTCTAGTATTTAGCTCTTTGCAGCTCATAATCAAAGGCCGAACAGTTTAAAATATAGATAAAATGATTCTCGAAGCAAGAAACAGTTCCCAGCAGACCGACTGTATCCGTGGTTTGATTGCAGAGCAACAAGAATAGTATTTAGCTCTTTGCAGTTCAAAAAGGTTATTCGGGAGACAACTAACTGTAATACCATTCTCTTTGTTCTGCAATCAAACCACGGATACAGTCGGTCTGCTGGGAACTGTTTCTTGCTTGGAGAATCATTTTATCTATATTTTAAACTGTTCGACCTTCAGATGCATCATCTATTTGGAATCATTTTGAGCAAACAGTCGGAGAATCACAGGGACCTGGTTTTTGAAGGAAATCCCATTTTGTTCTAGTGAGATATGTGCTAAATGTCCCCAGGCTTTATAATTAGTACGCCTGCCCAACTTAAATCATTCACGAGAGTTTTACCAAACACCAATTGAGTTTCTGGAGGGGAACCTATTGGAGAGATAAGTTAGTAATAAGCTCCAGCTAATACTACTTTCCATGGATCGCTTTCTATGATACTTAGATGATGAAAATAAAAACTTGGGTCATGATTTTGATAAGGAGGCGACCTGATGTTGATGTAGTCCTAATATGATTGATCGCTTGATTAGTGTTAATCTCCACTGGTCTTTTTTTCTGTGCTGTTCAAATACCGACTTAAAATTTATTTGGTTGTATCTACGGTCGCTGGTTCTCTGGCTTAACATCATGAATGTATGTACTTGGTTGTAGAGAGAAGATTGAGAAATTCCTACTTGGATCAATGGAATCTGGTTTAGTTTCTGATGGCGTTCTTGCACAAGATATAAACCAAGCTTCTGCATTCTGGCATTTACGTGAGGTTCTCAATTCGAACTCAGTACTTTTGGCATATATGGTGTTTCTTTGTGAACTTTTTTATTATTTGATTATTGATCTGATTACGATCTTCAGTACTTTTGGCCATTTGAATAATGAAGTTGATATTTGTTGCAGGGCATACCTGAATCATTGCAGCGAGCTGGCGCTGTTTACAAATATGATCTGTCCTTGCCGGTTGAGAAAATGTATGATATTGTAGAAGAAATGAGAGCGAGATTAGGTAAAGCAGCTTATTACTATCATATCGTTTGAAATGGGTTTATCCTTCTATGTCTCTTTAGTTTTTCTATCATCTCGTAACCCTTTGTTAACCTCCATTAGCTCACTAAACCAGCATACACTGACCCTCCATCCAATGAAGGGTGTTTAGTGTTTACTATGTTTACTTTTCCAAAATTGTCAACGAATGTTTTCGTCAAGTTATATTTATTCAGAAACTGTCATCATGGTTTGCAGGTGATTCGGTGAAAGTGGTTGGATATGGTCATCTTGGTGACGGAAATTTACATCTCAATGTTTCAGCCCAGAGATACGATGATGCAGTAACTTTCTCTTCCTCGCTTAAAATAACCTTTAAACAAACATGCCGCTTAGTTTCTTTATTCTTATGCACTTTCAACTGAAAATTGGCGGTGTTGCAGATATTAGCACAAATTGAGCCTTTTGTCTATGAATGGACATCTAAGCACCGTGGGAGTATAAGCGCAGAGCATGGCGTTGGACTGATGAAGGCTAACAAAATATTCTACAGCAAATCACCTGAAACTGTGCGTTACTTCTTAAATTTGGATCGAATAATTTCCCTGCTCTCGACAAGTCCCTCTAATACGAAGATACATACATATACGTTTGGTTGCAGGTTCAACTGATGGCATCCATTAAGAAATTGCTGGATCCAAATACCATACTCAACCCGTACAAAGTTCTTCCTCACTCGCTCATGTCTTACAACTAAAGGTAACGATTCTGCTGAATGCTGGCTGATATTTCCATCCTTATCTCATTCATGGAAAAATGGAAAGGCAACGAATCAGACCAATAAATGAAGCATTTATCAATGAAGAGGGGTCACTTACGGCCTCAGTTTATTATATGCATCATTCATTATCTTGATGAGAGAACCCGCAGTAAGTAAATAATTCAACCAAGTTTGAGGATGCCAAATGGGTTGTGTTAGTGTACTTGTATTCCTCACTTTGAATAATCAAAAAATAATTTGTATCCAACCGACTGAAAGGGCATTAGATACTTTCTTTTGAATGGCAAGAAAAAAATTAACTCCCAAATCTCAGGCGTCAGGAAAAGCATTAGAATCCTGGAAAGTAGTGATGGTGAGTTTAGTTTCTGTTGATTATACAGAGTAGAAACCCAGCATCTGTCCTCTCTCACCATGCTCTCTGCTGTAGTAGGGACCTGAGAATCAGCTGATGCCTTCCTTTTTCACTGATACTGTTGCAGACATAGAATATGAGCTTCACACTTTTCTGTGTGCACTTACTTCTTTGTGCCTAATAATCGGAGAATGTAACAGAGGAACAATCACTCGAAAACATAACATAACTCATCTCGCACACGGGTGCCTAATTTCGAATTCCCACATCAATCTCACTTTTAGGCTTTTGACTGATTATAACCGAATTGAGTTTGACGGTTATTAACCACATTAATTGGATATTTTGAGATTATGGTAATAATGGTTAATCGCTAGAAATGAGTAAGGTTAGGTTATGAGTTTTATAATAATCGCAACATAATCATAATCATACCCATAACCATCATCGACCCGCTATATAACCAACATTTACCTGTTAATACATGAGCCCAATAAACCCACTAGATAACTCAAATTTACATGAAATTTATCGAGAAAACTAAATATAATCTATTTACTCATTCCTTCATCGAAAATATCTCATTTGTCGTCTTTGACTTCGATGATATTTCTTCTTCTCCTCGTCTTCTATAAAAACTTAACAATTATTCTTCTATTGAAAATATCTCAACCACCGCTTTTTAGATTAATTAAAGTGGATGTATTTTACAATTTTTTTCATAATGGAGAGTGGTTGTAACCGTTGGGAGCGATTATAACCATATAAATATGGTGATAAAACTACTAAAATAAACATGAAGATGATTATAGTTAATAATCGTCACAAAAAAGAATGAATAATGAATATGTCATAACTATGACCGAAACATGTTGCTAAACCTAATCAATTACGCTAAACGAAGGGATGGCGGAACTTCAGAATTTGAAATTACATGTTGCGGTATGTCTTTGAGTGGGGATTGGGAAAATACTCAAATAATATAAGGTCACTCTCTTTAACTTCGTTATTGTTTGTCTTTTGCTGGCCACCAGCCGTCCAACCTATAGTTACAATTCCGTCCAAAATACCAAGGACTATCTATGATAAATGGATCTTGGAGGTGGGCTTTCCTTTACTTGTTCTTTTCTATTTTCAATTAGGGTTTTCAATTACCTAATGGTACGATTGAAATCGACTATTTCGGATTGCAAGTATCGCATCCTTAAAAATCCAATAAGGTATTATACATAAAGGGTAAAGATAGAAATTTGTGAGAAATTTGAGATTGTCATGAATTGTTATATCTTTGTGTATGTATGTCTCTATCGTTTTAGCAATTATTAAATAATGTGAAGGATGATGTGACATTTTTATTAACAATTGTTTGGGATGTAAGGATGATTATTAATTAGCAAGATTGCTAAATTAGCAATTCCCTTAACAATGTCAGATAGGATATAGACCAATTTCTTAAGAAAAAATTTATATGTTAGCCATGACACATAAGCATATTGAAATATTCTTTTAAACATAAGAAATTGCTAAAGGATTTTAGTGATGTAAGTGATTAAAAATCATTGAAAAAATCAATGGTAAAAGTTAATGATGTGACAATTAATAATTTTTAAGATATACATGATATTAACTCGAATTATTAAAAGAGGGTTGATTATGAATTATTATCGGATGATTTATCACTTAGCAATTTAAAAAAATGAAAGCCAAAAATGAATAGAAATTTGTTCCGCAAAAGTGTAAAAGGCTAAAAAGCTTGTAGTCGATGAACATCCCAATTGATTAACAAATGGATAAATCATCCAATATTACAAAATGAATAAATTATTGATAAAAAAAGCGAAAAAAAAATAAACGGTAGAATATAAGAACAGAGAAGACCGGGAGGAGGAGAAAGGAACATAAAAAGAAGGTTGGGTTGGGTCGTAATCCCTCAAAACCTTCGCTCTTCTTCTTCTTCTTCTTCTTCTTCTTCTCTAATCCCCAAAATCTAAACCCTTCAAATCCTCCGCATCGCTCTTCGCCATGACCAGTTCCTCCGCCACCGCTCGCAAGGTCTTCCCTTTTCTCCTTACTCACTGTTTCCATGGATGAATTGTCTTTATCTTCTTTCATTTCTAGAAATTGATTTCCTTTTTTCTTTTTCTTCTGTGGGGTTTCTCTGATGGGATGATACTATTGTTGGGTCTTTTGTCAGACACTGAGTAAGATCGCTTGCAATCGGCTTCAGAAGGAGTTGGTGGAGTGGCAGGTCAATCCTCCCACTGGATTCAAACACAAAGTCACCGACAATCTCCAGAGGTTTCTGCCTTAATCCTTATTGTCTCCTATCTTTCATTTTTTATGAAAAGCACATACAACTTTGAACTTTCAGCTTAAGTTTTCTGTCTTTTATTTCCTTTTTTCGAAGAAAGTTTTCGTCTTTGTTGTTGCTGGTAAGTCAATCTGTTAATTGATTGATGGGTTTTGGAAATGGTTTAGGTGGGTGATTGAAGTAAATGGAGCTCCTGGAACCCTCTATGCTAATGAAATGTACCAGCTCCAAGTTGATTTCCCTGAGCATTACCCAATGGAAGCTCCCCAGGTTCGATTGTGCATCATCATTGTTTGGTTCATGCTAGTTTTTGTTTGTTTGTTACTTTTTTTTTTGTGGTTGTGATGATGTTCGATTCTTCTGGGGTTTGAACTTGAGCAGGTTATATTTCTTCACCCAGCTCCACTGCACCCTCACATTTACAGCAATGGCCATATTTGTTTAGGTAATACAAACAGAAGACTTGTAATTGCTCTTCAATCTGTCGAATTTGTTTGCGTTGGATTAGTCAGCATTTAGATTTCTTTGTTCTGCTGTCATTTTATTCCAATTTGAGTCTCCTGGACCACTTTCTCTTTCAAGTGTCTTGGTGATGTGGTGTTTGGATGTTCTTGGGTTACAATCAAGAATATTATTTTGTTTCTGAAGGACAAGTTGATTTCCTTTCCCATTTGCTGAAAGTGACGGTCTACCCCTTGGATATTTCGAGATGCTGTTTCTGATTTTTTAGTGCCGGTTCATGGTCTATGTTTCAGATATGTAGATATTTCAAGTTATCCTATTGACCAGACCTAGAGTCACCACTAAAATTGTGCTGTGTAACTCAGACATGCAAGAACAAAATTACTTTTAAGTCGTGAGTACTATGAGTTTTGCTCTCTCACGATCATGCATGCTTACTGAATAAATGCGATATTCATGTCGTGAAATGAGCATCTTTGTAACGAATATGTATAAGTTTACCCTGATCTCAGATTCTTTATGGTGTTTTGAGCATCGTTATCTTTATTCCTTCATATATGGAAGTGACCACAGGTTGATTGGATTCTCAGTCCAACCCCACATGTACAATACCGTCTGATGTTTTTGCCCTTCGTGTGGATAGTTGATGCGGTCCATGAACCAAGTTTTCCTACAGTTATTAAAGTAAAGATGACTGTAATTAGATTTAGTCCAGCTACTAAGCAGGTGGATCTTAAGCATCCATTACATTTCTTAGAACGTATCTGAAATGGTCGTTAGACTAGGTGTATGTGTCTGCCCTTCAAATATATTTCATCCTTGTATTGCCTTTCTTTTAAATACAAATGAGTGTTTGATTGTCAAAGAAATCCTTACACAGATGAATTTACTCCGTGCAGATATATTATACGATTCTTGGTCACCGGCTATGACTGTTAGTTCTGTGTGTATCAGCATCCTTTCAATGCTGTCAAGCTCAACTGTTAAGGTTTGATCTCTTGCTCATTAGTATCCCTATTACTTAACTGTGTATCTGGGTTTTTTTGGTAAGCTGACTAGATATATTCGATTGTGGCTGCAACAGCAACGCCCTGAAGACAATGATCGCTATGTGAAGAACTGCCGTAACGGAAGATCTCCGAAGGAGACCAGGTGGTGGTTCCATGACGACAAGGTGTAACGACCAAATGAAACGTAATGACCGTCCATTAACATAGCTTCAAATAATTGTTGTTGGATGGTGGAAACCTTTTGCTGAAGGAAGGAAGGAAGGAAGGAAGGAAGGAGAAAGGTGAGGGAAGAGTTTCAGAAACCAAAAGCGTCGAGTTTGAATGGTGAATGCATCTCCTGCTGTGTAAATGGCAAAAAAATGCATGCTTGTGTAAAGGAAGATTGACGATGTTGCTCTTTTTTTAAGTAAAATTATTGGCAAGATACTATCATCATGTTTGCTTTGCCATTGTTGTTCTGATGGTTGGTGTTGTGCAACACATCCTTCAAAAACCAAGTAAGCTCACTCTTTCCAAGGTGTTGAAGTTTAGGTCCGAATCTGAAGTCCGAGTATCGTATTCCTGTCACTCTCCCTGAGTTTTGAGTTTCCAATATCCATCAACTTTGAAGCAGTCTTCATAGCACTTATTTCGTTCACATTATCCCCGACCATATGGACCACTTGTGAAATGGGCTATGATATGAATGTTCTATCCGTTGAGCTTCTCGTCGCCTCGTCGGTAAAACCCTGGCATGCATCGGTTCCAGATTCCATTTTATGAATATCCACAATATTTGAGTTTTATATATTCTACGGCTCGAGTTTTCTTGTTTAAAAAACTCTTTCTTGATAGAATTATGTGATTGGTAAACTGGAGGTTTTAAGTTCGAATCCAATCACACCCTATAATGGACACTCATGTAATACTTAATTATTTTTCTCTTGTTGAGTAAATCTATCGATTTTTTGTCGCCTCAGATTCTTCTGTACGGGCTTGTCCCGTTTAACATGGCCCATTAGCGATTTTCATGATCTTGCAGGCGGTGGGATGAACATATTAGAACACTTATTGTTTGTGATGCTTGTGCTTGGTGTTTCCGACAGAGTATATGGTAGGTGCTCATCGAAGACAATAATAAGTTGGTTCTCTCCCGAATAACTCATCGAGACACGCATTGTGAAACTGATAACACCATAATTTCGAAGATTCTGATTTCCTGAATACTTATCATTGTCTCCAAAGTTGTTCGATGGTATGCTCATACAACTGCCATCATCCTAATTATCTCCATCATCCTAATTAATAGGTTTTAATTAGAAGGTTAATGTTAATGCTAGTTGATAAAGCAGTTTGTTTGGTGGTGATCGAACCACCACCGAGGTTCCTCAGCCTGATCACCCCCTTTACAGAATTAATAAATAAATTCTGCAGTCGGTCAATTTGATTATTATATAGGAATATTTTACACTCTTCCAACTTATCCATTCAAAAAATGACGAAGAAGACAAGACATGTGGAAGGATCGTGACGCCTTGGTCGGAATTATATTATTCAGTAGTCAAAGGTGTTCCTTCCTTCCATCTTTTTATATTCCCATCACCAAAAACCTTTGACTTTGCTTCCTCCCCTGCGACCTTTCTGTTCTGTTCATAAAATAAATAAAGCCACCACCTTTGCAGCTGCAGCATCCAAATTCAGCAGAAGATGGAAGCGAGAATAGAAGACGATGTGAATCACCAGAGAATAAAAACAAACGGGATATGGTTACATGTAGTGGAGAAAGGGAGTAGTAGTGACCCTCTGGTTCTTCTCCTCCATGGCTTCCCAGATTTCTGGTATTCATGGCGTCACCAGATCACCTTCTTGGCCGACCGTGGTTACCACGTCGTCGCTCCTGACCTCAGAGGTTGCGGCGACTCTGACGCTCCCATCAGCCATAGTTCTTACTCGCTTCTGCACATTGTAGGCGACATTGTTGGCCTCCTTGACCATTTTGGAGAACAGCAGGTCACTTCTCTCTCTGTATGTTGTGATTATAGGCTGTTCACGAATCGAGTTGAGCCAAACTTCATTGTGCTCAATTTGGATCATTCAAGTTAGAATATTTTAGCTCGTGTGAGTTAGAACGTGACTCGTTAACTAACTTTGACAAGCTTAACTCAAATTTAACTCTATCTTTGCTCATTAACATATTCTTTAATGAGTCTAATTTGAACTGAATTTGAAGTTTGTACGCTAAAAAAATTGAGTCAAACCCGAAAAAACTAATTGTCTAAAAATTTACTATTTCTATCTGTTTCGGTTAAAATAATGAATGTACCACTTCCATTTTCAAAATACATGTTGCATGATTGAATGATTGAGTTACTAACGAGCTATATACTCAAACTAGTATCTGAGTTGACTCTCGAACTCAAGCTTGACCAGCTCATAGCTTATCAAGTCAAATATACTCTGGCTCAAGTTTGATCCATTTAAAATCAAGTCGAATCATAAACGAGTTTTTCTACGAGCCGAAGTGCTCAGCTGTTATTTACAATTGATTCTGGTGCAGGCCTTTGTCGTAGGGCATGACTGGGGAGCTCTAGCTGCTTGGTATCTAAGCATCTTCAGGCCTGAGAGAGTGAAGGGGTTGATTACACTTTCTGTTCCATTCTATCAGAGAAACCCTGAGGCTAAAGTTATTGAATCCTTCAAAAGGATATTTGGAGATGGGTTTTACATCTGTCAGTTTCAGGTAAACGCTCTCTGGTCCTTCTTCTCACCTCATACATTCAGAGGAGCAACTTTTAGACAGTTGGATTCTACAGCCTGGGATGTTTATATTGAGTAGGAACCGGGAAGAGCAGAGCAGGCTTTCGCGAGATACGATTACCTGACAGTGATGAAGAAGTTCTTGCTGATAAACAAGGCAGACGACAACTTGGTGGCTCCTTTGGGGATGGAAATCATCGATTACTTGGAGACACCAGCAGTTTTGCCACCATGGATCACTGAAGATGAACTGCAAGTCTATGCCGATAAGTTCCAGGAATCTGGTTTCACTGGTCCTCTCAACTACTATCGTGCCATGGACCTGTAAGTGAATAATTTAGTAACATCAAGATTATGCAGATAACATATATTTAATCATTACTGAAACAGGAACTGGGAGATCTCAGCACCCTGGCAAGGAGCAAAAGTTACAGTTCCAACAAAGTTCATGGTTGGAAATGAAGACATAGGTTTCAGGACTTCAGGTACCAAGCAATACATAGAAGGAGATACCTTCAGGAGCTTTGTTCCAGATCTTGAAGTTGTTGTTCTAGATGGTCACCACTTCATACATCAAGAGAAAGCTCAACAAGTTTCAGAAGAAATTGCTGCCTTTCTCCATAAGCATTCCTCACAATGAGAATAGTCAACATTTGAGGTTTTCTGGTAGTAGCTCGTCCTTTCGTATATTACTAAAATGTTATATCATGTTGAGTCTTTTAAGTTTTTTCGACATTCATATAAGTTCAACATCACGCAGATCTAACATTTTATTATTTCAAATAACATTCAGACTTATTAGTTAATATAACTTGTTATAATTTGATTGACAACGTGAAAGACATCAATGAGATGGACAGTTTAAGTTAGAAGGTTAGTATCTGCAGGTGCACTCATTTCTTCATCTAGATAACTTGGCATCCATGGACATTTCAAAGAGCAACAGTAGGGTCCAAATCCGTCATTCAACCTGTTTGACCAAGCCAAACCTACTCAGACTTTATTATAATAGTAGACCAAGACAACTAATAATACAATGATAGATAGCACTGCGAAAAGTTACCTGATAAACCAATTGCCCTGGACTGGAATCAACAGACCCTGGAAATTCATTGCTAGTTTGGCCAGACCAGATAAATCCTTTCTTCTTGGGGACTAACAGGAAAACCTTCTCATTTCCAAAATTTCCATATACCCTTGGCTCTTTTATGCAGCTTTTAGATGATATCAGATTTAAACCTGCCCGTTTTGCGCATCTTTGTGTCAAGAAAGTATGAAGCAAGTAGGAGCTATGTATGATACATGGTTAGCCCAGTCAGTCTCTGCTGGCCAATTTCAGCAATTTTATGACATTCTCATACACGAGAAAGGTGATAGAGGAAGTGGGGACACTTTTCAGAATAGTCGGGGTGATGCCCTTGTAGAAACCTCGAAATCCTTCAAACCTGCAAATTCCCGAGGGAAATGAAGATGAGAGAACATCAAAGTTGTAGTATTTGGAATGCCCAACAGAGTTGGTAGATTCCAGCGCATGCAGGCGCATCAACTTCTTGGAGATAGAAAAGAAATTCATAGGATACTGATATTTTTTAGATAAATGTCTTGAAACTTGAAAGTCTGGCTTGAAAGTCCTAAGGGACAGACACCGGGAATTGGACTGGTTATGGCAAAAAAACGGGGGGAAAAGTTAAGCTCACCGAAAGGTTTCCTTCAAGACATGCAAGCTATCCATATATCTTGGAATTCCATCGATACCAGGGCGTTGCTGCAGCGAGGGATTACGTACATGCCGGAAAAATTGCAGAGGTAACTTAATAGATAGTCAACTAATCATATATAATGGAACGTAATACCTTCTTTTAAGGAGAGGGAACATAATCAAGAATTGGTATTGATGGCCTATAGCCCTATAAGAACTTGGCTATGTTTTCATATGCGAAAAGCTGAAAATGAAACACTGCAACTAAGATAGTCCTTATACCTGCAAACGAGCTCGAACAACCTGCAAAAAGATGTACTTACTGAATAAGAGGATATGAGTAAAAACCAGATAGAGGTTCACAACCAAAGAGAATACCTACCTGAAATGGATGCGTCAGGAGAATGGCCGAAAGTTTCGAAGAACCACCGAGGACAGCGTAGTCAACTGAATTCTGTATCAAAATGTGGTGATCATAAATTTAACACACACCATAGGAACACGAGAATAGCAAAAAACTGAAAATGAATGTAAAAGAGTTAGCAGTCTAGTCAGTGAAAGTCTGTTTATCAATAGATGCCAAGTGATGATGGCTAGTTGGATATATGGTCAGTTTGGCTCTCACCAGCAAATTAATGTCTGCGCTATCATGGTGGCCTTTTGTCACTTTAGATCTGTGGTGAAGAATTAGTTTGCGTAATTCCTCGTATGCAGTGAACTGGATGGCACCATGAGAAACCTGATCAAGCAAGAAATGCACGTAGTAACTAGTAAGTCAAGAATATCAGGAAGTTCGTTGCAGGATGATTCAGGAGAGACATCCAATCAAATAAAAGGAGAAGGATCTCCCCACTTTCAAACAAAAGTTTGATGCTCTTCTGAATTTGAGAGAAAAATATAAGAAGTCCAAGGCACTCACCAAAAAGAGCCCAGGACCAAGTCCTTTATAAAGAGCCCTCCATCCTTCTTCTCTCATTATTGTCTTAAATGCATCTGAAATCCATCACAAGTGAAGTAGATGTGAAGCAGAATTGAAGGATAGGTAAATCAAGCACCGAAAATAGTAAATATTGCAGTATTGACGTCAAAGATAACTTGACCACAATGAACAAAATCTAAGGGAAAATAGACAATCTAGCTGACTGAAGCCGAACTTGAAGTCTGACAATCAGGAACAAAACAAAGGCATTGGTCAAATTATTGTTGATCATGTTTTTGCTGAAAAAACACATAGCAGAGGTGAATTACAGCGACATAGATTTGACGTTAGATGTTACAGATCCTAGTTATTTTTTGCAGAGTCAAATCCTAGTTGAGATACCGGAAAAACACAGCAGAGGTGAATGACAATGAGATTTAAAATATATCAAGAAGAGAAAAAGCAACTAAAAGCAATCCAGGGACAGAGCTAAGTTCAGATGTGTAGTAAATAGTAATCCAAATCCCAGTGCCCAGTGGCGACCTCCTAGGCCAAAAGAAATAATAGAAAGTTTAGCAATTGTATTTGCTTGCAATGCCTTAATTTGGAAAGAATAACTGAAGAGACAAAATAAAATAGCTTTTCAATGTCAAAGAAGCAATCATACCATAAAGTCCAGAGTATGGCTGGGATTGATGATGATGGGTCTGTAATTGCAACCTCGTCTTTACCAGCCAGATGGGATTTGTGCACAGGCAAACCTGACGGGTAGGCAAAAGTGTTATATGACCTACATTTTTTAAAGATCGTGAATACTTAAGCATCATCATGCCACTTCTCAGTAAAGAAGTGCTAAGACACGATGGAAGTGCAGATAACTCATCTCAGCCAGCGACTTATTTCATTAGAAGAAAAATAAGATCACACTGATACACTCAGCCACTTATAACCTCATACGTAGGAACACTTTGTTTTCCCTTTCATTTTTATGTGTCACTTAAAAGTCACAGAACATTCTTATTGGTCCAGTGTTGGGATGATTATAATACAGTATGCACGTCTTTTACTAATCTAAAGTTGCACTCACCAAGCCTCCAGCTTCTGCAGCAGATGCAAGATGAAGAAGAGGGCTCAGGCTTTCAGTCCTGTCCTTTGAATACCTTTGTTTAGCTCTGCTATAGCTGCAACAGATTTCGATACAAAATGAATTAAACAGGCCATGTTAAACTATGTCTTCCATACAGCAACGTAACAGAAGCTTACAAGAAGAAATAAAGACCCCATGCAACGGTAGAGCCAAGGACGGCTGGAGAGAACCCTGCATAAAGCCCTCTGAGTCCCTGTAACAGTTTGAACTAACTTTGTTGGCAATGGGAACATTGTAGGACTCACGAAATTCAAAACCATATGACGTTCAACGGCACAAAATTGAGTTTGAGGGTTCCAATAGCAAACCTCTAAGCGAGCAATGGTATAAATAGCGTGGGCAGTGCTCCTGTAAGTCGGGAGGCTGGAGACTCGACCATCGTTAACTACCCACAAAGAGACGAATAGAATCAATCAAAATGCCCAAAGATAAGAAGAAACGGAGGGAGACGGAGAACATATTGGAACTTTTATGAACCTAAAAAAGTGGGAGTACCTTGAAACCTAGTCCGGACGACGTCAAGAGGATGCATAGCAGCGACGGTGGAGAACCCAGCCACAGCACCGGCTGTGGCGTTCTGCCATTGCCAATTTGCTTCCGAGTTGTTCTGGTTCTGTGAATCTTGCGCCACCATTCCTCTCTCTTACTGATGATCAAGGATTGAACTGCACAAGCTAGAACCTTGGCAGCTTCATTTTGACCCTTTTGAGATCAGGAAGAAAAGCTAACAGAATGTCTGTGCGACCGTGCGTAAGTTATACGGTGGTGGATGGTGGGTTGGCGTGGCGGCCGTCAAAGTTCTATTGAATTCACAAACCTTGAGACGTTCCCTCGTTCTTTTTCTTGCCAATTCGATTGATGCTTCACTCACAGTCCGATTGATCGGTTGAAAGTGAAACACGGCCGTTTTAACCTTGACTGACACTCAAGCCAATAAACTAATACAACTTTTTTTCGTTAGCTATATACAATGTAGATCATCTAAAGATTTTGGGTTCGAATCTAATATACTTTATGAACGAACACATTTGTAATGTTTATTTAATAATTTCTATTTTGCACTTTCTGAAAGATCTTTGTCTGACAATACTATATTTCAGGTCGCACAAATGGGAAAATAATAAATTAAACTGTTGATTATCTTGCTTGCTTCACAGTCACAATCGCTTTGTGTTTTACCTGGTTTGTTCGAGTTTTGGTTCAATGGTGTAGTCTTATATTTAGAACATCTATCAACATGTGTCTACCAACCTCCAATAAAACAAATTATGAATTCCATTACCTATGTCTTTTTGAAAAATAAATAAAAGATAATTTATATAAAAATGTGTCCACAAATAGCCAATAGAAACAAGTCATGTAGATTCCGCTAAGTCTCGAATTTTGAATTAGCCAAATATAGGACTCAAAATGAATTTTTAGCCATTTAAGACTTTAGCTTTGTGCATTCGAGGAGTTTTGGCCAAAAAATTAGCAGCGGTAGCCATTTTAGATTGAAATTGAGGTTGAAGTCAGTCACCAGAGATCACATCATTTAATGAAAAACCGGAGTCGTGAAATACATTTTCCCTGCAATTCCTTACCCTTTCTTTCTTTCTCTCCAATCTTTTTCCAAAACAATTAACCCTTGTTTAAAGGGAATTGCACCTTCACCTCCATCGAAAGAAAATCTCAATTCCTTCATTTTGCTCAAATGTTGTTGCGTCTTTTGTCGCCAAAAAACCCACCTCCTCAACTTCACCTCTGCCTACAGTCTGGATGGTAGCTAGTAGCTCGGTAACTCATCCCCACACGATTGGTGTTCTTTGCTTATGGGAACTATCTGGGCAGGTTCTAAAGTGTTTACAGTGAATTATCGTCGGTCGTCATGGTGCTGCCTTTTGAACATGAAAGTATGAAAAATAAGCAATTTACTGTGATTTTTGGTTCATGTTTTGAGTCATATACTTTAACTAATGCCAGCTCTATTAGAAATTTATGAAGTAAGGTGGATTAAATATATTTTTTCTGTTTTAGGTACTCGTTTGAAGAAACTGCATGTATGATTATATAGAGAATCAAAGGGTGAGGTGGAATCCGAGACAAATTACATTTACTAATTTTCATTTTTTAGGAGATGAATTATTTAATTTTAATTGGCCTACAATTCTTTTTTCTTCCACCCTATTTTTTGTCTATAATATCTTTTTTAAAAAATTTTAAAACCTACCTAATTAGTAATTAATAGAGAAATCCCAGTCAACAAGTGCCACGTCAGCAAAATGTCCAACTGGACGTGTTGATTAATCACAACTGTCGGAAAAAAAAAGGTACTTACTTGATGGCCTAAGAAAAATGTAAAGGTTTGATTAGAAAGAAAATTAGTAGAGGAGCTCAATTATTAACTTGTAATAATATAGGAGCCATTTTGGCCATAATCCCTTTAATAATTAACAGCCATGATTATCATATTAACAACAGTCAACCATGATATCAACCTTATCGGAAAACAACGGCCTCAAATACTTACTTATACGACAAGCCAGGTTCATTGTCTTTTTAGCATTGTTTTTTTAGAATCAGACCACCGTCTTATGAATCATCTTCAGGATTGAATGGCTCAACCACACCGAGTTATGTTGTTAGTGATACAGGGTCGGAATGCCAAACCACATCGAGTTTTAATAATTGAGCCAATTCAAACCAGTATTAAAAAGTGTAATATCAATTGGAATTTAATTTTTTAAGCATCCCTTTAATATTGGAATTTAATAAAAAATTTACATTTTTTATTTATTTTGATAAATCAACCCTTACACTCATTTTCAGGTGCTTAACACTTATAAACAAAAAGAGAGATTTTATTTATTTATTTTGATAAATCAACCTTTTGGATGCTTAACAATATAGAGTTCATTTTCTTGTTTGTGTTGAAATATTTTGATTCGTAAATTGTGAGACATGATTATCCATCGAAGGTTGTAGTTGAACACGACCTCATCGGACACAACCAATCTCCAGTGGCATGGTATAGGCTGTGAAGATTACCATTGTCTTTAAATTGTGGCCCTTTCGGAAGATATAATATAGCAACTCCATCTCGTCTGGTTAGAACAATACATTAGTAGTGGTCATGACTTCAATACTCTCAATGTTCACCATCATCTTCTCAAGCGGAAAATGGTTTAATATAAAAAACTGACCTGTAAAACATCACAAATTAAAGAGAATAAATAATTATACTTCTTACAAGGAATAAATAATTGTATGGAAAAAGAATATTTCTCGATGATTTGTCAAAAAATTACCATCTCGTAGATTTAACATCGAGCAAGAAATCGATGAAATTCCCAATTTTTTATGTTAAACACAATGAGTTGGCCAGAGTAGTGCATGGTGATAAGGAAAGGCGCATTAAGGGTGACCTCTGTGACGACTATGCAGCTAACGAGTCGAAACCTTTTGAACTTGTTCAGACTTTTGGCTGGAAATCTGATGTGAAGGAGAGTGTAGCACTTAATCATCTCGAGAGTCTTGAGTTTCGTGCAGCTTTTCAGCAGGACATTGAGCATGGCCACTTTGATACTCACCTTCTTCATCGAGCAAATCTTGAGGAACCTAAGCCCGGTGACCAAAAAATCGATGTCCACCACATGAAGGGCCTCAAGGGTCTTGATCTGGAATATGAGGTCGGATGTCACCCTGAAAAAGCATGAATCAATAGTTTTAGTGTCGTTAGAATTGAACGGTTTGTGAAATCAGTATGATCAAAATTCAGGGTGTGGTTTAACTGTAACAGACCAAACTCACATCCCTGATTAAACACGATATGTCCAAATAATTTTGACACAGGTACCTGAACGGCTCTAAGTCATGGTTGAAATTCAGTTCCAACTCTTCGACGTCCTTTTGGGACGCTTTGTTTATCCAATGGGTCACCATGGCCTGATTATGAAGAGTTGTTTGTGTTGAAGATCTATACAACCTATTGAAAAAGAGAAGCATTAAGGGTGCTGCGCAATATGAAGAGGAAATATAAAATCTGAAACGAGCGGCGTTGGGTATAAATAATGGAGAATCATCAAGTCCCATGAACATAGTGGTACTGTGGTAGGTAGGTTTCCGTCATGTCTCGTCAGTTTTCCGTTATGTAACTACGTGGCTAGAGTTTTTATGTCATTATTTAACGGAGGTTTAACGATTATGGGACATTTCCAGGTTGTCAGTGTAAAATGGAACATTACAACTACTCAGCTTAAAATGGAATATTACAGCTGGTCAACCTAAAATGGAATAACTTAAAATAGAACATTACAGTTGGTCAGCCTCTTAAAAAAATAATTACGAATAATTAAGTTTTGCGATATCAATACAAACCAAGGTTCCACACATATTAGTTAAATTATGAGAGACATTGTTGATACTCGAAAATTCCAAAATCATAATTTACAAACACATATTCAGAAATTGAGCCAAAGTCTACACGAAATAAGAATAGAAACCACAAAAGAGTGAACTGAGAAGTTGGGCAGTAATTTCACAATCTACATCGTGAGTCATCAGGCTTGAATCATCCAACACTTGGTTCAATGGCCGGAGTAGCCGGTTTCTCCTGAATCATACTCTCAATTTGGTCATAAAGCACGTGATCCTTCACCCCAAGATACTCGTTCGCTAGCAATTTGAATCCAGCAAAAGTGCAATGACCCATGTAGATATAAACATCCATCCTTGCTGGCCTCAACAATGCAGGGTCCAACTTCTCCTTATGGTTGGTCGTGAATATGATTATCCTCTCATCACCACAGCTCAACCATATCTCATCTATGAAATTCAACAATCCAGATAGCGTCACCTACATTTCAACCAGCCAAAAGCCAATTTTTTAAACTCAAGAGACAGAGCATTAGCTTCTAAATAAACCAGAGCATTATTAGTTATAAGATTTAAAAAAGAAAACAGACTACTCTGTTTCTTTCTTTCTTACCCCTTCACCGTCAGATGAAGATTTCTTCTTACGGTCCGAGTCAGAGTCCGAATCTGGGTCCGTGTCAGAGTCCGAGTCATTATGACAATTTGTAGAGGTACAGGGTCTAGTGGAACGGGAGCGCAATCGATACCCTCAATTAGGAGAATGGACCGGTTGGTGGTGGCGGTGAAATGGCAACTTGCAATCCGGTGCTTCTTCATGCAGTTCCATATTTCCACCTCCAATTTAATCAAAGTAACAGTACCCTTTAAAATGAGTCCATATTCCACCTCCAAAATAAGCAGATACTATAATGCTTCAAACAACAATAGGCAACTCTGCTAAAAAAAAAGACAATAGTTCATCCTAGTATGTATGTACACCACTTCTGCAAATACATTTGTGGGGTCCTAATTACATGCTTTCCTATGGTTAAATCTCCCTGTCTCTCTCTAGTTCATGTGTCTGTAGGGCTGTCTTCGCCAGGAATCTGGAACTGAGAACGCACATCTCTAAACTTCCTCAAGGATTTGATCCACTGCAAAAAGTGCAGTCACTGATGCCATGCTCATCATCTTAAGTTTTATGACCATGTTGATGATCCTTTGACGACTTCCTCAGTATGTCCTTGAGCACATCAGCGATTCTATGTGCCATGTGATGCTCTAGGAACCTCTCTTTAACACGCTGATACCCTCTCTTCCCCATTGTTAGCCTCCTCTCTACCTGAGTCGAAACTTTCACCATGTTTTTCGCAAGTGCCAAAACCCCTTGTTTCCCGACTTGATGCAACAAACCAGTAGTTCCATTTACAACTATCTCTGTTGTGCCCCCAGCTGCAGTTCCCTGGAATAGATAGTTTGGAAAGCATCAATACTTGCAGTAATTATTGAAATTTATCAGTATAGTTTTGCAGGTTAGAAGTTAGAACCCTTACCAGGACAGGCAACTGAAATGCCATGGCTTCAATGGTTATCCTCCCGAAGCATTCTCCACGGGCCTACATGTATGAAACAAAGGCGGGACATGATAATAAGACGAGGATTCCAATTACGAAGCACTTGCTACGAAAAGAACTACGAACCACTTCCATGGCATCAATGCTTTACATTATTAAGAACTTGTAGCAATCAGCTACACAATCAAAGACTTACCTGAGAATTCTGAACAAGAACATCAATTGCAGCTAGATAAGGAGCAACAGTCAGGGTCTTATTCACAAAGTGAACACGGTGTTCAATCCTTTTCTGGATTACATAGTTCCGCAATTCTGTTTCGAACTTGGTGTGAGCACCCATGTCACTCCCTACAATTACAGCATGCACAGATGGCACCTGTAACTTCTTGTTGCGGATAAGTTGTAAACTTTCGTAGAAGGAACGTAGAAACAGATCTTGCCCTTTACCACGTGAAACACCTGGAATCATGCATTTAATCAGGTATACAAGACATTTAGTAAGAACCTATGATATTAGAGCATCATAGATTAATCAAATGTTGTAAGAAAGGTTATCATACTGTTTATAATGCCAAACAATAAATCTTCATCTCGCAATCCAAGAGACTCTCGGATGTGCTCACGCAAAACCCTCTTTGCCACACTATCTTCCGCAACCTCCATAAGCTCTTTGCTATTGCCAAGGTGAACAACATAAGTGATGGGCATGTTAATCCTGCAAAGAGATGGCAGTAGTTGATCGGCAAAGATGTCAAATAAACTAAACTAAACTTTACTACAGCCAGAGCATTAAAAATGCTTCCGAAATAACATAACAGGATGGAGTTAATCACTTCTTTATAACTACTTTAGCCGACAACAATAATGTTCTTGGAAAACAATTTGAAGACAAAATCTGAAAGCAAAGCACACAAACTGCAGATTATACACTGAGAATTGAAAATTTCACCAACCGCAAATGCTCTTTAGTTCGATTCTTCCAATATTCTGCAGTGACATGTGAATCAATCATAGCCCCAGCAACCGAAGGCAGATGGTTAAGATAATCCAGTTTAAAATAGTGTCCCCGCATCTCATGGATCCACCACAACACCTTTGGAAGAACTCGAGAAACGTTTTCCTTAAGAACAGGATCCAGCCATTTCCCAGCAACTGCAGTATTCAGAACAACCAGATCAGCTTTGAGAGCTGCAACTATAGCTTCCTCTCCCTTCGCTGATATTACCTGTAGAATTTGTGTGAAAGAAGATTAGCTTCTTCCTCAAGATTTCCAATTTCATATGAACAAGAAATATGATAATCATAAAGATTGCCAAGGGACTAAGGGAATTTGTTATGTAATAATATGGAATACCTGCACTCCTCGGACCAACATCTTCTGCTCCAAACTGTATATTACCTCATCAGTCTGCATAGGTTTTTGGACGGTTATCCAGAAAACTCCAGCACCCACACTCCTTAGTAGAAATGCTAGTTCCATGAGCAACAATGGCCCACCTGAGAAAACCACCGATGTATTGTCAGACAAGGTAACCAGATTGAGCATAATGAAGATTGTTTATTTTCCCTTTAGCTGAAGGAATGCTGCCAAAGCCGTTACAACCGTAGAGAAAGTGAGAAGGAAGAATAGTAAAACTTGGTCAGAACACAAAACAACAAATGATTTGACACGTGTGGCAAAACATGTCATTTGACATTTGTAAGAACAGAGTTTGGCAAAACAGACGCCATATTTAGAGTGTTCAAATGGGCTTTACAGTGAATACAACATTCCCAGAAAGAGAGCTAGAAACCAAAAAACATTCACAATCGATATCTTGCAGGCAACTCAAGCATATAGCGACCAGTCAACGCTGCCCAAGATCACAAAAGATGCTTGTACTCCACTTAAGCTAAGACTATACCACATCCAACTAACAACATGCAAACCAATGGACCAATCACGGTATGACGCCATAAATATATTGATCTGGAGTATCACAAAAGTTTCCTGCCGGGCAGATTCATTCATTTACCATTGAACAGTCCTGTGGAACAAATAGTACAATTCATTTATGATAAACCCCCATAGTATGAAGTGTAACGCATGAAACTCCCAATATACCTCAGCAAAAGAACACAACATTGCATGCCATCCATACTTCTGCCAGAAAACTGAGTTTGATATCATGAGTAACGGGCCATTAGCCAAAACTGAACCCCAATTAAGACTCAACTATTCAATCCCAATCAATCAAAGTCTCGTAGCTTTAAGTTTTAAAACACAAGAAACATGGAAAGAAGAGACGAAAGTGGAAAGAAAAGACAATTAAAACAGGAAGGTTACAAGCTGTGTTCGCTGTTCATCCAAGAGGAGGAAAAGAGAGGAGAAAGAAGAGAGTACCAGAAAGGGAAAGTTCATGGGAGACCAAAAGCACTCGTTTCGATTTCATAAAGCTGAGGGGACTGGGAGGAGGCGCCTTCGTAATCGGAACCGGAGGCGTCTTCGCATTCCCGGAAGAAGGAACCAATTTCTGAGCAACTTCGAAGCGACGATCACAAGAATCGAAGGCGGCCCTGATAAAGAAAGCGATGACAGTCGAGATTGATAGCATGATTAACATGGCCAGTAGCCATCTCTTCAAAGGCCAGCCGAGAGAGTGTTTGGCCATCTCTGCTGCTTTATTCCCACGATTAGCTGCCATCTCTCTAGGGTTGATGTTTTCGAGCACAAGAAGAAGCGAGGAGGCTTTAAGAGCATCCGCAGCATTTTAGGGTTGGGGATGATGGAGGAGAAGAGCTGTAGTTTCTGTACATTTGGCTTTCCCGGAGTGGACACTTGTTAAAAAAAACGCCGGGATTCCCAAAAAAAATCTCGATTTAAGAAACGAGAGCCTTCCCCCAAAGCAAAAGCTTGGAACTTTATTCCCTGTAATTTGTGCCTTCACTTGAGAAATGAGTAAATGAGAAGACTTTGGATCCAAAAGACGATTTCCAGGCAGCGACCTGATCAAAGGCAATGGGTTTTTATGAATGGATGTTCAGAGAGACTTCAAAACGTCAAATAGTAGAAACCAGAGGCGAGGGAAGGGAAGGGAAGGTAAGGGTAAGGACGTGGGAGTACACATGGCGTTTGGCAGTATCTTCATCTGGGAGGTGGTAGCGGTAGGGTTAGTCCTGTAATTTCATCTTGGCCTCACTTCCATCAAATCGTTAAGTGCGAGGAGGCCCATTGAAACTTCTGCAAGGGCGCAGTTTGTCCTTCCTTCGCCAGTTATTGTTACAACAACTGATTTTCGTCCCAAAGTTGGTCTCTTTCTTCACAAATTATTACTTTGAATGGGGATCTTATGTGCGTTGAATCCATTCCTTCTTCTATCTTTTCGCATTCTTCAATGTGGGCAATGCTGAGGATTTCTGTTTCATTTTTTCGCTGTAGCATCTTGAAATTGGAGGTTTCCCGAGGCTTGCCGTACTGCCCCATGGATTCTTTCACCTGGTTATGCATCCTGCTCATAGGTGACGTTTTTCTTGTTGAGCGGCTGCTTGTGTTGTTTTTGTTGTTGCTATTGTTTATAACTGTGTCTCTCTTGTGCCATCTTTTCAGCTGTACTGTTACAGGTGTTATGCGCTGCTGCTGTTCCAGTACCAAATTCAAATTGCTATTCTCTTGACAATTCTAGTCGGCTTGTAGATTTTGTATCCTTGAATTGGTTCCCTTTTTTGCTCTTTAGGTTGTTCTCAAGTGATTAGCCTTGCCTTGTGTAGATGTCGTTCTTCCTCCCTTCTTAGCAGTTCCATATTGCGTTCATTTTAGTTTAATGATTTGAGCTCAAATCCAATGCTTGATATGTGCCCTAAAAATAAACAAGTCAGAAATTGTTTCTACTTAATCCATTGATCAGAGCAGCTTGATTGGACACACATTTGTGCACGAGGGAAAGGTAATTGAAGGTTGGAGTAACTAGTCATATCAAAGATGCTACTCCCAGTTTTCATCATTGTTTCCTAGAGGTTAACAAGCTTTTCATTGTGCAGGACAATACTGATTTGGTAGTTCGCTTTTGTAAAGATGTGGAGACTAGATCACAAACGGTACAAATGCCATCCCATTTATATAGTAACTTGTGACAAGGCACTGCCCTAACTTAAGTGCCCCTTCCATTGTTTTCCAGGGATATATTGATTTTGGCCGGTTCAATGAGCCTTACTCTTTCCACCGTGGTTCAGGACATGTGGACTTTGTTCAAGTAAGAACTATGAATTTGTAATCCTATCTAAGTCATCTATAGCTCCGAATTAGTACGTTGCATTGTGATTTCATCGTGGGTGTTATCACGGGGTACATTTATTTTGTAGCAATCAGGTGTACTTATCTTTTCCTCGTCACACTTCTAAAGTTGGAAAAAGCTCTCCATTCTGCTGGATTTACCATTGATCAATTTCCTTTTAATTGTTGAATCACATTATTATCTCTCTCCAGGAATTTTACAACGGTGACCTTGTAAACTGCGAGAATAGTTATGATAAACTGGGACGCACTGCTAAGGTAAGTAAAAACAGCAACTGTTAACACATCTCTACTCTGTGTCTCTTACCACCAAAGAGAGTTATAACAAATACAATAGGTACTTGTGATTATCACCTAAAAAAGAATGACTTTTAGAAAATGATGTATGATGTAAAATCCATGTGCATCTTGAACCAAAATTATTTCTGTAAGACTTCCGATTTCATCTTTGTTTTGTGGGTTTAGGTGAACCTCCTATGCGGAAGTTGCTTAAATGGAGCATGTAGAGGTTGGTGATTGTCATTGATGAGAGTTTCAGAAACCACTTCCTGTATGCTTTTAGGAGTACCTATATCATTGACCAAATTTTATGGCATAGATACCATTTGATGATCACTGTGCTTTTAATCTCAGGTGGACTTGGCTGCATATGCAATTTCACGTATGAGTCAAGTTGCAGGTCTTCATCCATTGCTCTGAAATTTTGGAAATAAGTTTGTTCCCACATAATATTTTACCCTTTTCTGACGCAGCATGGTCAAATTTTGAGTCTACTATGTTCTGGTGCTAACCATCTTCATAAGCAAGATGCATGGAATTGGTTTTTTATGGCCCAGCATGCATCAAATTGTTTATCGCAGATGTTTGAACCTAAAATCAAGAGCATCTCATTCGGAGTCATCTTTTAAATTGGCAACCATTCATTTACAAAGAAAATTTAGGAGACATGAATAACTGGCCGCATCCTTCACTTAAACATGTGTTCTGTTGTTACAATTTTCTCATGCAACATTCTTGAAGTGATGTATTAAACCTGCATTGTTTTGATGGATGTTTCTATGTTTTCAGGGTTATTATTGATCTTTCGATTCCATGTGAGAAACCAGGTCATCGTGTATTCCAAGGTTTCACCGTCGGATTCCACCCACGGACCTGGGAAATTGTGAGGAAACTTATTATCATTTCTATATCATGTCTTTGTAGAGGATATGTTTTACAGTCTTATGGATTATGGCCTCTCAGGTCTACGATGGTCTTACTCAGCCAGGGTTTGAGAAACCCAAGCAGGATTTTAGGTAAACATACTATATTACTTAACTGTTCCTGAATGACGATTGTTCCTGCTGGTATTTGACTCTCTATGCTGATTTTTCTTAAATAGTTAAATTTGGATCTTAATATTATTTCTTACTTGACAGCTTTGACACGGAACAAAATGCTGTTTCCCTGTACATGACAGCAGTTGCTTCCCTTTCTGCTTTGGTGAAAAAACCCATAATTGAGGTGATTTAATAATTTAAAATCCGTGTAAATTTTTGGAATTTTTCGCAATTCACAATAAGGATGCGACAGATCCTTAAACTATGCCTTTCAGGTTCATCCTGGTAAAGGCCTGGAGGTTAGATTGTCTGGGTCAGCGGCAAAAGCTACTCCTCCAACGACTTTGTCGCCTAGCATCTTGATTGTGGAATGGGAATGTATGGATTACTACTCTTGAAGTGTCATTTAATCCCTCAACTTCCTGATGTTCTAAGCTTAAATTTGATTGTTTTGAAGGTCAGAAGGGTCGACACACACCATATGAAATAAACGTCACAATACCTATTGACGGTTATGATCCTGTCCAGTTTTTTCTTACGAAAATGTGCGGTAAGCTCCCTCCCAATACTTGCCTTCTGGTACAAGCTATGTTCCATCATTAACTTTTCACTAGGTTCTTTATTCTGAATGTTCAGGAAAAGAACTAGTTACTGAAAAGAAAAAGTAGAAAGTTTGTTATCGTCTATAAGCTATCCAAAAAGTATCAAGTTACTTGAAGTTATTGTTGATTTTGAGACGTAAGACAAAAGTGATGGCCATTTGTAGTTTGCTTGGGAAACTGGTTTTGCTAACAATGAAACCTTTTGCTCTCTGAAATCTGCAGACCATAGGCAAGATGAAGAAGAAAGCACGACAAGAGGATGGGTCATCTTTGGCATCATTTCCTGCATGTGTGTTTTTCAACTCATTATAAAACCTACTAATTTCCAAACGAATTATTTTGATTTGCATGGTTCCTGTGTTTTTTTATACTGGTTTTCCATTCTGCCACATTATGCTTGTTATTTGTATTAGTCGGCAATCTCATCGTGGCTAACCTCTTAATAATTGGCGTGGAGCAGATTTTTTGTCAGCATGACATTGTTCTGCTGTGGAGGTTTTATTTACAGAACGCGGGTGGAACACTTGGTAGGACTTTCCATGCTATAGCTCATCAGTAGTTTGATAATCTTTTGGTTTTCCTTCATCTTATGCTCCCTTGATGACTCATCTTTTGGTTTTTGTTCAGCATGGAATTGATGCTCTGCCAGGAATGACAATCATATCTGCATGTTTAGAGACTGTAAGTTACATTTACTGATTACAGACTACGATGCCTATTGCATGAACATTCTGCTTGTTAACAAACTACTTGCAAATAACAGGTAAGTGGCATGGGGCAAGGTTATGCCTACTCGCGAGCAGACGAGGTAAATAGTGGCTATGCTAGTAACGCCTCCTGGGATCGTACTTCTGTATCGGCATCTGCATCTGGATCTGCAGCTTCTTCAGCTCCAGCTCAAGGAAACTGGAGGCCCGGCACTGTAAGATACGGCTCAATTTAAGCTCCAAGTTCTCCGAATTCGAGATAGATATGGAATGCACACAATTTTTGTTGTGTGAAACGCTTAGAGAGCATGGATTCGTCATAGTTGGTAGTGAGAATACATTAGTTTTGAAACTCATAACACCATCTCAGGTACAATTGTTCTGAAAACATTAGTGTTGAGTTTCTTCTTCAGGTTATAATCGATTTCTCATGGTCCATCGGATAGCATCTATGCATATACTGTTTTGAACATGATTTAATTGTGAATCTTTCAAGATATGGTCAAACCAATTGTTTCTTGAGATTTCAAGGGTTAGGAAAGTTTTTGGAGCAGTTATACAACGCAGTGTGGTTGGTGTTTGAAGAACTGATGATCATAAACTTTTTCCCTGAAACCTGACAAAAATGTAAACCAACCCTTTAAAATCACCAAACATAATATGAAATCTTTTTCCTACAACCATTCCATTAACATCTAGAATCTTGAAACCTAAATAGAAACAACTATTTACCACCATACACCACCTCCTTTTTTCAAGTTTTTAGAGATGATCCTACTCGGAAGAATATTGATGTTTCAGAGAAAACGACAGGAAAAAAGGAGTTTACTTTGTGGTTTATTGCAGAGGTTTTGTTTATGGACGGTCTACAGTGCTGGGTGAGATTGTGCAATTTGTCAACAGAGCAGTTGAATCATTGGTTTGTAATTGAGGACTTTAGTTGTGATTTTTTTTGTCCTTACGTTGGTGCCTGGCTATAGAATAAAGTACCGACGCCGCGTGGTGGCCAAGCTCCAGTTTTGTTGTTTGACAGAACACATGCACGACTTGGCTTCTCTAGAACAGTTAATAAAATTATGCCAGGGATGATTTTAACAGTTAAATCGTGTTAGGATTGGTCCTGAAAGTTTTGGATTTGCTACTGGTCACAGCCCACAACTACAAACAGACATCTTGGTTTTTCGGTTACGAAATTTTCTCGTAAAAAAAGTTGAGTATGGGTTTTACCGTTCGAAGACATTCGATAAAATTGGAATGATGAGACCATTATCAAACACATTTAACAATGTTATCATATAATCTCTGACTTTGTCCAATGCCATAAAAAATTGGCTGTTCTACTAACTAATTCAACTGTTCTTCCAGATTGCTTACATCATAGTCTTCCCCTCTGTCTCCCATACTTGTAACTTTCTCCATTTAATTCATAAAATAATTAGTTTGAAATTTAAATCATGAACATCATTAAACTATCTCCTTACTAAAGAAATGGCCAGAGTTTGAAATGTTCAATATCAAGGTCAACTAGCACAAGAGGTGGGTAAAAACAGATTGTAGCATGATAGAGACGAAACCAATCAATCATTTCTTTATGATAAACCAATCGATCAGAATGCAGTTCATCTCTCCAGAAAGATCGACTTAACTATTTTGAAAGTTTGCTGAACATTTTTTTGATCATGTCTGGATGAGGGTCAACGCACTCTCTTCACATTGAACTCAACAGATTCCCAGAACAACAAACGTCTCGGAAAGGATCTAGATCATGTCTGGATGCAGGGGTTAGACACGAATTAGTGTTTATGTGTATCAGTTGTTAGAACTGTTACTGTGCTCTCATGATTGCCAAGTCAGTCGACTGATCATAAAGACTTATTATTTGTAACTTATAACTACTCCAATTTTCTACTTTTCTTCCTTTACCATTTCTTTAATCAAATGCAAAATCAGTCAGTTACCAACTCCATATTTTATGTTCCCTTTCCCTTATCGTGTCAGAGCTCATTCACAGAACTTTCCACCTATAAATAGGGTTCCACCCTATGCAACAGCTTCCATCACAGCAGCAGCAACTTTATAGCAGACTAGCAATTACTAATCATGGCTCGATCTGTTAGCTTTGTTTTCGTTGTTGTCTCTCTTCTAGCGTTTGCTCCATTTTGCTTATGTGGTAAGAACATTGGTGGGTACCTTTACCCTCAGTTCTATGACTACTCTTGCCCTCAAGCTCACCAGATTGTCAAGTCTGTTGTGGCCAAGGCAGTTGCCAAAGAACCCCGGATGGCTGCTTCGTTGCTCAGGCTGCATTTCCATGACTGCTTCGTAAAGGTTTCGACTTTGCCTTGACCCCAAAAAACGTTAACAGTTCTTTTGTCACCAACTAATAGGTTATTTCTGAATTAATTATATGTAATTTTGTTGTACCAGGGATGTGATGCTTCAATCCTGCTGGATGGAGGTTCAGGCATTGCAACTGAGAAGAACTCGAATCCGAATCGGAATTCTGCGAGAGGATTCGAAGTGATCGATGACATCAAGTCTGCATTGGAGAAGGAATGTCCTAACAAAGTTTCTTGTGCTGATATCCTGACCCTAGCTGCCAGAGACTCCACTGTACTTGTGAGTGTTCTGTGTTTCTTCACTTTGTAATTAACTTTTCTCTCGAGTATAGACCAACCTTTCATCGCAGTAAGTTGAGTTATTGGGAAAAAGGTTGATAATTAGTTTTTATATCAGTCATTTACATCCATGAGAGGGGATTGAAGTTTGCACAGGTCCACTAAACCTTATGCATATGAAATTGTCATATTAGAGGCTGTCAGGATTCAATCTTGAAACCTCTCAGAAAAATTGAACAGTAAGAAGGCTCTGTGGAGAATCATATCCCAATATATCTGAGTTGTTAGGAAAGATTCCTGATAAGCTTTTATAAGCCTGGAATCCTAAAACAATGTTGTTCCTTTCTTGAAGGCTGGAGGACCAAGCTGGGAGGTACCACTGGGGAGAAAGGACTCAAGAAGTGCAAGCTTGAGTGGTTCCAACAACAACATTCCAGCTCCAAACAACACATTCCAGACAATCCTGACAAAGTTCAAGCTCCAAGGCCTTAACACTGTGGACCTTGTAGCATTGTCAGGAAGCCACACCATCGGGAATTCGAGGTGCACGAGTTTCCGACAGAGGCTGTACAACCAGACAGGAAACGGCCGACCAGATTACAGCCTCGATTCCACCTATGCCTCCCAGTTGAAAACCAGGTGCCCTCGTTCAGGAGGCGATCAGAACCTGTTCTTCTTGGATTTCCAGACTCCGATGCATTTCGATAACAGCTACTTCAAGAACATATTGGCTTCAAAGGGGCTGCTCAACTCTGACCAGGTTCTCCTCACGAAGAATGAAGCATCCATGGAGTTGGTCAAGCAGTACGCTGAGAATAACGAGCTTTTCTTCCAGCAGTTTGCTAAGTCGATGGTTAAGATGGGAAATATCTCACCTTTGACTGGCTCCAAGGGAGAAATAAGGAAGAACTGCAGGAAGATGAATTAATCAGTGGCTCATTGGATTGTTTGTGTTCAGACATTTGAACAAATAAGAGAATATGCTCTCTAGTTTTCTTTTCTCTTCCTTCCTACAAAAATTTGGCGAAATGTTTATCGAGTTGTTTGCTTCTGATTGAATCGAAATGATTTGTTTCCTTGTTCCAGTCTCTCATCGCCGTTTTAAGTTCGCTTATTCCAAATTCAGTTGGTGATTATGTTTTTAATCAATCCAGTTTGTGTTATGAATAGGTCAAGTGATAATGATCGTAACCTGATCAACCTATAAAAATATAACCTCAATTGGGTCGTTGAATGAATATTAAAAGAAAGATCACATATGCTTAGATTTAAAGATTTGTTCAATTCAAACCGACTCAGCTCTAAATTAGATCGAAACTGTAAAACTTGTAAAAAAAACACGTGGACGAACAACGAATTTGCTTTGCTGTGACAGTTCAAAGAAAACTACTTGGCAATTATTAGTTGAACAATTACTTACTTACCAATAAGTTTGTCGCATTGACATGCTTCTTTAAGATTGTTGCATTCGACATCCTTCTCTGTTGTTACATCTTTTTTCAAATAATAATATTGTTCATTTAGTAACAATGAAATTCTACATTATCCTGACATTACTAACCGAAAACCGAAGTATTGATCTCCATCATTGTATTACATAATTTTTTTTATTCTACTAATTATTGTGTGTCAAGTTTGATATCTTAGGAAGAAAAATAAAAGGAGACAATTTTGATAAGGAAAAATGAGCCTGACGGAGATGGGGGCCCATTTTAAGCTTATCAGGCTTGTAATTTGCATTGTATTAAATGGATAGCCCACTAACAAAACATGGCCCAATTTAGAAAACCCCTCTTCTGTATAGCTGTAGGGTTTATGTTTTGCATTTTCCACTCAGTGAGTCAGTCAGTACCCCGTCTACACGAAAGCTTCTTTCTCCAGCTGACTTGAATTTTCATCTCAATCGACGTCTCGTTTCCGTTCTGGGAAAGTTTCAACACTATATGTAATATAAGTTCGGTCGGAGTTCCATACTCACTAGGAAGGAAACGATGTCAAAGTTCCGATTGATTTTACGGCCTTTGTGGCGGGATCGGCGAACCCTCGATCGGAGACTTGCGTTTACCCGCCAATTTGCTTCGGCAGCACAGGATTCGGTTCCGAAGGCGGCGCCATCGGAAAGGGTTTCGGAAATCGTGAACGAGATCTCAGGTTTAACTCTTCTGGAAGTCTCGGATCTCACCGAGGTTCTGCGGACCAAGTTGGATATCAAGGAGATGCCTGTGATGGCCATGATGATGCCAGGTATGGGGTTCAGTGGGATGCCCGGAGGTGGAAGGGGAGCTGCCGCGCCTTCTGCCAAAGGAGAGGAGAAGGCGGAAAAGACGGCGTTCGATTTGAAGCTAGATGGGTACGACGCGGCGGCGAAGATCAAGGTGATTAAGGAAGTTAGGGCGTTTACGGATTTGGGGTTGAAAGAAGCGAAGGACTTGGTGGAGAAAGCTCCTACATTGTTGAAGAAAGGAGTGACGAAAGAAGAAGCTGAGAAGATTATTGCTAAGCTGAAGGAGGTTGGGGCCAAAGTTTCTATGGAGTGAGCAATGTGAGTAGTTTTACTCCCTTGTGGTTTCTTGAATCTGATGTTTCCATTATGTTATAACGCATTAATTTCAGCTTAGTTTGATAGGAAGAAGTGGTAACAAATAGGAATCCTGTCTACTATAGTTACTGCTAGCGGCTCACGGCAAAAGAAGCTCGATCGATGCACTACTATTTAGGAACTTGTGTATTATACAAGTAGTTTGTGATGCAATGTTTGATTTTTTATAGTTTGTGGTACACTCCATTGCGGATGCTCCTGATTAATTGTGTTTCTAAGGTTGAAATGAAGTCGCATATGTTGTTTCTTCCCTGGAGGCTGGAGTTGCCTTCTCTGCCCTCTGGTACTGGAATTGTGCATTAATATATTGACAAATGAATGTTGTGTTGGAGAATAATATTCGATACCAGCAAAGACAGTGCTATTCTGAAATGCTTGGAACTGATGGAAGTTTATGAACGAGTGAAAGGGGTATTAGATGGTAAATGAACCTTGTAACTTAATCTTGTGATGCTCTTCGGTGTTATCACTCCATATTCATCCAGTCCTTGGGATGCTTATTAGGGAACAGAGAGAAGGGAATTAGTGATGAGATGTGAAGCATCTACATTATTAGGTTATGCTTGGAGTAAACCTGGGTACTAGTAACTTTCCATGGAGCCTTCCAGCAGCTGGTTTTGCCGCTCATCTGCGTAAAAGGATTACTAATTAATTGTCTTGTGTTGGGGTAAATGAAATGTGCTTTGTTGACAATCTTTAATGTATGAACTAGTGATGAAATGATGAAATGTGCTTACTGTCTAATGTGGCGTTTCGCTTTTGCCTACGTGATCAGGCATCCATTAACGACATACAGTCGCCTAAAGAAGCAGCAGAAGTCGGAGGTCATTTGGGGTATAAAATGAGCAAACCCGTGGATAGAGCTGGAGTTTGCTGTCACACTCACACACACTAGTGAGAAGTTTAGATTTTCTATGGAAATAGCATCATAACCTTCTTCTGTGGCAGTTTTGGAATTCCGGAAGATGGGTACACTTCTTCTGTTGTAGAATTTGGTTTTCAAGCCATGAAATTGGATGTTTATTTGTTATTGACTGGAATTAGGTCTGAACCTCTTTCCTCCATGATTCTTCTTGAATCTCAACAGAGCGTGAATGCATCATCAACTCCTCATGCTATACCAAAGCCATTAATTTATTATCCAATGAGAGTCGTCTCCTCCACTTTCTCAGCCATTCACAGCGGAAGCTAAGGCAGTTTCACCAATCTCATGAACCCCATCATGTAAATTACATGTCCCAATATTAAGCCAGCAAAAACACCCCCATAACCACCATATAAGGAAGCCTCTGCAGAAACAAAACACAATCCCATCACTAGCTGGAACACAAAGAAATAATTACAACATGGCAGATGATCAAACAGTGACGTACATATGCAAGAGAACCGTGGTGAGCACCAAACCGGTCCAACCAGGGAAGCGACATTCGCTGTCGGTCCTGGACCGGTTAATGGGAGATGAGAGCCACCTGAAGATAGTGTACTATCTTAGAACCCCGCCGGATGGCTATGAATCTGGGGAGATCACCAAGATGCTCAGGGAATCTCTGGCCGAGACACTTACGTTTTACCCCATAGTGACGGGCAGGCTTTTGAAAGAGGAAGACGGAAAGAGTTGGATGATCAAATGTAATGATGCAGGGGTTAGAATGGTGGAGGCCACAGCCAGAGGGAGTGTGGATCAATGGCTTGCTCATCTTGATAGGGAAAAGGAAATGAAGCTTGTCCATTGGGAGCCAATGTTCCATAAGCCTTACTTTTGGTCCACTTTCTATCTTCAGGTGTGGAAATGCTATCTAACTAGTGACGGATTAAATTTTTAGATTAACGTCAATGATGTATTTGGGTGAAATATTTTGGTCGAAATAATTTGTTGGGAGTTATTTAAGTCAAAATAAGTTGTTTGACATCCAATATTTTAACTTTAAGATTAACGTTTTAAATGTGGTCCTTTGGTCTAAATAATTAGTTGGGGTTATTTGGGTCAAAATAAGTCATTTGGCATCCAATATAGAATATTCGGTATTTCGGATCATGATATTTCCTATAACTTACTTTTTGAATTATTTTAAATATCTCATCAAAATAACTCGCTTGGTAACCAAATCAAAATTAACAGTATTTCAGGTTGTGGTATTTAAAATAACTCATTTTTTGAGTTATTTCAAATACCCCACCCCAAGTATTTGAAATACTGCATTATTTCCATAATGTGGTATTTCGATCATCAAATACCATTTTCTAAAATAACACATTATTTTGCTTCAAAATATTACACTAGATTATTGTTGGCCCGTTGGCCGGATGAGTTAAGATACTCATAATCCGCAACTGCACATAACACTTTTTGGGTTTAATAATACATTAAAAATATCTTGTCAATTTAAATTTTATTCTCTTTGATCCAATTTAGGTTCGGCTAGGTAATTATAATGACTATCATTGTCATCTCTATTACCAATAAATAATTCAACTCAAATCATTATTTTCAAAAAATAGAACCCATTGTACTTTATAAAACTATATTATATTATTAAATAATGACATCATTTTACTTTAAAATACTACATATTCAAAATATTTTATGGGACCACTGGTAATTTTGATTTCAGGTGACTGAATTTGAGGGTGGAGGCGTGGCAATCGGGCTGGGCTGCTTTCACCTTTTGTTGGATCCAGTATGCGCCACTATGTTCATCAAGGCATGGGCTGACATAACTTCACAAGGAAGATTGCTCGGCCCACCATTCTTCCACGCTCTGCCAACACCTAAGCCCATTCACAACATCAGCAGCAATAAAGCCACTAATAACAACTTGATCAACCACTACAAGAATATCAATGTAACATCTGATCAAACAACTCCTAAAGTCATGACTACTTCCTCCACTCTCTCCTTCTCGTTCACGGACTCAATGGTCCAATCATGCATGGACATGGCTCGTGCATCCACAGGATCGAGTTCGCCTTCCCCCTTCGAGGCACTATCCGGCCTCTTCTGGATAATCCTGCGCAAAATAAAGGGAGGAACAACCATTAGTGGGCTAATGGATATGTCGATCTCTTTAGATGCGAGAAGCATATTGAGTCTGGACAAAGGATTCTTCGGAAATTGCATGGTCCGTAATAAAGTTGTGTATAGTTCAAGTGGCGACTCTTCCATGATGATGTCATTACCAAATGTAGTTGCTGCCATCGGAGAAGCAGTTGAAGAAATAATGGACCCGAGCTCGGTGATGGCCTTGATCGAGTGGCTGAAATACAACGATCGTGAAGATCAAGTACCGAAGTCCCTATCTCGGGGAAATGGCGGTGATTCTGAGTTGGTTTGTATTGGGTTGGAAGGTGTAGAGCCATACTCGGTCGGGTTTGGAGATGGGTTCGAGCCGATTCAAGTGTCATACCATGTTGAACCTATTGGAGATAAATGGCATGTTTTGATTCTTCCAGGGAGAGGTGGAGATGGGAAGCTGGGCAGAGTGGTGATGCTGACAATTCCCAAGGAGTTTGTGGGTAATTTATGTGGAGATGAAGTTATTCAGAGCTTGTCTCCAAGTATTGTGATGGTGGGATGAAGAAGAGGGACAACTAAACTAGTTAATCCTTCGTTAATGTCATATTGCGTCATGTGGAAGACTTGGCAAAATCAAAGATCCTTATAGGAACCAATAAACTACTTCGGTATATTCTAATTTACATAGCAAACAGAAATATTAACAGATATAAAATCCCTGGGCCGTAGACATAATGTGAACGCCTCCCGTTCTGCTAATCCAGGACATCGATTGCGCCTCCCGTTCCACTACCAAAAAATTCGTAATGACTCGGACTCGGACTCGAATCATTCTAATCGTAGGAAGAAGTCTTCATCTGACCGTGAAGGGGTAACAAACAAAGAGGAAACACAAACAGAGTACTCTGTTCTTTAAAAATCTTAATAAAAAATGCTCTGTTTCTTGAGTTTAAAAAATTGGCTTTTGGCTTGTTGAAATTGTAGGTGACGCTCTCTGGATTGTTGAATTTCATAGACGGGATATGGTTGAGCTGTGGTGATGAGAGGATAATCATATTCACGACCAACCATAAGGAGAAGTTGGACCCGGCATTGTTGAGGCCAGCAAGGATGGATGTTCATATCTACTTGGTCATTGCACTTTTGCTGGATTCAAATTGCTAGCGAACGAGTATCTTGGGATGAAGGATCACGTGCTTTATGACCAAATTGAGAGTATGATTCAGGAGAAACCGGCTGCTCCGGCAATTGAACCGAGTGTTGGATGATTCAAGCCTGATGACTCACGATGTAGATTGTGAAATTACTGCCCAACTTCTCAGTTCACTCTTTTGTGGTTTCTATTCTTATTTCGTGTAGACTTTGGCTCAATTTCTGAATATGTGTTTGTAAATTGTGATTTTGGAATTTTCGAGTACCAACAATGTCTCTCATAATTTAACTAATATGTGTGGAACCTTGGTTTGTATTGATATCGCGAAACTTAATTATTCGTAATTATTTCTTTAAGAGGCTGACCAATTATAATGTTCTATTTTAGGTTATTCCATTTTAGGTTGACCAGCTGTAATGTTCTATTTTAAACTGACTAACTGTAATGTTCCATTTTACACTGACAACCTGAAAATGTCCAATAATCATTAAACCTCCGTTAAATAATGACATAAAGACTTTAGCCACGTAGTTACATAACGGAAAACTGACGAGACATGACGGAAACCTACCTACCACAGTACCACTATGTTCATGGGACTTGAAGATTCTCCATTATTTATACCCAGCGCCGCTCGTTTCAGATTTTATATTTCCTCTTCATATTGCGCAGCACCCTTAATGCATCCCTTTTTCAATAGGTTGTATAGATCTTCAACACAAACAACTCTTCATAATCAGGCCATGGTGACCCATTGGATAAACAAAGCGTCCCAAAAGGACGTCGAAGAGTTGGAGCTGAATTTCAACCATGAGTTAGAGCCGTTCAGGTACCTGTGTCAAAATTATTTGGACATATCGTGTTTAATCAGGGATGTGAGTTTGGTCTGTTACAGTTAAACCACACCCTGAATCTTGATCATACTGATTTCACAAACCGTTCAATTCTAACGACACTAAAACTATTGATTCATGCTTTTTCAGGGTGACATCCGACCTCATATTCCAAATCAAGACCCTTGAGGCCCTTCATGTGGTGGACATCGATTTTTTGGTCACCGGGCTTAGGTTCCTCAAGATTTGCTCGATGAAGAAGGTGAGTATCAAACTGGCCATGCTCAATGTCCTGCTGAAAAGCTGCACGAAACTCAAGACTCTCGAGATGAATATTCATTTTCCATACAATTATTTATTCCTTGTAAAAAATATAATTATTTATTCTCTTTAATTTGTGATGTTTTACAGGTAACTTTTCTATATTAAACCATTTTCCGCTTGAGAAGGTGATGGTGAATCTTGTGAGTATTGAGGTGATGACCACTACTAATGTATTGTTCTAACCAGACGAGATGAAGTTGCTATATTATATCTTCCGAAAGGGCCACAATTTAAAGACAATGGTAATCTTCACGGCCTATACCATGCCACTCGAGGTTGGTTGTGTTCGATGAGGTCGTGTTCAACTACAATCTTCGATAGATAATCATGTCTCACAATTTACGAATCAAGATATTTCAACACAAAAAAGAGCTCTATATTGCTAAGCATCCAAAAGGTTGATTTATCAAAATAAATAAAAGATCTCTCTTTTTGTTTATAAGTGTTAAGCACCCGAAAATGAGTGTAAGGGTTCATTTATCAAAATAAATAAAAAATTTATTTTTTTATTAAATTCCAATATTAAAGGGTTGCTTAAAAAATTAAGTTCCAATTGATACTACACTTTTTAATATAGGTTTGAATCGGCTCAATTATTAAAACTCGATGTGGTTTGGCATTCCGACCCTAAATCACTAACAATATAACTCGGTGTGGTTGAGCCATTCAGTCCTAAAGACGATTCATAAGACTGTGGTCTGATTCTGAAAAACAATGCTAAAAAGACAATGAACCTGGCTTGTCGTATAAGTAAGTATTTGAGGACGTTGTTTTTCCGATAAGGTTGATATCATGGTTGACTCTAGGCTTGGCAATAAGCCCATGGATATTGGGTAACCATCGGGGCCTGCTCGAATTGGCTGGGCTTGTGCCCACGACCCACTGTGTATTACCGGTTACGAATAAACCCGCGAACCGAGACCATCAGGTGACGGACGGTTACGAATATTGAAATATCCGCTCTGTATTCGCCCGATAGTGAAAACGACGCCGTTTAGAATAAGTATAAATACACAATGCTCTAGCTACTAAACGACGCTTATTCTCTCGAAAATGCTCGCCCAGCCCTAGATGTCCAGTCTGTGAGGACCATGAGGAAGACGTTGTGCACGACCTGTTCTCTTGTTCTCATCTGAGAGTTATATGGACGAAAATGCTCCCAGGGACCGTTCTCCTGACCTCAATTGAAACAATGTTTAGCTGGCTAGACTCGTTTCGACAAGTTGCGGGACATGGGACCATTGTGTCTTTCTTTGCGATTTGCTGGTGTTTGTGGAGAGATAGAAACGAATGTGCTTTTCGACAGACGAAACCTTCCCTAGAGAGAACAAGGATCTGTATTTCCCAGTTGATTGATGATTGGAGTGTTCTGCATTATACTCCTTTCGACTCTAGTAGGGCCAACCCTTCTCCAACCAACTTGCCAAGTATCCAACTGCCATTGCGATTTCAGCAGGAAATTTTATGTGATGGTTCTTTCATTGAAAATGTTCCTGTGGCGGCATATGAGATCATCATTAAGGATTTCCATTGGAGAGTGTGCGATGATATATAGGACGCCAGTTACTTTGTTCATCACCGGTTGTGGCGGAAGTTAAGGCGCTACTGACTGCAATAGAATTTGCAAAGGATTCTAGATTACGAACAATTATCAAATCAGATTGTCTTACTCTTATCCAAGCTATCAAAGGATAGGCCGAGACGTGGTCATGGCAGTGCTATGCTTGGATCGGGCGTTGAGGGACATCTTGTTACAGAATGGCCATATTTTTTGTTCGTTTATCCCTAGAAGGTTGAATCAGCAAGCTGATTGGGTGGCCAAATCATGTCGTGTCGGATCTCTTCCTTCAAACTGGATCTTGAATCTTATGTAAATTCTTATTGTAATGGCTTTGCCTTTGATTGATGAATAAACACTACGAGCTAAAAGCTAAGCTACCGCTTAGGAAATACTTCAAAATTACAAATTTCAAATGCACAAGGAAATCCTTGATAAAAGATTGTTGAAGTCGATTCAGACCGCCTCTAAATAAATGCCTTCATGCCGATTAATCTAGCAATCGGATTGCAACACTTTTTTCTTGTATAAAGATCCATCTTGATAGTGCTAAGATCCATTTTGAATAGCAAACAACAAATTCAGATCTAGCATTCATTCAGAAAAAATTGAGAGAGAAAAGGTGGAAACTAAAAAGAGAAGTGGAAGAAAATTTGAATCTAAAAATTTTGAATTAGAAAGAAAAAGATATGAGCGGTTAAGATATTTATAATTTTTATTTTTTAATATTATCTATGTTTACCGAATACGAACATATTTTCTCGTGTGATTTTTTTATACGAAAGAATAAATGTATAGGTACTTAACATATAAATTAATAAATATTAATATTCAATATGTATATAACGAATATAAACGTACATTTTCTAAAATAATAACATTTTATGACTCTCTCTCCTCATCTACAATTATAAAAGACTACGCAAAACATATCCAAAATACCTGGATATAAAAAAATATACGTTCTCATTAGCTGAATATATATATATATATTAAAAAGCCAACTTTTATTTCCATTATCAACCAATGAGACTCCAACACATCCGTAACAGGGAGTAGTTCAACATTATGAAATTAAGCACAAAAACTTTTATATCAACAGAAGAAAAAGTTCCCAATTGGATCAGTACTACTAGTACATAACCATGTCCATCATCATCGGCTGGTAAGAGGAAGAAGAACAAATCCACGGATTCATTTCGTTCGTCGTCATCAAACACTCATCCGTGCCCGCCGCCTCCTCAAACAGATCATCACCATCACTTGTTGTACCACTACTTCCGGTGGCGTTGTTAGGGGCGCCGGAGGCTTGAACGGGGCCGTTTCGGAGGGAGTCAACGTAACTGACGATTTCGCCGAGAGACTCGAGCCGATGGTTGAGCTCGTCGGCTTGTGCACGGAGCACGGAGTTATCGGCTTCCACGCCCAGCAAGAGCTGAGTGTTGAGGTTCATGCTAGTGAGGATCTCGGCGTTCTCCTTCTTCAGCTGAGCCACCTGAGCCGCCAGATCGTCCATGTGCTTTTGCTTCCTCAGCCTCGATCGGCGCGCCGATTCCCTGTTCGACAGCTTCCTCTTCCGCTTCCTCTCGTCAACCACCGCCGCCTGCAGATCTTCCTCCGAGCTTGAGTTTCTCAACAGTAGAGCTCCTCCGCCGCCGCTTGATCCGGACGACGCGCCGGTGCTAGATGACGCCATCAGTAAAGTAATAAAAGTAGGCAACGATTTTATTATTATTTTGTGGACAGAACTAAAGAAGAAGAAGGAAGAAATTAATGAAGAAGCTTAGCTGAGAAATTGATTTGGGGATTGTTTGATTTAGATCTGCTAATAATAAAATAAGGATTGAAGAAGACTAGAGGATCGGAAGAGAGGAATAAAGGAGAAATTATATTAGAGGGGGGGAAGAGTTCATGAGAAAACGTAGAACCAGTAGAGGAAGACAACAGAGAAAGATTGAACGAGGTGGGTACGGCGACGGAGAGTGGAGTTGATCATAAACCCAGAGAGAAGGATTTCACTTACGACCGGAGACATGAGTCTCGAATGATCGGAAAAACTCGTTTAGCATCAAATTTGGATTTCCCCGCAGAGGATTTATTAGAGAAGAAGAAGAAGAAGAAGGAGGTTGAGGGTGATGATAATGAGGGTGGTGAGGACTAAGAGTATATAAACTGCTTATAAGCTTTTCAGAAATGGCGGAAATTCTGAGGATAAAGGGAAGGAGGAGGAAGAAAGGGGAAAGGGGAGATTTTTCTCTGTGGGTGATTGGTGATGAGAGTTTATAGAAGAATGAATGCACATTGGATGGACGAGAGAGAGAGAGAGAAGAAATCAAGAAAAAGGTGGGAAAGGGAAGGGAGGCAAGTTGTATGATTATGACTGTGTACCATAGAATAGAACCAAAGAGAAACCAAAAAAGTGCAGCCAAAAGTGACGTATCGACAGGTGGGGGACTCTCTTTGTTTGGTTACTAAAATTGTCTTCAATCAGATTGTTTTCTTCCGGTGAAAACCATTTTTACCGCGGAGGCACTACGGTGGAATCAAGGATAATGGAGTCCGATTCATTCACGATAGTCGGTCAGTCGGTGCAATTGAAAATTGATTTGGTAGTACTTAATTACAGCAATGGGGGAGACGTACGTAACGTAGGATGAAGAAAGAAAGATCACATGCAGCTGGAATCCTTTTGTCGGATCTCTGTCTCTCGATCGGACCGGACCACTCAATAATTTAAGGATATTCGTAATATACAGTTGCCAGCCACCGTTCAAATCTAAAAACTGGTTCATTTCATTTGGAGCCATTTCTAACGAGTCCGAGGGGATTATTTGTATCCGACAAATAAATTAGTATCGTTTGTTCTAAAATATTCGATTTAACGATCTATTATCTGATCAATAATAAATATTTTTTTTTGCCCAAAATGAACGGTCAAAACTTCTTTTTGCGGCCAACAAAAATAATTATTTTCTTAGCTAATAGTCCGGACTCATTTCTAATGGTTCCATTCCAGACAATCAATCAACGCCAGCGGACACTACATATACATATATATAACAAGGATTGCCCCATTCTAGACGTGCTCTAAAGATTTAGCTGATCAATTTGGGCCCTCGAGGAGGAGTAAGATTTGGAGTTAGGGACATTATTTTTTAGATCTGATCTAGGAGTAATCTGGATTTTTGAATTATTAAAATTAATCGGGAATAATATAATCGTATTGTTATAAATATTTTTGTTGGTCTAGAACTTTGTCATATTCAATCGTCAGACCACTATATCTAGTCACTTGAACATTTTCCGATTGATTTTCAGACAATTTCATCCTTCATTGACGAAATTTTTTGCATCCACATGATTACCGTTGTTGACTTTACATTTTTTTCAAAATTATTTCCCTAGAATTTTATACGAAGAGTTGTACGGAAAGGATTTTGTACAAACTCGTATAAAAATATATATACATATGTATAACTTTTGTACAAAATATAATACTAACAACTATACTTAATATACACATATGTATGGATGTGAAATGTCAATTTTGTCTAGAACATAAATTTTAGACGATAAAAATTCATAAAGATTTTTTAGATCAATCCAAAAACTATTTCTCGGACTCCAATTCGAGACTCCATTGAGCCATAGTTTCTCATGATTCAACGAGTTTACAATCATGTATAGTAACATCTGTGTGGTAAAGCATGAGGTGACTGATTATTATTATCAATATTTGGAGAGTGATGTCGTGGACTCCAGATATTTGACTAACTTTGGTGATCCCATCTGATGGCTGGCTGCGCCTAATAAGTAATAGCTTAGCTAGGTATTAATTAGTACTTAGCTAGGACTTGACTAGAAGGAAGCAAAAAGGCGCACGTGTTTCACATCCGTGTGCCAAGAGATGCATTGCTCAATCAAGGGAAACTGCTGGCTTTGTAACTACATCCAGCCTTCCCTGCATTCATATAAAAACTAGAAAGGAAATCTTCGCCGTCTATTTTTCATTGAAGCCAGCAACGGTCATTACTGATCATTATAATGAGTTTTGTGTTTTTTAAGAAAAATTGAACTCATGTTTGGTTTTGGTGTTTTGAGTTTATGTTTTGAGTGAAATAGTAATTTTTTGAAATTTTTTTTTTGTTTGCGAAAGTAAATATGAATTTTGTATTTTTGAGAGAAAAATTGAGTCTCAAAATCGGCGGTTTTCGGTTAATGGGCAGGGCCGGATCCATCACTATCCACCCTGAAACATGTCTGACGGATAGCCCAACACATAAACAACGTAGTTTTGGTGGTTACTATATAAGCATTAAGCAGCCACTTATTCACACCCAATTCCAAACCCTAGCGGCCACCCAACCCAAACTCTCTCAATTCTCGATTCTCTCAAGCCTTATCGCCATGCTCAGGCGAAAAATCCTCCAAATCCGATCGAATCTCCAGTCTCCAGCAGAAACTCCTCCAAATCACCATGTACTTCATTCAATTCACGTTTCTTTCTCATCGTTTCATCCAATCAGATTGAAGGTTAAGTAATCTAGCCCTGCGATTTCGTCGATTACACCTCCCAAAACACATATTCTAGCGATTAGGGTTCATATCTCTCCCCCCCCAACCCCGCCCCCCCCCCCCCCCCCAGGGGTTCTTCGATTACAATCATAGGTGAGATTAGATAAGTCTCTTCCTTCCTTTTCTTCATTGATAATTGATTCCTCCTTTCGTAATTTATTCTGGATCTTGATTTCCTTCTCTTCAAATCTTACTCTATATAGAGTGTTCAATTTTGGGTTTGTATCCCTTATCTCATCGAGGTTAGAGCAAGTCCAATAGAATACATGGTAAGTTATTTAGGTTTTTATTCTTCAGACTTTGATTTACTTTAGTTAATGCATAATATGGTTTGTGGTACTAATGCATGTTCATGTTTCTTATTCAACTATAGGCTATCTAATTTCAAGTTCTAAACTTTTAGCTCTCGTGAAGTTGGTAAATTTTTTGAAGTTCTACTCAACATTGAATAAGGTAAATTTATTTACAATGTATTCTTGATGTGTATGTTGTTTTTGTTTAGTTGGTGTAATGCTTGCTGAGTTGCTATTATATCATAAGAGTTCATTGATATGTTTGGATTAGTTACTCTATGTTTCGATTAGTTATTATACTGCATTGAGTTGATGTAATGCACTGATTAGTTACTCTATGTTTCGATTGCTTGTTGATGGAAGAGCAAAAGAAGGGCACTTATATTAGCTGTAGAGGATTAGATTTTTTGATGTGGTGGAAATTTCATGGGTTGAAATATCCCACCTTGCAAGCTATATATAGCAAGGGATTTTATGGCTATATTTATAACATCGGTTGCCTTTGAAAGTACGTTTAGTTCTAGTGGGAGGTTGTTAGACCCTCATCGGAGCAGACTCCATTACTCGACAGTTGAGACTGACGTGCACAAAGAGCTGGATAATAGAGGATTTGCAACAAGGTAAATATGAGTTAATAGTTTAACAAGTTCTGTAAATCTGTCATTTTATTTCCGATTTGAGCTAACATTGTCAATTTTTTGGTTTTTTAATTCCTTTTTTCAATCTGTAATGGGTAGGAACTGATACTAAAATCGAGACAATGGAAAGTGTATTCTCTGTGATGTCAGTTCAAGATTCTTCTGTTGAAGAACCAGCAGTTGGAGGTAAGAAATTAAAGATTCCAATTTCGATATTTTGAAATTTTGATGATCTATTTTACTGTAATCTGACTTTGACATTATAAATTTTAGTTTGATAAGGACCTGCGGTAGTGTTTATAAAGTCATCATTCCACTTAGATGACTGTTTGATGTTCACTCATCGTATTGTAAAGTATAAAATCTTGTCGATTATCACTTGTAGTTGAACAAATCATCCTTCGGAATCCTCTTGCTGCTGTTGAAGTAGCTCATGAACACTGAATAGCTTGTTTTGAATGTTGCAGATGCAGAGTCGAACATGCTGAAGTTTGGTCTCTAATGGCTTGGAGTAAACATTGTTGTTGAATGTTGTTGTTGAAGCTTATTTGTTGCTGTTGAAGTATGAATTTCAGTTGTTGTTGACGCTTATTTGTTGCTGAATGTTGCTGTTAAAGCTTATTTGTTGCTATATTGTTTTAGGCTATTCAAAATGAAGTATGAATTTCCGTTGTTTCTCCAATTTTAATGGTGTTGGATTTTCAAATCCTCTAATTGTCCTCAGCTCTGTTTTTTTTCACTCACGGGAATTCGTGGGTTACCAGCAACCGTCGCTAGATGATTGTGGTTAGGATTAAAAACCTGAAATGGCTGTACGGGCGAAGACAGGAAAAACCGTCATCGTCGATAGTCGGGAAACAGATACCCCCTATCCGCCCTCGATCCTCCCGATGCCAAACCTATTGATAACACAATCAAAGTATTTAAATTTTAATTAAGGAAATAAAATTAAAAGTAGCGTAACAAAAGAGGGGAGATTATCTCAAGGAAAAATAACGCCTTTGATGGGATTCGAAAGGTGTTTTCTAAAAAACCCGTATAAATATGTGGAAACAGTTTTCAAAAACCACTTTTTCTGGTTTTCAAAACCCCAGTTTTCAAAATAGATATTTCAAAAACTCGTTTTTAAAAACAAAAATTATAAATCAATACTAAACATGTTTTTTTTTTGAGTTTATAAAAACTCAGAAACGGAATAAGAAAATTATAAATCAAAATGGATGCTAAACGGGGTTTAGAATTTCAATATTATTCTTATTTTTATAAAATATAAAACAATGTAATAATTAAACAAAAAACTCAACCATAAATATATAATTTTCAAACAAAAATTTTAATTTTAATTTTTTTAAATACACCTTTTAAAAAAATTATCAATTCACAAAATACAAAAATCAAACGTGGTCATGGAGTTTAATTAAACTAAACTATTTTCTTCTGGGAAATGACAAGTTGTTCATACAATAACGCATCCCTTCTTTATTCCTCGAGAGAAGACAGTGGGCGGTTTTGAGTGAGCGGCGCAACATCGCAAACTCTACATTTTTGTCCATTCCTGCGGCATCAACGCCTTTCTTCTTTAACTTTATGAAGCTTACGGAATTCAATTGTTTATAATTAAATCAACTATTTGATAGTAACGCCCTCACTTTTCAGTTTTAAATACATGGAAATTAGTAAATTATTTTTTATGATGGAAGCCTAAAAACCAAACTAGATTATCCACTAGTCCGTTGACCAATTATACTTAACCAATAACCAATTTAGCGTCCTTGAATTATAATGTCAAATTAAGAAAAATATATGAAATATTAAAGATGATATCGGAAATGTGCGTTCAAATTAAAAATGTTGTACAAAAGGCCGCTGTAAAATTTGTGTTCTTCTGGTGAAAATCACGGAATATTTTAATTTTTTATAGCATTTTATTAGTCCTCTTGTTCGAGATGTCCTTGTAATCCACCAATCTTTTTTCGTGGCTCAGTGCGCTACCTAGAGGCTTTTACAATCCCTTTGGACTCGGCGGAAGCGGTTCGCCTTATTGTCATCTCAATTGTAAACATTCGAGTGGGTCAACTACTTCCTGAATATAGGAACCTATTTCAGTATTTCCCATATGTTTCTTTACATCATATTTATCATTCGAATAACTTCGCCGTCCATTCAATAACACACAAAACTCTTTGTTATCTGAACACGACTCACCTACTATCTCATATTTATTATTGTATTCCACCGATTATGTAATATTTTTTCCTTTACCACACGTCTCTTCATTTTTAAAAAAAATGAACTTTACAAAGGATGAAAACATTTACAGAAAGAAAAAGAAAAAATTACAACCAAAAGAAAGAGAAACATCATCTCTTGTCAAAAACATTTCCTTCCTTCCTTCTATACAAACTAATTAGAGTGTAAATGAGGTTAATTAATGGCACAAGTGAAGTGTGTATATATGCGCAGAGTACACAAAAACTTCTGCTTTCCTAATTCGTTTTCTGTACAAGAATTTGGGTCTCACTCAGTTTGCTGAGCCATCGATGATCATCTCCTCTCCCCCCCACAGTGATAAAGAATAATGCTCTTCTTCCATTCGTAATGAAATTCATCCTCACCACCCAAACATCTTCCACGAACACAAATTGAAAGATCCAATTCCAAGAAAAGAGTGTCAGAAACATAACAGTTGCTCAAATTTTCAGAATCTTTACTACTGTTTTTCAAGGAATGAGTGCTTACCAACTTCTTCTTCTTCTTCTTTCTCTCCAGATATGTCAACACTTCCTGTTGAGCTGGGGTCGACTCGTCCAGAGCCTGAAAAACCAACTCAAATTCGTCAAAATGGATTCAAAGATGGATATTTTGCAAGGTTTTCAGAACTGGATGTTCACTGTTCAGGTCTAGTGGTTCGATTGTTTGGTAAACCCAACAATTTTTTGATAGATTCATATCAAATTAATAGTATATAAAGTTCAATGTCATAATCTAACTTATTAAAAATATAGTTATTCAATCATTTTAAAGAAATTTCCAACTATGTAAATAATTTGAAGATTTTTATTAATTAAATAATTGAGATTTAATATATAATTTATTAAATTTATGGTAAGTTATTACTTTAATGTTAATTAGACATCCTGATATTTATTATTAGCCTTAATTAAATGCATGTTCTAATCCGTAGACATTGTAATTGCTCATCCCTTGTCCTTGAGGGATCAGGGTTTGAATTCCACCGGCATATCAATTTCAGTTAAACCGGACAAAATTCATGGTCAAACCAGGTCAACATCTGATTTTGACCAATCTCACAAACCGACAAATTGGTTTCGAACGAGGATTTGTGTCTCTAATAAGGTTGTGACATTAGTAGAGATTGTAATCGCTCATCCTTTGTCCTTGAAGCACCAGGGTTTGATTAAATCCCACCAGCACATCAATTTTGGTTGAACCAGACAAAATTGATGGTCAAACCGGATCAACATCCGGCTTTGACCAATCTCACAAACCGCCAAACCAATTTTAGACGAGGAACCATTTCCGGTCGAACCAATCAGACCGGTCCGACCGACTGGTCCGGTTGGGTTCTGAACACATTGATATTTTGTTCATCTCTTTAGTGATACCAGTTAGTTACAATACCTTCTTCGTAGCAGCAAGCTCTTCCTCCAAGGTATCGATCCGGCTCAAAGCGGCATTCAACAAGTCCTCTTTCTCAGCAGGCATCAGATTCGGCCGGTTGCTCAACACGGTCACTTTATCTTCCATCTCATTCATCTTTTTCACCACGGCCATGAACTCTGATACAGCCACTGTAGGGACTGCAGGCTGAGTGACTATAGGCTGCATTGCTCTTGGCATTTGTTCGTCGTAGTACATGGGGCCAGGGTAGACCGTACCATTGCTTAGTTTCTTGGGCATGTTCCTCGTCACCTTGATCATTGTTACGATTCCCGTGACGAACGCCATGACACCAGTGATCAACGGTGAGCTTGCCCCCTCAGCAAGAAACTTGTGGGCATCTATGAGTGGTAAACTGTCTGCTGATAAAGTGTGAGCATTCAATGGACCTGACAAGGTACAGAAATATGTTCACGTCAGTTCAAAACTTTCTATCCTTTTCTTTCTTTTATTGTATATGCAACAATAGTGAAATGTGGAATGAAATTTGGATGGGAATGAAAAAGTTAGCTTTTAAAATGGACTTTGTTGAAATCAAAATTTCCTACTCAAATGAGAAAATGCTCAAAATTCCATCTTACGAATCCTAACATGAGTTTCTTTCTAGTTCATGTATATACCTTTAGCAAGGGCACCAAATTTCTGGTTGTTGACGGCTTTCTTCCACCTAACGTTAGCTTGTTTCTTAACAATTGCACCATTGTAGCCTTTCAATGACATCTGCAGCAGGGTTAATAATTGATCATTAAGATTCATTTTACGTGCTGTCGACGAACCGAGCCAAACTGAATTTTTCCATATCGTTTAAATGGCTTGGTTCAATCAAGCTTTTTTCGAGCCAAACACCGAGCTACTCGAGAACCCTAATATTTTGACCCAAGAAAGCATTAAAATTGGCCTTGCTATATGTGGAGGGAATTAAACAACCTACTTTCTTACTGAGTTGGTGAAGGATTGGAGCAATCTGAGGGTGCTCAATTTGGGACCTTGGAACTGCTGCCATGTTGTTATCCCCCTCTGGATTTGACTCTTCCTTAGAGTCATTTCCCTGTGCATAAACCATTCGATTAGTTGTTTATGATCATCATCACAGCCATGAAATAGAAAAGGGAACTGGAAATGAAACCTTTGAGTAGACGATCTCATCCTCAGAGATGGTCTTCTCATCTGGTTTATCATCAAGGTCACTACTTGTCTTTTTACATTTGTGCTCTCCATTTTGAATCATCTGCCAAAATATACATTAACAAGTTCAGCACTCAACAATCTTGAAATATTTATTAATGGTTTTCTCCATAATCAAAATCAAATCACAGTACCAACCTTAATGATTTCTTCATCCTTCCATGGACCTTTATCAGACCGCATGCATCCACCATGTTCCTCGCATGTGCAAGTTCCTCCCAAGAACTCTGGCAACTCGCTAATCCATGCACCACGAGAGAAGAAAAAGAGTATTTATCTTCATATCGTAGTCGATAGACATTTACCATATCAGCAAGAGAGTACGAATTTGGAGCCAGAGTAACAGCTACTGAATCCGATAAAAGAAGCCTTAACAATCTTAACCGTCCAAAAATTGTACTTTAGAACTAACAATTAAAAATACAAGGCAAAATTGGCAATTCAGAGCTATGAAATGTGTATACTAAGTACTACATTTAGAATCATGCTTAGTATAGTACTTTGTATATAACCTTATAAATGTGTACACTTTTGTACGGGTTTGTACAAACCTATACATATTTGTATGATCCGTATAATTTTTCGTACAAACTTGTACAGCCAATTATCAAAAGAAAAAATCAAAAGGTAAAGCCGACAACGATAATCACGTGGGTGAAATAATTTTAGTCAACGGAGGTCGGAGTGACTGGAAAATTGACCGGACCACTATCTCCGGTGACCGGCAACTGTAGTAGGTGGTCCGACAATCAAAGATACCTGGAATATGGTTAATCTAGAACCTTAGATCATGTAGAAATTCAAAGGCTCAGATTTCTCCTGGATTAGATCCAGGAAGGAAATCCCTAGGCTCCAGAATCGGCTCCAGCGAGGAAGAGAAACTCACCTGGCATCAATGATCTCAAGTAACTTGCTCTGGTACTTATTGCCAAGAACCTGTTAAATTCATCAATGTTTGTACTCTTTAGTCGCTTGACTCGAGCTTTCAAAAACAATACCAAGGAAGTTTCAGAAACTTACATGGATCTTAGCCGTTGTCTTAGGGTCAAGGAAGGATTTTACTGTGTTCCATAACATTCTGAATCCAGAACCGGCATTAATGATGAACATTCGGTTCAATGTCTGTCGTAAATACACCCAAAATGAACACTAATCCACAAATCCAGAAACAAACCAACTGAAAAGAAGCAGGAAAGCAAGTTAGGAAGAGACCTCAGGATAATTGTCACCATCAACCTTCTGAAGGCGGGTGATGAGCTCCCTTGCAGCCTTGTTGAAGTTCTTAAGACCCTGCAATTCAAAGGAATAATCTGTTTGTGTTTTCTTTTGGCAGAATAAGTCATTGTTATTAGCAATGCTATGAGACATACCACTCCTTGGACATCCAAGATGGTGGTACTTTGATCAATTTGCTTCTTAGCAGCAATGGAGCAAGCAGGAAACTTAACAGCAAAAGTCCTCTCAAATTCCTGAACATGGTACTTGACGTATCTATCCATGTTGGTGGCTTGCATTAACTTTGTGGCGTCAACTAGTCCAAGCCTCTCTACGTAAACCGGTCTGCCTTCCATATCCACACCGTGATGTCCTTGTGGATAATGCTGCAACACTTCATCTATCTCGTTGAATTCGAAATCCTTCAAGAGAAAACAAACAGCAACAACCAAATCAGCGTCCTGCCAAATTAAACAAAACAACCCTTGGTTCCAATTCCGAATCTGAAGCCAGAGAAACGGCTCCCAATCCAGGAAGTCTTAACAAATCTCAGCCGTCTAAAAATTATACCTCAAATCTAACGGTTGAAAAAATAAGGACAAAAAAAACCTTTCATACTAAAATCCTAATAGTTGCAATCGCCTCCAAATCCTAATACTTAGTATTACACTTTGTACAAATCCATAAAAATTTCCAAAAAGAACAAAATTTTCCAAAAAGTAAGGCATAGAAATTTCCAGAAAGAACAAAAGTTTCCAAAAAAGTAAGGCCGGCGACAGTGATTACGTAAATGAAAGAATCTTCGTTAATGAAGGTTGGAGTGAACGAAACTTGATCGGGAAACTTTCTGCTGACCGGATATGGTGGTTCGACCATTAGAAATGGTTGGGCTATGGTCCAACAGAAATATTTAAAACAACAAAACCATATTACCCTTGATTAATCTAGAATCTTAAATTATATAGAGATTCAAGAATTCAAATTTCTCGTGAATCGTATCCACGAAGGAAATCTCGAGACTCGAGAATCGGACTCCTGGGTTCCCCAAATGCGATATTTGGCCAATGTACCTCCATGATTGTGTCGGCTCCGAATTCTTTCCTCCACTGAAGCATATCGGACCACATTTGCTTGGTTTTCTCGAGGTCGAATTTCCTCGCCTTGAGGAACCGAAGCATAACATGGTAATCATCGTGCTTGGAAGGCAAAAGTTCCTCCAATATAAGAACCTGACGGAACGCATCGACTTGCTTCAACTCCTCGGCATCGTGCTCGTCCTCTATCTCGACCGACATTATCCTGCTGCTCCTTCTTCCTGATCTCTTAAACGAATTCCTCAGCTTTTTCGAAGCATTAATTGCTCTCTGCTTCAACGACTCGATCCTCCTCCGGCTCTTCTGCTCTATCGGCGGTGTATTTGGCCGACGAGACTCTCCAGCCATAACCCGCCAAGGGAACAACTTCGTTGGTGGGTTTTGATTACTCTATTTTTGTTTTCAAAACCCCCATTGTTCGAGACACAAGAGTTCACCATTCATTAATAACAAAACGTAACTAAAATGTATGCCTGCAAATGATCAGAAACCCTAAATTTTAAAGAAAACCTCCAAACTAATTTCAAAGATTAGCGACGGAACAAAGCGGAGGGAAAATTTAGAAACCAGAACCTCCGCAAAGGGCAAAGCGTAACAAGAAAGAAAGAAATTATTAGAAGCATATAATGGAAGAAAATCAATTTGTTTTTACTTGGTGGCGAAGACCACGCTACGCCAATGCATCCAAATTTGTGGGATGGGGGAACTTTTATTCTGTTGTTTTTGTTTTATTATGCTAACTAAATAACCGGGTATCCGTTACTTTTCCTTTATATGCATAGTTTAAACCACGATCATTCACAAACCGAATTATAACCAAATTTTGTTCAAGGTTGACTCGTCGTTTTTTAACTAATTTGAGCTAGGAAATTATAATTCTTATCGAATCTGTCTGGTTAACTAACCAATTTGATGAGCCATGCTGTTCACGCTACAGTGCTCCCCCATCTCCCCATTTCCTTTACCATTGGATATTTGGTTCGAATCTAATTATTTGACTATTTAGTTTGTGAAATTAAAATGGCAGTAGGTCATGAGAGTAGAGAGATGAGATAGTTTTTTAAAGTTTTTTCTCACCTCTATTTTCAATCTCCCATGATTTAATTATTTATTTGTAATTAATTATAATGTGCCTAAAACATAATATTTGATTCATTAATATTAATATTTTTAATTTATCCCACCCAACAATATCAAGTTTGATATATTTTATTTAAGGATGACATTTGTAATAGGTATCCAGCCGAACTCAAATTGGTCAAATAAAGTAAAATTTGAGCTGATCAAATATTTTTAAAATAAAAATAAATTTGAAAATAATTATGTGTATGTATGAGTAAAATATGCATATTAAAGCATTTGAGTCAATTTTTCTTTTTTTCGCTTTGCAAATAATGGTTATGCTGGCAAAGTTAAATTTTTTTTCTCGCCATTTAAGTATATGTATGTAACAAGAAGAGGTATAATAAGAGTGAAGAGCTGCAAGAAGAGGTATAATAAGACGTATGAGAGATATAGAAGTATTAAGATTATTTTCGGGCATATGAGTATTAGATTATTTTTATTTTAAAAATTGATTAGCAATTTTTAATTGAAATTTTATTGCTACATTAATAACTTTAGTTTCATAAGTTTTAACTTTCTCTATCCTAACAATTGATTAGCAATTTCTAATCATCACTTTTACAAACAAAATACAATAAAAATAAACAAATCAAAATCATTAAATATTATTTATCTTCAATTTACTTTCTATTCATAAATGTATTTTTTGAAAAATTGTAGCAATTTGTCTATGTGACATTGCTAATTAAATTTTTAAATTAACAATCTTGCTAATTTAGAAAGTACTTCTCCATCACTAGCAATTGCTTATTAGGTGACACTCATCTTCCACATTACTTAGCAATTGCTAAAAACGAAGGATGGAAATACTTTTAGACATAACATATTAAATATATGAATAATGTTAAATCTTAAATGAGAAATATCACCTAATAATTTTATTATTATCTCTCAAAACTTAAGTCAGATTGTCACGTGTTATCGATTGATTGATGACCGTATGAACGAAGAACTTGACCGTATGATAAGTGGGGGTTGTTGTAGGCCCTTTGGGCCAGATGTCTTGGCATTGGCTGCTTGGGTCATATATATGGCATGATCACCTAGCATTGCTGACTTGTCGTTGTTTAACGATAAATTGACAAAAATTGTGACCAAAAGTTTACGGGACTCATATCATATGTAATTTGAGACCGATTAGGCATTCCACATTAAAAAAATCTTGAACAACAATAGAGAGAAGCTGAGGATTGGTTCGGCAGTTAATTAAGTTGAGCCAAAACCAGAGAAACGAAACTACTTCTTTTTTAACTGTTCGGAATGTGTCCGCACGAACATTCACCTGATAGCACATATTACATTATGTAGCAAGACGGGTTGTTGTGATCGTGGTAGTAACGGTCATAGGAGGAGCTGGTCATCGGAACTACAACGATTCTTTGACAATATGGACAGTTAAGTGGGTCGTGGTGGTGCTGGTGGTTGACCAATGGCCAACTCTGCATCATCCCCTTCTCCCCCTTCTGCTCTGCCGCTTTCTTTTCCTCCCCACCATTACCGCCGCCGCCTTTTCTCTGGTCGCCGCCGCTAGTAGTCTTCTTTACATCTCCTCCTCCGCCTCCTCCAGCGTCTCCAGCAGCAGATTTCTTGTCGTCAGGTTTTTTCGGCTGCCCTGCACCAGTTTCCTGTTGTTTCGGCGGCGGCGGCCCAATGCTCACGACTTCAACGCGCTTCCCGGTTTTCCTTGACCAGACAATTACCTCGTACGGATCAGCATTCCCAGTGACGGTGAGTGTTCCCTTTGCTTCGTCGATTTCGATCTTGTCCACACCATGGACACCAGAAACAGCCTTCAGGAGCTTCTTTTTGCATTTCACACAATCGATTTCTACCTTGAGCACCGTTCTCTGCATCCTCTGTGTATGTATCAATTTTGGTTGAGATAGATTGGTAAACAAATTAACGAAACTGGTCTTGCAACCCCCCAAGATATTTAACGCGGGCTTTAACAGGGTTGGTTGGTTGGGTCGGTCGGTCCCTGAATCGTTCTCTGATGCATTTATTTTAGCCATGCCAGCTGGCTGCTAAGTACAAAGTTGGTATCTTTATTATGAAGAAAATGAACTTTAAACATGGTTTTCTGGAGACGAATATTTTCAGCCAGTCATTTTTTGCAACAAGGCTTCCTCTGACCGAACTTGGATCGACTTTGGAAGTTTCAGCGGCAGACTTTTTGTTTTTGAAGGGATGCTTCTTGTTTTCATCTAACGTTATTTATATTTCATTGATTGTTATAGTTTTCAGTGTCAATATATAGCATTGGCGGACAGGAGTGATCAGATCAACTGTACGTAATAAACATATATAATTATCGTGAAGGCAATCATGCTGCTAATTACCTTATTAGTATTGGGCACGAGATTTTTGGTGTTTATTTTTTTCCCATTTTAGATCATATTTTGGCCTATTGATGCCATTATGATATACTTAATATTTCTGAACACAGATTAATTATAAATGAAGATTAGGTGCGCTACATCTAAAGTTTTTTACCAAACAAAAAAATAGAAAAGAAAAAAGACAGGACTATCGTTTGATGGCTATGACCCATGTAGCTCCGCCTGTGAAATCTTACACATCTGTGTTAACACACCACCAAAGTCGGTTTTGGCCAATCTTGAGAAATGGGAATCTCGACGCTTGATTTTGAAGAAGAAAAAACATAGATAACATGTATTAGAATTCAAGTGTCGTAATCGCAGTTCAAAATTTGACAATAACTCATCTATTAGATTTCCAACTTGTTTACTATCACCCTCGAAGAGGAAACGGGCTCCAAGCACATTTATAACCATCAATTCATTACTTTTATTATCATAATTATGAAAAATAAAAATGACTGAAATTTACGATGGTTTCATTATCAGTCTTGGTTGTCAAATTTTTCCACAATTGTAAACGCAAACACACGTTTGAGGAATTGGAACAAGGGTAGGAGGGTCGCAATATCCGCTCCCGTTGTACACATTTTTGCAGTCGAGATCGCACTGATCGACCCCCTTATTACAATCCCATTTCTGCCGGCAGACTTTTGCTTCTGCTCTCATCTTCATCCCATCTTCTTACAAGAACATATAGATGGATAGATGTTAAGTTATAAATTTATAAAATTCACTAATAAATATGAAAGTTCGTACCTAACGAGGCGAGGAGCAGAAATGCAAGAAAGAAACAGAGTGCGAATGACTTGGCCATCTCCTTCTGAACAAGAACACAAAGCAAAATAGTTATTTTTTCTCCAATTTTGTTTGCCCTTTGCCTTTCAGGTTTGCTTTCTATAAGCAAATATTTATTGCTGAGAAAGTTTGTTTTTTTATAAGAAAACATTTATTGCTGAGATACGGATTTAATAAGTGACATGTTAGGTGGGTGAAGAAGTTTTAGTTATTTATTAAGGGTGGGTGAAGAGATTTTTTTTTTATTAAGGGTAGGACGTTGGTGAAAAGATATACGATAATTTGAAATATATATATAAGTAAGGAGTAGGTCAATTTTATAATTTTTTTTCAAGTATTATTTTCAAAAGTTCCTTCCATCTACGATATATAAGGAAAATTTATAATTGTTCTTCTTTGAAATTTTTGTAATCGAAATTCCTCCCATGCCTGATTTAAGAAACAATTGAATAAAGTGCAGGAATTAAAGATTTTTCATGTATGTGATGCATTAGAATAGAGAGGTTTGATGTTGATTTTGAAGGTGGTGTCGAATTGGTGCTGAGACGAGTACTACAACCACCAATCCTGTATAATACGGGAGTTCCAATAATCAAAGAGATTATATATATATATATATATATCTAATTTTTTAAATTTTCTTATGTCATCATATTCGTTATCGACTTAATAGATTAGTGCACATGACTATTAAATCACTCTTTAATTTCCATTAGCATACTTGCCCCTACATAATCTCATATATTTTGTTAGTTTTTTTTGTTAAAATATCTTATATGAAAATACAGGAGATATTAAGATAACAACTTGAACTAACAATTCCAACTTAAATAACCTAAATTAGAAGGAGGAAGGGGTGGAGGATTGGAGGATTGGAGGAGAGAGGATGTTAGCTATGGGAAAATAATTGAATATACAAATATCGAATATGTAAATATCGAATATCCAAAACAAAATTTATAGGAGACTTCGGTATATGTAAATATCGAATATCCATATCATGTCAAATTTTTATTGACCAATGAAAATTAAAATTTAAAACATATTGGATAAACACCCAATTTTAACACGTCACATAAGTTAAAGGCTGGCAACGTGAAGTTATGGACAGCAAATCATGCACAACTCAGCTGGAAGATTAGCGATGTACTCATATGGAATGGAATATTTCCATAGAAGAAAGCCCAATGGCTACATCAAGGGTTGAGATTGAAGCTGAGATCGAGAACCAAGGCTTGTTTGAGTTGGAGAGGTTTGAGACATTTGGGGTTGATCATCAGTTGAAATTTGATGAGGCTAAAGATAGTAGTAGCTTGGGAAGAGAAGTTGCAAGAACAGTTAGGAGTGTACAGGAATCAATGTTGTCTCGACACTTTGGGGATGGGTTGAGTTTGGACAGATTGTTTGACATCTTTGCTACCATGCTGGATGAAGAGTTTGCCATTGCTGAAATCAGGCCTGCTAACTTCATCCTAGTTCTTAGAAAAAATGAATATAACTATACTAGTAGGTTTTAGTGTGGTGATTCCTGATATGTTGTAACTATACTATTAGTTCTTAAGAAACTATGAACATCTTTACCAGCTCCTTCACCGATTTGGGCTCCCCCACTCACCTCTTTTATTAATGTGGATGGGGCGGTAACAGATTCAGTTGGTGGGGTAATGGGTCTGGTGGTTCAAAATGCGATAGAAAATAGTTGTGTGCAACAGTACGTTGTTTGAGAAACTGATGATGATTGGGAAACTGAACATGGCAATTGAATTAAATCATCTGCTTAAATGGTCTGGTCAATGAAGTTTTTGTTTGATATCAAAAAAAATCAAGAAATGACGAATTTGCCCTTTCTAAGACGAAGGTAGTGATTGGAAATTTCAATTAAAAAAATATAAAAATTGAATTCTCGTTAGAGATTGATTTATATTTTCATTTGAAAAATAAATTTCCAAAAAAAGAGATCAAAATAAATAAGAAAATCTTAACTTTCTTCTTCTAATGTGAAATTCTAGATTTGTATGAAATTTTTGTAGGCCAAAGTTAGATCAACTTCTGATTATAAATGATTATTGAAGTACAAAGTTTCTTGACCCAAATTGAGAGAGAACTTATATATCATACATCTTTAATTACCTTACAACAGCTACTATCTAACTCTAAATGACACAACCAAAAGGGAAAGCATTAGGACCTCCTCATGCTACCAAGACCTACTTAAACTCGAACTCGAAGCATCCTAACTAGTTGTGAGCGAGAGACCAGTCTGATTGCAGCAAAACGATGGAACTTTGTATGGCGCATGTGGATCATCGGTGAAATTGCTTGAAACTCAGCTCACATCTACGTATATGCATAATTATTATGTATGTCAAAATTATCCACTCTCAAACTAACCAAATCAACAATAGTGACCACTTATACTATTTGAAACATACCATTCTTATTGTTATCAACATCAAGTGTGGTACCCTTGCCAACCAATGCCGTACAAGTCTCAATCCGGCAACTCTAATTAATGCAAAAAAACAATACAAAAAATGGGCATGGTCAGTCCATAATTAAATTCAAAAAAATATTGAAATTTTAAAAAATTTATAATCTAATAGCATCAATAAAAGTTGCTAGTAAATTACATACCATCTCCATAGCACAAGGCGTTTTTATGCTTTTAACTTGTAATTGTCCTGTCGGAACATTATGGTGTCATGACGCTCCAATTGAGCCTATAATATACAAAATTTTATATTACATCCAAACTTATTAGACATCATTGTTTATGGATGTTTTGGATAATATAATTATGAGAAGTGGGATTAAACGCACACCGAATATCCCAATATATAGTAAAGAGCAATATGGTAAATATAATGTAGCAAATATTCGATTTTGAAATTGGATGAATTGTATAATACATGAATAGATAATAAAGGGGTTGGGCATGGCGAGTATATTGATAAATTAGTCTATTGTTACTTGGTTAATGAATTGTAGTGAAAATTATATGAAATTAGATGAATTGGATAATCATAAAATATATACAACTAACTGGTCGTAAACATTCAGTTAAACAAAATCAAATAATTATAAAATACTTATGATGAAAGTAAAAAAATCACTATACCTCATAAATCTGAAGATATGTCGTAAACTAATGAATAAGTTTATCTTTCCGAAGCCGTCCATTCCATTTCCTATCAATTTAATTTGAAATAATCCAACTTGTTTTAGGAATAAATATCAAATCTAAAAATGTGAATTACATCTCAAACCTAAATAACTTTTGACCGAAACCAGAGATAAAACTAATAACACATACCTAATTCCACCATGTGATTTCCATTTGATTCTTCTTCCATTTAAAAGAGCTAATACATGATTTAGCCAAAAGTACGAGGCGCATCAACGACAAAGTTTGAAAGGAGAAAGCTTTCTTTGATGAAAATGAATTAGGAGATGGGGTATTTATATCAAATTAACGTCTATTTTACGTTTTCAATCCTTGTTAAATATTGTAATAAGCGTTAAATTCGTGAATAAATTTTCTAAATTGATTGAGCTTTGAAATTTTCTAAGTATTGATGTGAGCGTTTTAAACTTAGAAGACTAATAATACGACTGCAAGAAAATTGGAGACTATTTGATGCAACTAAAGAGATTATACATGATCACTGATATCATATTTTATTGTATGATTTTCAGCCCCATCTTGACTAGTTTTCGACTCGATTCGACCGATTATTGGCTTTTTGTGTTTTGATTGGTTGATGATAGTGAGGGATTTGTATTGTGCTCTATCAAACATATTTTTCGGTCCATTTGGCTTATTTTGTTATGTATCATTGAGGTTTAAGGTATCCGTTGGATAGAGGACTTTGATAGAAGCCAATGAGATCAATCGGGAGTCAAACGGAGGTTGGACGAGCGAGATACAGGCGAACGAAGAATTTAGCCCAGTCTGGTTGAAGAAACACACGACATGTGGATTCTTGAAAGACCACACGTCGTGTGGATGCTACTGGCAAGGGTATTTTTTTCTTTTTGGAGGTGATAAGATTCATAATACACTGCATATAATAAAATTAGTCTTATTCATTTTTTGCACTCTCTCAGCTCCAAATTGGGAACCCTATAAGAGGGATTGGAGCTATTGAAGATCCAGGATTGCTATAGCTTTGAGTGAGGATTTTCCTTCATCACCCTCTTCATACTTGTAGATGTTGGTGATTGTATTTCTTTCTGTTTGCGATAGCTTCATGATGATTGGCTAAGCTGTTGGTGTTGTTAGATTAGGGTGTTTGTGAGTGCTAGGATGATTCCCTCATGATGAGGGACGTTGGACATATTTGATTGCTAGGTATGATTATGGTTATGCTTGAATTACGGAGCTTTTCAGCCTATCTTGTGTCATGGCTTAATTTAGGTCAAATGAACTCTTGCTTTTGCTTAATTGTGATTGAATTGAGTTAGATTGCAATCAAAAATTGATGAAAGGTGTGTGCGGACAAGCCACAGCCCAATTCAACCTTTAGTTCTAGAATTCTTTCCGGGACATTTCATCGAACACTTAGAGCGCATTCCATAAATCACTTAAGTAGTGAAAAACTTAAGTGATTGGGATGGTCGGGGTGTCAATTGGTTACTAGCACCCTTTGCTAGGTGTTTTTAGTGTCTTTAAGGCTTTCTAAGCATCTAAGCTTTTCGTCGAGCACCTTGTGCTCAATACTAGTTGAGTTGATCTCTTGTGAATTAATAGCGGTAATCTATTTCAAAACCTTGTTTTGAATTTCTTCAAATGCCTTAAAGATAATCGAATCATAATTTTTGTCCATAGTATCCAATTCTTCTAATGAGTCGAATTTGAGCATTTCCAACAAATCTAGCTAACTCTTAAATTTATTTTCTTCATGTCAGTTTATAGCTTAAAATAGTTTTTATTTTCTTCAATTTGCTCCTCCATCGTCCAGTGCATAAAGTAGTTGAATTGAATTTTAGCTTGCTCCTCCCTCTATTTTATGTTTTCAATCCTTATTAAATATTGTAAAACTCGTTAAATTTGTGAATAAATTTTTTACATCGATTGAGCTTTGAAATTTTTCTAGTGTTGATTTGTGATTTTATTAAACTTAAAAGATTAATAAGAAAGACTATTGGACCCGGCCATACTTATACTTGTGCTTGGCATTAGATGCAATTGAAGAGATTAGAGATATGATCATTATTCAACTATGGGCTCCGTGCATTAAATGATATTGGATTTGTGTACTATTTAGTATTCTCACTTCTCTCTCCTCTCCTTAAATCAAAACCTATTTCCTTTCGATTCAAATTTCACTCTTAGTAAAAGGTCATTATGTAACATTTCGTCTCAAATTGAACATATCACTTTTGGATCTGAAGATGGTTATGATTTGGTCATCAGGTAACAAGATCCTCGTCAAGTATCGAGTGGACGAGAAATTGTTTGAGGCAAGATTAATGATTAATCGAGTGATCACATGGAGGCTTGAAGAGGTCGTTGGCCTCAAGGTTGACATACCGTTTCAAATGGACTTAAATTTGATCCAAGAGATGCTTGGGACGTGTCCAAGAGATTGAGTGTGGATCTGTGGCAAATAAGTGAGATGTATGCCGCGGAAACTAAATCACATTCAGGGGTAATTTTGTCATTTTAAGAACAAATTCAAAATCTAAAATTAAAATTTAAAATTTAAAATGCAAAATTCAAAACTCAATACTTTAGACTCTAAACCTAAAAATTTAAAATCTAAAATCGAAACCCAAAATCTAAAATCCAATACTCTAAGCACTAAATGTAAAAATTTGTTTTTTATAAGAAAAAGAAAAGAAAAAAATGAAAAATTTACCCTGATTTAAGTTGATTTTTTTGTCCGTCAGATCTGATGTTCGAAATGAACGGTCCAAATTGTTCTTTGTTACAGCAAATTCTATTTGTTGCGGACCGAAAATCTAAAAGATTAATGAAGAATGAAAATAAATGCTATTTTTTATAATTAGGATATTTATCGTTGATAATAATAATCAATTATTTAACTATAAGTTCATACAAGTGATAAATAACTGATTATAAAATGTATTATATTTCCGGGTAAGGATCCAACTTTTGATCTCAAGAAACAATATCAGCGATCAATAACACAACAGCTTGTGGATTTTAATGAAGATAAATGCAAAACTTGGGAATGATCGAAAGTGATTGCCGTTGGTAGAAATGGGCCAGAAGCCCATGAAATCGTGAAGAGTGGTAATCATCCAATCTGAAATGGACCAGAAGCCCATGAATTCGTGAAGAGTGGTAATCATCCAATCTGAAATGGACCATCTCCTCTAGCAATACCAACATTATACTGCTGGGCCCAATCCTTATAGCTGATATAAAAGCTATAAACTTTAGGACTCTAATCCGTACCATGTACTCCAACTCTTATAGGTTCCAATTCAATCTCACTTAATAAATAAGAGTCTAATTATTAAAAAGAAATTATGTATGTTAAAAATATACATAAAAACATTCATTATTTTTCATTAAAGAAAATTGTCCTTAAATAGTAATTTGTATAGATGATAATTATAATTAAATTTTGTTAGATTAGTTTGTCTTTTTGTTTTATCAGTTTGTTGAATAGCAGCTTCAGATCTTACGATTTCCTAAGTAATAATAAATAAGAGCATTGAGGTAAAATTATGATTAATAATATATCGAGCACTGAATCAAAACAACAAAACACTAAACCATATCTAAAATTGCCATGAATATAACTCAAAATAATCATAAATATACACCTGAAATCACGGCTCGCAATAACTCCTCAGGCATCGCCCTAGATCCGCCCTTGCACTCAATTCAAACTCGATAACACACAATGTTAAAAGCTCTGTTACCACGGTAAAAGCAAATTACTCCCACCCACCTATTTCAGGTGGTAACAACACAATAAAAAAACTAATTAATAAAAATATTAATGTACATGTAATCCCAAGTTGGGAGAGATATAGCGATCGATATATGATCTCGATAATATAATAATGAAGCCATCCATTTAATGATCATCGATGATGTAAGTTAAGTGTTAGTTAGGTTTAATTATACCCAAAGACGGTATATGTTAAACGCTAAACAGTGAACATCTTTTCATCTAACTCATCTCATTTTTTAAGACCAACATGTAATTTGTTTATAAATTGCCTCATAATTGCCTCGTCTCAGAAGTTAAGTATTAGATAATTAGACGTGATTACGCTAGCAATTAACTCAGTTGCACATTTTTATTATTACTAAGTAAGTTGCACACATCACTTAGAACCATATAATATAGACACTATGGATGATTCTTTTTAGTTAAATACTAATCATCGGTGTCCCTGTTCTGAGAATTGGAGTATATATTAACAGAAAACATCATTTTATTTTCCTAATCCATCACAATAACCTAAGGTGGTCAAATTCTAAGAGTATATAGATTTATAACAAAAGGAAGAATCAATATTGAAACATGAACATGTTCACCTTCAATATGATTGATAACAAAAACTGAATCGGTATACGTACGTACTCAATATATAGTCAATATTTAACAAGTATTATCATATATAATGTTGAATATTTTCCAAGTGTCACTAGTATATGAAAATCATCTCTACAACATTGGTAAGTACTACATGCAATTCATCCCAAAAAATGGCAAATTATTTATAGCATGAAAAAATGGGGTCATGAATTCCAACTATGAAACTTTATTATTTATAGTGGAGGTGGGGGAAGAAGTTAGAAACCTTCTTCCAAATACTCTTAAATCTCGTTTGGTATAAAGAAAATTATAGGAGTTTTATCAAAATTCAAAGTAATATAGAAATATTTGTTTCTTCTGAGCCCACATTTCCTTTTAAATGTACATTTTTCAAATACGTGGTGTTGAGGATGTTTTCTTCAAAACTTTGAGTTTTCGTAAACAATAGATAGATATTGTCATTATTACCCCCAACTTCCTTTACGGCTATAACGACTATAACAACCAAGGTGGGAAATAAAAGTGGGATATTGGTTTGATTAGCCAAAGTATGTAATATATTATTTCAATTATGTAATGCATATTTGGAAAAACTATATGATTAGCCATGACATATTATAATATATGGTTGTAGATATGTACAAATATTAATTCTTTTTCCCTAGCAAATATTTATAGTTAGTAAAATACGGGACGAGTATGGTACAATATTAATACGTTCAGAGTTTCATACATTGTTTCAACATAGTAATACGTTTAAATTTAGGCAACAATTAGAAAATTTTAAAATTTTAAAATTAAACGGCACTACAATAGTACGAGAACGAAAGTTCTAAACGCATATAGTATGTATATGTGTATTATACGAGTATTAAACAAATTTTTGCTAACTAAAAGATGATGGGTCTTGAAATTGGATTTCAAATAAGGGCATCATGGTCATTGCACAATAAATCCCTAACAAACTGAAAATTATTTTTCAATTGCAAACCTTGTCATCAAACAATGTAATTGGAATTACACAATCTCTTATTCCTCAATTCCCATTTTCTACTTTTCTCCCACTCTCTATTACTCCATACCAAACGAGTTATATACATATTCCTAGTTTTATAAATTCATTCTTATTTCCTTCATATGCCTATTACACTACCATATTGTTTGGATGGATAATTTAGAGGTGATTTGAATTTTGGAAAGATTTCGTTTCATGTCATTTATTTGGACGTTGAAAAAAGAAATCACTTTATAAGTTTGGAGAGAATTTTTTCAATTATTTCACATCACCAAAGGAAGTAAATATTTTTAAAAAAAATTAAGAATTTTAACTAAAATTATATTTTAATACTTAATTTTTTATAAAGAAATACTTAATTAATATGACCATAAATAAAATATGTAATAAGAAGTCCATAAGGTACGTAACACGTTAGACATCCATATTTGCTCTCCTGTCCGTCAATTCAAACTTATCACTCTTTTTATGTCCCAACACAAAAAACCAATTCCTTTCAATCAATTATTTATTATTATTATTATTATTATTATGCATACACATAGATTCCCCTTTCCCTATTCTAGGCATAGGTATATATATGTAATTTCGATTCCCATAATATACAAGAAAAATTGACAGCTGTACTAATTATAAAAATAAAACTGTATAATATCTCGTTAAAGCAATAAACAAACAAAAAAACTTACATGCAGGCATTCCCTGTGTATGTCTTCTACTGTTTTGTATACATGTTCAAATAATAATAATAATAATAATAGAGCATATATATATATATATGAACAACCACTTGCATGGAAAATCCAATTGCATGCCAACTCCCCCACAAATCCAGCTATAGAATGCATCACACCAACCAAACATTTCAGATAAGGACCTTTCAATGTCTATGTGTACTTTATTTTTACTAATTAATAATGTTAATTATATATTTGTCCACATACCCTTCATTATAAGGGTTGGTTCATTTCTATGTATATATATATATTGTGTAGCTAGGCTAGGGTGTCCCCTCCTTCACTACTACTTCTCATTACTGTGATACGAATAATTTTCTGCTAACGGAAAATGGTCGTCGAATCATTTGATTATTAATTTTAACAAAAATCAAATGATATTAGGATGTCGTTAAATCACAATGGCACGTAGATCAAATTTTCCATTCACATCAGATGAGTTGACAACTAGGATTTCCACTCATTTGAAAAGGGTGTTAAAAAAGTATTTCAAATGGTTTGTGTCAATTTTTTACAAAAAATGATAAGTAAGATTTTCTGAGTCCATTTTTCTTTATAATCTGGGCAGTCCAAACAACACTATATCCTATAGAGGGGGGGCTTGTCTAAAATGTGGTACGTATGTAAATGGGATACACTTGTCATCCCCCTAAGTGGCAACAGTAGGTCTGCTCCTCTACTGTTTATTTACTCTGAAGTTTTGAATTAACTTGGTCTCACAGCACAGCTTTAGATGACAGAATCCAACTGCTGCAATTATTATTGGCAGCAACGACGACAACAATGATTGATTGTCGTGGGGGGGAGAATGGAAGAGGAAAGTGGATGAGTTAAATAAATGTATTTTATTTTATTTTTGTCTTGCAGTAGCTGGTTGGTTTGGTCATTCGTTCGCCTAAACTTGGTGCTGTTGGTTCTCGTACGTACATTATTATTATTATTATTATTATTTGTGACATTTCCTTAGTTTTCACCTGCAGCTCCTTTCGGTTTCTGGGTTTCCTGTTTGGTGTTGCAACTTTCTTACTCTACTATAGAATCCAGGTAACTGCAGCCCGCAGTAAAAAAGTTGGATGGTGGGGGGTGAAGTCTAGCAGTAAATTTTATGGTCAAAGATGTTTATTTTTCTATTGTTCAGTTCAACTACATTGAACCAATCAGACAAGCAAGATATTTGCACAGTCCTCATTCTTGTGTCATTTCACTATTCTCCACTTGCATGTCTTGTTATTTTTTGGGTTTATTTTATCATTAAAAGGTTTGTTTGATGAATTTGATAAAATCCAATTATCTTTCTTGTTTCCTCTGTTAATATATGCTATTGGCCGTGAAATTTGGTAGAATATTGGTCTCTATATATGTTGTGTTTATTAATTTTTGAGGCGGGTATGCCTAAGTGTAACATAATTTAATCTTAAATCATTATAAAGGTTGCGGCTTTGTAGGGTCTTATGCATAAATAATTTGGTGGGAGTCTAGGAGCTAGAGTCAATCTTGACGAGTGTTAAATTCACGTATATATATTTATTTATGAGTTTTTTTAGTATGTCTTATTGTATTTTGCAAATTTAGCACAATATTTTAGTGGTTTGATTCTGTCATCGATATAATTGTAATGTTGAATCATACATCATTTAAATCACCGTAAAATCATTGGTGGCACATTTCAATTTTCATTCCACAAAGAATACTGATTGCACTTTTAGGAGCAGCCGTTCTAACAAGCTAACCATCTTAAATCATAAATGCCTTTAAGCCACCCCCAGTACTCTTGTTTCTCCAACCACTCATCGAAGCCTCTCGATAGATCATATATATATATATATATATATATATTTTTTTTTTTTCTTAGAGAATCTAATTTATGTTGGTACTAGCTCCATTACATGAAGGAAAAGTAACATCCATTAATTTTAACAAATTTAGAGGATAAGTGTTCTCTTATATGTTTCAAAAAAGTAGACAATATATTATAGCAGAAGACTAAGCTTTGATAAAGAAGTGGGGGTGTGTGTGGTGTAGCTGGTAGCAACCACCAATAAACATATTCCCCTTATATATAAATATCATTTGACTATCCACAAACTCCCCCGTAACGTAACCCCAATTATAATACTACCTATATACTCTATGTTGAAGATAGGCTTGGCAATGGATTGGATACGGGACGGATACCCTCTATCCATTGTTCGTGAATAATGTTTATGAATTTTATCCGTCAAAGACCCATTAAGTTTAATGGGTAAAAAATTATTACCAAGCCCATATTGGTATGGTTTTCGGGTAAACCCACGCGGTTGTCGGGTATACCCAATGTGAAGTAAAAACTTTAAAATTTCATTACTCATAATTCAGAAAATGAAATGTAAAAGTACTCAAGAAATATGAATTCAGAGTTAAGAACATTTACCCAGATTCCAGAACTCTGGGAAATGAACTCGGAAAGAAAAACACAAACTGAAATCTGAAACCCTAAAAATTGTTTATATATCATAGACAAAACGACATTGTTTTGTTATCGGATCGATGATGGGTCGGATATCCACAATTAATAGGCACAAATCGGCTCAATTCGGACGAGCTCCAACGAATACCCAAAACTCACGGACCTACTGCCAAGTCCTACAACATTTAATTAATTATAAACAAATCCTCAAATCATTAGAAAATACAAGTACTCCCACACTAGCCTAGCTGAGGAAAGCTATTTTTTTCCTCAACGAGTACAGTTCGTCTACAATTGAAGTAATCTCCTGAATTTTTTAACGAGCATCCAATATATTACATAGATGTTAAGAGGTCATTTGGATGGGAGATTTGAAATTAAAATAAATTAAAATAGAAAAAATCTGGTTAAAGTTTGTTATTTTTGAAATAGACGATTTAAATTGGTGATTCGTAGTTATTTTAAGTACAAAATTATTGTTGAAAGATAAAAATAATAAAAGATAATTATTAAAATGTCTCCAATTTATTTAAAAAAAATTCACCCGAAATGTCTTCATTTTTAGTGTAAAAAGATTAACTTAGAGCTAAATCTCCATTTAAATTCTGATTGTCCGTCGAAATCTTTTATCCAAACTACATATAATAAATTAGTATTACTCCTAATTTTCTATCAATGATTGAGTAAGCAAAGTGTATTAATAGTTGAAACCGTGACCGCTCTATAACATAATAAATTCCACCTAATATTAAGTCAATGCAAAAAATCATGGTCTCTTTACAAATTCGAAGTCTACAAGTGAAAATCATGATATGAACTAAGAGGAGTGCAGGGGGGTGAAGAGATTAATCAGTGAAAACAAAAGTTAAATGGGGTCATAAGTCGGATTAAAGAAGATGATCAATTAACTTTTCTGATAAACTCTTCAATTATATACAGAAAGCACTCACAAAAGAAATGAATTGAAGGTGGAAGTAATGATTACTTACCCATAAACCCTTTTAATGGACGGGGAACAACAACAAAAACGGGAGAAAAAGATTAGGTTTTTAATTAAAGTTGAACGTAGCCCAGGATTAAGGGGATACGCTTACTGTGTCTGTTGCCCACAAGAAAACGTTATTACAATGTGTAATGCAATGATTTGATGATGATTCATGAGTATGCCCTAATTATAACTCGATTTTATCATTTTTGGTTTTGTGTTCGTGGTAGATGACCAGACAGACAAGTACAGGATAGGAACTATACTATATATGAGCTAGTTGCGTTGATAGGTCATATGATTTCGAGCGAGTTTTATTCTGGTCTTCTATTATGACGATATGAATTTTTGTTGAGAAGAAATTCAAAAAAGAAAGGAACTCGCCAAGCTTGATGGTAGTGGTTGGAGATGAGAAGATAGTAGTGGGAGTTAGAGATTGGAGAAGAAAAAAAAGTAGTCTTAGAAAGATTGTTCGTGGGGAAAGGATGAAGTTTTTATAGGTGGGTTGTTAAGTAGAATAAAAAATGTTAATTAGATAATGATTTTATATAATGTAATTATTTGATGATGATTAATAAGTGCCCAAATTATAATTATATTTATCATTTCTGGTTAGTAAAACGATGGTGCACTTTAACCTTGTTCGGGTGTTTATAAACCCGGTTTGGTTGATCGGTTGCTATGGTGGGTTACTTCTCTTTTTTTTATCAAACTGAGGTGGATTACTTTATTGTATCCTGGTCCTACTTGGCATGCCATGTAAGCGAGTGGATGAAAAAACCTTTAGGAAATCTAAGTGACCATTGAGTCATTCTTCCAGAATTTAGTGACTGCATGAATGTTTTTGAAGTTCAGTAATGGGTTGGTGAAAGGCTATAAGTTCAATGACCGATTAGGTAATCAATTTGGTGAACTATTTTTATAATAAATCGATCTTTGTGTACTATAAACATACTACTTCAATGGTCCATTAAAAAGAATTTTGAAAGAAGTATCACATTCTATGAAATATATTTAGGTTAGATAAATATGGCCAATTCATGTTGATATAGTTCTCTTTGCAGAAGGTTTGTACTTCGGTATTGGCATGGCTCTTAGGGGTCGCGTGGGACAGTTAATGTGGTATAAGCAGCAAAGGTTTCCAAGACTACTGGCGCCTAGAGAGGGTGAAGTCGTGGCGGTATTAGAAGGCATCAAGTGGGCGCTTGCTCTCGATTTTCCTCAGGTGATCGTGGAAACAGATTGTCAAATAGTCAAGCGCACGATTTCAGGAGACAACGTAGATGTTACATGGTTTGGTAGTATTATTGTTGAGTGTAGATGGAGAGTTTGTCCTAAACCGGGTCTGTCCGTTTTGTTTGTTCGGAGAGATGGAAATGGTGTCGCGCATGCCCTAACAAAGCGGTCTCTTATCTCGCCTGTAGCTGTTTTAGACGAGGTACTCCGAAGTGGTTATCAGCCAGCTTGACAAACACTTGTTTCATTGATTATTAGTAATAAGAAGCGATTTTACTTTTTGAAACCAAAAAAAAACTTTATTAGTGCTCTGAATTATTAAATAACGATGAATTTGAACTTGCTTTAACTTACCACCTTCAAAACTCGTATTGGTCGTATAGTACACCAATACTCTTATTATGTATGGGCAAGTGCCAAGTAAAGATGTGGACAAAGAAGCAGGTCATGGCTCAATATTCTTGCAACAATGAGGTATTTCTACTAGTTGAATTTGTACTGTAAATAAATACACTTTTCCATTGCGGAAAGTAGCTTTTTTTCTCATTGCTTTTCTTTTCTTTTCTTGTGGTATCTAATTTTTAATAGCTTATCCACAAAAGTGTTCATAGACTCAATAATAATAATAATAGATAGAGTTCTAAAATGATGGATAAATGCCAATATTGACCATCAAATTGGGCTGCCGTTCGATTAATCTCCAAACCAACGGTTCCGATCTTCTTCAAATATCTCAGTAGGATATTTTGCAAACAAGGACATTTCTCCCTTCCTCTTTGTCTTTTTTCAACGCTGAGCGAGGAACTCGGAAAGTAACTGTACAGTCGACAGCAGGCCAAAAACCATTGAAACCCCCATTTAATTACCCTTTTAATCGCCTCGACTCGATTACTAAACTAGCTAATTAATTACTATTTCACTCCTTAGCTCGAATTGGGCCACCGAGCTCCTCGGCCTCTGATGCACAACTCCCAATGTCTCTTGCCGGCGAAGCCTCAAATTCTTGGCGATGAACTCTTCCACCGCCCGCTGGAACTCCTCGTCGCTCAGCTCCTCCTCTTCCTCTCTTTCTTCGCTCGACTTCACCGCTTTCCAGCTCTTCTCAGTCTCCGACCTCTGCAGCTTCTTCTTCTTCTCTCCCCGCCTCCTCTGCAGATTCTCCGACCTCGTCCGTCGGAAAACTTTCCCCTCAACCGCGTCCGATTCAGATTCCGAAGAGTAGAAAACGACGTCATCGCTCTTGGAATCGGCATCTTCGGTTTCGCAAGCAGCGACTTGAGGAGCGATAGATTTGATCGGGGAGACAATAATCTCTTTGTCCTCAAACACATCCGCCGCGTCCTCCGCCGCCGCAAACGTCGGAGGAGTAGGCAGGGGAACCTCGGAGATCGTCTTCTGGAAGCTGGATTCGGCGTTCTTGAGGATCTCACCATAGAGATCGTCGTCGGCATTCTTCGCCTCGGCCGGATTCTCTGAGGCGAATCTGCCGGGTTTGACGATGAGCGTGACGATGATGGCGTTGCAGATGAGGAAAACGAAGGGAGGGCTCTCGATGACGGTGGCGAGGCGTCGGAAGAAGGCGGCGGAGATCTGGACAGCGATCGGGAGGTGAGTGGACATCCAGAGGAAGAGTAGCAGAGCAGCCAAGAACTCAACGGCGCGGAAGGCAGTACGGAAGCCGCGGAGGTGGCGGCCGTAGTGGTAGTAACGGAACACATGAGCGGTTGATTTCTGCGATTTCAAATGGACCTCGAAATCCGACGAATCCATTGGATGGAAGTTTGGCTTGGGGAATTTGAATTTGGAGAGAAGAGAAGACTGATGAATTTTCCTGGAAAAAGGAAAAGTGAGAGACAGAGAAGGAAGTTTTTGAGAGTGAAAGGGTCTTTTGAACATTTAAAGTTGCAAGGAGGAAGAAGGAGAGTGTGGGGGCAATGGGATGTTGTGCCATTTTATAGAACCTCTCTGCTCTGCATTTAGAAACCAGAGGTTTATTTAATTTTAAAAGGACCGGTTTTTGTTCTTTAATATCCAAATGTCTTTTTAGGTCATTTTAAGTTAGGTTATTTTCAAATGTCTTTTTCTTTTTATAAATATGTTGTTGATCCTGTTTAGTGTATGATATATCTAACAATTCGTGATATCGGATAAGATCGATATTAAGTCAAAAAAGTATGAATATGAAGCATGTTTGATGTGGATAATATTGTGTAAATGAGTGAGAGATGATAGAGATTGGAAAGCAAAAGATGTAGTGTGGGCATAGGGTGTAATAATAAAAGGAAAAAAGTTATAATTATAGTTCTCAAGTTACATATAACTTTTAGATTTTTGATGATAAATTCATTCACCAAAAAGAGATTGGGGTGATATTTAATATCACCTCATTTAGGTGAGTGAATATTGATTATAGTATTCAATATCATTGAATAATTAGCTATTTATACTTGAACACAGAAATATCTCGAATCTATTAACTGATGTTTCACCAAAATCGTTACCTCCTGAGTTTCAAGTGCATTCTGCATGCACGGTTAAGAGAATGTTAGTAATCTAGAGTACATTTGCTAAATTTCTAATCGAAGCTAAACATATGTCGAATACACATCAAAAGGAATAGTTTATATTGACATATATTCAATAAAGGTATGGCCAAAGCTTGTGGTATTTGGCCTCTTACTATCTAGTTATCTATACCGAAACCTCGTGCAATGTTTAAAAGGCTTATAATGTACAATGATTAAGCCAACTAAATTAAATAATTTATTTAAATATAAAGAGGGAAAAATTTATGATTACAAATAATGTATAGATGATGCCAGGTTGGTGAGAGGAAAATTATGAAAGGGGGATTGGGTTATAAATATAGGGGCTATGCTATGCTAGTCTGCACACTCATTACATCTATTCCACGTACATCGTATACTATAGTGTCTTCTGAATATAGAGTAAATTAAGTTGTTGGATGCTCCACTCCATTCCATCTTTTTTTTTATATGTATAAAATATAAATAAAACACAATGACAATAATAAATTAGTCTTTCCTAATTATTAATTATGTAATAATGGAAAGAAAACTGTGTGTAAATAAATAAATAAAGTAATAAACAAAAAGTGAGAGAGAAGGAAAGTTTCTTGTGAAGTGGTGATAGATGGTCAGAGTTGCAGAGACGCAGCAGGTAGGGGGGGGGGGTAGATTTCCCTCTTTGCATTTTCTTTTTTGGGTGCCACAGAATCACACATCATTGCCACGTGGCTGATCTGGTCGACGGAGTTCACATGAGCAGGCGCGTGGTGAGATGGTCGCTGCGCTAAGCTCATCAGGCTAACAAAACGGCGACGTTTGATGTGCGCACGAGCCGTATTGAACGGTGCCGCAGAGCATGCGGGGTTCATATATGACTTTGATCTTACGGGTGGGATTGTGTAGCAGGGAATCAAAAACCCGCCCGAGCCCGTGTGTGGGAATTAAATTCACGTGGCTCTGAAACCCACTGTACGGTTCTCTTCTTCCTGTTCTGTTGGGTTTTCGTCCTTTTTATTATTATTATTATTATTATTTAATAGTAATAATAAAATTAATCTTCAGTTTCATCTGCTGGCTCCTGGGTGGCTGGCTGGGTTCTTCCTGTTTCTGCTGCTCGTCAGTTTTGACAGTTTCCAATATTACACAGCAATAATAAACTGAAACCAAATAATACATTTCTTTTCTTTTATGATTCCAGGACAGAGCAGGGGTAATAATTTAGGGAAATTATAAAAACAGAGCTGGGGGGCAGTTTTGGGAGTTGTCAGACACGCGATTGTGTTTGCAGACTACACTTATTGTTGTTTCATTACTCTTTTTATTTTTCTTTTGGCTTTAGTTATAATATTTTTGGAACAGTAGTTATAGTAATAGCAAGTGTTACGGTTGTGTAGTAGTAGTGAGTAGTATTGGAAAGATGGAGTGCAACTGTGGGCTGCCTCCCACAAAGCTACAAGCAACCCCACAGCTTAGACAGCAACTGTACTGTGTTTCTGTGAAATTTGATGGCCTAGCTAGCTCCTCCACCTTATTATAAATATTACTCCTTTTGTTTTTTTCTTCTAAAAAGTAGCATAAATTTGCTTCACTGTGGTTACGTGTTGCAGCATATATGTACGTCTGTCTCATTTTAAGCTATAAACATTGAAATATGATCATGAGCTTAGTTATCCGACCTAAATCCTCATGTATTTTGTATATGGCTAAAATGGTAGTGTTGATCATTGGTAGAGAATGTTTGCTCCACAATTCACGAGTATTATTTTGTTCCATTGATCATGCATGTAATGCACCTGTGTTACGCAATTTTGTTAGCTTGAGACGTAAGGTAATTAAAGCAATGGAGGAAAACTGAAGGAGCAGCCAAGGGTTTCCGAATTCCCATGCAAATTTATATGCGTAGAAAAAGGGAGGCATTGGTCACGGTCTCTTCTATTGCCACATTTCCCGGCGTGGATCCTTTGATTCCAACTACTTCTCTATATTTCCACTGTTGATTTGAATTTTCCACCAATGACTTGCACGTTAGGGGTATTTAATTAGATCCTTCATCGCGACCTTCTCCGACGAGTTGATGATGCCTTTTATCGTCCGACAATTCTTGGATGAAACTTCCGGTGAAACTCTTAACCGGTCATTAGTCCCATTTCCGGCGATACTAAGATGAACTTTCCAATCTCATAACCGATTAGTAGTTCCGCTCTCAGTTATCAATCTTGCTCGTCAATAAATATTATAAAATTTAATCTAAATCCTATCCCAACATGTCAAGTTATTGAGATGAAATGGTTTATGACATGGTACCAAATTTTGAAAAGAGCGAGAGGTTTTCATTTTAAATCGTAATAACCCCCAATCTGTGATTGTTGCAACCGAATCATCTCTCAACAACTGTAGTTGGTTGCACCCTCCTGTTAGTTCTATCTCCCACGCGCTCTTATATGTCTTAATATCATCTCCATCTCATAAATAATTTAGCAATTTCAAATAGAAACTTTATCGTCACATCAACAACTTTGACAATTAACTCGTTCAACAATATTTATTGATAAGACCTATAACATCATTTACCTCTTATTTTCTTTTGTTTTATTAATTTATCTTTACAAAATTAATGTTTTTTTCACAAACTTGTTTCATTTTGTCTATGTGGCATTGGTACTGCTAATTTAACGAGCACTCCTCCATCCCTACCAATTGCTTACTGAGTGCCACCTCACCATCCCTATCACTTAGCAATTGCTAAAAAACTAGGGATGGCGATGCTCTAATCACCAACTGAATTCGGAATAAGCGACCCACTCTTTTAGGACTGTTTACTTATCATCTCCATACAGCTTGCAAGAAATCACCTAAGGCCATCTCCATCATAAAATTCATTTAAAAATTTCTAATTGTGTATACACTGTCCCATCAACAACTTTAGCAATGAACTAATTCAGTAATTTCTAACCACGTTTATCCAATATTTTTTAACAATTTTTATTCATCATTTATTTTTTTTCTTATTTATTGAAGATGGATCCATCGAAGATGATAAGAGAACAACAAATGTTATATGATATTCAAATTCATAAGTTTTTTGAAAAAAAATTGAAGTTACACATTTTTCTTTTTATGTATGTGACTGACTTCAGAGAAAATTCCTTACAATGAAATGCTGAAGTAATGAAGTTATGCATCTTCTACCATGTGTCGTCTATTGCAAAGTGCAAAGTTGAAAATGTATCAATTTATTTTGTTGAATATTTACCCTTATAAATTATGTAATTAATTATTTTCAAATTATAAATACTCTTAAGAAATGGATCAAGTGTCTTATGTGATATTGCTAACAGACTTTCTAAATTAGCAAACATACTCACATCTATAACAATTGTTAAAAAAATATCACATTACTCACCATTTCACTTTAACAATTATTAAAATTAAAAAATAGAGATACCCTAAGAAAAAAAAAACACCTTAAAACAACCGCTAACAATCAATCCAATTCTCTAAATCGAACCAGCCAATATTTCTTAACCTCCTCGTTTTCGAATTTATTTTCTACTTCTTCTCAATACATTTATCAACTTGATCAGAAATATGATACTTGCAATGTTGAATTGTTTATTGAATCTAACGCTCGGCTTGGTTGCGTTGTTTCCCCTCCTCCAAAGACCTCAGGGAAAGTTGTAAATAAAATTGTGTTCTAAACCATACTCCTCGGCAATAAACATTACGTTAGGATTCGTTTATAGAGTGTATTAAATTCGTCCCCGATACTTTTAAATCGTCAACCCATAATTATACCATAAAAATAAGTTGATCTGGACTTCCAAAATTTGCAGTTTATATAGATTGTAAATAAATTATGTTTTTGAGTTTAGTTTTTAACTGATTGGATCAATTTTACCGACCAAAACGGTGCGTGCATATGGTCATTACGTTTTCGCTTGATCGCTGGTCTACATTGTCTCGTCCATGCCGTATCCTTCGGGCCTTAAAGGCGACAAAACAAACACTTCAAATCTGGGTACCGTAGTGTGAACTACTGAACTGTCATCTGATGATCCGAAAAACTATTGGGCAGCGAACAAAAGTGCAGAACAATAAGCCCAACTGGTCAGAACAATAAGCCCAACTGGTTTGACAAAAAAATTGAGCCCAATATTATCTGGACCATTAAATTCTACTTGTCTTAAAATAAGTTAAAGCTATTAAAAATCTAAACATTCTCCTCAGTTTTCTCCTCAACTTCCGTGTGAGCTAAATAAACAATGATAAAGAAAATCATAAGTTCAATCATCAACTTGCATACATATCATGAGTTGCTTGATTTAGTCAAATTTGGTCATAAATTTCAAAAAGGTTCAAATCAAGGTTACAAATGGGGTTATTTGGGTTACATTAAGCGGGTTTATTGTGTCATATTATCATATGCTACACATGCATTTTTTATATATTTTAAAATTGAATAAATATAGTACATGATAAAATATTATCTTAATTTGAGTAAATATATAATCAAATTATATTAGATAAACAAATTTAATAATCAAAGAAAATTATATTTTAAAAAATAGAAAAAGTAATTGCATTAAAAGGAAAGTATTAAATTCAAATTAACCATAATAAAGATAGGAACAATTTAATAAAGAATAATTTCATCCAAGAGACAATCAAAAGCTAGTATAAAATAAAGTGTTCATGGCTTTACATGAGAGCATAAAATATGAAAATTTATAAATTAGGAAGATCGTTTTTCAATCAGACATTTCAAGTCGAATTGCACAAATATATTCTCTTAATTTTTTTTATGATCAAATATACACCAAAATATATGTTGACAAACGAATCCTATGCAGCTGTTTGACCCGTCATGGATCAAGTCTCATGTAGGCCGGTCTTAGAAACAGATTTATACAAGCATCGTTAATAATGCATTTCTATCCACATGACTGTTGTAACAATAGTTCAGAATGAATTTTCAATTATTGAAGAAAGAGTTTTTATTTATAATCCTCAAAATATATCAGTTGGCAATTCTAAATAAAATAGTGTGTAATCTAAACCATTCTTAAAAATTCATCATTTTTTGGTGTATATGTAAAATTGAATTTAAATACATTCGAATAAGCTCCCTTTATGTCATGGTAACATATAAATTTGACTATTTTTCAAATGCTTTCCAACACATATTTTTCAAAGAAATGTATACAGCCACATTGTTGCATCCTTAAATGGTTAAAATAAACTTCAAAAGGTCATATAATCTTACAACCACCACCATTTAAAATGTGATATTATTCAAATTCTACTCATCGGGAAAATGTGATATATATGTATATATGGAACAAACAAAAGGTCCCAAACACACAGCTAATGCTTTGATTAAGTAGTTTGCATGAAACCATCAAGGAAAGACAACAATTCGACCAAAAACGTTACGAGGTTAATTAGTTGGACTGGCAACGGGTGAAGAATCCAACTGCTCAACGACATCGTTCCATTCCGCTGACTCAGCATAAATAAAAGCATTTCCATGATGCTATAACGGGTCAAAACCATCGATACTCACCAAACTTTGGGATGTGTAACAACGCGACCATCTAACTTTTAATTGTAACAATGACTCAAATCATGATCTTCCATGACTTCTTCGTCCTTCACTCGCAAATCATCAATGTTCACCGATATATTATTTGCGTTTAACTTGTAATAGTAAATGGCATTGTAATGCTTCATTAGATACATTTTTTAGATAAATGTGTTCATTAGATACATTTAATTATAACTCTTAATATAATCTTTAATTAATATGAAGTTGATGTCGTTAAAAAAGGTGAAAACATATATTTTCATTCATATATTATGACAAATCTTGTTCAAAGGAGTGAGAGTTTCCTCTCCAAAATATAAACCACATAAATCTTATTACTTAAAATAACTTAAAGTAGGTGAAGAAGTTAATATTTTGGTCGAGTGTAATTCAAAGAAACCTCTTAGTTTCCAATGGTATCAAGCTATCAGCCTTTTAGCCTCATCATGTCAAATCCCGACCCTTCATCATGTCAGCCCCTACTAAGAGTGTCAGCTTCCTCACATAGTTAAACCCTATCGTCAAGACCTGCTTAGTCATCAAATCAACCTTATCGATGGTACCTTATTGATGGTATTAACCTTTACCATGTCAACCTCACCCTACTAATTAATCATATTAACCTATGACAACCGATTTTGAAACATTCCTCATCAAAGGGGCATTCTTTGTCAATAAACCTTAATTAAGGTAAGGAGAGGCCTTACCAAAGGAATCCCACGGCAAGACCCTCAAACCAACCAACAATATCTCATCAACAAATAAGTTTCATGACCAAACAACAAATTTTTAAAAAGTGACAAAATTACAATTACGTACATTGTTAAAAGTTTAGATGAGTGCAATTGTTACAATAAGAACTTAGGTGATCGACAATAAGAACTTGGGTGATCAAACTATCACAAAACCTAAAGCTAGGTGAGTGCGATTGCTTTTGATCTCAAGGCCAGCAAGTCATCATCAGTGGACCATCAGCCGTCTCCGATCAGAAAAATTTGATGCCAAATCTGAGGTGAAGTCTACCAGCTCTAGATCCCTCCTTTGGATCTTCCGCCATCGATTCCCACCACAATTTTGTAACTTTCATCTCCCTCCCCATTTATTATCCAGTTAATTTCCACTCCCAGAATGGATAATTTATTCTGCTTCTGCTTTGCTGCCTATTCTTCTGCCTGCTCAATTAACAATTGCTTCTTCTCCATTAGACGAGGATGATCGCCGGCCTAACTCTTCTTCCTAAGCCCACTTTAAAATTATCCTCCACTCGTCCTTACGAGGTCAAATCCTACAGACCCAGTTCGCGTCTTCGACTTTCTGCTCGGAAATCTGCCGACTTTGACGGGACTGCTACTACGGGCAATAAGAGAGCCATGCCTGCAGAAATGAAGAAATCGTCTGGGATAGGCAGCTGGGGGAGTAAAAACGAGGAAAGTATCGGCGTACTCGAGCAGGAAGTTTTTGTCGAAGAGTCGACGCAGTTTCAAGCTTTATCGATTAGCAGCAGTGGATTGGAAGCCACCCTCAATAGCATGGTTCGTATGCTCGTCCTCTGTTGCCCACTTGTATCAAATTGAATTTCCGTTATATCACAGAATCTGAAGTTTATGAACAATAATTCATGACGTTAATGGATTGATGGAAGTTCTCTTTTGGTTTGTTGGTGTAGAGCAAATGGTTAGCATCGGCTGCATTCGGAGTTTTCTTTCTGTGGAGGCATGATGCTGAAGCTATGTGGGTGGTTACGGGTGCTGTGGTGAATGCTATGCTGTCAGTTGCACTCAAACGGATATTGAACCAAGAGAGGCCATTTCCTACTCCCAAATCTGACCCTGGAATGCCTTCTTCGCATGCTCAATCCATATTCTACATTGTTGCTTTTGCCGTCCTTGCAAGTAATTTGAATCCCATCATCCTATGAAACCTCCCGTCCTTTTTGCAGCTCGTTTGGATGATAGCACGTGATTGAATAATTTGGAATTTCTTTGAACTCTGTTTTTGCAGCTGTGGAATGGCTAGGAGTGAATGCAGTTTCTGTTATCCTCAGTTCCTTTCTTTTGGCAAGTGGCTCCTATTTTGTAAGTGTATCTATCTTATCCAAGTTTCTTGTCATTATGAATCATTGCATTTCAATAACTCGGTTTGATGGGAAAGGATTATTATTATAACACGCTTTTCAAACGGAAGCTCTCGGAAAAGCTGATGTTTGAACAACTTCGATAAGAATTGTGCACGAATTCGGGGTTACCAGGATCCCAAACAGAGATTTCTCGATCTTTAAAAACTTTGATGTCATGTCATGAATTATTGCATCCCAATAAATCGAATTGTTGGGAGAGGATTCATATTGATTTTTGTATTATTATTAACATTTGTATGGTTGGGCCTCTAAAAGGTTGGAGCTTTGTGATCAGTTTTGCTTCGTTTGTTGTTTTGTCTTGGCGCAGTCATGGCTACGAGTGTCACAAAAGCTACACACAGTGAGCCAAGTGGTGGTTGGGGCTATAGTGGGGGCAAGTTTCTCAACCCTATGGTATTGGCTATGGAATGAATTTGTGCTTCAGGCTTTCATTTCATCTATTTGGGTTCGGCTGGTGGTTGTTCTGGGCGCTCTTGTATTCTGCATATCCTTCATCGTATATGTCATTAACCACTGGCTGAATGATGATTAGTTTTCTTTTCTTTTTTCGTTTGTATCAGTTTTCCTCTTTGTTTATAGGACATAAGCTAATAGATTAGAGACTACATGTAATCTTATTAACAAGATGAAGAACCTAAATTTATCCCCATACTTGACTGCACTGTTTTGGATTCAAGTAAAGTACTGGTCAGCATCTCCTGGTCAGCTTAGGATTAAATGGTGCCAAGCTCTGTGAACAATCAATTGATCAGAGCAACTAGCTACTGTAATTTGTACATCAATCTGAAGATAGCATCTTTCTTCATGTATGAACACCTTTTCTATCTAATATAGTAACTTGGAATTAGCATTTTCCAGCAGACAGGCAGGGTTTCGGGCTAGAGAGAAATAGATCTGCGGATGCAGCATGACTGTAACTGCAATTGCCGACCTCTGCTTGTTAAATTGGCAGAGATGAGATTGTTTGACAGGGTAAGTTGTGAAGAAAGCTTTGCATGACTTTGTAGTAATGGTTTAGCTGTAGTTGGGGTCGCAACTAGGCATGATCATGAGGGAAGGAAGCTTCAGTTGTTTATTTAGCTGTTTGTTAAGGAGTTGTTAACAAAAAAACAATGGAGTTCCAGTTGTTTTATTTTATAAAAGAATCAGAGATGAAATCGGTGATTTGATTATTCCTTAGATGAATACTGGTAATTGGACCATTCCTTTCTCTCATCACCCTCCCCTTTGGCCTGTACCTCCCTCTCCTCTTTTGGCAATTACTCATTCTTGAGTTGTGTATTACTAGGTGTAATAGCCAAGTCAAGTTTGTCTGCGCTTTGTAGTTGGTTGGAATTAGCCATGATTGAGATTCCCATATCAGGCTGAGTTGTCCACCTTGTTGTTTTGCTTGTCAAACAAAAAGAATGTGATCCACGAGATCACACAGTTTTTTTTTCCATATATTATAACAGTTTATTACGTTACGTTACAGCCTAAGGTGGCCCCTCTACTGGAAATTTTTATTATATAACACCCAAATTAAGCTGCAAGTTTGGCTGAGGATATCAGTGTTACAGAGTACGGTGCTTCATATTCTTCAAGGCCGAAGATGACTGTTCTCCACTGCAGATCAACCTTTAATTACTCTTTGCCTCGCCCTCACCAAGCCTCTTTCTCCATACACAGACTACACCTTCAGCTTTACGCTAAAAAGAACCCGGTTGACTTCAACACGAAATCAACAAACAAGAGTAGAGCAGCTGTACCTTCTTCATCCAACAGTACCAAGCCTACAAAGCTGGTCACTTCTGCTGAAATTACTAGTAGTCGTAGCAACGAGGAAACTGTAGCAGTGCTCCAGCCTGAATCTGTTGTGAACGAGTCGCACGAGTTTCGAGGTGTGGCAACCAGGGACAACCATGGACTGGGAGCCAAGCTCAATAGCATGGTTTGTAAGCTCATCCTCTGTTTGTCTCCAATTTTCATTTGAAAACTTGTTTTGATTCAAAAATGATTTTTGTTTGTAAGTTTTTCAAACTCAATGGTGACTACTAGACACGAGGTTTGTGCCTGTTGCGGGACTTAACCAAACACTTTAGTGCACAAGCTAAAGACAACTATATGCACCATCATATATGCCCGGATTTTTATATTTCAAAGCAATTTTCTTTCACTCATAAAACGAACTCACGATTTCATTTTATCCCTAAATGACAAATTAAAGTAAAGGAAGATAATGAATTATGAATCACACACAGAGACCTAACATGATTACTTGGTTATGTTAAGAACCGTTGCATTTCCGATAATTTGAGTGGTTTGGGTTTTTACATTAATATCAGAGCAAATGGGCAGCAGCGGGGGCATTCGGAGCTGTGATTCTATGGAGGCGTGATGGAGAGGCTACGTGGGTAGCTTGTGGTGCAGTCATTAACTTTTTCCTATCTGTAACTCTGAAATCCATAGTGAAGCAAGCGAGGCCACCCTCGTGCACTTGTAGATCCGATCCAGGAATGCCTTCTTCACATGCACAGACCTTATTCTACGTTGTCACTTGTGCCATCCTCGCAAGTAATTATTATTATATAACTATATATTTCCCTTCTTTAATTGCTTGCTCATTCATAATAATACGGGTATCCGCTATCCGCATACTTTCATTCAAATATATCCGGATTTATCGTATTTTGTTAGTTGGACTAAAACTTACCTCATGCTCTGCATCGCATTTTACTAGCGAAAATATACATGTTGTACTTTATGACTATTACTCAAGCAAGTTGTAACATTTATATTGCATGTCCCGGTGCTGCCATTATTTTTTACCAAAAGAAAGTGTAATACTAGATTAGGAAGACTGAAGTTTGAATATTCAGAGTGTATTATTCTTGTTATTTGAACTCTCTATCAACTCTCAACTGTGTTAGGTGTTCAATGCATTCGAATTGAAGTGGATTGTATTATGTTTTATTTTTGTTTGCAACTACAACGAGAATATAAGGCTGGATTTTTTGAATTACTATCATTTCTTTGGTTACGGTTGTAGTTTTTAGTGGATTAAAAAAGTATTTTGTATATCTTCGGTTGTTTGATATCACTGACTAAAATTTATTGGATTAATCGGTTAACACAAAATATCCAAATCCGATAAAAAAGTGGTGTAGGTTAACCAATCTTCCTTTTAGAATGCGGATAATGATAAATGGATATTGTTATTCGGTTTAACCGATTACGGATAATTACTATCCGATCTGTTTTCCAGCCTTACATAATAATAATATGTGTGTTTGGACTTTGGATGCAGCTGTGAAATGGGTAGGAAGGAATGAAGTTTCAATGATTCTGAGTACACTGTTCCTCGCAAGTGGCTCATATTTAGTAAGTTTTATGATGATCACTGCTCTTTTTCTATCATCAATTGTTATCTCCCAATAATTTAATTAATTATAAATGTATATAATTTTTTACACATCCTTTTTTATACGAAAACCGATTTATAGTTTTGAAATTTGCACATACCCATCAAACGTTGTGTTTAAATCAACTGTTAATATTAGGGGTCATGAAAATTTAAACTCACGACCATTTGGTCAAATTAAATTCTAATACCATATCATGAATTGTTAAATCCTAAAAACTCGAGTTATTGAGAGAAAAAATTAAGGATGATTCTATATACAGTCCATATTTTATCTTAAATAGTCTATTATACCCTTAATGAAAAAATCACAAACTCAGTCCGTTTTACTTTGTGCAATTCGTTTTTACTAACGCATATCTGTTTTACTTTTTTTGCAATCCTTTTTTACTTCGTTGTAGTCCATTTTTATTTATGAAATTCTTTTTTTATAAATAAATATTATTAAAGTTATAAATAAAAATAGAACTAAATAAATATTACATATCAAATACTCTTAAAACGATTCATATATTTAAAAAAAAATTACAAACATTATAAATATAAACAATATATATATCTTCTGTATATTCAAAAAATAATAAATTTTTATTTTCGAAATTTTATTTATAATTTTGAATTATAAAAAAAATATTAAATAAATATATCTTGTGAATATTATAAAAATAGAAGATAATTTGTAAAAATGGATTGTATGAATTAAAAATAGATTGTACAAAGTAAAAATGGAATGTGTTAGTAAAAATGAACTATAAAAAATAATTTTTTAATTAATGATAATTTAATTTTTATTTACGAACTGTATTAAGTAAAAGACGGATTGGCAAAATTTATTATAAATCCTAGATCTGATATCTGATATGAAAAAATATGGTTAATTGCAGACATGGCAACGAGTATTGCGGAAATTCCACACGGCAGAACAAGTGGCGGTTGGAGCGGTGGTGGGGACAAGTTTTGGAGGTCTGTGGTATTATGGGCTATGGAATGGAATTATGGGCCAGGCCTTCATTTCGTCTGTTTGGGCCCGGGCAGTGGTTCATTTGGGGGCCTTGTATACTGTGCATGCTTCATTCTGTATTTCGTTAACCACCTGCGTAATGGAGAGGAATGAATACTTATGTATTGGAAATTTGTTCTGATTTAGAGTATCTGGTGGATCGAAGAAGCAAATCTTGTAATCAAGTGAAGTTTGATCTTGAATCTTCTGTTGTGGTTTCCTTATCAGGCTGAGTTTTCAGTTGTGACTTGTGAGGAGGCTGTTTCCAACAAGTTGTCAAGATTTGTATGTAAATGATGCGATCTATAATACATAAGATCACAAATTGAAATTTTTTTAGTTAGATTAAATCGGAAATTATATAGATAATTAATTCAAAACGTAAATTACACGATTTGATAATTCCTCTGACTTACAACGCGTTGCGCGTCGTAGGACGCGCCGTGCGTTGTAGGGTCTCTCCAACGGCTATTTTCTAACGGGCGTTAGAAAACAGCCGTTGGAGAGATCCTACGATGCGCGGCGCGTCCTATAGTCCCTCCAACAACTATTTTCCAGCCTATATAAATCGTGCATTTTATGGTGTAAGAACTCACCCCTCCTACCAATTTATGTACTCCTTACTTCCTCCTACTCTTCGTCAAAATGTCTTCATGCAAGTCCAACGAGAATATTATGAACAAGTTTCACCGCCCCGATGAGTCAAAGGATTTGTTCACCTACTTTGGAGAAAAAGTGAAGTGTGATTGCGGCTTGTGCAGCGAGACTAATGACGCTGAAATTTGAGAAATACTTCAATTGTCCTTTCTATAAGTGTAGGTTCGAGAATAATTTGGAGGTAGTGTTGGCTGAGAACTCGGTGAGGCGCGAGATGAGAGCTACAATGGAGGCGAAACTTGCTGAGAAGGATGCTGAGATTGAAGCTGTTCGTGCTGAGCTGGCACATGATCGTTCTGAATGGCAATGTGAGAGGATAGGCATCATACGGTCAAAGGATAGGTACATCGAGACTCTCACTGAATATTTGAAGGAAGCAAATATGAAGTTTAAAAGGTTTATGGTGGTGTAATATTTATATACTTGTCATGCAATGTTGCATAAAAGAATTGGTCATTTTTAATAAATCGGTTTCAAAGTGTTGTAGTAAATTAATTTATTTTGTTCCTAATTGTCAAAAGCTGAGTAAATGATAAAGTTGTATAAAAAGTTGAGTAAATGATAAAGCTGTATCAGAAGCTGAGTAAATGATAAAGCTGTACAACCTGTGGTTTAAAGCTGTCACATTTGCCTAAAGCTGTAGCCCCATGACCAAAAGCTGCAAATAGCTGTAAATGAGCTGAAGAATCCAACAGATGAATGGAAGCAATATGATGTGGCATATGCTAGTGGAGAGAACATGTTGTGGCATATTCTACATCTATTTAATCACCGACCTCCATTGCAGACAACTCACAAGTTCTAAAATTCCTTTCTTCACTCTATCTTCTTACTCTGCTTCTCCTCTCTAACTTTCTCAATAGATAATGGTTATCGCCTTCATTTTCCGATGGGGGCCATCACTGGTACTCATCCATGTCGAGTGTTGCTTTAATTTCAATCCATGTTGGTGTTGCTTTAATTGAAATCCATTTCAAGTGTTACTTTAATTTCAATCCATATGAGTCATAATACCATACAAGTAGTACCAACAAACAAGTAGAAAAATTTATCAATAACAATAGTTATAACACTATAGTAGTACAACCATAATAAGCCCGTACATAAAAGCATACCACAATCATAACATGAGAAGTCCCTAAACACAAAACACAATCTACTTACGCCCTTCCTCTCTAGGCCTCCAATGAGCTGCTGTGGGATGATCTCTGGTATCGCACATGGCATGTCGAGGGTTGGTTGGCAACCCATGTCGACGGTCCCTCCGATATGTTGTGTCCTCCTACTGTCTAACTATTTGCTCCTCGAGCGTCATCGTCTCGAACTGAGACTCCGTGTGTTGTGTCTCACCCGACCCACTATGATGTGAGCTGCTGGCTCCATCGTGACCCATATGGGGAACCACTGCTGTGAAAGAGATAGCTGGGGTCACTGCTGTGATGGAGATGGTTGGGACCACTGTTGCGGTTTCCAGCATGTATGCACGTGCGTACTGTCCCAACGTATGACCGTAATCAGCAAAAATGCGTTCCGACTTCTTGAACGTGCAGTGCAACCACCCACACCTCAGTCGTCTATCCTGTAAGACATCCTTCACCATCGGAATCACTCCCAAAATCTCCTCTACCAAGTCTAGCATCTGAGGCCTGGAATGCTCGAGAGGGTAATAGACCGCATCGCCGTCGACTGACAAATCGGTCAACATCGCCACATCCTCCAAAGTCAACGTGCACTCCTCATGGTACATGTGGAAAGTGTCCGTCTCCACCCTCCACCTCTCCACCAGCGCCGTCACGAGATGCGGATCCAGGAAAAGAGTTACAAGATCAACAATCGGTAAGAGTCCAACAACCTCCAAGAAAGGGCGAAAGTGGGGATGGTATGGGGATGTGAGACGTCCTATGGCACGAGAGGATGACCCTAGGTTCCTATTCGATATTGTAGGCAGTGATTGTTAGTATCTAACATCCCTAGATAAGTACCTAATATGTACTAATAAATAATGAATCTAAAATGTTAAGCATTTTTTTATTAGTATCTAACATAATATTAGACAACTACTAATATTTTCTAACATTAGGGATAAGCACACTAATTTTTCTAACATTAGGCATAATCAAGTATTAATATTTTCTAACATTAGGCATAATGAAGTACTAACATTTTTAATACTAGGCAACATTATTTAACACTAGGCCGTTATTAATATTCTCTACGCATTATTCAAATGGTACCAACCTCATTGTCGAAAATTTTACCGGCTCGATGTCGGTTGCGCTCACCCCAAAGTAGTTCTCCATCGATCGGCTAGCGGTCGATGCACGGAGGTGTTGGTCCGTACAAGTAATCTATCGTACAACGGAAAAAAAATATTAGTAGGCAAAAGATTGAGAAAATACTAATATTACCGATTAGTTGATTGCGGAATGAGGATTTTCTTCTCGATATCGAAAAACCAAAGAAAAAAAGAGGAGAAAATTAGAGAATGTATGAGGAATAAAGAAGGGAAGGATGGGTATTTATAAAATCCGTTGGAGGCTATCTACAATGCTTTGCGCGTTGTAAGTTAAGGAGATTGTCAAATCATATAATTTACGTTTCAACTTAATTATTTACATAATTTCCAATTTAATCTCGCCTAACAAAATTAATCCATCATAAATTTGTGTTATTTTATAAGATGGGGAGGATGAACCAGAACCCCGAATAAAGAAAATGATGAAAATGGCCAATTACGCGTAGAATACTTAACTACTCGCCACATGCATTTGTTTGATTACATTTCAAGTGACTATAGGATGATCGCCCCGGCTCTTCTTCTCTGCAGACCCACCTTTAACTTCTCTTCGCCTCGCCCTCACCGGCCTGCTTCGTCCAGACTCGGCCTGCCTCGACTTGTCCTCTCGGCTGGGAAATCTTCTGACTTTGGTGGGAAATTAACGAGTTCTAGAGAAGAAGATGTACTTTCATCGAACACCTTGCCCGCAGATCAGCTGGCTGGAATTCCCAGGGAGAGTAAAGATAAAACGACGAGATTGACCGAGCAGGAATCTGTTGTCGACGATGATGGACTCGGGGCCAAACTCAATAGTATGGTATGTACGTATTTATGCCCTATTTTTTCTCTTGCTTGCGATCTTAATAGCCCATTCCATTGATGAGTTGTTTGATTTTGGGTTTGCAGAGCAAATGGATTGGATCGGTGGCTATTTGTGTTTTCTATCTATGGAGGCGTGACGGAGAGGGTATGTGGGTGGGTGGTGGTGCAGTGGTTAACTACTTGCTATCGGTGGCACTGAAATCCATTCTGAATCAAGAAAGGCCAGCGCTTGCTTCTAAATCTGACCCAGGAATGCCATCTTCACATGCACAAACCTTGTTCTACATTGTCACTTATGCCATCCTCTCAAGTAAACTACAACTCTATCAATCTCTGATTTCTCCTTGTTTACGTGTTACATTCAAATGCCCGATGGAATCAAATCTCGAATGCACGGTGTTTGTTTCTGCAGCTTTGAAATGGCAAGGAGAGGATGTGGATCAAGTTTCAGTCATCCTCAGTACCCTTTTCTTCGCAAGTGGCTCCTATCTGGTAAGTACGAAGTAGGCTGCCTTTACATCTTTACGACTCACTCCAGGCATCATCAAAATTTAGAGCTTAGCGTGTTTATCTTTCTGTTGTGGTTTTGGCAGTCATGGCAACGAGTGTCGCAGAAATTCCACACTCCGGGCCAAGTTGTGGTGGGGGCTATAGTAGGGTCAATTTTCTCAAGTCTCTGGTATTGGGTATGGAGTGAATTTGTGCATCAAGCCTACGTTTCTTCTTTTTGGGTTCGGTTGCCAGTCGTTTTGGGTGGTATTGCATACTTTGTATTCGTAATTGGAACTATCATTACCTCTCGGCCTGATGATGATAAGATCTAGTACAGGAACTGTTATGTAGTCGTGTCATATTAACTTGAACAAAGTATGTACCAATCGAGGGCCGATTAACACAAAACAATTATCATCAAGCCAGGCTTGTCATAGTTATCGAACCTAGCTGGTTAATTGTCATTTTTTTATGGAGCAGGATGCAAGCTCAACTCGGCTCATAAACAGCCGTAGAGTTTTGCATCCTTTTTTTCATGACATAGCAATCAAATAACAATCAACAAGCTATGGCTCAATCGGAGTTAACAGCAGTGGCTGGAATACGTGAAACTCCAACTACCGAAACAAAGATAGTCACTCATCCAAACCAAAATCTTACGGCTTCTGTGAGTTGCCACAACGGATTATGACACACCTGATAATACGGTAGTTATTTGGACATTATGAAGTGATGCCAATCTCAACCCGCAGGTGAGATTGCTGCTGTGAAGGTGCACGTCATATACAACAACCTTTTTATTCTTCTTCTATAATTGATATCCACAATCAACGTCGTCGACCGTTGATTTTGTCGAGCAGGGTGGTTCAATGTGAAGCTGTGCTGTTCTGCTCAGTTTCCGAGGAACTACTACTGGCTGGAGCGGTTCCTCCTCTTGACGGAAGGTAAGACCATGCTAGAGCTGTAGTGCCAAGAGTAATTGCAGCAGCTACTGAACCCCAAACCCACCTTTGCCTCCTTTGCTGCATCTTCCTATTTCGACGAGCCATTTCTACACAAAACGGAAAGTAATCAGCAAGTGCTACACAACAAATGACCAACATGAGGTCACTACATCTAACACTAATTTCGAATAGAATGACGGTAGCAATAATGAAGTTTTCCAATTTGTTGATTTCTTTCGTTGCCGTAGAAAGCACTCAGTCCAAAGAGCCAGGCATTGAAAGGAGCAAACAATAGGACATTCATGATTAACATTTACTAACCAGCATTCACAGATTTCTTACCTACGGCTTCTTGGTTCCTTTGTGACATCTCGTGATTCACGGCCTCGTAATAATGAAGCCGGTCCATCAATCGTGCGATCTCAAAGTTCTTTGCCTCAATCCGTGCTTCCATCTCCACCTCCGTCTCAGCTCTTGCAATTCCCCCACCAATGGAATTGGATACAAAGCGAATTATATCGAGCTGCTGGGACAACTCTTCTGCAGGATCAGCACTGATTGGCTCGTCATCATCTGTTATATCAATGGGACAAGGAGGAACAGATAATCCTACAAGAGCTAGTTGTTCCATGATTCTCTGCCATTGGCTTTGCACATTTTTTAAGGCATCCTCTGCTTGCTTACGCTTCTCTATCTCCATCAGCAAACTGAATCTTGTTTCCCGCAATTCAGTTTGGAAATCATGCAGAGCCGACTGCGATCCACTTTCAGATGATAGTTCTAAGATGGCAAATAGCACAAGTAAGTTTTCAATAGATTTCGTTTATGGAAATGCATTCCTATGATCACCAAGTCAAGAAAAGGATGCTACCCAACTTAACTAACACAGTATGCCCTTCACCATACTGCATAATGCAAGAATTCGACTATGAAAGTAAGGAACAAATATAAAAGAGGGGCACAGCTCGTACCTTCCCAAGCATCAAAGAACTCCGCCATATGTGTAGTAGCACTTAGCCTAGAAGAACTTCCAAAATTGTCTTCCCCGTCAGTGGTGCTAGAAAGACTCATTGAATCACGTGGATCAAAGAAGTCTTCAGTATCACTATCTCGCGCACTCGCACAGTCTTTTTCCTTTAGAAAGGCATACCTCATGTCAGACATTCCAACTTTTCCATTACTGCCGACTTTTGCACCATCATGGTGACCATTGATAAGCTCTGCTTTTGTAGACAAACTGTGGATGCCATTAGGTTGATCCTGCTCCTTGGGGCTTTCACGACTTAGATTCTTATGCTCAATTCTGTCAAAATCAAGACGACCTAGAGCAGCAGGCTGATCCCTAGTCACATTGACATGTGTTTCTACAACCTTTGACTCCCTATCAACTTCGTCCTTATCTAACTCCTTCTTCGGTGAGGCAAGGTTGCCTACAGAAGTGCTCTTTGAAAGACGTGGCCCCCTCCGCTTGTGATTTATGATGTATGGTGATGGGGTATAAGATTTTGGTGAATCAGGAGGGACAGGAGTTGCTTCAGGGGTGGTGTACAATGATGGGATTAGCTGTGGACGATGAGGACTCCTGTTGGTGATTGAGGTACTGTTTCTCCTATGCAGTGTAGAACGAGATGGAGGCTTCTGCTTTGGAACTGGATTCACACTGGGTGGAGCAGACTTGTCAGCAGATTTAGAAGCTCCAGGTTCTAACAACCTGTCCAACGTTACAACGCTGAATGTAGGCATGGCTCTGCACAATCAAATAAAAAATATAGAATAGAGAACCATTAAATTGCTTCCAGACATGAGAGAAGACTCGTAATAGGTTACCGATAGACACTCATTCAGTTTTAGGTCTACCGATAGGTGAGGATATATATATCAACGAAAAGAAGTAACAGAATAAAAGTTGCAGCCATTGAGTTATAGACGACAGTATGAACATCTTATAAGCACAAAAGGACAAAGGATGGAAGATGAACGCTGTTTGAATCCAGATTTCCACCCCTGATCCATCTTAAACTACCGAAAAGGGAGCACAGGAACAACAAAATCTACTATTCATATAGTCAGATAGATCGCAAAACCGACTCTGATCGAGCCGGTGTTCAATGAAGCACCAATTACACCACCAACATCACAATTATTGCGATAAATCCAACGCTAACGCTACGTAAGAATTTTAATTCGTATCTTATGCAAATACCTGCAAGTCAAGCGATTCAAATCGCTATTATATCATTCGATCAGTTAACTTCAATGAATGAATTCGGAACCAACTCCTTCAGCTAAGTTTCAGCAATTGAAGGACTCGCAACACACGCAAAGTTGAGGAAAACAATAAAACAGTATGCCAGCGGATACCGCCAGAACGAGCAATTCAGAACAAGAATTTCGAGAATAGTCCAGGATCAAAAAATCTCTCCGATGTAATAATTATTTTTTAAAATATTTTTTTTAAAAAGGTAAGCTAAGATTCACAACCTACAACACGATTCCATTCACACCATATTTCCTCCTCAGAGCCGGATTTTCAACAGTCAGCTAAAAACAGACCAAAAAAAAGAAGCAAAATATAGAGAGGCGAGGAGGAAAAGGATCAGACAGCAGCTGAGATTACCTGGAGAACGCAGAGAAGAGCAGAACGGCGGCAAGAAGAAGCGCGGAGTTTGCGAGACGCGATGAGAAGAAGAGGGAAGGAGTAAACGAATGGACGGAAATTACAGAGAAGAGCGGGTCCGGGGAGATGGTTGAGGAATGGAATGGAGAAAAGATTGGGAGGGAATAAACAGCATGACGTCTAATTCTGACACACGACTCTTCTTGTTTCCCTGTTGTTCCGCCAACGCCAGAAGTCGAAGAGAAGAATTGAACCAGAGAAGAGGGAAAACAAATTTAACAGGAAAAAGATGAAGGGGGGAGGGAATTAAAAAGAGAAATGGCTACCCCTTCCCCAAGAGTTTAATCCTAACGTCCGCCTGGAGGTTTGCTTTGCATTTCTGCTATTTTGTAGGGTGGTGGCGGAAACAGCAAGGATAATAAAGAATCAATTTCAAAGCTGAAAATTGTTCTCGGCTGTTTGGCTACGCTGGGGCAGACGTCAGCCATTCCGTGGAACGGCGGCGTGGCTTGCAGCTGACGTGGTACAAAAGATAGGAGTCCAGACTTGGAGTAAGAAAAATAGCTCCGGGAAAGCCCGCACAAATCCCAACCGTTGAAAAAGTATGTTTTAGATTTAATTAACTGAAAATATAAAAGTAAAATTGATATTTTATAATTATATAAATGTGCATATTAAATATTATAGTAATTACGCTACTAAGCAGTACAATACTTGTAATTTTTCGTTTCAATCAGTTGTAGTCTTTTATTAGCAATCTCTCCGGCATGATTTAGAAATTTTAAATTTGATGGGATTAAATGGGTATTTTGAATTAGATATTTTGGATATGTGGTCTTTTAGAATAAAATGATAAGTTATTTGAGAATATGATATTTATGAGGTACAAAAATATTGTGATGTGAGAATAATCTTGTTTGGCTAATGATTTGTTCAATACGGTATTTGATAACGGAAATACCACATTTTTGAAATAGTGGGGTATTTCAAATACTTAGGTGGTGATGAGATATTTGAAATAACTCAAAATGACTTATTTCAAATACTACATCCCAAAATACCACATATTTTATTTTAGTCGCCAAACAAGTAATTTTAATGAGGTTTTTGAAATAACTCGAAAGTGAGTTATTTAAAATACTGGTCCGAAATATAACAAATTGTATGTTGGATGCGAAACAAGATGTTTTAGCCAAAATAATTTTAAACAAAATACTTCACCTAAATTCCCCACGATCTATAAAATTTAAATGAATTTTTTTAGCCATGTTATACTGAAATTATTGGTTTTATGTATGGGAGATGGCCTAAAACACAGAAACACCTGTGTTCTCCAAATTAGCCACTGAATCCATAGATCACCAGTCCCACGTGGAAGTCCGGAGAAACGTGGAAGTCTGGAGAAACGTGGAAGTTCGAGGAAGTAGTAGTGGTAGTAGTAGGGCAGAAGAAATCGATAGGAAGGAAGAGGAGGTTGGTTAAACTGAAACACGTGGAATATATAAGTTTCAATCATACTTCACTTGGTCTCCATAATAAGTTGGTGGGTCGACTTGTTCTTTTATATAGTTTTCAAAATAATCGGTATTATTATTGGTCCACATTATACCATTGTTTGTTGTTTATAGAACCAAAGTTAATTATGTGGCCGTCTTTCTTTAATTATAGTCAACATGTTTGGTGTGGTGAACAATGATAACGTTTTCATGCTCGCAATATCTTCGATATAAGGAAATTTGAATCACCAAAAATTCTAACATAATCATGTTCCGAAGGCGTATATAACTCGATTTATGTGCGATCCCATCTAGGCAACCAATAAAAACATAATAAATGTGTAGTAACATAAAAAAAATACACCTATAAACTTTAATTTCCCCTGGTGTAATGTGAACAGCATAATGGTTGGTGTTGAATTTTTATTTTATTGAAAATTTAATAAGGTGTTTGAAGTGTTCATCTTGAACTTGTTCAACCTACTATTATTTAATCTATAAAGAAAGTTCATCTCATAAAAGATCAAAGTAAGTGATTTCTCATAGAGGTACTGGTAGATGATGATGGTGTGATTGACCGACCATTTAGTATAAAATGGGTTTATGGTTGTAGTGAGTTTGTGTGAGACTTATTCAAGGATTGATTCAAGATGGGTTGTATGTTTTTTTTTCGATTGAGCGTAGTGCTTTAATCCATTATGACTCTGTTAGTGTTTGCAAAGAAGAGGGATATGTCGAGCGGGTGTACTTTTTACTTGAAGCTGTTGGATTATATACTGTTGCTTTGAGTTCTCGATGAGAGTTTCGTTTTTTGATATGTTCTTATGCACACTACCACTACGTTTTGTGGTCGAAAAGAGGAAATCGATCCAATTTTATCACTTTGTCTGGGTTGTGTGGTCTTCAAACCAAGAAAATGGGAGAGATCAAGTCCTTTGGCCGTACAAATCATCATCAAGCTAAAGTATCTCATTGAATTGAAAGGGAACAATTCAAAGCAATTGAGCATCAAAACTATATTCAAAGAGGAAGGAATCGATTCTTTATCAAGTTCCAATCTGAAGCTTGTTGCTCTGTTCTGTATAATACACGTACACTCCCTTGATTTCTTAGCTTTGTTGCCAAATCAAAGGTCAGGCACAGCACATGGAAACAGAAAAAAGAAGAAAGAACAAATAAACTAATACAGCTTCTTCTTTACACAAACTACAGGAAACCCAGTAAAAGCCAAAAATCAAAACTTTCACGAGGATCTCTCTTCAGACGTTCTAGTATATTACAGGCATGCCGGAACTCTTGTCCCACCTTCCACCTTCCTTCACATACTCAATATACCTTGCGAACTCCGGCCTTGACGTCGTCCTCTTCTTCCGGCGAGTATCGAAGAAGCTGAAAAGAGGGTGGGTTTTGCTACTCTTCTTGGCCGGTTTCACCGGCGGCGGCAAAGCTGGTAGCTTCACCTCCAAATTAGCTAGCTTATGCCCCCCTCCTGATGATCCAAGATATTGAACGGGTAAGGTGTTGCTCCTTCTAAGCTCACCTCCCAGAAGACCCACAGAGGAATCGTCCACTAGCTTCTCATACTTGCTATGGCTCCTGCGAGTGCTCAATGCTCTCAACATGATTGTTGGAAGACTTGTGGTTTTTTATCAGGTGAGAGGTCAGGAGGGAATGGAGTTTGTGGGTTTGATCTTAAGAAAACATGCATTATATATATATGGAGAGTGGTAGGTGAAGAATTGGCCAGCAAGAAGAAAAAGGAAACTGGCTACCTTTGAGTTGGTCTTTGGTTTGATCTATTTTGCTGCATCATCTCTTATTGATGTTGTCTGCTTCTTCCTTCGGCTGACGTGACAAAAGAAAAAGACATAAAAGTTTCTGTTTTCGCCAAAAATATTGACTTTCAAATCATGCTTGGGGGCCAACTAGCAAGCCTATTTCCTCTCCTTTTCTCAAGTTGACTGGTCAACTCCACCTACCAAACTTGCAACAAGCTTCATCCTTCATCTTTTCTCCAGGATTCTGTTAACATAATAATCGTTTTATATTAACTGTGAGGTTAAGGAAACCTCTGATATATTAGACCATGTCATCCGCCAGTATACCAAAATATTTGACCAGTTGGTCTACTCTAGCTTCAGTTCAACTGATATCAAATATTTGACAAATAGAATTAGAATGCCATAATAAAATTGCATACCTGATGATCATTCAACTTGTAAACATGTGGTGGCTGACTCGACTACTTCCGGACTCTTTCGACAGGCCTTTATCCATCATGTTGCTTCTCAGGCTATCAACAGCATCCCATCTCCCAATGGATGCAAAGAAATTCGAAAGTAGCACATTGATCCCGGGATTGTTCAGTTCCAACGCCAAGAGATTCTTGGCTGCAAACTCACCTCTTGAAGCGTCTTCGTTGAGATTACAAACGTTCAGTAGTGAAGCCCAGATTGCACTTGTAGGCCTAATTCCATGCTCAATCATATCATCGTACAAGGACCAAGCATCTTCTATCCATCCTGCCTGCCCAGAACATCTATGAAACAACTGTAGTGCTCTACACCAGGCTGCAGATCATATTTTTCCTTCATAAGCTTGAAAATCTGGAGGCCTTCGTTTACCAGCCCTGCATGTCCACAAGCTGATAGAATAGCAAGGAAAGTTACAGAATTTGGCGACACCGTATTTACTTCTTCTTCTCCCATTTTTTTGAACAACTCGAGAGCTTCGAGTCCGTAGCCATGCTTTCCATATGCATCAATCATGGTAGTCCAAGAGACAACATCTTTGCTAATGATCTTATCAAATACTGACCTACCTTTTGAAATTCGGCCGCATTTGGCATACATATCTAACAATGCATTGCACAATTGAGTCTGTGAAATAAACCCGTAACGAATTGCTACACAGTGAACCTGCATCCCGGTCCGAAGATCAGAGATCGGAACAAGCAGTAAGAATGCTAGTGAGGCCAACATAATTGGGACTCATCATACTAATCAAACCAAACGCTTCCTTATATCTCCTGTTCTTAACACATCCAGAAACCAAACAGTTCCACATTACATTATCATTTTTCCAACTTAACACGGAAAAAATTCTCAAAGCTTGGCTGATCTCTCCAATGGCAGAGTAAAAATAGCTCGAAATCCTTCCTCAAATAGCTCGAAATCAAAGCATTCCAGCTCACAACATCTGGAGACTCCATCTCTCCAAACACGGCCACCGAGTCGTCCAAGTATCCATACTTGGACTACATGTCCATGAGAGCCGTTTAGCTAATGGTGCCTAAATTGGTACGGGCCTTGATCATCAAAGCATGGACTTGCGTGCCATGTTGGCGGGCGGGCAAAGCGGAGCAAGCGGAGAGAACTGGGTGAAAGTGTAAGCATCGAGCGGAAGTGAAGCGCTATGCATTCCGCGGAAGAGATCCCAGACAGCTACGAAGTTACAGGGCCGAGCGAGAAGAGCGAGTTGGGAGTTGACGGAAGAGAGGCTTCCTTGAGGCAATTCGTCAAACAGGTGGGTGGCATGACGAAAAGAGTTTCGAGTATCTATGACAGAGGCGGTTGCGGAGATACATTTTGCTTGGATTATCGCTGGGGAATCGAAAGCGCGAAAGCAACGAAGAGAAGAAGAGTTCATAAGCTTGGGATTTGTACGGAGAGTCGCCGAGGAAGATGGACTTCTTGAAGGCAAAAGAATTCGCGGGTTCCTTGGAATGCACTAGTGAAGTCGGCATGACGTATTGGCGTTTATGTCATTAGGTGTGATTGTTGGCCTTCAAAGTGGGCTTTTATTCAGAAGGCCATCGTGGGCCTCCTAGAGGATCGCAAACCGTGTTAATGTTTATTTAGCTTTCTATCTATTTTTTTAATAAAAATTATATAGATCATATTTCTTATCAAGGCATAGTAACGTGAGGTATAGAAGAAATCCTATTGGAGGTATTATCCTCATCAACATAAATAATATGGATTGCGAGTTTTTATAATAGCAAACACATCAATCTTTTCTCTCTAACAAACGAACAATCCAAAAGAGATTTACCCTATAAATAAAAAATAACTAACAAAAATTCAAAAAGACAAAATACAAGACTGAGAAAGTGACTGAAAGACTAAAGAAACAAAGCCTAGAAAAAATGGATGAGCCCATCCTTATTTGGAGACAGCCAAGGAAGGCTAGAACCTTAGCTATCTTACCGACACCTCAGTGTGGTTGATCGGTTCTCTATGATGGACCGGTTTTGAGTGGTGATGAGGTCAACCCACAGTTTATCTTCCTTGGAGACTTCGAGCTCCTTCCTTTGACTTCCGTTTCCATTTGATCTGATGTTGTACGATCACAACGACGCGGCTTCTTACCTTCTGCCGCAACTACTTCATCATCGTCGAGCGCTTGGTGGACAAAGGCAGTCATCCCGAAAGCGGTTTGCATCGCGGCTAACAGTCGAACGACAGTCGTTGGTGGTGCGCCAGTTGCTGATTAGGAGGTGGATGGTGTGTCGATTTGGTTGGCTAACCGGTGGAAGGGCTAGCCGAGGCAGTGCGGGCGTTGACGGGGTGGTTGGTGGTATCTAAGATGTCATGAGCAAGTGAGTTTTGATCGGAGAGGGGGATCATGGAGGCGGTGTGGGTGGCGTTGTTTGTGGTAGGGTTAAGGGAGATACGGCGGCCGTGGTAGTGTTTGACGGAAAGGCCAAAGCGGCACAACTTCCTCTCCCATGAAAGATAACGAGACATACTTTCAACCTTGATGGGTATTAAATCTTCTCACTTTTTTATTTCGCTTTCTATTTTATGGCAATAGAAAAGGTTTAGTCCTGAGAAAAAGGTAAAAATTACTGAAACTCGTAAGGCAGGACTGTTGAACCTCGGTTGCCGGTCATCAGTTAGAAGGCATAATTGTAAAATAGAGCTGTCGAGCCTCTGATCATGTTTGTTTCAGATTGATCCAGTTTCTGAGTATTCTGGTCTAACATGTCATGACTAATAATTATTATGGCGTACTGCCAACGCTTCTGTTAGGGCACGCCAATTCATCATTGAAATATATTATTATTATTATTATTATTATATGTATCATTATTATCCACAACTCCACTTATCATGGCATGGGAGGAGAAGTAAGCATCATTTATATGGATCCGATTCATACAAGTTGCAAATAAAACAATCCCTTCTAATTCTGCCATAATATAATTAATTGTATACAAATGCAATTTAATGACTATCTTACAATTACCAAATATGTCTGTTCCTTTCTCACCAAAATTCAATCTTTTCTTTTGGCGTTTGTTTCTTACTACTACTATTACTACTGCTACTGCTACTGCTACTACTTCCCTATTTCACCTGACCATTTAGAAAATTACAAATAAGTAAATCTTATGCATGAACATCATATACTACTACTACTATCAGACATTGTAAATAATTAAATCATATTTACTTTTTCACCTACAACCGGACTGCAGATTTACAAAAGGAGCTAGGGAGATGATTGATCCCTCACCGCTATACCTTGAGGCCTACGCTACCTTGCGGCTCTACCTCTCCCCTGAATTGAATCTGCTCCAAGCTTCCTGCTCAAGTCAATGAAATTTCATCAGTAGGTTCAGGACACAAAATTACTATCTATTTAGGTAAAATACCAATGTTGCTGCACCTTGAGGAGATCGAACACCTTCTCGCATATGTACTTTTGATGAATGCTTGCACCGCGTTGTTGTAATTTGTCCGGATGAACGCACAGAGTGGCTTTCCTGTAAGCTCTCTTTACAGCAGCTGCAGTTATTACCTCTGTCAGAGGTATTGGCTGCCAACCACTCTCTGGCCCCAGAATCTGATATAGTAGATTAAATAAAAATTACTCATAGGCCATAGCTAGCTTCAAGTACCATCAAATTCAGTCTGGGAAGGTAGATGAAAGGATAACATTCAAGTACTCATACATGATTACCATCAATCGGTTTAAAGCACCACTTCTAGGTGTTAAATGTTGTAATACTCAGTTTACTACTTCTACACACGCTATCAGAAGGAAGCACTGAAGATAAAACTTACATATTGCAAGGTTGAAAGCAATGCACGCAAATTGCCTTCCTTCCCGCTTGACCACCTCTTAATCTCGGCATCCAGGCTTTCAGCTAACCTCTGAGAACATGATTATACACAACAGCATATGTTAAAACGATGTGATGAAATAGGTGTCTGCAACCTACATCTGGAAAATGGTTCATTACATTTCTCTCAGCTTGTTCTCTTTGAGCTAGAACATCACGCATGTTCTTCTCAGCCAACGCTTTTGCCTGAAACATTAGCCGATATGGTTAGATGGGCGAAACTCCTTTGACGTAAAAACAATAGCTTTTAACAGCTGACTGAAGATTAAACCATACTGCTCGTTCAGCTGTTCTCCTGTATCGCTCTGATCTAGCTTTACACCTTTCAGCCGTTTCGCCCTCAACTGTTTCAGATCTCGCCCCGTTACAGGTACCTTTTCATATAGTATTTAAAGCAACTGAATTACGAAATTCGAAGGCACATGTTGAAAACCTATTACTAGGGAAATGGTTCTGCTTAACATACCACTGTGAACAGAGGAATACGTCTTTCTGAACCCATTAGCGGAGCTTGTATTCTGGAACTGTGGATCTTTTACATCCTGCAATTCAGCGCTTATGAGCAGCTTACCAGAAGTTGTAGCAAGGAGAAAAATAACAAGATCAGTTAGGAGTACTCACAGAGAAAGAAGAACATTGCCTCAGCCCATTGTTACCATAAGCAGACAGTCTCTCAGCCCTTGCTCTTTCAAAAGCACGTTCCCGAGCTTCTGCATTTGCCTTTTCAACTGCTGCACGCTCAGCTCTGAGCTTTGAATCTGATGTTTTGTCAGATAATGGTTTCCCTCTAGCTTCAGCACAAGCTTTCTCCAACCTTTCTCGGGCCTCCTTCATTGCCCTCTCTGCCGCAGCCCGGTCGGCTTTTTCCCGAGATTCAAGTATTGCTCTGTCGACGGCCATCCTATCCTTCTCTCTTTCCCTTTCCCTCTCCCACTCTTCTTCCATCTTTCTTAGACGTTCCATTTCAATATCTTTCTCCCTTTTTAACCTTGCAGATTCTACACCTTCCGGTGGAAGAGATTGGTTAAGCTTCTTTGTTTTGCTTTGCATGGTCTCACTTGCATCAGTTCGCAGAGCTGTTCTATTGGTGCTTCGTTTTACTTCTTCTGGGGCAACCGGATTAGTGGCTTCTATTTTCCTTCCAGCTTCCATAGACTCTTTTACTACTTTAGCGGATATATCATCATTTCTATTCTCTTCTTTATTCATGTTCCTCCGTTCTTCCACCTTGTCATTTGCAAACTTCTCCCCGGCCAAAGAAGAGGCACTCTTAATATCTTCACCCGCAGCTTGTTTATCATGTTGAGCTTCTCTCTTCATATCGTTGCCTCCAGATGGAAATTCTGATCGACCTGTGTTTAGGATGTGGCACTTTTCAGGTTGCACATTGCATTTCGCAGCATAGACTTCTGGTCTACCATCAACAACCACATCAACTGGTTCGGCAGCTAATTTCTCACCGAGTCCTGAATTACAAGGTGCCTCCTCATTTTCTTCATTACCAAGTGCTTCTGAATTTTCAGAGCCAACCTCTGCTTCTTCAAGCTTCTTATTCTCATCCTCATCAAGATCCTGATAAGATTCTTTCTGAGGCTCCCCTGCCTCATTTTGTCCCTTCTCCGGTCCACCATCATCAAACTCTTCATCTTTCACAAACATCTCTTCACACTCAAGAGATTCCCGCAAGATGCCTGAAGGTTCTTCGGTCTGGCATGCTGATGTTTTGCTCTCTTCTACTTCACGAGGCTTGCTGGTGTTTGTTTGCCCCTCTTTCTCTTTAAGATTTTGTAACCCTTCTACATTATATAACTCTTCACTTCTTTCATCCACAACCTGTTCAACTACTTCTTCAACTCCACACTTCACACTTTCTTCCAGTTCAAACGTAGCGTTAATCTTTGCATCGGTTCCATCTCTCTCCAAATCTCCATTTTGTACATTCTCATTATCACCAGATTTGGAAGCCTCGTCTCTTGATCTCCTCTCCTTCTCTTCCTCCATCTCAAAAGCCTCTCTCTGACGTTTTTCATTTTCCTCTCTCTGACGAGCTTCTCTTTCCCTCTTCTCATTCTCTGCCAGTTCAGTAGCCTCTCGTTGTCTCTTGTCATTCTCTGCCTGTTCAATTTCCTTGGCTTCTCGCCTCTTTATTTCTTCCATCTCGAGAGTCTCTTTCCTTCTCCTTTCACTTTCTTCCAACCGAATAGCCTCTCTCAATTTCCTTTCATTTTTCTCCCGCTCTGCAGCCTCTTGTAATGTCCTTTCGTGTTCTTCACGCTCAAGGTCTTCTTTCAACCTCCTTCCATTTTCCTCCATTTGAAGAGCCTCTCTTCGTTTTCTCTCATTGTTCTCCCTTTCCTGAACCTCTTTCTGTTTCTTCTCATTTTCCCCCCGCTCAAGTAACTCTTTTACGCTTTTCTCCTCTTCCAGATGCTGAACATGTTCTTCCTTCTCCTCTTCCAAGATCTTACCAGCCCATTTTGGTAGCAACTCCTCTTTACTATGTTTCAAAGCCTGTTTTGACTCTAAAGCATTTTTGGTTGGATGAAGCTCTACTACATTATCATGCATCAGAAATCCATCACCTCTGGCGTGTTTCTTTTCAGCTTCTACTGGCCGTTGCCAATGCTTTCTAGATCTCTTGTCATTATCTTCACGTCTGGATGCCTCCTGAGTCCTTTGAAGTTCTTTTTGTCCAATTAATTCTTCTGACAAATCCAATTTTAACCCACAGTTGTCAAGCCCTGAATCCGACTCTGCTTGTTTCACTTTCCGGTCATACTGATGCTCCAATACCTCAGTAACCACCTTTTTCCCCTTATGTTCATGCCCATTGATACTTATGTTCTGATGGGGAATGTTTTCGTTGTTTGCTTCTTCAGACGGCTGGTCAGATTTTTCTCCGACCAATTCGAAAAATTGTCCAGCTTCTTTCCATTCACCAGCTTCATATATCGCATCAGACCCTTGAGACGATACTGATTCTCTATCGTACTTCCCAACAGTTTTGGGAGAAACAGTACCCCTTTCCCTTTGTACTGAATCAGAAACTGGATTAGTTGTCTTCTTGACCTTTTCTGTTAAAGTGAAAAATTCACCTCCATTCTCTTCTTTTTCATCAGTGGCAATAACATTTACTTCTTCTGCATTCCTTCTTTGATCCGCTGTTTTCCCCTTCCCTTCCTTGCCTTTTCTTCCTGTTCTGGACCCCGATCCAGCACGCCTTTGAACACCCTCTCTCTTTCTCTCCAGTGATTCTTTTGCACTCTTGAGCTTAGCTTGAGCTTTCTCCATTGCCTCTTTCATGGCTGCAGCAGATGCGGCAGCAGCTGAACTTGCATCGACCTCTACATCAAAGTAAGGTGGAGAGTAATCACTTGCAATGCGTTCAGAAGCAGCAACTTCATGACTTGGACTCAACTTTTCAGAATTCTTTCTTTTGCCATCTGCAGCAGGTGGAGGTCTAGCAGGTGGCGGCAAGTGAGATGGCTCGGTTTTCAGATTGAGCCCCTTGATTGTCACAAACTCATGAGCAGGAAGAGAGGTGTTTCTATTATAACCCTTTTGAGGCATACTGCCATTTGCATCCGGCACTTTTTCAGTATTGTTGAAATGCCAGCCGTCCATTATTTCTCCACTAAAGTCTATATCCAGATGATCATCATCAGTCACCAGCTGAGTTGGATACTCATCAGGTTGTGACAAACCAGACTTGTGAACCTTGACAGAATAGCCATGAAAAGCATTGTTCAGCGGAGCTACGTGAGTAGTCCCATTTGGAATATCTCTGCTGCTTGTTTGACTGGCTTTGTGATACGATATGTTGAACTCCGTGCTACCATCAGCTGGCTCATAAAAATCACCATTGGAGATGTACTGAGCTTTTGCAGGATCGTCTGACTCTTCTGACAGAGATTCACCACCTTCAGGAGTCCTGAAAATAAATAATCAACATTATTTTCCAAATCACATTATTTGCTGACCATCAATTGCTATGCTATGCAACGGACTTGAGAGTTCTCAACTTGGTACAAACAAAGACAGCAAAATTGATCAATTTCGTAATCAACCAAAAAGATTTGACACTATTTGCTTAAGAGCCTTAGTAAGCAAGCATAAATTATACAGCCATCATAATGCGGAAACCAACCCTGAAAGAATTCCAGTCACTGGCAAGAACAAACCACGGGTCCTCCAGCATTCAAGCTATACAGTGAATGGGGTTAAAGCAGAAGAACAGGGGAAGGATTTCTGTGCTAGCTTACAAAAAATGAAAAAATTAAAATAGCACAGGTCCAAACAGAAACTTCAGAAGCAAACAAGACAGCTAGAAACAAAGGAAACCCAATAAATGCTCCAATTCTCGCAACATTTAAACCCAAACAACTCACCTGGAGAAAGCCTTCCAACAGAGGACGAGTTGAGGGTGGCAGAGAAGAAAAAAGGGAAAGAGATTGGGAAGGCAAGAACGCGAAGAATAAAGAGAAAGCAATCGATTCCATACCAAGCCTCGTCGGAAGACGAACAGCCACGACCACCATTTGACCGGTCCATCCTGACCAGCTCGTCGTACGGGACAGCGAAGTCTGGGCAGCTGAACCCGCCGAAAACCTCCCGGTAGTCGAAACTGGAGCTCCGAACATCGAAGAACACCTCCGCCTCGCCGTCCAGTGAAGGAAGATCGAGCACGGGAATCGAGGAGGCGCGTGGGGCATGGAAGGAGCCGAATATCTCGGCGTAATCATCGGGGCGAGGCGAGAGCGTCGTGGCGGCGGTGGTATGATGAGCTGAAGCTCCGAACTTGGGCGGGCCGCCGAAGACGTCGTCGTACATAGAAATGGAAGAAGCGGAGGCAAAGTTGGCGGTGGTAGTTGTGGTGCCATTGCTGGTGGTGGTGAGCTTTTTCTTGGATACCGAAGCGGTAGTAGCAGTAGTGGTGCTACTTCTGTTGGGATGGCGAGAATAATGCGAGAGATTCTCCATGGAAGGGAACGGAAGCTCTAATAATTCTAGGGTTTGGGAGAGTGAGAAATTAATTTTTTGGGAAGCTCCAGAGTGGGTTTTTGTATTTCTTTCAGTTTTTGCGGTGCTTTCTTTCCTTTTCCCCCTCTCTCTCTCTCTCTCTCTCTCTGCAGGAAGTTCTTTCCTCCCCAGGAGCAGGACGATGAAATAACAAAATATTTAATGTAAAGTACAGATACAAACAAAATGTAAAGACCGAAAAGAGCAGGGGGGAAATGACGAATAAGGGCCTGCATTATTCTCCATATTTTTCGTTTCCCTTCTTTTTCTGGATTATTTCCTTTTCCTGGGATTAAGAAAGGGATTGTCGTAACCGGCGGGTTGTCCAACTAGCCGGTAGCCGGTCACTACGCGGGAAAGAATTGATGATTATTTTAATTTCTACATTTTGATTTTTGGCACCAACTACCAAACTCCAAAAATCTTAATTTTAATTAATTAAACGTAGAAAAAACCATATATTAGAATTGTGAGATCATAAAAAAGAGGAATGGAGCGGTTGTCATTTAGAATTCAATATTTTTTCCTAAAGTTATTGATCATTTTTTGTTGTTGTTAGTCTCCATTTATTTCGATGAACTTCTTAATTCATGTAGAATACAATTTGAATTTTTTAACCAAAAGTCAGTAAGAGTTTTTTAAACAAAAGATGAAAAATGTTTTGCTTCCTTATCTGTGCGACAAATGGACGGTGATGATGGTTTCATTAGGACGAAAGGATGATGTAGTGAAACGAAAAGTGGATGTATTGTGGTTGGGCGAGGAAGAATGAACGGCGACATTTGAGAGTATCGAGGAACGCTTAAAAAATATGCACATTTTATGTTTATTTTTTTTCTATTGTAGATCCTATTTTGACATATTAATGTCGTTATTATGTACTTGATGTGTCCGAAAATATATTAATTGTAAATGAATGTTAGGTGCGTCTAAAGTTGAAAAAAGAAAGAAAGTATAGGGGTTGGATGGATGCATTGGGATTCTGCTGCGGTAGTGTGCTTCTCTTGTCATGGTGTCTGGTTTCATACTAATTGTCCTTTTGCAACTCAGAACACTAATAAAAACAAAACCCCAAATAATATATCTATGCATGTCTCCTTTCTACTTGTGACAATAATGCTGGGATGTGGGGTGTTCATGTGAAGCATCACGATGTTCAGAGTAAGTGAAAATAGATAAAACAAAAATTTTAAGGATGAAAAATATCATAATATACGTAAGATAGTGATATGTGAGTTTAAATTAAAGTTTTTATAAGAAAAATTAAATATTATTTCATTAATAATAATTCATATTATTATAAAAATAGATTAAAAAAATTTGAAAAATAAAAATTTGAAAAGCGATAAGTAAAGATAAAGTATGAACTTTATTATCTAAACATAAAATTATAATAAAATAAAAATTAGATATCAACTATTCAAATCCTAATCGTATAATTTTCATATTCTTTTGTTTATAAAGAGTCGTAGCTATTTGGAATTAATTGATAGGTTGGTGGGTGGGTGTAACATTTTCCCTGTGTTTCTCATACGCTCCAGTAGTAGTACAGTTGGATTCAGAGTTCACATTAACAATCATTCTGCTGGGTGACTGAATTATGATTTATGAATGTGTGTGTAGCTACTTGTTTCTAGGATGTCCTTAATTATGGCATCCATGTTTGAGTTTTGATCGAGAGGCAAAATTATAATTATTAAGTAAGCAGTATTTATGTATTCCGAAATGATGGCGATAATGCACACTTTCATCCACTTTTGTCACAGATAGCTCGTATAAGAGAGATGGAGATAGCAAATATAAACAAAACTAATTATCAGCTTATTACGTAAGATCGATCTCTACATAGATTGAGAGATGTGAAACAACCTTATTTCTCGCCACCTGGTATTCAATGCGTCTCTATTGCAGTCTCTTCCGCCTTAGTGAGTTGGACGGGCCAATAGTTGCACGCTATTTGAAAATTCAATGTATTGTAATTTTATTTGGCGAATTATGTTGAGATTGTAAGAGAGTGTGCCTTATGGAAAACAAACAAAGTTTTAGTGCGAAAAGAATGTGAGAGGATTTAGTATTATGATGAAATTGAGAAATAGAGAAGAATCGGAAAACGGTCCCTGGTTGCAATTATTTGTGTCGTTGACTTGTTGTGGTTTGTACAACAACTTAAAGGTTAATTGAACTGACGAACCATAAAATGACAAATTCCTTACCGAAAATCACACATATTTGGTTTTATGGTTAACCCCTAACCGCATTGTGGTTTACGGTTTGGTTAGTGGTGTCAAATTTTCGACAAAACTTGAAATACTTTTAAAGCAAAATGTGAAATAATTTTCAGCATAATTCGAAATAATTTTCATCATAGATAGTTAACAAGCTATATCTAATGAATAATGATGATAAGCCTAATAATCACAATCCTACACTAGGACAAAAATATTTGTCACGATTGTGTTGTTGTGGTTTGTACAACAACCTAAAGGTTATCCAAAAGCTACAACTAATAACTAGCAAATTCATAAAAATCACATCTATCTTTGTCCAACATACATATTACTCATCTAGTCGTCTTTGTGTAACGAATCGAATTGTTATCTATCGAATATAATAATTAACATTCTTATATGTCGACCATAAAGATAAGAGTATGGTTTTTTTTCGGGGATAATTATATGTAATAAAACTTCAAACTTATATATCTTAGAAAAAAAGCTTCAAACTTTTATATCGAATAAACGAGATCATAGTTGCCAAAATTTAATGAAGGTAAAGATCTATAACAAAATCTAAAATATTTATCACAAAATCGTATACACCGATACACTAGAGGTACGTTCTTCTCAATTCTCTCGTATTAAAGAAAGGGCCTCTCGATACTCCAACGCATATTACGAACATGGACCGAACTGTCTCACGACATCGGAACTTATCCACCAAATAGTTAGATGGAGAAGGGTTGGTCAGGATAGATAGATGATATTGGGGGGAGGGGGGCATTTAAGGTGTAGTGGAGAAAAGTAAGGTGGGGAGTCAATGTCGTTAGTAGAACGTGGATAACATGCATGCAGCTCCTCCTCTGAAGTCTTTAACTCCAAATCCAATCCAAATTAATATGATGTCACTTTCCTTTTCGATTGCGACTTGAGATTGAATGTAAATGTACATTAAACCCCCTATAATTCCATTTTGTTTTTGTATTTATTATTTCTTAACTGTCCCTAACTGCCAACTGGACACGACCACTACTGCTTGGCCGGAATAACATCCACCACCCAAGTACGACACTCATTCATTCCCTACCACCAGCCGTCTTTTAATCCAAACCAAACAACTTGCTGCATGTTTAATTCATTCGAACCGTCAATCCGCCGGCGGAACTACGATGATCGAAGACCTTTTTGGACAGGATTTCAAGTCAACAGCGAGTTTGGAATGATTTGTAGTAGAAAGTAACATGCATGCCGATGAAATGAATTGAAGAAGGCAAACCAAAAATATTTTAAGTTAACGAGTAAAAAATCTTAGAAATTGAAGGAATTGAATACATACGTCTGAGTATGAATTAATGATAGAGCAGACAGAGGTGAACAGAAGTACAGAACCTCAGCTGAGTGGTTTGACAGTTTCTGCTTCTGGAAAACCAAAATACCATCCTATTCTATTATTATTAGCCAAAGTAAAAGTTCAGAGTAATTAGCCTTTGTGACGTCTCATGTTGTTTTGTTTCAGATAATATATTACACACTTTGGAATGTGCTTTTGTTGTGTTTTTATTATTGTTGTTATCATTATGGGGGCTGATTAAGGTTTCCAATGAAAGCAAAAATCACCCAAAAGTTGCTGAGAAAAAAGCAAATTAAGAGCTATAATTATCACACAGATTAAAGAAAGAAAAGAAGAGATGTGTTTTGGTAATTTAGAGTGGGACCTTTATGTTGGCCACTCACTGCCGTTTGCTATTTTACAAATATTCATATGTTTTGCTGCACAAAGAAAAGAAAAGAAAAGAAAAGAAAAGAAAAGTCATCCCACAAATTCGAATTCAAATTTGATTAGGGATTAGTTTAAGCCTATTTATTTGACTAAAACTGTTCCTTCATGCAATTCTATCCATCAATTCCAGTGTACATGGGTTGGAATTTCAACCCCAAGTCTCGAAAATTAAGTTTGTAACCCTAGGTATTGAACAAGATTAAATGCACATCAATTTCGTAAGTTATCCCTAAGACAACCATCGATCATTCACATCTACCAGATCTCTTGCAAGTCTTCTTCTCTAATGTTCAGACTCTTATTGTTTTTCTTCAAAGCAACAATTTGCAAAGTACAATAATACCCCCAAACCCGAATTTGTCTTGTTTCATTAGCTAATCTTTCACAAGTCTGAGCTCTTTGCAGCAGCATCAGAAGTTGAAGTTTCTAAAAACAAGAGAGGATTTGATTTGAGCTCATCATCCAAACTGCCAGCCCGCTCCTCTCTAGTTATTGGAATTCAAATGCAATCTAATCCCGTTTCAATCTGGTTTACAAGGGGAAATATTGTCCACCTCTCGATTTAACTTCGAGAGGAGAGCTTACCCAGAGACCTCAAGCAGTTTTAGCTACTTTCTCTGCCAATACGTTATCGGGAAGGATGAGCTCCGGGGGTGTTTCGCGAACCACCCCAAGCATCGAGTCGTATTCCTCATCACGGTTAGCATATTTCTTGCGGAGCATCTTCTCAAACTCTATCTCATCAAAACCTTTCCCGTTTTCAGCTGCATGAACCTGTGCCAAATTGGTGTAATTCAAAGCGGACTGGGAGATGAAAACCATCTCTTCTTCTGTAAGCTTCCTCAAGAACTTTGCTGGATTTCCTCCCCATACCTGGTATATATGAAACATCATATGATTTGGTTGTCAACAACTTCATGGGAAAACCATAATGAGTGCACACGATTTTTTTTGTTTTCCCCATATATACATCATTAGTCTTTACAGAGTGTTGAACTTTGGATGAGTATGGCATCTGATTATCCATCAAGGCCATGTGCTAAGAGAGACCAAGTAGCTAGAACAACCATTTGCAAGAAGGAACCAATTAATGATAGCTAGGCCCTGGCATTGAGGGGAACAGTTTGCTACTTGATTTCTACTGTTACTAATTCTTACCATTCGCAGAACTCTTCTATCACAAGCTTCTGGTAACAAATGAGAAGCACTTGCTAAGATGAGTGACAAAGTAACATCTTGATTTGACATGAGACCAAAAGAACAACTACCACTAATAACATGCGAGAACCATTTTCCTAAGATGAGTTACAAAGCAACATCTTGATTTGACATGATACCTAAAGAACAACTACCACTAGACAACAACTTATACTTACTAAAGTGTACAGGTTATGGGAGGAAATGTTCGTATCGACATGATGTGCACTTAGTATGATAACACATATGTGACCTATTGTATCAACTGGGAATAACTTGCTCACCTCACCACAGGGAATCCTTGTATTCTGCCTTACAAGAGCTCCAGCAGCAACCATGGCATGTTTCTCGACATAGGAACCATCAAGCACTGTAGCACCCATACCAATAAATGCTTCATCCTCTACTGTGCACCCATGTAAGACAGCGCTGTGACCTGCCATCATGTATATGGTCATCAAAGTTCAAACAGTTAGTTAAATGAAATTTTCACTTGTATTGTGAATGTAACAATCCCGAGTAAGAATAATCAGAACAACACTAACCAATAGTAACATTATCTCCAATAATAGTCGGTAAAACCTTTCCGCTTAGGTTTGTCTTTGCAACATGAACAAGTGAATTATCTTGTATGTTTGTTCCTGACCCTATGCGGATGCTATTCACATCACCTGCACCAGTATCTCAAATTAGAGAAGAAAAGCTCTATACAATACCAAAGCTGTTAATTTTCAAACCTATTCATGGAATTTCAGGAAGGACAACAAAAGGAATTAGTATGCAGCTTACCTCTAAGAACACATCCATACCAAATGGATGAGCCTCTTCCAACCTGAACATCTCCAATGATAGATGCACTGGGGGCAACGAATACGTCCTTGTCAATAGCAGGAGCTTGGTCAAAAACGTTCATGAGTGTCCTATGCCTGGAAACTAATTCCACAAAACGGGTTTAATTTGGACCCACGCAATAATGAACGACAATTCACAGAATGTAAAGGCAGAGAGCACCTACAGTTTTCACGGACAATAATGTAGTATTCATTCTACAGGCAAAGAGCACAACACCGAAACCAGAATCCAAAAGGCAGGCAGAGAATAAACCAGAACTTAAGAATAAAAGTAGCCAAATGCGATGCCCTAATCTGAGAGCTCATACACAACGGAAGGAACCCTAAAATCAATTCGAATGGTTCAATATAGACTCCCCAGATATTACATTTCTGACAAGGCATCCCTCTTCTTCGTTTGAAATGTAAAAATAATTAGATAACTATCGGAATTTACAACACCGCAGAAATCAAAGCCTTATAGACAAATCCTAGGGCTTCTAATTGAAACTAGGATGGAGAAAGATAGAGAGAAAGAAGAAGGGAAATAGAACTGACGGTGTTCCCGAAAGGAATTGTTGCCCTGGAGACGGCAACCGAGGCGATCGAGAGCTTGGCCGGACTCTCGGATCCAGAATCCGAGGGTGTACACTGCTCTTCCTAAGGTTCCCATGGTTTGGAGTGGCCGAGAGGGAGACACTCGGGTAGTCTAAGATTCGATCGAAACGATTTCAGGTGGAAGAGCTTCTTTGTAAATCACCAGTCTGCAGGGCACCCTAGTTTCCTCTCCGGTTGGGCTGAGTTCCGACTTCCCAGACTCTGAATCTTTGGATCTGTCTGCTTTCGCCACGTGTTATAGTTGAAAAGTTGGAGGTCAGAGTTGATGGGCTTTAAGAACGAGACACTGGCCCTATGGTCCATGGGTAACAACTAGAAGTTTACAGTAATATGGGCCTACCTCAAGTCGGGCCCTAATACTGTAAGCCATTTTGACTTGGTGCTTTCCTGTGAAGAATCTTCACATGTAGAAGAACTTTCATGGTCAGTTATGCTGTGTGCCAAGATCACAAACTGAAAACACGCAATTTATAATATAGAACTCGCCAAACCGTTTACAAATAGCAATTAGTAGGGATCACCAGTTCACCACTGTCAAATATAATGACACGAAATGAGAAATTCCACAAATAGGCAGCAGGCATAAACTTATAGCTTGGTTGCTACAGCTTTTACTGTTGCTACAGCATGTCAGTTACTGCCTCAGGCTCTCGACAATGTACAATGCATAGAGGTCCCTACCATGGAATGGAACGGGTGCAAACAACAAAAGAACAACTAGTTAAATGTCTGATAAGCCACACAAAGGATCGTAAAATTATTCGAAATCTTATTGAGTTACCGGAAGAACTTACATGGAATGCTCAATCGCATCAATGGCAGCCTGAGGTGGTAAGAAGTCTTCCACATCAACTTTCTTGTTCTCATTCTTCTTATCTGTCATTCATTCTCAGTCAAGGTTATGAAGAACCCCTTCGCTTCTATTATGTGGATGCGGACTGACTTAACGTCAACTAAAAATGTGCAGAACTATCTTTAACTAGAAGGATTGCTATTGATAGAAAGAACGAGAGAAATTCAAATGAATGGATACAGTCCTCAAAAAAGCGGCGGATTTCAGCCAAGCGATGGGGAGCAAGCTGCTTGATGTCCGTGTAATGTCGGAACTCTGGATCATCAGCACACACTGCTATGATTTTGTCATCCTTCTCACCCTGAAATCAACATTTGTCCTATTGATTATTATGCAATTGCGTATCCAGCAAGAGGACCATATGAGCTATGCACAAATGACTATCAAGTTGGACACTTAGAGCAGAATAGGCACTAAGAATACAGAAGCTACTGAAGGAAAATATACAGCTTTTAACCTGGTCAATCATAGGCATTAATCCTATGGCACGAGCACGAAGGAAAGAACCAGGTAAGACAGGTTCCTACGGCAGAGTAAAACAAAAAAAAGGCTAGTCAGAAGTCTGAAATTTAGCGGTAACTTACTCTCACCGTAACAAGTAGTCGCTCAAACAAGTTACCTGCATCAGTATCAGGACGTCCATAGGATCACTATCCTCACAGATAGTTCTCGGAATAAAACCATAGTTATGCGGGTACACTACTGATGAGTACAGAACACGGTCAACCTATTCAAAGTCATGAAATCCCAGCCAGCATCAAATTACATCGCTTAATGCATTGCAACTTATTTTAAAATTTAACCTATAGATATATGGAAGGGAGAAGCTATTACCTTTATGAGGCCAGATTTCTTGTCAAGCTCATACTTAACTTTGCTACCTTTACTAATTTCAACAACCTGCCATTTCACACCACAGTGTCCATCAAAAGGCAATTTTGTGACCCCAGTTGGTCATATTTACAGCATTCAATATAAATGTCCCAATCAGCATCCGAGCAATATCTTCTATGTTATCGAGGACACTCAATAAAGTTCCCGATAATTTCCAACCTATATCATGGTTACTATAATAATACTTATAGGAAAGCATCTTCATTAACTTACAACATTGAATACAGATGGAGCCCCAGGTCCTACATAGATGCGGGAGTTCAACAGAGTCAGTGGAGCAAAATGAAGCAAAGAAGATGACCACAAAGGTTCAAGATAATTGTTAAAACAATATCAGCATGGGAAAAGGATATACCAATCTCCAAATCATGCCACGGATGCGCCGCAACAGATCTTCGTGTCAATGAAGAAAGAATCCTTTCATTGAGTGCTGGGCGGGGTTGCTGTGAGGGTCTGCTGGCTTCTCCATCATTGCCGGCCATCCCGATTTTCCAGTCAGCTTCAAACACGACAACCTTAACTCAATCAGATCCACATCATCTAATCACACTGAACAAAAGATCTAGAATTAAAGCATTTTCTGAAACTGATCTGCTATAGATTGATCCAAACTGTATAGTGCAAAAAAGCAGTCCAACAATCTAAAAACCGAAAAGGATCATAAGCCATGAATTTATATTAAATGAACGACCAAACCAAGCACACAGATCAATATAAACGAAACCAATGAACCAATGGGTGATCAGGGTTAGTGATCGGAGAATCGAACTCGATGATTAAACAAAACGCACCAGGAAGATGATGAAAAGCAGAAACAGTTAACAAAGATGAGAACGAACTCTCCACAATCGAACATCAATAGGATTTAAATAGCTAATCCAAGTGCCACTCGTTATCCTGAATCCCCCAACATGCAAATCATCAAGGGACATATATAATCAAATAGTACTCAAACTAGGCTCAGGGCCAGAAACTGGGACTGTTTAATTCATCGATCGATAATCCATTTGGTGGGAAAAGAGAGGCAACAACTATCAAGCAAAATGATCGTACTAAATGCCATTTCAGTAAACCATCTCATCAGTTCAATCAACCAAGATACGAACGCAGCAACAGGTCCTTTAACGTCTAATGAAAAGTTAAATCAGAAGCCATAAAATCTTGCAATAGAAAGAAGCGATGGAGAACTCATGAAAAGGGTGAGTCACTTGGACGACGACCTTACCGAGAAACCAGTAATGCTAAAACGAGAAAAAGGAAGAGCGGAGAAGCATTGAGAAGCAGAGTGCTGCTTATTAATATTTCTTCTCAGAAAGGTCGAGCGATGAACGGAGGAGAGTAGTTGACTTCAGTAGACCAGGACAGAGCCATTTTCAACACCAAGTCATAGGTGCATTTCAGCCGTTGGATGACGAGATCTTGACAGAATTTTGATCCTATGGGTACAAATGTTCTCGAATTTGACTTCTCATTTAAGCCGTTGAATAGAAGGAGTGAGGACTAGTCTCAGCAATAAACCCTCGTGGCACAAATCTCAAGTAGGATTCATATTCTGGATACGTAGACTCGGGTGTATGTGGTTACTGCCTCCTCATCCTCACATTTCTTCTCTCTCCCCACAACCATCGGTCATATATTTTTCCGGGCTTTCCTCCATAAGCAAGAAAACGACTGGAACTCAAGACTCAAGGGAAGCGACCGCCGCCGCGTCAGCTGAGCGTCATACTAGTTTCCCTACCTTCTCCGTCGCCCCCGGAATCCTAAATCTACTGAGCACCTCGATCTCCTCGAGGTCGTACTTTACTTGTTCGCTACGAACTAATTGACTCGATATTTCCTATGGAGGACGCAGGAGGAGGAAGTGAAACCGTGCCGCCGCTCGTCAAGTGGAAAGCCGACTTCTCCAGGGCGTTCCAGTACTATCTCGACAGATCCGCGCCTCTCCCACTGCAGAGGTGGCTGGGGAGTCTGGTGGTGGCGCTGATATATGTCTGGCGGGTTTACTCTATCCAGGGTTTCTATGTCATTTCGTACGGGCTTGGGATCTACGTCTTGAATCTGTTGATCGGTTTCCTATCTCCGAAGGTTGATCCCGAGCTTGAAGCTCTTGAATCACTGGACGGCGCTTCCTTGCCGACTAAAACGTCTGATGAGTTCAGGCCGTTCGTTCGCCGGCTTCCTGAATTCAAGTTCTGGTAAATTTTCTTTGTTCTGCTTTAGATAAATGGATTTTATTCTTAGGCTGATACGTAAGAATACAAGCTTCGGTATGAACCATCGGGATGCTTGTTTGGCAACTGCGATAGAGTAGGCTAGGAGCCCTAGGTTTGGCCGAGGTCAGAAGCAAGAATAGAAATCGCAAGTGATCTTATCTTAGTGGTGGAATTTCTGATAGGCAAGTTCGTTGGTGGATCAGCTTGGACTGATTGTCATGGTCGAAGAAGGTTTGTCCAAGCATGGCTGATATCTTATATAGTCATCACTCATCACTGACCAAATCAATAAGAATCGGCATCTGTTTTGTTGCTGAAACTTTTGTTCCCCATGAATGGATATGAGTAGCATCTGTGGGATTGCCTGATGTCTGCTTAGTAGATGGCTAGATGCTAAGTTAAGCATCTATAAGTGCAGCGGTTGAATCTAATTTCCAAAGTGCTTCTTCTGTCAGCATCTCCCTCTATATATTATTGCCATGAGTGAAGTACATAAAATGATTTGAGCTTGTAGGAAGTGGATGAAATGTAATGGTGGTAACTGTTTTGACATAACAGTTGCCGGTGTTATGGTTGCAGGTATGCCATCACCAAGGCTTTTATAATTGCATTCGTCATGACCTTTTTCTCTGTGCTGGATGTGCCGGTTTTCTGGCCGATCCTCCTGATTTATTGGATTGTTCTCTTTGTTCTCACAATGAAGAGACAAATTCTGCATATGATCAAGTATAAGTATGTGCCGTTCGACTTGGGAAAGAAGGTCAGTTAGCTGTTTGTAATGCATGAGGGGTTGAACTCTTCTTAGTTGGATCCTCTCCTTTTATGTTACCTCCCTCCAGTTTGATATAGTAACTTGGTAATTGATAATATTTGCAGAAGTACACTGGGAGTAAGCGTTCTGAAAGCAGCAGTAGCAAGTCCCGGGACTGAAACAGTGGAACCACTTGGATCCGATGCTGTTGAAGATTGTTGCGCAAGTCTTACAAAATTGAAGAACTGGGGATCCTGCAGTGTTGTTATTGTAGGTTTTTTCTTTAGCATGTCCTGCGGATGTGTTGTTATCAGCACACAAGAGGCGTCGTGATATTAGCAGCTGTTGGACTGAAACAGTGGAATTAGCCTTTAGATTGGTTGGTGTATGCATATAGCTAAAAGTTGGACAGACTCAGGATCCTTGCTGGATGCTTTAGTGTTTTACATTTTCTTCTTCCAATTGACTAAAATGATGATGCTGATCACTAAACCTTCCAACAATCTTCCCATTAGCAAAAACGATGAATCCTGTAACAGGAAACCGTCCATAATTAGTTGAAGCAGGTCGTCAATGGCCTCCGATTGGATAGGGCCGGCGAAGAGTATCCACACTATCTCCCCAAAACAAAAACAAAACAATTGGTCGCCAGAGGGAAAGAGACGAGAGTTAAGATGGAAGAAATTACATTCGGGACGGACGACGAGTCGTTTCGGAGCCGCTAAAAATGGTTTAAAAGACAGTGACTAATTTGATATTAATTTAGTTTTCGGGTGCCAATCTTATAGTTTACCAGAATCACTGAAAGCTATAAAGTAAAAACCTCTCGGATTCATTAGGTCTTTACAGTTCTCAACGGCGGCATTTTTCCCGCCACCGCCGAAAGCAAATCCACCTCTTCCGATGTCAACCGGCAACCACCATACCTCCGGCGGAGAGATTTCGGAGTCCGCGCCTGGGGAGATCTCGGAGAAGCTCAGCCTACCGTCGCTCCAATCCAAGATGAAGATCGACCCGGAAGGCTACACGACGGAGCTTGGACTCATCTACAGCCGGTTCAACTGCGCCCTCGAAATGTTCCAGCAGCAGGCCGCTCTAAGCTTCACCTCCAGCGTGTGCGCCGACCCTACCATCGCCAAGGAACTCGGCGAGCGCACCATGTTCCTGTCTCAGGTGGCGCCGTTCTACTCCAAGGAGCTAGCCAGGTTCCCCGGACAACTAGTTGATTTTCTAAAATCGTCGGCCAGGTCGCTTCCGTTTGGACTCAGGGGTAACGTCACTCAAGCTCTCATTCTCCTCGTCAATCGAAAGGTACTGAATTGATTTCATTCAGCCAATTGATTCGCTTGATCCTTGTGTGCGTGTGCATAGTTTTTTTTATCTGTTCCGTTTGGCAGATGGTTGATATAAAGAATTCTTTGGCGTTGTTTATGGAGCTTCAAACGGTTGGAGATAGGAACTTGAGGATTTTGGCGTTCTCTCACGTTGTCAATAGTATTAAGAGAATGAATAAGAAGCATAAGAACGAGGCAAAGAATCGTACTCTTCAGAATATCCTGTTTACAATGATGCAGGTTTGTTCTGATGCTTTGTTTGAATTGAAGAAGCTGATCAGTTACTTGTCGGATTGGTTGGATGAATAGTTAGTGTCTATGCGTGTGTTTTAACAGCAAGAGGATGAACCTTTGGCGAAAAGAGCGCTCATTACTCTCTGTGAGCTTCATAGGAGAAAGGTTTGGTTTGATGATAGAACTGCTAATGCGATTTGCATGGCTTGTTTCCATTCTTCGTCAAGGTATGTGCTTTCTTTTTCTCTCTCTGATTTACGTGTATGAATGATAATGTTTAATTTATTGAATGGTCCAGTCGTTTCTTGTTATTCTTAGGATCATGAATGCTGCTTTGTCGTTTGTGTTGGATTTTGAGAAGATGCAAGATGATCACAACAGTGACAGTAAGGATATGAGCAGCGACGATGATGCCAATCCGCGTCATGCTCAAGTTGCCATTAACAAAGAGTCTATTTTTAAGGTTAGCTGCTTACTAGATGATGACCTTGGATTTGTATACAATACATGAGCCATTTGTGATAATTAGCTCAGAGCTTGATTATGTTGAGCTTTTTTATTTATTTGGTTAAGGGTTATGTTGAGTAAGAAGAAAGCAACTAAAACGTTTTGATTTATTCCAGGCAACTAAAACGGGTACTTCAGTTGTTAGTAAGAAGAAAAAGAAAGCAAAGTTGGAGTGTGTTGTCCGTAGCATGGAAAGCCAGCAGCGCTTGGAATCAGAGAAAACCGGTTCGAATTATTATTCACCTCTTAACCATCTCAAGGATGCTCAGGTTATTTCCTTTCCTGTTGCATCACAACTTTGAGAAAACATATTTGCTGGATTAAATGAAGCTTTGATTTTGTTGTAGGGGTTTGCTGAGAAACTGTTCTCTCGTCTTAACACTTGCAATGAACGTTTTGAGGTAATTGTGCACACTTTTTAACTATTGCTTGGATTACTCAAGACTCAAGTTTTACTTCACTGAAACATGGAGATTCTAATAAAAAAGACTAAACGGGAGATAGTGGAAAGAGAGCAGTTATACAAATGGAGTGACTGATTCCGCCTGAGAATGGTTGAGTTTGCTATTGAGAAGTTTGTGATGAAGCATAAGCACACTGTGTTTATGACTTGCTTATGATCTCAGGTTAAGATGATGCTGATGAGAGTCATTGCTCGAACAATTGGGCTGCACAATTTGATTTTGTTGAACTTCTATCCTTTCCTGCAAAAGTATTGTCAGGTAATTAGTTAACTAGGATCTCGTCATTGAAATCTTTCTGCCATAATTGGCACGGTATGCTAACAGAGGTCATCTAAATTTCTTCAGCCACATCAAAGAGATGTCACTAGTTTGCTTGGTGCAGCGGTTCAGGCTTGTCATGACATGGTAATACAGATTTATATTAGTTAACAAGCGATCCAAAAACTCGTTTCTTTTGATATTCCTAATCTCTAATATGTGCTACTTTTTTTTGTTTCCGTACAGGTTCCTCCTGATGCAGTTGAACCTTTGTGTAGACAAATAGTAAATCAGTTCGTACATGATCATTCCCATCCAGAGGTATTATCTTTGGAAGATTTGATTTTAGTTTGCGCTCTATATGAAACTTCTGTTATCATCAGTTTTTCATTTCCACTTTAGGCCATTTCTGTTGGACTTAATGTCATCAGGGAAATATGTCTGCGAATTCCTTTGGTAAGTTTTCTAGCCTATTTGACAGTCAAGATCTCGACTTTGCATCTCAGCAGGAATAGGTAAAATAATTTTTCGCTTTGGTGTGTAGTTGATGACCGAAGACTTGCTTCAGGATCTTGTGTTATACAAGAAACAACATGAGAAAGCTGTTTCTGCCGCTGCTCGTTCACTGATGGTCTTATTCAGAGAGGTATGATAACCATGCTGCTGACTCTATTCCATCTGTATGCTTGGAGAGATGGCTGATTCTGCTTTTCTTTCCATTTAATCTAATTTTTCCAGATTTGTCCATCACTTTTGGTTAAGAAGGATAGAGGTAGACCCATAGACCCAGAGGCAAAGCCGAAAGCGTGTGGAGAAAATCATGTAGACAATGCTGTTCCTGGAATTGAATTACTGGACGAGGGTGCTGATACCGACGAGAGGGATGAAGATGCTAAAGATGATGGAGACGATTCTCAGCCAGATGATCACGAATTATTTGGAAGTGATGATGAGGAAGATAGAATTGATAATGGCGATTTACGAGCTGGTTTGGATGACAGCGACAGTGACGACAATGTGGATGAAATTGGGAGTGGGAAAGATGAGGGAGAGGAGGAAGACAATGACGGAGTTGAGGAAGAAGATGAAGAAGAGTCTAGTGACCCGCAGGATTTGGATGAGGTTGAAGTAAACAAATCTAAATCAAATAAGAGAAAGCGATCAGATTTCAATGGAGATGGTTTCGTTTCTCAAGAGGATTTCAAAAGGATTAGGGAACTGCAGGTATGTTGGCTGGAGAATACTAGAATAGGATCGATTCGATATTCGAATCAAACCTAGCTAATAGTTTTTTATGATTTTATTTACTTTACTTTGCAGGCGAAAATTGCGGCAACTCAACATGGCTTCAAGCTTCCATCATCTGACCAATTATCTATGAAGCCTATGGATCCTTCCAAGCTTGAGGTAAGACCGAAACTAATACTCAGCTCACATGAGCATTGTTATTAGCCTTGTTTGTGAAAACGTACTTGGATTTAAACGATGCTGTAAGGTTTAGCCTGGTCCAACCGATCGATACTTTGATATCGAGTTAGTATTAACTCACTTGTTACCTCAGGCTCACATCCGGCACAAAATGAACAAGGAAGAACGGCTAGAAATGGTGAAGGCCGGGAGGGAAGATAGAGGAAAGTACCAAGCTCGAAGTTCTATTAGAAAGAAGAAGGTTTGCATATACTCTCCGAGCCTATATCAAGCCTTTTCTGTCCTTAGTATGTTCTAAATTGTGCCAAGTAACCATACTGTTACTTTTCGTCCAGACCGGAGGTCTAAGCAATCAGCAAAAGAACCACAAGAAGAAAATGCCACCGGCCGCAAAGCGTTTAACGATCGTCAGAAACCGAGCAAACAAACGAAAGAAGAGCGATCGCTCGGGCAAGCAGTTCCGTGGAAAGAAAGCATGGAAGTAAAGATACCAGCTCCAACATGAGAAATTTTTGTCTATCGAGAGCTCCTACGTGATCATGAAAATTTTGCTACGACATTATTCTTTTTTTCTAGTATGATATGTATAATCTAGACAATCTAAATTTCTCATGATCGCAACTCTGATGTCAGCTCAAACTATTCACAATAGGGTCTTGGGGCTGTTTGGTTTAATTAAGCTTTTCTCATCCTATCAAAATGTGTAACTACTTAAAGAGAACCAATGTTGATACATAGATAGAACACACACACAGCTTGAGGCCTCTATTCTAATTCTTCTTCAGCTGAAGAAGAGGTTGAATCGGTTGCTGCGACCATGGTTTGCCCAAATATGTCCGGAATACCATCCCAACATCGGTAGCGCTAAATCATGCTCCCTTTTGGCTGCAGGTCCACGTGCTCCCCACTGATTACTTCCTCGAGATGGTGGGGAAGGTCCTCGGGGATTATGCAGGCCGTTTCCTGGCTTACGACCCTGGGAACGATGAAGCTGAAGGTCCGGACAGGTACATGAGAGTCCAGATCCTGCTGGATGTCCGCAAACCCCTCCGGCAAGGGAAACTGGTGCGCCTACACGACGATGCCGGGGTCAAATACCAGTTAAAAAACGAGCGTCTCGAGAAGTTCGGCTATATCTGCAGGATTGTGGGCCACACTGACAAATATTGTGAGCTCCTCTTCTAGATCGCGACGGAACAAATCATCCGCAAATGGGACGAATCCATCCGAATCAAACCTTAAAATAAGATGGACAAGCTGGCAGCAAAATACCTCCAGGACCCAGGAATCCTGTGATGCACCCATCCAGAAACTCAAAGCCTTCCCCTGGGTCAAAGTTGCAAACTTCACCACCGAACAAAAAGAGAGGCAATTTCGCCATGGTGGTCCATACCACCACCAAGAAAAACTTCCTAGAAGACAGAGACGAAGACGAAGACATGGTCGACGTCCCAGTGGATAACAGGAAGAGACGACAGGAGGAGGACGTGATCAACGGCGAGCCATCAGACCAGTCTCATGGCGGCAAACCGTCAAAGTCTCCGAAGAAGGATACTATCATCTCCACCTTGGCGCAACAGGCGGGACTCCCTAGCGGATCCCGCCCATCCGCATAAAAAGCAATGAGGGTTGTAGGTAGCTCTCGACCTCGACAACGAGTGACCCCTCGACAAAGACATCAGCTGGAGTCTTAGTCTCTTTTTTGGTTCTTGCTTCTTTTTTCGAACTTTTTTGAATTTATGAACCTTTTGCTTCTTTAAATTTTCGTATGGGCAGAGTCAAGGCATGGTTGAGCCGGCGTAGATGCTTGGGCCTCACGTGCCTAGTCAATTTAGGTCAGTTTTCGAATTTTAGTGTCCTTGAGATTATGACATGGTATTGAAGAGTGTTTGGACGTGATATATATAATCGTTCGATCATTATAACCCTTTGTAACCCGCTTATGGGTTAGACTCTCGGGTTACCGCTATACGTTGTATATGTGCTTTCTTTTGATCCTTTTGGAATACATGTACGTTGATAGTTTATCAAATTTTTTTGTATAAAAGCATCAATCGATCGTTTGGATGATTTATTTTACAAATGAGGTATTTTGGAGCAAAATAATGTATGTTTTAGAAATGAAGTATTTTTGAGGTATAAAAAATAAGTTATGAGCTTTAAATTGAAAGGTTTGAATTGAGTTTATTTTAAGTACCACCTTCATAACCAAATATTTGAAATAACTCGATTCGAATTATTTAAAATATCACACATTTTATTTTTGAAAGACATACGAAATATTTGGGCCAAAATACGTCATCCAACCGGCAAACCAAAAAGTTGGAGCAGACTATACCAACATAACAAAAGATTCAAACCTTTTAGATCGAACCAAACGGTTTACTCGGGTATTAGCTCCGGAAAACAACTGATAGAAAACCAAAAGATGCCGGTTCATTGAGTCCAACTACGGCAGAATCGGGATTTACTTTTCTTCACGCGGTGACGGTAATTACTAACCAGTGACAAAAATGGGCGGTTAGCGTTTTCTTCTCACTTCTCGTCCTCTCTCTCTTTCTCTTTCTTACCTACAAGAAGCAAAGCAGCCGCTGCAGCAAAGCGTTTCTACTTTCTCCTCAGCTCCCAAACTTACGCAACCAGCAACTTACCACTCGCTACTACTTCTTCTTAGAAACCCTTGCCACCACCTCTTCAGATTAGAATCCATGGCGGAACCGCGAAGTGAAGGCGTCCCCCAGCTCGTCAAGTGGAGCAGCGACTTCTCCAGGGTGTTCCAGCACTATCTCGACAGATCGGTGCCTCAGCCGATGCTCAGGTGGATAGGAACCCTTGCGGTGGCCATTCTCTACGCCTTGCGGATTTACTATGTCCAAGGGTTTTACGTCGTCTCCTACGGGCTCGGGATCTACATTTTGAATCTGCTGATTGGATTCCTGTCCCCAAAGGTTGATCCGGAGCTTGAATCGGTCGATGGACCTTCCCTACCGACCAAGACTTCCGATGAGTTCAAGCCTTTTGTTCGCCGACTGCCTGAGTTCAAATTCTGGTACAACTTCCTTCAGCTCGTTGCTAATTCTGGTAGTTTTTTAGTATTTCAGCTGAATGTTGACTATTACTAGTTTGCTAGTTTTCAGAAGAGCCGTCGATGTGTTTGTTAGCTTAGGCCAGAAACACGATTAAGAATTACTGGTAAATCTATTCTGTGCTTTATCGACACCTCACTGAGAGTTAATCAATGATGCCTAATTTAACAATTTCTTGTTATTGAATGCAACCTAGCAACAATGAACGGTTCATTGATGCTGGTTCGGATCGATATTTGTTTCTGTTGAACACCATAGAATACTTGCTGAAACTCTTTGTATGAAGGAAAATGTGCCTAGCTAGTTTATGTGCTTCATCAGTTTCACTACTTCATATATATTGCATTTCGAAAGGGATTCCGTCACAGTCGGTTTGTTATGTTCCCAGGTATGCGATCACCAAGGCGTTCCTAGTTGCTCTGGTCATGACCTTTTTCTCTGTGCTGGACGTACCTGTGTTCTGGCCGATCTTAGTGATTTACTGGATTGTTCTCTTTGTCCTCACAATGAGAAGACAAGTCATGCATATGATCAAGTATAAGTATATTCCGTTTGACTTGGGGAAGAAGGTCAGTAAGAGGCTCCAATTATCTGTAACACATCATCAATTACCATTGTTTTACTTCTATCGTCTTACGTATAATGTTTTGCAGAAGTACACAGGGAGCAAGCGTCCTGAAAGCAGCAGCAAGCCGCGGGACTGAAGCTCCAGAACAATGGGAGGAATCCACCAATACACGTAACGCAGCTGATGAAAACTGGAGATGAAGTTTTTGATTACTGTAAATTGTAAGGGAGTTGGTGTTATCGACTTGGCTGCATCTGCCACTTTTTCCCTCCCTTTATTCTGACTAAAGATTGATTAGCTAAAAGGAACGATGGTTCATGAAACATGTACGTAGCTAAGATTCTAAATCCCTGCTGGATGCTTCATTGTTTGCCATTCTTTGAACCCCCTTGCTATGTTATTACCAAGTAAGATCAGATGCTGTATGGTGTGTGTGGAAAGCAAAAATCAGTTACAGAGGAACCCTTCCCTTATGAGTTGAGGCAGAAAATACAATATAGAATCGGAAAATTGTGAATAAATGATAGGAGCAACAGGCATGCTGTTGCAGTGGCAGCTTTGATTTTCGAAAGGGAAGGCCGAATTTACAAGAAATTTTAAGTGACTAATGAATAGGCAGAGAGCTTGAATCACAGCAAATCCGATCTCGCTCAGAACTGGGGACTCCCGATACTCTTCCTGTATATGCTCATGAACTTGGCCACAAATTCTGCAGAAAGTTCGAATAGTCAGTACCGAACTAAGTTGGCTTAGGAATTTGATGGTATACAACTTGATAGAATAGCAAGTTACCTTCTAGTTTGAGCAAGGCGGTTGTGCCTGTTGGGAGTCGCTTTTCCTGCAAGAAACATCAAGCACCGACACTCGAAAACAATTCCACTTGGAGAAAGAAAAAAGAACTGTTGATCGTAAAGAAAGGAAACGTTACATAGTAGCTTTTCCAATAGTAAAGCTCTCTTTTTGAACTGGACGGCATCTCCTTTAAGAATTGTTCCACAAGTTTCTGTTGTTTCGTAGTACGGAAATATCAGATATATTAGCAGAAAGAAGAAAAACAGCAGCAACAATGGTGGGTGCGTGTGTGTGGTAGTTTACCTGAAGGATAAGTAGAGGATGCACAAAATCCACAAGAAGCTTCTGCAACTTCCCTCTTACCAGAAACAGCCTGCCGAAATAATAGTTCAAAACAGGTATGCACATCTTTTACTTGACGAGTTTCATTCATCATTGGTCTACACATGACAATGAAGAAATATACAGACCTCTTAGGGGATGGATCAGCCATGATTTCGTTGGCAATTTCGACCAACACCTCTTCCCAACTGATTGGAATCGGCTGATCATTAGCAAAAGGATAACTGCAAAAAACATTTCTTTTTAGTTGAATGAATGTGTAAGATGTAATGTGTTTAACCCTTTAATAGTCTCTTACTTGTGTGCTCTGCAAGCTTCAAGTGCCATGATTGCCCTTCTCAAGTCCTTGGATTTTGTGGCAATCTTAGCAGCGAAATTCATCGGTAGATCAAACTCTTCTTTCTTCGCTATATGAACAAGAACCTCCATGATCTGCCAGAAATTCATGGTTTTTCAGTTTTGAGTGTTCATCAAGCTAAAATGATCATGTTTCAATTTTTATTTTATTTTCTGCACGTACTTCATGAGTGGCGGGAGCATTGACATTTATAACTTTGCATCGATTTCTGACAGATTCGAGCACGTCCACATCATCGTCACAGCAGAGGATTAGCTTACAACAATCAGTGTAACAGTCCATGATCCATTTGATCAAGTGCTGGATATTCTCTGGTGCTCTGTCTGCCTCATAAAGAACTATCACTGTGGAAGAAAAAAAAATATCAAAAGGGTGTTTCCAGTAAAGAATCTTCTGAGACCATATAACCTGTTACATTTCTGGTGCTCCAACCTTTATATTCCGGCCTCGGGTTTATCGTGCTGATATCTGGAGTTAGTGAGTAGGCATTGCTGATCTCTTTCACCAAACCCATCAAGGCACTCATGGCATTAGGTTCAGATTTCACGTTGAGCTCCACATGATGAGCGCTTGATGTTACTGGAACTACCACCTGTGCTCCCTTTTTCTCCTGGAAAAACACCACAAGATATCAAAGAGAGTTCTCAAGATTCCAGAACTGTGCAGTGGAAAAGAAAGATTAGCATCTGAGAGAGATGATTCTAAAACCTGGGCCTGGAAGAATCTCAAGTCGTGTGACATCTGCAAAAGAAAAGAAGCAATATTTTTCCATCCCATCAGATCAAACATTGAAAAAGTAAAGTAAATTGAATGATTTTGTTATGAACTGTTGCATTCGAGTAGTTGGGAGAGGGTTCAGATTGTCTTTTATATTAATCATCAACTATTCGAAGTGCAGGAAAAAAAAGACATACGTTGAGACAAGCATCACCAAATATGTCTCCAAGAAGTGCCATCAACAATGCTGTCTTCCCAGAGATTGACGGTCCTTTAAACAAGATATGAGGTATATTCTCACGAGACACCTGATGAAAAAGAGAACACCAAAGGGATATCAAGTCTGAATCCAGATTGGTAAGAAAAAGAATTTTGAAATCATTCTCTTACAAGTTGTCTGAGAAGTTGAGCCTCTTGTTTATGGTAAGTGAACCCTTTCAGCGAGCTTGGCTGATACTTATCAGCCCAAAACTGCGTCAAGTTCTCGATGACATTAGCCCTCGCGATGAACGAAGACTCGTCCAATCTTTGCTTCTCAGGCGAGTTCTTTACTCTACAACTCCTTCCTTTGATGCAAGAAAGCCAATTAGAATCGGACTGGGACGACTTCTTCCTGTTAGCCACAAATGCCTTGGTGCTGTCACTTGTTCTGCCGCTTACATCACTCACTTTACTAGTGTCACTACTGAGCTTCCCATTACTGCTGTGGATGGAGTTAGAGCTCGTGGTGGTTCGCGATCCTGAACTTGTCGAATTAGAAGACCTCGTTGATGCCTTGTGATCCAAGTTAACCTTCTCGAACCTTGCAGGTGGCATATTGTTGTAACCGCCGTTGTTCTTCTGAGTAGGCAATGGGGTAGTTACATCCCTGGAGAAGAAAATATCTCCTGTTGTCAAATCATCCGTGCTTTCGCACAAACGATGATTCGTTCCAGGACCTCTAGTGGAAAGTTTCATTGTCCCAATCATCTCATTTAGCTCCCCAACTGAAGCACTCCTTGAATTGGAGCTAACCGGATAAAGTGGAGGTGGATTCCTCTTCATCACCTCCACTTTATCCCGGGTCCTGACCCTGGTTGCGCTAGCTGACCTGGGTCGAGGGTTCTTGTGAGGTGACTTGGTCTTCCTGCGAGATAAGCTGCTGGAGATTGAAGCTCCTCCTTCAGAGGAAGAAGGTAAATCATCAGTAGCAGCATCAAATCTCCTGGGTTGTCTTTTGGAAGTTGGGGGGTTTCTTCCAGATGGTAAATCCAAGTCAGTGTCTGAGTCAAAACCTGCTCTGTAGTTGTTGTTGTTGTTGCCACGGAATGGGCTTTCTTTCCAATCGGTTTCGACATCGGAAGGCTCGTAGCCGCTCCTGGTTCGGTTCAAGGTAGGGAAATAGTTGCTGTCCAGGTCCATAGGGGAGGTAAAGGTTTGGACTTTGGGATGTAAATTGAAAATCCAGGTGAGAAAATTGATGGTTATGATGCAGAGACCAAAGAGAATTGTAGCTTAAATATGAGAAGTGAATGGTGATTACGAGGAAGGGTGTATCGGTGGCTCCAAGGTTAGACAAGTGGATTGTTGCCAAAGGAACTCAAGGATTCTAGATATGCTTCTTGTGTTTGTCAACAACGTTTTAAAAAAGTTTTACTACTATTGACTTTGTCTGTAACGTCTGATGCAGGCTGGAATTGCCTGCTGCTACGTACCTTCTAAACATTGACTCTTTCCCTTCTCGTATTCAAGCCTGCCAAATTATCTATTTTCTATTAACTGGGAAAACTATTAGTTCAAAGCAGAAATGTGCTCTGTTGCTCAAAGGATCATGATGATGATACATACAGAAATTGATTGTCACGCTCTCTCAAAATCATAGGATTGTGATGAGTGCTTTTATCTACATGATGTAAGCATATCCCTCCACTCATCTATTACACACATCTGTGTCAAGACATTCCTATAATGATTTACTTTAATTCAAAGTAGGCATTCCTTACAATGATTTGCTTAATTTCACTTGTTACGTAAGAGTAAATGTGGTTACATAAGGCTTATGTAACAACAGTTATATCTTACGTAAAGTCACCTTATTTTAAGTTAAAACAATTTATTATAGTGAATACCATCGGTTATGATTAATTGTGCAGTATATATAATTCTACATTTCAATCTATATATTATGAAAATGGTAGACTGGTAATAGTGTGTGCTCCTCTGCACTAAAAACTACATTAAAATCCAGAAAATGGACTCCATATATCAAGCTGATATTCTGAGGTCCGTTTGGTAAGATTCATATGTTTTCTCATTTTCCAAGGAACTTGCTACCACTTTAATCCTTCCGCCGATCAAACGAGCTCTCGTCATCTTCTTCAATTTTCTGTTTTAGTGAAAATCTACAAAGATAATTTTCTTTTGACTCTATATAACACATACAACCAAATTAATTTCAATCTTTCAGTCAATTTTTTTTTTAATTTCAATCATATCTATAAATGCCATTAAAAAGAAATTAAGGATTTTTTCGATGGTCCTCGGGCATTCAGCCGCTGGTGTTTGCTACCATGGATGTCCCAACGTGGGTAACGCTACAGGGCGTCCCACCTCAGTTACTTACCAATGCTGGAATTGGATGGCTGATTTGTCGCCTTGGGAAACCTATACACAAATTTGTGAGAGAGGGTCTTAATGTTAAGGTTTGCGTTTTGATCCCGCAGCACATGGTGTGTCTGGCGAGTCTTTCGATTATTGTTGATGGGCAAACAGTCACTATTCCCATCGAGCAGCTGGAAGCGAGAACTTATCGTCAATCGAAGATTCTGATGCAAAAACAGGTGGAAGTGGTGCGGAATATGCAGTGGAGGGAGAAAACTCAGCCGACATCAAGAGTGGCTACTAGTTCCTCCTCATGCAATGTTTCTCAACCTCAATTGAGAGGGAAGGAAGCACCTGAGAGTTCTGGTAGTGCACAGGTTGGAGAGGGAGTTTTGGCTATTCCTGAGATTTTTTTGGAAGAGGAGGGAGCTGTTGTTGCTCAACAGGATGGATTGGCTGAAGCTTCTAATGTGGAGGTCAGTCCCCTGAGCCCTGGTTTTGTAATTGAGAAATTGGTTGCGAGTGTGATCGTTAATGCTCTTCCAGAAGGTTTAGAAGAAAAGGTTGTGGATGAGGAAATTGTGATGGACCACATCTCTTCTGATACAAGTAGTCCTCAAGTCATTGTGAAACCAGGCCAGACGATGATGGGAGATTTTATGAGCAATATCAGACCGACGATGTCGTGGGAAAAGGGTCGTTGATTATGAAATTTTTTGTATAGAATCAACATGGTTTAATTCCCCGAATAAATATAGATACTTTGTTAAATATCTTAATAAGCTTCATATTAATATTGTAGGTTTTGTAGAAATTTGTTCGTCCAATTATAGTGTGACGGAAGAAAGAAAGTGCGCTGAAATTCTCTGAAAAAATCCTTCTGAGCTTTGGCGCCGCCTTTTCCGGTTTGCTCGCCGGACGGCGCGTCACGCCTCCGGTTTCTCTTCCCTTTTGTTCTTTTCTTTCCCATGGGCACCTCATCGACGCCTGGCTCCTCCACCCTCCATTCTCCTCCTGCTCCTCCGTCCCTTTCAAAGGTTGCTGGTGTTAAGAAGAACCATAGGAAGGGCTCACAGTCGACCTAGGCTTCAATCGTGGGGACTCACAGCTCGGATCTACAGCATATCAATATCCCATATTCGGATTTCGTTGATGGTGCTCTTGTTATCCCGCCTGAAATTATCCAGAAGAGGAGCAATCCCTAGTTTCCATTTTTGAAGGACCATCGAAGAATGATGGATGTGCCAGACCCTACGGAGTACCCACTCACAAAGCTGAATCGAGGAAAATTCAAACAAAAAGAATCCCTCAGAAATCTTGAAGAGGATGACCTCACCTTCAAATCCCCACAACCGATTCACCATGGAGGAGATGACCCGCAGACCGAGCTTGTGGGATAGAAATTGGGATCACAATCCCAGCACCATCCGATATAAGAGCAATAATCAGTGGACAAACAAAGCCCTTACTCAACAGGATACGAACCTTAACTGCCAAGCCCTCTCTGATGTACTTACTGATTAATCAATTTTCCAATCCGGCAAATCATCCACTCAACCCCCATGATGTTCGTGGGGCCTATGTACGGGTAGAGGCACATCTCTCGAACTCTACAACTGCTTGCTTGTCGCCTGATTTTCTAGAGGATACAGATGAAATGATTGATGAAGAGATTATGATAGACCAGCCAGCGCTTCACACTCCTGGGACTGCCACTTTAGCTGATTTCTTGCCCCAAAGGAAAATTCCACCACCCAAGGCCAAGAGAGGTCGTAAGCGGGAGAAGAAACCATAGTAATGCGGATTCTTGTTTGGAACCAACGGGGTTTAATTCCCCTGCAAAGCATAGTTATGTAAATAGTTACCTTAATAGATTGCATATTGATATTTTGGGTGTGCTGGAAACTAGAGTTAATAGTAGTAAGGCTGGTAGGATTTTGCTCGTTCCTTTCCTACTTGGATTTTTTTTCACAAATTATGATTGTAGTAGCTTGGGGAAGATCTGGATTCTCTAGAGACAATCGGTTCATCTTCAAATTCTGAGGCATTCTGACCAAGTTGTTTGATGAAGGTGAATGGACCCAAACCTTTTCCCCTTTGTGTTGTTTATGGAGCCAACAAACAGGAGGAGCGTTGACCAAACTCTAGGTAGTTTTGTGGTTGACCTCCCTCTTGCAATTCTTGGTGACTTTATTGATATTGCCTCGCCTGATGAGGCTTTAAATTCTGTTGGTTGCTCTGTTAGTATGCGTGAGTTTCAAGGATGGATCACAAGTAATGAATTGGAAGATCACGGTGTGGTTGGTCCTTATTTAACATGGTAGAACAATAAAATTGACAATCCTATTACAAGGCGGATTGATCACTGCTTTTTGACTCTGAGTGGCTTTCACAATTGCATTGCAGAGTGGAGATACTTGAGCCTGGAGTATCTGATCATTGCGGTATCTATTTAGAGTCGGGAGTTCTTGTTGAGTCTCTCCTGAAACCCTTCAAAATTTTCAAGTTTTGGATTGACAATGCTGGTTATGCGGATGTGATTAGTCTTACTTCGCAGAACCCTAATGCTTTAACTCATAAAAGGGGGTTTGAGCGGATCTATGCTCGACTTCGTAATCTGAAGGCTGCCCTTAGGGATTTTAATCGTCAACATTTTTCTGATTTGAGGAGGAAGGTCAGTCTTGCTGAGCATATCATGAAAACTGATCAAATATGTGGAATTCTTGCTAGCCGTCTTGTGGAATGTTTGTCGCTTTGATTAGCCCCTGGCAATCGGCTTTTGTTAAAGGTCATCACATTGGAGACAATATCCTTAGTGGGATTTGTTCTATCTTAAACAGGTTCTATCTTTTGGCGGGTCTTCAACTTAACCCGAAAAAAACATAGGTGTTTTTTGCAACCTCTGTCTCTCATGATGTTCGTGATGGTATTGTGTGTATTTATAGCTTCCGTGAAGGTACCCTTCTTGTGCGCTACCTTAATGTGCCGCTTATCGCAGAAAGGCTCTCGGTGCGTGATTGTGATGTTCTTGTTGACAAGATCACGACCAAAATTAGTGGTTAGAGGGTGCGTACATTGAGCTACGCCGGACGTTCGTAGCTTGTCAAATCGGTATTGAACATGATGAGTAACTACTGGCTTGCTATTTTTCTCCTCCCAAAAACGGTGATCAATGTAGTTGAGAAGGCTTGTAATGACTTCCTTTGGAGTGTCTCAGATGTGATTCAGAAGAAAGCCAACGTGAACTGGAAGAAGGTGGCCCTTCCGCTAAGCGAAGGGGGTATTGGTCTGCGGGATCTCTCTGTTTGGAATATGGCATGTCTGCTAAGGCATATTTGGCATATACTCATGCAGTCAGGATCTCTTTGGATTGCATGGATCCAGCTTTTTAGGACTCCTAACCGGTCTATTTGGGATATTGCAGACTGTCACCCTTCCACCCTTGGGTCTGGAGGCGGTTGTTGATTACGAGAGGCAGAGCTTGTGGTTTCTTCTCCAGAGATGTGGATGATGAACTACTTTGGCAATGAGCTGCCATGTCTCACTTTACTGTTTCTCGGGTTTGGGGCTCTCTTAAAGCAGCAACGTTGGAGGTTGATTGGTATGAGATTGTTTGGGCCCCTCTAATGATTCTGAAACATTCTTTCATTCTTTGGGTTGCGATGAAGGATAGACTAATCAAGAACACTCATATGGCCAATTGGGGGATTAGTATCGATATCTCTTGTTATTTGTGTTTGGCACGGGTCGATGATGTGATTCATCTGTTTGCTGATTGTGATTTTGTTCGCCAATTGCGCCACTTTTTCCTGGGGGATAATCCAATGAAGGGTTCGAATTGGAAGGTGGTGATTCAGCAGGCCACTGCTAGTTTTGCAGGTTCGTATAATGATGCAAAGGTGGGTAGACTTTTTCTGCGAGCCAATTTTTTGCAATGTATGGTACGAGAGATGTCGCCGTCGTGCTGGGGAGTGTGATAGGGAAGTGTTGGATGTTGCGATGTCGATTTTCCGGGAAGTTAGATATTGGGGGAGACAATGTTCTTAGTGGTTTCTGAGTTGTTTTGAATAGATGTAATATCTGTTAGGTGAGGTTTTTGAGACTTTGTAGCTCTGATCGGCAGAGGGAGACTTTTTCCTTTTGCAATTTTATGAATAAAAATATAAAATTGACTAAATATTTATCAAAAAAAAATTAAAGATTTTCACCAATCACAACGATAATTTTCTGAATTAATATTCCGGAAAGGTATAATGCAATAAGAAGCCGTATGGGCTAAGCAAGGTGCAATATAGGTGTCGGATATGTCTAATTAGTGTTTTGATAAGAATGATGGTATGTCTAATACTAGTGTTACGTTATTTGATTAGAGGAACACATTCGTGAATGAGCTTGTGTTCCCTAAAACAATATATATATGTGAATTCGGTTTTATTTTCCTTTTTATTTGTCCTTTAATCCTATTGGAATATATAGTTTTAAACTGTGGACGTACAAATGTCATTGGTTGGATGGCAAACCAAAGTAAGGCTGCCCAATCGAATACTTCTAACTATTGTCGAAGGATTCTTTCTTTTTTCTTGTAGGATTTTTCTAAGGATTCTAATCAATGGAATTATGCAAAATATCAACATCTCCCCAAACGTTAAAACTTTCATTTGGGGGTTTTAGTTCATCATCTTATTTATTTGATGAATTTGAGACAAACACCAACCATTTTTCTTGTCTGGATCGTATACTGATTTTGCACAAAACAAAACCAAATTTCTCTACATCTATTTAACCATATATAAGTTTCAATTTTCTTTTATGAAGAAACACAGCCCCTCCCCCAAACAAACTTCCCACCCGTTTAACCTTTTTTTCAAAACATGCGTTTAACATTTTCTGTAGGCAGAAAACTTTAAAATATCATGAATACGATGTTTTCGAATTTAATTTTTTGTCACGAGGTACCGACTTTTTCGCCAAAAATGTCATGTTGTTAGTTTCCGCGAGATGCCGTTAACCGATTTTGGGTTAGCGCCTCCACGTCAAGCGTTGACCGCTGACGTGGAATTTCTGAATTTTTTCGACGTTGCTCTTTTTGAGAGGTACGATTTAGCTGGGAAATACAAGGGAGATGTGTATAAGAACCGTGAAGAGGCGAAATCGATTGTGAAGAAGAAAAAATTGAATGTTGAGAAGAAGAGTTAGAAGAAAGTTGATTCGTGTCCTAAGCACGAAAATCCAGCTGAGAAGAAGAAAGTGGGTGAAGAAAAATAGAAGAAGGAAATCAATACAGGGGCGTTGGCGAAGAAAAAAAGAAGAAGGAAATTAATATAGGGGCATTGGCGAAGAAAAAGAGAAGAAGGAAATTCCACGTTATCGGTCAACACCTGACGTGGAGGCGCTAACCCAAAATCGGTTAACGGCATCCAATAGAAACTAACGGCATGATATTTTTGGTGGCCCATGGATCTGTGATTGCAGCGGTGGATTGATTCGCAGGGACCCGTGTTTCATCCTACCCACGGCTCCGAACGAAAGGGGTGGAGCAGCGGACAGGGGAGAAGACCCGCGCTGGATCTCTGGGGGTTCGAAGAACCCGAGCATGCTCCATTGCATTGACTCATGATTGGGTGGAGAAGATGACGGCTAGGGTTAAACTCTCCTCTAATGCAACGGGCTTTTCCGAGAAGAAGCAGCGAGATCGAGCGATGAAAGCGACGGCAGCCGTTGGCAACAAACCTCGACGGAGAGGTGCAACTAGGGCAACGAGAGCTGCAGCGTCTTCTTGTCGTGATTTCTTACTTTTGTTTTTGTGTCAAAGTCTCTTATCATGATATGTACTATTAATTATACTAGACGATATTATTGTAGATAAATGAAGTGGGGATAAATAAGGATTCAAACTATGAATGCTAACTATAACAATCTTACAGGGATGATGATAAAATCCACCAAATAATGGGAAGGAAACAGAGCCTATGGCGAAGGAAAAAGGAAGATATGGTAGTGAGCCTACGGCGAAGGAGGATCGTATGAAGACACAGTGGTCATTATTCTGTGTATTGTTCTTGATTATACACATCCGAATTGGCCCTTTACCCTTAAGCGGAGGCAATATCCTCTTCTTCTGTGCTATGCAATGACTATTAACAAAAGTCAAAGACGAATGCTTATTTGCATAATCCAATGTTTTAGCCATGTCCAACTATATGTTGCTCTTTCAAGGGTCGGTTCAGCATCGGATATCCACATCATGATGCTGTAGAAAGAGGGCACGATGCCCCCAAAAGTACCTGTAATATAGTCCACCATGAAATTTTTGAAGACCTACGTCTGCAATAACCAGCACTTGCACGACGCCAAGACCCTGATCTATTATATAATACAAGCATAGGCAACTTGCTTTTGCAATGTACTTTGTGTCGATTTCTCTGCTGTAATGTAAAGTTGTGGTAATAGTTTCCATTGCCGAAAGCACCAAACTCAGAACTAGTTGACAAAACTCTCCAAGACAGCTGGAACCAGCTATAGATATGGACTGGCTTTCAACTTCTACTTTCACGACAGGACTTCACAAACTCACCTGGAACTAGCTCTACTTAGTTCACTCCATTCGATATGCTCCAAGTGATATTACTGTATGGATATCATTACCCTTTACTCTTTTTCTTTACAGAAATGCAATATACAAACTACAGTACTAAAAGAAGCAAAGATGTCATTTTTTACATTGTCTGGAGAGAGGGTTCTGGTTTTAGAGAAGGTAGCCAGTCCATTAAAGCTTTATTAACAAGCTCGGGAACTTCGTCATGGGGGCAATGACCAGCCTGCAAGTTCACTACTGTTGTATTTGGATAGAACTCCTTGATTCTTCTTGCCTTTGCAGGACCAACCCATGGGTCCAAGTCTCCCCATATCAACAGAAGTGGACATCTCAGTTTACTCAACGCACTGTCCAATGTGTAGGTTGTTTGGTTTACCATGAATCGCGACATCAATCTACACGAAAAAAAAAAAGAATTTTCAGATTAGCATTGATAATGAGTAATGACAGAGACAGTTAGAGCTTAAAGACTTTTTGAGAATGAGCTATAATGACCGTTTATCTGATTCTAGACAAAAACATCGAGCCAAGGAGTAACAACATTACACTTGTACTAACTACTAAGACTCTACTAGTATATGTTGAGGACAGTTGGCAAATTAGGAAAACCTAATCCAGAACAAAGGAAGCTACAATAATTTTCACAACGTGGATATAGTAGACTTTAAGAGTACAAGGCGGCTAGCCAAGTTCAGGATAGAGAGAGTTGAGTTGACCATTTCAGCAGAGGGCATAGAGACAGTAGTAAAGACAAACCTGTAATATACTTCTCCGGCATTTGGATCTGCTGCTGGTTGGATGATTGATTTAACAAGATAGTCATCCACATTGGATTTGTTTACATAAACCTGAGAAATATATATCAGTGGACGCTCTTAAAGATCTACACTAAGGATTGAAGTATGAACAAGCAGGGAGAATACAAAAAGCATTTGAAGATAAATTCAGAATTTAAACTACATGAAAGGTGGATGTAAAGCATACTTGATGAAATTCTGAAATTTGAAGTCAGCTAAGGGTCATATCAGATCATCAGAGTAATGATACCAAAGGATCATATGCAATTATGGTGTGGTAGTTCCAAATTCAAGAATTTCAAAAGGATCAACTTGATAGTTATGATTCAGCAACAAATACTCCTGGCCTGACCAAAAGATCAGATCTTTACTTGTCAATGAAAAATCGAACATTTCCACGTGTGCATATTCTGATCAAACGAGACGTGCAAGTTTCCACTCAAAGTAAGACCAATAATCAATACTTACACTCTTTAAGACAGACTCCACACGAGCTGGTTGCTTTGCTTGCCAGAACAAAAAGCCTAGTACAATGCGTTGAAACACTTCCTTGACTGGTTTCAGAAGATACTTCTGTAGTGAAGATTCTTCAGACTCCTTGGTTTCCGCGTTTGGATTTCCAAACTGCCCAGCTGAATTAAGCAGTACAACTCCAATAACTTGTTCAGGCAACCCCACTGCGGAAATCAAAGCAGTGAATCCTCCAAGGCTGAAAAAGGTAAGGATGAGCTACATTACAGAATACCTATGCAACGGAATTTCAAATTCTACACACAACGCTCATATCAAAAGCAAGTAATCAACTGGAAGGATTTATATGTTAACGTCGGAACCAGCACCAATAGCCAAGTAAAACTTGAATAGTGCAGAGCCTACTGTAACAAGAGAGTACCTGTTTCCCACTAAAACTGCTGGCTCTTTCACTATCTGCTTCATGAAATCCACTAGTTGATCCTTCCATATCATGGCATCGTAGTCAACTAGTGCTTTCTCACTCCATCCGAAACCTAGCAAGTCTATGGCATAAACTTTGTACTTCTTCGCCAACTCAGGTATATTGTATCTGCAAACAGGGGCAAGTACTATAAACTTAGTGAAATATTTAAAGAGACTAAACAGCAACTGTTGATTCTATAAACAGTCTTTCAACCGTGACATATATTAAATGAGCAACACTTCCACAACTTATAACTAATTGATTTTATCAACCAAAACACCACATGCAATCGCTCTCATTCCAAACACAAAACTTCCTACACAGCTTTTCCAAGGGAAATGGAAAGATGGAATTCAAACTTTTCCTGTTGCTTTTCCAGGTATATGGTGTAATTAAAGTACAGTAAGAGTACCTCCAATGGAAAGCAGAAGCACCAAAGCCATGAACTAGAACAATAGGAGGACCTTCGCCTTCGACAACATAATGTATCCTGTGACCTTTCCATGTCCAAAAATTGTAGCCTTCTGGCTTGAAGGGCAATCTCTCAACTCCTACAACATGTAAGAAAACAAAAATGACCATGTTCTCTTCTCAGCATGCCTTTAACATGGAAGAAGGAAGAATATGAAACAATCCCCAACGTACCTTGATCCTTTGACTCGGTAGCCATAGCAGCTGAAATGCTTGAAGCCACAATTCCCTTGATTGCTAACCCTCTCCTATTAATTTCACATCTACTTCCTCGAGGTAGATAAAAAATAATGGCAGGAAAAGTAGAAAGTTACAAACTTTGACTAGAAATTCAACAACCCCAAGAAGATACGAGGGAGAAATAAAGTTACTGTTAGGGTTCAGCCTCGTTGGCGCGGTTAATCGGGTAGCTCCGGAATTGAATAGCTCTGACCTTAGGGACGACGATACAGCTGCACATGAAGAAGACATCGAACTACCCACCATGCACAATGGCCCGCCCCTTCTAAAGACGTTGGACAAAAGCAGTAACTGATAAATTGATTCTTGTTGAAGAAGGCGGAGTTCAGTTGTGGCTGGGATTTAGAATTGTGGCCGATTCAAAGCCACTAAGCCAGTCCACCAACACCACAGATCTTTTTATTCTTTATTTTGTTCGGGGATTGTTTTTAATAAAAATCCATATTTGAAAAATATACACTTAAAAAGAACAGAGAAAACAGTATGTAACTGCAGCTTGAGTGCTTGACAACCCCTTTAAATGCATTGGTCCGTTTTCATCAATGATCTGTTATATAGACATTCTTCGCTCTCGCTACCAACGCAAGGAATCAAGGATTTGCTCGTTTGAAACTTTGAAATCCATGGAAGCTTTCCTAGCAGTAGGAAGAGTTTTGAATCGTAATTTTCTCAGACAATCATATAGGATCACTGTTAATAATTACCGCACTTTCCCCCGAACCAATCCTCCAAATTCCAGGCCCTTGGTTTTCTTCCACTCGCATTCGTATCATCATCATCTCTCCAACCCAATGGGGAATCCTGCTCCTGAAACTGGCGGGTTCTTCGCTTGGCATCCAGCTCCTGAAACTGTCGGCGGGAGTGTATTCGGACGGAAAGATGCTGAAACGACTGTCGTTTTGCTGGGGCGGCTGGATGGGAAGCAGAAGCACCTCAGGAGGTACGTGGAATGGTACAATTCGCAAGGGATTCACGCGATTACGTTCGGCGTTGAAGTGGGAGAGCTGCTAGGTTCTGATTCAGGTGAAAGAATGGAGAGACGGATCACTGCATTGGCTGAAGACATCACTTCTTGGGTCACAGAAGACGGGTTGAACGGATATCGATGTTTGCTGTTTCACACTTTCAGCAACACTGGCTTTTTGACGTACGGTTTGATTGAAATGTCGTCAAGAGTTGTGTTGAGCAAAAATTCCATTCTGGGATATTTGTTGTTTGATTATTGGTGGGTTTGCAGTTATGCTTACGTTATTGAAATTCTGCTAGGTAAAGCAGGAGGCGTGACAGATAAAGTCAGAGGTTGCGTTGTTGATTCAGGAGGTGCTGGGCTGTTTAATCAAAAGGCAAGTGGAAAAAAGTGAATGAATGATTCTGATGATAATTTTAGGCCATATTTAGTTTTGGTGTTTTGAGATTCGGTAATTTTCATTGACCATTCGTTCGTGTTCCTTGGGAAATTGTTTCCAGATCTGGGCTGCAGGCTTCGCTGCAGCACTCTTGAAAAGAAACAGCTTGACAAGCCAAGAAGCAAGCAAGCAAAATGCAGATCAAGGAGACAAGACCGTAACATTGCTGGTAGGAGTACTAGAAAAGTCGTTTGCTGTTGTTCTGAAATCACCACAAGTTGACCAGTAAGTGCACTATCCAACCTGGTACAATTTGAGATTATTATTCTTGTGCTGCTCAACACACACTTTCACTTGTTGCAGGAAGTTGCGGAAGATGCTTGTTGCTCTGTCGAAGAACCAACTGTGTTATCCTCGTCTTTACTTGTATAGTACCGGAGATAGTATCGTACCTCATGAAGCCATCAAAGCTGTAATCATGGAGGAAAAAGGAAAGGGAAGAAAGGTGGAGTCCCATGACTTTGGTTCATCACCACATGTAGATCCCTACAGAAGCTTCCCAGAAACGTATATTTCACTTCTTCAAAAGTTTCTTAAACAATGCTTTTCAATATCGGAACCGGCCGGCATAAAGTGATTCAAGACTTGGGTTGAAATACTCCATCTTATTCATATGTTGTAACCCATTCAAAACTCAGAAACCATCAACACATGAAAAACTAATAGCTGTGTCCAATATGGAAATTCAAATACAAATTCAGATAATAAACCATTCTCAATCCGTAGCAGAACATAACACGCAAAACATAACACGGAGCAAGTTGCAGCACTTATTACAATCATCAATACCATCACTAGAAAATATCAAAAAAATTATGTCCATCTCTTAGTTCTCTCCACACGTAGCTGCAATGGAAAAAAAAAATTATGCATGATTAAATCGAAAATTACGTAGATAATCAAGTCAAAACGTAAATTACACGATTTGGCAATTCCACTCACTTACAACGCACCGCGCGTCCTAGGGTCCCTCCAACGGCTGTTTTCTAATGGCCGTTAAAAACTAGCCGTTGGAGGGAACCTACAACGTGCGACACGTCCTAAGAGACACGGCGCATCCTAGGGTCCCTCCAACGGCTATTTTCCAGCCTATATAAACCGTGCATTTTGTGGTGTAAGAACTCACCCGTCCAACCAATTTCTGCACTCCTCACTTCCTCCTACTCTTCGTCAAAATGTCTTCAAACAAGTCCAACGAGAATGTTATGAACAAGTTTCGCCGCCCCGATGAGTCAAAGGATTTGTTCAACTACTTCGGAGAAGAAGTAAAGTGCCACTCCGGATTACGGACAGCGAGACTAATTACGCTGAAGTTCGAGAAATACTTCAATTGTCCTTTCTATAATTGTAGGTGCAAGAAGAAGTTGGAGGTGGTGTTGGCTGAGAACTCGGTGAAGCGCGAGATGAGAGCTACAATGGAGGCGAAACAAATTGTTGTAGTAAATTAATTTATTTTGATCCTAACTGTCAAAAGCTGAGTAAATGATGAAGCTGTACAACCCGTGGTCCAAAGCGGCTACAGTTGCCTAAAGTTGTAGTCTATGGTCAATGGAAGAAATATGTTGCGGCATATGCAGGTGGAGGGAATATGATATGACATATTCTGGATCAATTTAATCATAGACCTCCATACAACTCACAAGTTCTGAAATCTCTTTTTTCACTCTATCTCCTTACTCTGCTTCTCCTCTTTGTTTTTCTCAATAGATAATGGTTGAGTTCGCATTCATTATTCGATGAATGGGCCATCACTTGTACTAAAAAATCGGAGTTGAGTATGCCGGTGGGCACTCTCGGAGAGTAAAGATGAGTTCAATCCCCACTTTCGTCCGAGCGATTCCTGCTTTCTGAAGAAAATGAAGATCCTAACGGAGGCCATCCTCCAGACCATGTACTATTGTCATCTTATGGTGGCCGGCGGTACTATTGTTGGGTACTGTCTCCAGCCGTGCATCGATGAACATACTTGGGGAGCTATTTACTATATGGTAAATAACTTTCCTATCTACAACAATCTAGAGCTGTATTTCGAGTTCAAAGGTCCAATCATCGGTGTTGATGACTTTGTTGGTCAATCCTCAACGAATGGGTACTTTGAACCATCTGGTTCACAGAATGTGGACGAGGTCTCTCAGTGCGACGGACAACCCAACGTTGATGTCGTGGATGATGACGACCTTGACGACGAGGCTGGGTACGATTCGGGTAACAACAATGGGGAAGGGGAAGATGATCAGACATCGAGTGAGGATGACGACGATACGGTAATTGATCCTCTCCAACCAGAAGGGGAGGATATTCATGTCATCATCGAAGCGGGCACTGCAAGATCTTCTCGGCCTGGCATAACAATCGAGTCCTGACGACGTCTCGCTCAAAGACTTAGGAGTTGGAGGTCAGATGTTATTCTTACAAAACCAACAACTGTCCATGAAGGTTATGCGTCACTAGCAGCGCAAATGACGTGTTCCAGACGGTTCGACAGTGAAATCCACAGCACACATGTGACGAAACTGAGCACAACGTAGAATCTACCCAACTGGATGTGAATGTCATTGTGGATGTGGTGATGCACTTTGTCCGGTCAAGGCCACACTTTCGGATCCGTTTGATCCAAGATGAGATTTCACACATTTCCCAACGTCAAATCCCGTACGGAAATGCGTGGTACGGGAAGCAGAGTGCTATGGAGATGACGTATGGCAATTGGGAGGAGTATTACAACAATCTTCAAGATTTCTTCAATGAAGTGCAGAGTCGTAACCCCGGCAACCAAGTCCAGTTCCGCTTTGATGATTTAATCAGAGGTGTCGGTGTTCGAAGGCAATTTCGTTCCGTATTCTGGAGCTTCCGACCGTGCATTGGGGGGATGTGAGACGTCCTACGGCACGAGAGAGTAACGCTAGGTTCCTATTCGATATTGTAGACAATGATTATTAGTATCTAACATCGCTTTGTGTACCGTCACATCCCCTTCTCCTATAATGGAGAGGCAAACGGGTATTAAGTTTAACAAAATCGACCGAGTAAATTAATGTGTACACAATAATAACAGGTGATGGAGAAGAAATTGACAATACCTTCACAAGAGTCAATTTCTTCTTCGGTAACTCCTTCCTCATCATCAAAAGCATCATCGAACCATCGATATTGACTTGGTAACGCAGAAGGCCACCAATGCCACCAAAACCCCTGCAGAATTCGTGTCCATCCTCTGATGTCGGTGACAAACTCAAGACTGCAACCAAATCACTTGTACTCATTAGCAAACCACTCGAGCAGAGGCATCTTGTCCTGAGCCTCCAGTTCAGCTGAAGTGGTTGAATCCCTAAAGTTGCTTTCATTAGTCTCTTGTTCTTTCGTAAAATATTTCACAACAATCTCTCCGTTGGTACTGTTCTTCAACTCATACCTGTTGATCTCCAGATTCTCCCACACTATGAGAATCTCGACTGCACCCATATCCAAAGTTGTCAATGTATCATCGACACCAAATACATATTTTCCGGTATCTTGCGTCACCTTTTCAAAGTACTTTCCCATCAGCTTCTTCTCCTGGTCTAATTGCCTGTTTGAATCCATGGGACAAAATCTCAGAAGAAAGCCGAATTGCCTGTTTGAATCCATGGGACAAAATCTCAGAAGAAAGCCTAATTGTCCGTTTGAATCCATCATCTCCGCCACGGGACACATCACACAACATTCATAATCTTCGCTCCAAGCCGACATCAAACATATCAGGCTGATTGGGTGGAATATGTAAGTTTCTATAGGGTTTAACACCACGTCGAAAAAGGCTCTCTTTGTTTTTGTGAGAATGACGCAATTGCTTAGAAGGATTTAAGCTCGAGATGATAACGAAATTTTGTAGCTTATGAGTAACACAAATTTAAATAATAACAAATTTTGGGTGATTGATTTGTATATTTTTACCTTTTTAAGTGCTAACACAATATTATTTGACAAAAACTAAAAACCACCCAATGATATACCAAATGAAGTTTACACCCGAGCATGTTACATCGGGGTGTCCGGCACTATTTGTATCCGACACTATTTGTATGAAATATGCAAATTCAGACAACAAACCATTCTCAATCCACAGCAAAACAAAACCATATTCGAAAGAAAACATAATAATTATCTACCGACTACTGACTGCAACTCCAACGATGTCCAACATGGAGCGAACTTCAGCACTTATTGAAATCATCAATATGACAAACATGAAATGCTAATAACCACCACTTGATATTATCAAATCTATTCTGGCCATCTCTTACTTCCCTGCACATCCAGCACAAGTTAGTTTATAATAAGCCCTTCTTCCATCAGAGGACTTTTCCTACACACAGTCTGCTGCACCGTAAATGCATCAACCGCCACAGAACCAATCAGCTGAGGAATCACGAGAACACAGCTCATCCTCTCGTTGAAGCTTTGTATACCATCACCACCCCTCCTGTAACAGAGAAGCAAACGATATTAAGTTTATCAAAACTAAAGTACACAAATGTTTAGACAGTAATAACAGGGGTGGAGAAGAAATTGACATTACCTTCACCAGAGTGAATTTCTTCTTCAATGTTCTCAGTAACAGGGACCTTCTTCATACCCCGAGCTGTAGCCAGACCTGCTGCTGGCTCAACTGCTGATGCAGGATCTTTATCCCTGCTGCTGCTTTCCTGCACCAGCGAAGTTGTAGATTTTGCTGATTGCTATTCCGAATCATAAACTCCTCCCTCATCATCGGAAACATCATCAAACGATCTCATGTCGACTTGGTAACGCAGAATGCCACCAATACCACCAAACCCCCTGCAGAATTGGGACCCTTCCTGTGATTTGTTAGTTACAAACTCAAGAGTGCAACCAAATCGCTTGTACTCATTAGCAAACCACTCGAGCAGAGGCATCTTGTCTTGAACCTCCAGTTCAGCTGAAGTGGATGAATCCCTAAAGTTGCTTTCATTGGTCTCTTGCTCTTTGGTAAAATGTTTGACTACAATCTCACCGTTGGCACTGTTCTTCAATTCATACCTGTTGATCTCTAGATTCTCCCACACTATGAGAATCTCAACTGCACCCATATCCAATGCTGCCAATGTATCATCCACACCAAATACATATTTTCCGGTATCTTGACTGATCTCCTCAAAGTACTTTCCTATCAGCTTCTTCTCCTGTATAAACTTCACATTGGACAAAATCTCAGAAGAAAGCTCGATTGCCTGATTAAATCCATTTTCTCCGCCATAGGACACATCCACAACATTCAGAATCTTTGCTCCCAGTCTAGCATCAAACATATCAGACTGACCTAGCTCAGTCTTAAAGTCAGCAGATCCAGCAAGAATTAGGCCAGATACATTTGGCTGGCTGGTGGACGGGTCTATGTAAAACTGCGTAGCAAGTTCAGCTGTCTTCCTCACATAATTGTGGCGCTTCTCCATTCGGAGTCTAGCAAAACGAAGGGCTGACTGTCCTCCTCTTCCATGTTTCTTAGGCAAGTCAACCGAGAACTTATGCAGAATTTCCCTGGTGTTTCCACTCAGTGTTCCGAACAAAGTGCCATTACCATCCATGACGATAAAACCAAACTTGTCATCGGACTCCAAAAGTTCATTCAATGCTTCAGTATGAAACTTGTTGTCGCAAAGGTAGAGAGATGAGTTAATTGGTTTAAAAGGCTCAAAGTCCATAGTCACTTTCTTTTCCTTTCCATCATCAGTCAAAATAGTCCCAGTGTACAACACAAGGCCATTTGTAGGAACCCTGTTGTAGAGCTTAAGCCTCTGCTGAGCAGATGTGATAGCACCAAGTACAGACTGACGATTGACCCTGCTCTTAATATTAGAAGCAGTTCCATACTCATCACCGAGCATCTTTGCAATACGTGATATCTGATCACGAGGTGGTATGACGAGCGAAATCATGCTCGTTCCATTTCCTCGAGCAGCTTCAAGTGACTTTATAAGCTTCTTTATCTTCCAAATCTCAATGTTCTTGTCCTCGCTGTCTGCCATTGTAGATAACTGAAACAAGCAATACAAACATCAAAAAACCAGAGAATCAAACGATGATCAACAAATACAAGACCAAACATCAGAAAAGGAACAAAGCAACTCTTACAAGAGTACTGCAATCAGTAAAGAAAATATATTAAGCACACTGCACGAAGGACAGACACTGATTTGCATGAAGCTTTTAGAAAATATTCAATGCTGAAGTTCTTCTACTCACATAATGAAACCCATCAGTAATCCCAATACATAAACAAGGAACAAAAACTATTAAGAACGAATAATTGGGTCACCGCAGAACATTTATCACAGAGAATAGAATAGTAATCCAATCGAAGGCGTAGAGAGAGACCCATTAGAATGTATATGAAAACATGCTAACTTACGAATAGAAATATAAAAAGACGAACATGCAATGTCTTATGAAAGCATACCGGAGAAATAAACAAGCTATCAGAAACAGCTCTCTATAAGATGCAGGTTGATTGCAATTGAAAATAAATTTGGGGATCCAACATGTTAATTGATTCCAACATATAATGCAAACCAACAACACGAGAGATTGAGCTGGGTATCAAACAAACACTCCAAAAAATATCCCAATTTCAAAGAACCACTGATGAAAACGTCCAATACTCCATTTTAGGGTTTCTTCCATCTGCTTAGAATATATGGACCCGCGGTGTATTATTTTCAAGACTTTTCAAGACACAAACCGGAGAACCAGAAAAAAAGAAAGATAAATCAAGATGAACTAAAGAGACGGTACAAATGAGCTAAAAAAACCCAGAAAGAAGGATGGATGGATTACCAGATTGCGCAGGGGAAGAAGCTCGTAATCGGAAGGAAAAGGAGAGAACGTAGAAAAATCAATTCAGTGGTAGAATGTGTTGTTATGAAACGCAATCTTCCATTTTATATACACGTATTACCTTCCCCTTGACTCCTTTTTTAATTCTTCGGCCTAATCAGCCATGTTGGGCTTTCCTGCTAGAATTGGGCCTCAAGTTCTCTCAAATTTTAAGATAGTTGGGCTTCGAAACCCAATGTAATCGCTTCTTCGGCCTAAGTATTCATGCTGGGCTTATCTTACCATCGAAAATATATTTTTAATTGCTTGTTTGGTGATAGACTGGAGAAACTCAGATTTTTCTCTGATTGCAAGCCAAATGGCAGCTGAGGATGAAACGGCGGTCAACTACAAGATTTCCCCGCCAAACACGTACGGATCCGTGGTGCTCGGCGGCACGTTTGATCGGCTTCACGACGGCCACCGCCTTTTCCTCAAGGTCCAACCTTTCTTCCTTATTTCTCTCTTCCTGTTGTTCTTTGCAAGACATGGAGTATATTTCTGACCTGGGTAGTATGGGAAATTTTATCAGGCAGCAGCCGAGCTGGCTAAGGAAAGGGTCGTTATTGGAGTTTGCCACGGCCCTATGCTCACCAAAAAAAAGGTTCGTATTCCTAATAAAAATATTTTATTCTCCCCTTTTATATGCCATATGTTCTCCAATGATGGGGAAATTTCGGTCTGAATTTTGGTTTCAGTTTGCAGACCTGATACAGCCTGTTGATCAAAGGGTGCAGAATGTTGAACACTTCATCAAGGTATGTTTGTGCACTTTTTGAAATTTTTTGATGAGTTGGTTGCCTTGTTGTTTGCTCTTTCGAATTTTCCTTCCATTGCCATATCTTATGCAGTCTATCAAGCCAGAGCTCCTGGTGCAAGCTGAACCAATCATTGATCCATATGGACCTTCAACTGTCCTCCAAGATTTGGAAGCTATAGTTGTTAGGTAATTAAGCTGCTAACTTTCCCATTTCCATCTAACTTTCGACCCGGCAAACCAAATCTCAGTTGTGATATCTTACTGATTTTGTGGCAGCAAAGAGACTGTACCAGGCGGCCTGGCAGTTAACAGGAAGAGAGCTGAGAAAGGATTTTCACAGCTCAAGGTTTTTTCCTTTTCCTTTTTTCTTTCTTCTGATTTATGATTCCAACTTCTAGATGATAGTTTCATTCGTTTTTTGAATTTGTTGCAGATTGAAGTTGTGGATCTAATTTCTGACGGATCCAGTGGAGAGAAGCTGAGTTCCTCAACTTTGAGGCAACTCGATGCCGAGAAGGCTAAACAACAAGCAACATAGTAAAAACAAATGTGCCTTCATTTCAAAAATCTTACTTTGTTTCGAGACCGGACAAGAAGAGATCATCATGGGATGTTACACAGTCAGAGGTTTATAGCAAGAACTCGATTCCACTGTTTCAGAAATGCAGAATGTTCTTACGAAGAAAATTGCAATTACTGCATTCATTAGAGTAAAGAAGATTACAGGGGAAATCTAGTGTCGAGATTCCTTTTACAGTTTATTCAGAAGAAATTGTACAGAGTAAATGAATTTCTCTTATCGCAGACGGCTGAAAAGGGTTAACAGTTCAAAACTTCAACTTCAGGTGAGAGTAAGCTGTTGTGTAGCTACCCAGGATTGATTAGGCTGCAGATCAACCTTCCCAATCTGCAGAACCCGTCGAATATACAGTCAGTAAACAAGACAACGATGGATTTGATGTGCAGAAAAAGTGCAAACTGGAATACCTTGGCATTTTCTACACAAACAAAGTCTTTGTAACATGCTTCCATCTGAAGGTGTGGATTCCATAGAACAGCATCCGTCCAACTGCAAAGAGGGTAGATGATCAATATGACTACTTATGTTTTCGGAATGGATAAATCAGAGGATACTTAAAGAAAAAACAAATGAATTCGAAGGAAGCTACGAATACGAATCGACGTACTTGGTATTCTTGATGCTTATCACATCGCCCAAGCCATTATCAAGGGAAAGCTCAGCTGGTGCACCTAGATAAACGCAGTCTACAAATCCAGGGAAGGTGACCACGTCCCTGAGAGGTTGAAACACTGCCAGTTAGCACCAAAACAATTGCAAATTGAGCTAGAACAAAAGGCTAACATCCAATAATTTCTCTGAAAAACTCAAGCATATTATGCAGTCCATTATGCCAGTCCTCACCTGTCCTCTTGTCCCTCCACTGGATTGTTAGGATCTGGATCTTTGTTCAAAGTCCTGCAACCTTTCAAACCTTTCACTGATGCTCCTGCTACGGATGCCTGCACCAATGGAGGAGTTCCTTCTTCATCATATTCAAATACAGTCAAGATCACTTCGATAAACCAACTGAGGTCGTATGGGGGAATCTCTCACACTGAAATACGTATGCAAAGCTGTGGTAAATGAAAACGGCTTGCTGTCTGTATTTGTAATCTTTAGTTCCGTGGAAATGCTCTTTGCATTTAGAACTACCTGAGGACAATTCAAATAGGATTTCAAATACACATACTGAAGATGGATATCGATTTCTACATTGAGTCACTAATGCTTGAATGCTTCCTTCGTACCTTGTATAGAGCTTGGAAACCAAAATCCCACATAGCTCGACTGTAAGGTTCATCCTTGAGCTCAAGTGTTACCACAGCATCACCCCCCACGTTCTCAGAATCAACAACTGACCAATCCATATTCCTCCCAAATCCATGCTATTAAGAACAACATTAAAATCTAAGTCAGTTGGTGAAAAATACAAGTAGAGTAATTTTATACAACAGGAAATGGATATACCTGCTGAATAGCTCCTGGTCCAAACTGTGGGAAACAATGTGGAAGGCCTCCACTGCAAACAATCAAAATGGCTACTATGATTGAGCAGGAAATCAAACAGACCAAAATGCGAGTCAATTAGAATCTAACTCTCTCCCACAAACCTGATTGGCTTCTTCTTATTGAATACAGCATCCGGCCTAACGAAAAGAAGATCTTTGCCGCCGGAAACTTTCCAAGATGTCAAGCAGCCTCCGTATAGATAAATCTCCGCCTCACTACCATACAGCATTAGACTTTCATCCTCAACGGGGGAAAAAACAAAATGGGGGAAATGAAAGTCAAATATCCAACGCCGATTACACTTACCTACCATGAGGAGAAGTGAGCACGACTTTGGGCAAGTTACCTTCACCTTCTGTGAACTTCACTCCCGACGCCGACGCCATAATTCTGTTTGTCCGTGTGGAAGCAACACCAGAGGCTCTGCAATTCCGTCAATTAAATGAAAGATTAATGCTGGAAAGTAGGAGCACTGTAGTAGGCGGGTGATGGCAGGAGATTCAAACGAATGGAATGAGGAGGAGAGGAGAATCAAAAGAAAACTGAAGAGAGAACTCACCGGGTGGCTCGGCGGAGATTGAGATGAGGCAAAGAAGAGGGGACGGAAACGATCGCCATCTGTCAACGATAATGGCGGAGGGAGCTTGGTGGTGGACTGGTGGTGAGTTGAACAAGTTCAAGCTGCACCTCATGTTGGATTCTCTGTCGTTTTGGCAGTGCCCATACTGTACTCTGTAACATTCGCATATTCGTCTGCTTCGTTGGGCTTCTTTGAGGCTAATTGAAACCGAGTTCTGGGCCTAATACGGCAGGTTATGTATCCAGTTGACGTTTTATTGGGCCACTTCGTCAAATTCTTTTTTTTTCTTATTTTACAGAATAAACAATTATAAAAATAAAATTATTAACCACAAGGTGTGGCATTATTCGTGATTCATTATGGCATGCGATTCTTGGTAATAATGTTGGGCCCGACTTCTTTACTCAAACTTTTGAGGAGTGGATGATCAGTGGGATTGCGCACCCATATAGATAACTGGAGTTTGGTGTTTCTTGGATTTTTTGGAAGAATTGTAACGAAGTAGTCTTTTGGAACACTTTTGCCTCTTAGGCTTGATAATTCCGGTCGTTTAATCGATCATAACTTTATCGAGTTTGACAGTTATTAATCTTGTTGACGGGGTATTTTGAGGTTACAATTATAACGGTTAACTGCTAGGAACGGGTAAGATTAGATTCTGTGTTTTGTAATAACCGTAACAATACCCATAACCATCACTGACCGCTATATAACCAACATTTACCCGTCAATACATGAGGCCCAATAAGCCCGCTAGATAACCTAAATATACATGAAATTTATCAATAAAACTAAATCTAATCCATTTACTCATTCCTTCCTCAAAATATCTCATATGTCGTCTTCGACTTCGATGATATCTCTTCATCTCCTCGTTTTCTACAAAACTCAATCATTATTCTTCGATTGAAAATATTATATCCACCACTTTAGAGATGAATTAAAGTTAATGCATTTTAATTTTGATTTTATTTTAATTTTTTTATAACGGAGAGTGGTTATAATCGTTAACAGCATGGGGTATGATGATAGAATAAATTTTGTCACCAAAATAGAAACGTGAATGGTTATGATTAATAACTGTCACAAAAGATGATGGATAATGGGTATGTCATAACCATCTCCGAACCTCCCCATTCCCAAACCTACTGCCTCCTACGATCAGCTCCGCCTACGAGTCTTTTATTGGATCGACGGGGTTTCGAGAGACAATAAAAATGGGGTACAGAGCACTTGCGAATACTACTCTGGTATGTAACGAAGTGCATATTGGATGAAATGTCGCACTAGGTGATTTTGTTACTGTTAATACCGAGGGGTTAGTTCTCCAACCGAAAAGTACGACAGCCGGAAGGGGGTGATTAGAAACTCGAATGGTACTGTTTTACATGTTTTTTCAGCCAATTTAGGTAGATGCACCATTTCGAGGGTAAAGATTCGTGAAGCTATTTTTTGGTTAAGACTGGCATGGAATTGTGATTATCGGAAGATCAACCTACAAATTGACTCTTAGTGCGTGATTACATGACTCCTTGGAGAACAACCCGATGATTTTCAACACCTATCATACTATCATACTTTTGATTGTAAAATGTAGTTCTATTTTTTTTACAGTATTGATTGTATTTGTGCAGACATTATTTTTAAAAAATTATCTTCCTTTATTACTTCTAATAATTAAGAGACTTTATAAAAAAATGCAGGCCACGTGTGGGACGGTGTGGCAGAACAAAAGACGTGTGTCATAGACAATTTTTTGTATTTGAATACACGTTTTTTTTAATTAGTTGGGGCCCGAGTCACATTACTACATTAGACCATTTTCCCTTCCATCTTAAAAATCCAAAATGTTGACTTTTGAAGACTTTTTTAATGTCATGAATGTAGTAGTATATATGGATTAAACATATGGTAAAAGTAACAATAAATTTTATAAATTTATTTCATGTAATTAACAACAAACGATAACGTCACTACATTTTCTTTTTGACAAGGTAACGTCACTACATTTAATTGTCTATTTTCAAAAGAAGATTAGAGGACTGGGCAAAATAGACAGCTCGAAACTAGCGGCGAAAAATAAAATACCCAAAACAAAAACAGCAAAATGGAGAAGCGGAGGAGAGGAAGAGAAGGGAAATGAATGGGCGATCCGTCTTATGGCAGCCATTTCCGGACAAAAGCTTTCTCTATCTCCTTTCTGGTTCAAACACTCCCTCCTCCTCCTCCTCCTCCTCTCCACTTTAACTTCTTCTTTATCTACTGGCGTTGGCTCCGGTTCAGGGCAGGGCAGAGCAGAGCTCACTCGGTAGCTGAGACAGCGGTGGAGCTTTACTGCTTTGGTGCCCTCCCTCCTCCTCCTCCTCCGTTCTACCCCCTCTAATTCAATATCTACCCCCCATCTTCCCCGATTTCATCCTCCTTCTATATTCATAATCACATTTCTCGCTCTCTATTTCTTCTACATCGCCTGTTCTGCGGTTCTCTGCAAACAACCGGATTCCGATCCGAGAGCAGATTCATCATTTTCAGGTTGGTTTTTCCATGATTTGAAATCGTTCACCGGATCTGCTCTCTTTTCCAAAAAATTTAATATTGTGATATCATTTCCAGGAGAGCCACTGTTTCCGGCCTCTTCTTCAATCAATTTTTAAATTGTTTTGATGATAGATTGTTTGCACACGAACGAATGCGAAAATTTTCAAACTTTCGATAACGATTATTCTAGCTCTTGGCGTTTCTCCCTGGCTGGAATTTGAAGCTCTCACTCTCGGCGGAGTTTGTCCTGTCGTGATTAGAATATCGTGTTTATCAATGTACAGCTCTGGGTTGTCATTTGTTTTTGTTTTTATGTCTTTCCATTTGTTTGAGGGCCGATTTGTTTTGGGGTCCTGCTGCAATTCCCATTTCTTACGTTTTGGATTTGTATTTGCCTATTTGCTGATTGATATCTCCGTTTTCTAAATGTGCAAGTTAAAGATGTCTTTCAAAAGCATTTTCCGTGAGTTGAAGGAGATGAAAGATGGGGTTGGGAGTAGGTCTACCCGAGGGGTCGAAGGAGGTAAGCGGTGGCGGGGCAGCCGGGCAAGGTCACATATAGCACCTGATGAAACGTCAATGGCTGAGGCTGAACGATCTTCTCAGCAAGGCCAGTGGGCGGATTTGCCCACAGAGCTGCTTTTCGATATCATCAGCAGGGTGGAAGAGACTGAGACCTCGTGGCCTGGTCGTGCTGCGGTCGTTCATTGCGCTTCCGTTTGTAAGTCCTGGAGAGAAGTAACGAGGGAGATTGTGCAAACTCCTGAACAGTGTGGGAGGTTCACATTCCCTACATCATTGAAGCAGGTACTTGATCTTCCTGTTGAATGCACAACTTGTTTCAGATTGATTTGATTGTTGTCATTTGTTAATTTGTGCTTGTTGGTTTGTCTTTAAATAGCCGGGTCCTCGTGAGTCTCCAATACACTGCTACATAAGAAGAGATCCTGCGACTTCCACTTTCCGGTTGTATGCTGGATTGATGCCTTGTAAGTCGCGATTCTTTGTTCATTATCTTTAACTGTTGCTTTCAGTTAGATCTGAATGTTCTCCGATCTATCCATGTAATATGTACTCCCACCTTCTCTATAAGGTTAATGTATGATTGATTCATTTAGCACATCAAAGGTTGCATCTTTTGCACTTCCAAGTGACCAGAAAAGCCTGTAGTTAATATAGTTTATTTGGTTTTGCAGCTGCGGGGCAGAATGACAAATTGCTTTTAGCTGCAAGAAGAATCAGAAGGACAACTTGCACGGATTTCATAATATCTTTGGTTGCAAATGATTTTTCCCGTTCCAGCAACAACTACGTTGGTAGACTCAGGTAAGTTTAGGACTTACAGTTTGGTGGTTTCTCTGTCAAAGCTCGAGCATTCTCGCATTCTACTTACGGTAATTGACTTTTTTCACGTAGGTCTAACTTTATGGGGACCAAGTTCACCATATCAGATAGGTTATCTTCGCATGAGCTTCCAACACATTTGGCCAGTGGGGCAAGTCGTAGAGTCCATTCCAGACAGTCGAGGACTTCTGCATTAAACTACAACATAGGCACGATCAATTACGAGCTGAATGTGCTCCGCACGAGAGGGCCAAGGAGAATGCACTGTGTCATTAATTCTATTCCAGTCTCTTCCATGGAAGAAGGAGGGAATGTCCCAACAATGACATCATTGCCGGAGGCAACCAGCGAGCAGTTGTCTCCTTCACCGGCTCCTAAAGGAAGGAGACCGGCCTCAGACGTAAATTCCACCAGCCCGTCAGAGTCACCGATGGTAATCCCTGGCTCGGGAGAGCCCCTAGTTCTGAAAAATCGGTCTCCTAGATGGCACGAGCAGCTCCAATGTTGGTGCTTAAATTTCAAGGGGCGTGTTACCGTTGCTTCTGTTAAGAACTTCCAACTCTCTGCTGCATTTGAACCCCACCACAATGTATCGGCTGAAGAACAAGATAGAGTGCTCCTACAATTTGGGAAAATTGGGAAAGACATGTTCACCATGGATTATAGCTACCCGCTGTCTGCATTTCAAGCGTTTGCTCTTTGCCTGAGCAGCTTTGATACCAAACCAACCTGTGAATGACATCACACGCCTGAACCTTTGGTAGGTGCCAGTTCCTCGTATTGTAGTCTTCAGATTCCAGATTCTTGACTCTACTGAAGTTGACAGAAGGTTCTCTCTGTATGAATGTCTCTTAACTGTGCAGTGCAAAGAATTGTTTTAACAACTACACTTGGAGCTTGAATTGTAACCGGGTCTGAAACGACACGTGAAAGAAACTGATTTTCGGAGCAGTAGCTATGTTGTTGGAACCTTGGTTATGTTACATGAGGATTTCAACCATTTTTGGGTCTTAGTTGGTTACCTTGTAGGTTCTGCAGTTGCCATTTTCTTCAAACATCTGTACCAAGTCGGAGAGGGGGGTTGGGATGGATTAAAGTATTAAACTACTTTGACTGATTACATTGAGTAGTGAGCTTTCATCTGTAATAATCAAAGTAATAATATATGTCATCTTGAGAAACCTATTTGACTTGCTTACCTTTCATCATCCACACATTTTCCTTTGTTTCGGCAATTTACACCACCACAGTTACAAAGTTCAAATGATTCAAGCTCATAGTAATTCAAACTTAATGAGAAATAGCACGATTCAGAAATCATAGGGAGAAGGTGAATGAATTACAAGAAACTCACGGTTCAGAAATCATAGGGGGGGGAGGGCAATTTACTCTACCACAGTTCAAAGCTCAAATGATTCCATGCTTCATTCTATGCTCTTTTTCAAGCTCGTACAATTTATCCTATCCCGTATACTAGTTTCATAAATTGGTTATTAATATGTCATCTGACAGTAGAGTATGTGATGAACTCTGTAGAGGTGAACTGAAATGGTTGATGCGGAATAGGGTTCCTGCAACAAACATATAAACATGTTATATACTCCAGCTGAGGACGATGGTTCTCTTCTCAGAAAATAAATTAGCAGAGAAGAGAGCCGCATAAGAGAAAGATGATGATTACTCACGGCCGAGGTCCATAGACTTTAATCTGGCGGATATGAGTATCTCTTCCATTAAGATGATTCGAGAGCACAGCAATTTGCAACATAAAGGTGTTTACAAAGGTTTCCCTGTTAACATTGATGGATTACACACCAACCAAATGCTGATTAGAGTTAGACTACCAGGCTACCGTCACCATTTTTCATTTCATGTAGCGTCCAATAACTCTATACGTTGACTAAGAAGATATAACAATCTTTTGCGATTACCTAGGATCGTTTCCAGATAGTGAAATGTAAACCCAGCCAGTAGGCTTGACAAGTTCCACAGTTTTGATGTCCTGAAATTTCATTTAGCGGAAGAGACCAGTTCAACAGCAATTGATGAATGCTCTATAGAAGAAACAAAGGGGCCCTAAAACGCTAAAGCTTGAAGAAAAGCTACCTTCAGGTTATGGAATCCATCACCAGCACGAATGGAGATCTTGCTGGGAGTATAACTCTCATCAAGCTTGAAATCAACATAAACTGAAACCAACTTCAAAACAAAACAACCGAGTGAGTGAGGAAAACAGAAAAAAACAAGCATAGAAGAAAGGTTTACTATTTCACACTCACTTGAAGCTTTACTTTCTTCTGGAATTGAATGTTCACCAAATGCGGCTGAGCACCATCCGATCTGAGGAGGGGGGAAAGGAATCAAAGAAATGAAGCTGCAGACAAAGTAATCGAAGTGTTTTATTTTCAAGCGAGCAGCGAAATGAACACTTACTGCCAGTACGTGTCGAGATTGTCATCGCGGAGAGACGAGACGCCATTGCCGGTTTTACAAGAGCTGACGCTCCAAGCTGCCTTTTTACCTAGCTCTCTGAGGTCATCGTCCACTAGCAGATGCTGACTACCTCCGGTGATTTTACCTTCCTCTTCCCCATCCGATGACTCCGTCGCCATGAACGATCGGGATTAGTCAGATACCCTAGTTCCTCTCAATTCGAATGAGACCCCTCTTCCATTAGCGAGCTCGATTTCCAGAGCGGAACGAACGAAGCTCGCAGAGGGAGTTTTGAAATTAGCCTCGTCAATCTCGACTGAAATTAACCATTTAACCGACAATAATCTTATTAAGTTTGAAGTTATTAATTACGTTTATTGGGTATTTTAAAATTACGATTATAATCATTAGGAACTGATAAGTAAAATTACGATTATAATCGTTAGGAACTGATAAGGTTAAGTAATGGATTTGTAGTAACTATATAATCACCTTAACGATATCCATAATCATCATCGACCAGCTATATAACTAATATTTACACATCAATATATGAACCCAATAAGTTTACTAGATAACTTAAATGTACATGAAATTTATTAAGAAAACTAAATTTAATCCATTTACTAATTTCTTCTTCAAAAATATTTTATTTATCGTCTTCGATTCAGATGATATTTCTTCGTCTTCTCGTTTTCTATAAAACTCAATTATTATTTTTCAATTGAAAAGATTTTATCCATGATGCAATTTAATATTAATTTTTATTTTTATAATAAAAAATTATTATAACCGTTAAAAATAATTATAATCATTAATCAAATTAATAATAAAATTAATTTTATTATCAAAATTAAAATAAAATAATTTAATTATTAATTATTACAAAAATAAATAAATAATAAATATGTTATAACCATCCCAAACTTATCAAACTTCTCGAGAAAAGGTGAGAAAACTTGAATATTGAAATTTGGAGTTGGGCTATTGGGATCACACTATGTGGACTTTTAAGCCCACGTAAGAAATCGAAGTGCGTGCTCGGAATTTGAACTTTATGGATCTCATAGATATTTAAAACATTATTAAAACATAAAAAAACTGGGGTATATAAACTGTTCATCTCCATCGCAATTCCTGTCATTATCAATTTTATTCATTTAATTTTAGTTTTTTAAGTGTTTGGTTATTTTTTAACTATTATTTATGTGTGAATACGGTATAACTGAAAATCGTTCGAAAATTAATGGATGTGGATACGGTGTGATATTTACTATCCGAAAAGTTATATACGGTGGGTAACGGATAGTAACTATTCGAACTAGCGTGTATGGATATGGTGTGACATTTACTAGTCGAAATGTTATATACGGTGGGTATTGCCCGTACTTAAAACTAAAATGATGAATAACGAATATCAACTATCCGAACCCGATCATTGTCAAGCCTACCTCAATTTTAACATGTATTGAACTCTTCACTCTTTTCTATGTGTGAATAAATAGATAAATACATTCATATATTTATCTAATTATGCTCTATCTTTGTATGAATAATTTATTACTATTTCCAATTCATTCCGTCTTTTGTTCACCATATGTATAATTATATAGTTATTTATTACTTGATCTATGAGTGTGCAACACCATACCAACTTTAGTTCAATATTCTGCGACATCATTCGGCCATCCAAACTAGTATTTGTTATTTTCTGACGAGCTCTCCCAACAAAAGAATTGATCGTGGAGGATAGTGGGTAATTCCCATGGAGTGGCGTATTAGTTGAGTTGTGTAGTGGTGGTTTAGCGGTATCGGATTTTAATTGAGTCACACATATTACATCAATATCATATTTATTTCTCTTATTTTATACTGACATTCTTAATTTGTATATCTTTCGAAAAAGAAATAATAATTTTGTTTGTCTAAGCCCTAAGGTATCAACAATGATACACAAAAATTACAAATGCATCAGCTAACAATATATTAATTATCCTATTTTGTAATAGGATAATGGAAAACCTCCCTTACCAATAAATGACGGCACTATTATGGTCGGGAAAATAGCATGTTATGGCCATGAGATCCACAAGACGTGTATATTCCAAAGCCATGCATTTCATGTTCTACTAATCACGTCATAAATCTCTAAAATACCCTACCACTCACTTAGACTTGTCCAGAGTCCTGAGCCGTTGATTCTTGAGGATCTGACTGAAGAAACAGCAACCTGATTCCTGAGGACCATTCATGTTCAAAACGGAGAAAAGGGAACTTTCATGACCCTTTCGTCTTCTTTTTTATCAAGGAGAAAACAAAAGAATGGTCAATGGAGAACAAGCCAAACAAAAGAATATAGATTATCATTTATATTTATATGCACATCTCTTACAAAAATTATACAGCTGCAGTTTTTGCAGTATATAAGAATCACACAGAATTATATGCTTCAAAAAACAAATGCCACCTACCAAATGAAGCTAATATATGAGTATACCTAACCAATTAAACAACAATAACCAGCCCCAGCAGGAGTCTGATAAAAGCACAGCTACAAGTTAATCCTACCTTCTTCCAGTACGGCAAATAAGCAATATTAGAGAACATCTAAACCCTATAAATCAACCATTATCTCTTCCTTCTGGATGCAAGAGACCCTGCTATATTCTTCAGAAATCCGGACTTCTTTACTTTACCTTGAGGAACAACATCCTCATCAACGACGGCGGTAAGTCGAGGAGGAAGAGGAAGAGGGCGAGGAGGAGGACTTCTTTCTGGCTCGGATTCATACTCGACATCTTTCAACTGTCGGAGCAGTTCCAACGCGCTCGCTTTCGCTTTCTCATTCCCGTTCACCGAGATGCTACAGAGGGAAGGAATAACACCTTCATCCATCAGCAAAAGGCAGTACTGATCACGCTGAGCACATAGTGAAAGGAGCACAGTTACTGCATGCTCTTGCTCCTCAGCACTGCCATTCTCCAGCAGTTGAGCAATTGAAGAGATGCAGCCATTGGTCTCAGCAATGCTAACCCGAGCCTGACCTACCGTGTCACACAGATTCTTCAGTAGAACGATGCAGTATCTCGTAACATTGCTGTCGTTAATGAAAGGAACTAGCTTTGGAATGCATCCCAGAGATGCCAACTTGGAGCAGACATCACTACTTGAAGACAAGTTGTAAAAGATCCTGACGACACGTTCCTGCAGTTCCTTGCTCTCTACCCGGTCCAAAATCTTTAAGAGAGAAACTGGAGCGCCGGATGCTGCAATTCTGGATCTGCAGTTTGGCTTGGCGGACAAGGCATCCAGAATCGCAACAGATTCTTCGAGTGTTTCGGACTCCAAGAATGATGCCAGCAAACTGTAGGCATCTTCATTTAAGCACGATGCTCCACTTCTGCACGAACCAAAGGGAAACGTTAGAAATTACATTGAAGAGCCAAAACCAAAGAATTCATTTACCAAAAAATGTTACTTACCCAGTCTTATTCAGTAGTGCAAGCAACAATCTAGATCCAGCCTTCTGGGCTCCTAGATCAAACTGGTCAAGTGCATCTCTCAAATGTAGAACCAGAGGTTCAATAAACTTTCTAGATGACTCTGAATCCCAAGCTTGGCAATCACATTTCAAGTGACTATTTATGTCATGAATGACGGTGCATTGAGACTCCCAAGGAAGCTGTGAGAGCCGAGATAGTAACTCCATGTCATTCTCATACACGTTTGCATTACACTCGCACGTCTTATGTCCAGCCATCACCTTCAACCTTGAACCTTCTACGACCTTAGTGCTCGAGGCATTGGAAGAGTAACTAGCTTCCATAGATCCTAATGATACACTGCTGATGTCCAGATGAAATTGGAGATCATTCATATCACTGCCTAAGCTAGCAATGGAATCAGATGATAGATCCAGCGACTTCAACGGTTGTGTCACTGGTTCACCAATGCTGATCCCGTAGTCCACACACCACTTTGATATAAGGTCTTTCAAAGCAGTGTTTGGAACGACCGAATAGTTCTCCAGCTTCAGTTTTGTCTTGGGACACGTGCTGTTACCATCATTAAACCATTTCTGTATCCACTTCCTTTCATAAGTTTGTCCAGAAGCAATGATGACAGGGTCATACATCACTCTCCTTGATATAGGACACCTGAACTCTTCCGGTGGTGCAGCATGACTTAACATATTAGGTCCGGCTTCACTTGATTGATCGTTCGCTGAAGCATCATGATCATCATTTGAAGAACTTCTATGGTTCACCGGGATCGAGTTTCTGTACTTCTTTAAGAGGTAGAAAAGGGTCTTCAAGATCTTTGTTTTGTTTTGGTTGCTGTTACCAACTTTATCAAGTAGCTTCTTGATAGATCTCGCCTCTATTACTACGTCCTTCTGGGAGATAATGTGAAGGTTTGAGAGAGCAACTTGAAAAGCTCTCATTTGAGATTCTGCTGAATCAGTTCCATGATGAAGCAATTCAAGCAGTACCTTTCCAGCCTCCTCTTCGGAGGTCTCCATTACAAAGTTTGCTTCCTCAAGATCATCTATAATTGGCGAAATCTGCACATTAGCAATAAAAAAATTAATATCAAATTCCCACATGACTTAAATTAGTAAGTTGGCATGTTGCAAAGTACATGCTGCTACTGAACTCTGTAACTTTAACAGCACCACTTGGTAACACTTGAGAGCCAATGGAGAACAATACGACATTGCTTGGCAAAGTGAAGACAGTTATACCTCAGCAGCCAAGCTCCCAGGAAACATCGTTTGAATCTGACTCAAACTTTGCACCATCAGCTTCCTTGATCTTAAAAATCTTGCAACTGTTGCTTCTCCAGTGATTACCTGAAGACAGATTAAAATGCCCCATCAATGAATGCCAAGTAAGTCATCGGCAATAATGGATGGTAGCTTCCCTAATAAGTTAGAGGTTTGGTTTCATATCAGTACTGTTCATGGATTGGTGGCAACACATGAGAAATGGAAAACTGTGACGAAAGTAGAAGCTGGCTATGTACCAAGTATAGTTTGCTTGACTCAGAGCAATACTGAAGAAGTTGCTTAGCACGGTCAAGGGCATTGCTTAATGAGACCAGTGCCGCTATCCCAGATGAGCAGCGAGGACGGGACTCTTCTATCCGCGGAAACATTTGTTTAATCCTTTCAACCAACTTCATCAGCCGACCACACATCGAATGATACACCTATAAATAAGGATCGGATTCTGTCACTGTCAATATACTATTACTATCATATCTATAACTGGAAAGGTCAAATCTAGAGAATATCCAGCAACACCTCAGATTAACCATCGAGTCAAAAGTTGAAAGATTTGCTGCTGAAAAGTTTAGTACCTTGAACGAATACAAATGAAGAGGAATCTCCACTTCCTCCGCGGCATCAGATCCCATTGAAATTGAAGTAACAAACAACCTGTGAATCAAAACGAGCAACTGGTCAAAATTCAATCTTTATGATTAGAGAAGTCAAAATCCATTTGATCATGACGAAAAGAATCAAGGAGGAGGCTTGGCTTGCCTTATGATAAGTACGTCACAAGTCACAACCCAACTCCGTTCCGAAACACTTAACGGAATTATAAAAATCAAAGGAAGCTCCACTGGAAAAAAGGTTAGAGAAAAGCAGCTTCCATTCCGTAGAGGAGCAAAGTAAAGCGGGAAAAGGAAGGAACTTTGTCTGCGAGGTACATAATCGGTACAGAAAAACCTCCAGATGCTTGCTTCCCTCTGGAGCAAAACCCACAACAAGAAGAAGAAACAAAATTTGAACCACAGCTACCAGTCAACCAGTGTGTGGGAAAAGAATACTGAGATGGAAAGAATCTGCTGGGAGGACAGGGAATTTGGATTTTGTTTGAAGCAGAAGAGCAATTTGGGAAAATTTTCTGAGAGTCTATCTGATAAAAATTTGAACCTCTCAATTGGTCCAAGAAAGAAATAGGAAGATGCTTTTGTACTAAAGGAAAATGAAAAGAAGAGACGACTAAGTACCCAGTCAACCAGCAAAAATGCTACCCCCGCAGACTCTTTGGTTTTTACTACACAACAACAACTCTGTTTGATCTATCTCCGTTCCTACCATTCTTTGGCCTGCTTTTGGCCGAGTCCAAACCCCCAAAGTCTCTGGTAAAATAGATGGACATCAGCATAAATAATCAATTGTTTTATGACATATTTGTTTAAGGGGAATTTAGAGAAAATTTTATAATTTTTTTGAGTTTTTAAGAAATATTTATTTATTCACATCAAATGAAGTGAATGTTTTATCTAAACATTTTTTTTGGACTCACATGTCTTTCATACAAACTCCGAGGTTTCACTCATTCTTGACCCACGTTACCCTATTGCCCTTAATCTTTCTTCTTCTTTCCGTTACCCGATCTTTTTTCGTCATCAATTTTTTCTCATCAATTAAATTTCTGTCGTTTGTGATTTACAAGAATGATGGAAGACATTTCTCCCTTCTTGTGAATTGCTTCATATGAAACTCTGATTTGTGTCTTGAAATTGCAATTAAAATAAAGGAATTATGATCATTGCATAACAAACCTCAACAAATTAAAAATCGTATTTCAATTCCAAACATTATCACCAGACGATGTAATTGAAATTCCTCAATAATTACACAATCTTTGATTTCTCAATTCTCCATTACTATTTTTCACCACTCTCCATTACTCCATACCAAACGAGCCCTTAAGTATATTCATGTCTCAATTTTCTTGTTTTCGTAATTTATTATTTTGATTTTGTTAGATGTTTTTCGTTTTAAATTTTCAATGGGTTCAAATGTCTTGATGGAGAATAAGGAGGGAAACTTTTTTTTTAGACAAGATTAAATCGGAAATTACGTAGATAATCAAGTCGAAACGTAAATTACACGATTTGACCATTACCAGCACCTACAACTCGCCGCGCATCGTAGGACGCGCAGCACGTTGTAGGTAGCCTCCAATGGCTACTTTCTAACGGTCGTTAGAAAGTAGCCGTTAGAGGCCAGCTGCAATACGCGGTGCGTCCTAGGATGCGTGCATCCTATGGTGTGCAACGCATTGTAGCTGACCTCCAACAGCTATTTTCCAGCCCCATGTAAATTGTGCATCTTGTGGTGAAACTAATCATCCCTCCTACCAATTTTTGTACTTCTCGCTTACTCCTACTCTTCGTCAAAATGTCTTCAAGCAAGTCCAACGAGAATATTACGAATAAGTTTCGCTATCCCGATGAGTCAAATGATTTGTTCACCTACTTTGGAGAAGAAGTGAAGTGCGATTGCGGATTTCGTGCAGCGAGACTAATGACGCTAAATTTCGAGAAATACTTCAATTGTCCTTTCTATACGTGTAGGTTCGAGAAGAAGTTGGAGGTGGTGTTGGCCGAGAACTCGGTGAGGCGTGAGATGCGAGCTAAAATGGAAGCGAAACTTGCTGAGAATGATGGTGAGATTGAAGCTGCTCGTGCTGAGATGGAAGCTGCTCGTGCTGAATGGGCAGTTGAGAGGGCACGCATCATAAAATGTAAGGATAGGTATATAGATGGTCTTACTTAAGAGTTGAAGGATGTAAAACTTAAGCTTAAGCGCAAAAAGTTTTAAATTATGTAATATTTATTTACTTGTTATGCAATGTTGAAAAGTGTAAGAAATTGTCATTTTTAATAAATCGTCCTTATCCTAAATTGTTGTGGTAAATTAATTACATTGGATCCAAAGTGTCAAAACTTGAGTAAATGATAGAGCTGACAGAAAGCTGTATTTTCTGGTCAAAAGATGACAAATCTGTTTGGAAGTTGCTGCTCGTGGTTTGAAGCTAGGTGCCTAAAGTTGTTGTCTCGTGATTAAAAGCTGCAGACAACTGTGAATGGTTGGGAATCCTGCAGATGAGTGAAAAGAATATGTTTTATATATGCTAGTGGAGGAAATATCTTATAGCGTATTCTGTAGTATTATTACCTCTCTCATCTATTTAATCATAGACCTAAATTGCAGACAACTCACAAGTTCTGAACTCCCTATCTTCACTCTATCTTCTTATTCTGCTTCTCCTTTCTTTCTTTCTTTCTTTCTCAATAGATAAAGGGTTTAGGATTTAGGGTCGATTCGCCTTCATTTTTTGATGGGGGCATCACTTTTACTCAAACATCGGAGGTGAGTATGCCGATGGTCACTCTCGGAGAGTGAAGATGAGTTCAACCCCCACTTCCGCCCGAGTGATTCCTGTTTTTCTGAAGAAAAGGAAGATCCTAACGGAGGCCTCCTCTGGACCGTGCATTATCGTCATCCTATGGTGGCCGACGATACTATTGCTGGGTACTGTCTCCGGTCGTGTACCGATGACTAGTCTTGGGAAGCGATTTGTTACATGGTAAATAACTTCACTATGTGCAACAATCTGGAGCTGTATTTCGAGTTCAAAGGTCCAATCACCGATGTTCATGGCTCTGTTGGTCAATCCTCAACCACTGGGTACTTTGAACCTTCTAGTTCACATAACGTGGATGAGGTCTCTTAGTGCGGCAAACAACACAACGTTGATGTCGTGGATGATGATGAGCTTGACGACGAGCCTGATTACGATCCGAGTAACAACATGGGGTCGGGGAAGATGATATGGTCTCGAGTGAGGATGACGATAATATTCAATTGGCCATTTCCATCTAGAGGGGGAGGATGTTGATGTCATAATCAGATCGGGCGTTGCAACATTGTTTCGTGCCCCCCACGTGTGTACTCTCCACCCAAGTTGTACACAACATCGACGAGGTGATGACTGTCGACTTACGAGGGTGGCCCTGAAATCCCAGAGTTTGGCCCACTCGTGAACATTTCTACATCGGTCAACGATTTTACACGAAGAAGGAGGCCAGTCTTGCTGTCAAACACTGGGCCTTGCATAACAATCAAGTCATGGTACGTCTCGCTCAAAGACTTGGGAGTTTGAGGTCAGGTGTTATTCTTACAAAACCAGCAACTACCCATGGAGGTTACGCATCACCAACATCATAGATGATGAGTTCTGGACGGTTCGACAATGGAATCCATATCACACATGTGATGAAAGCGACCACAACGTACAAACTACCCAACTAGATGTGAATGTCATCGCGGATGCGGTGATACACCTTGGTTCCACCTAAAACTTGATGACACTATACTCTCGTTTTTGTAATAACCGCTTGATGTATTTGAGTAATTTACTTTGATGCACTTGAACAATCTGGATTCAATTGCCCGAAAATTTGGTCTTACAACCTTTTTCAAAAATTAATTAATAATTAAGAATCCGTAGCCATCGTCCGTCCGGGCTCCAGCCGGCCGAAAATCAACTTATTCTCGAATTAAAACTTGGATTTTTTTGGATTACCTGATCGGAAAGTCGTCGATCTTCAAGTTTTGATCTTTAATTCCTCGTTGGATTTTCGAGTTAGGATATTCAAATTCTTGTCGACTTTCAAATTTCGAGTTTGAAAATGATTGAGTTTGTCGAAGATTGAACTTCTTATAAATTTTTGAAATTTACCAAAGGACAATTTAATAATTCACTCAACCTAGGACGTTGTCTAATTCGAATATTAGAGCGTCGTTTAAGAATTCAGTTTGTGTTTGAACGACCGAACTTTCTACTGATAGATAAGAAAAGCGGGAAGATGGCGCGTTAGTGACTAAACTGTGAAAATGCCAAATATTTTTCGAAGTTAAGAATAGCAGAAACAGAGACCAGAAGATATTGATCTAGCTACTACTCTAGACTCGACTACTAGAATAATAGAATACAATATTACATTGAGGGCAATATAATTGCAGAAGAGGTGCAGTCTGCTTCCTTTGGCCGCCGTTGACTGCTATAGTGTAGCGCTTCTTATCCCCTTTTGTTTTGCCTTCTTTCTTTCTGTTGGCCGCCTTAACTGAACGTTTAAATCTCAAGTATTACCACCGCTTAATTTGGGGCTCTGCTCTGTTTCGTGGCTGCTTCATTTTGCATACTCAACAACAAGTCTTTGTCTTCTTCTAAAACAGATTCCCCGTTACCAATGAATGGCACCCTCCAGACAACTATAACGTAAACGTAAACATCCAAAACTTTTGCAACCGAATCTTGGCATCCCATCCTTTGTCGTTTTCAATTCGCTGTTCTTTGATTGCAGACTGCAGTTCGGACGCGGTCCGGCAGATCGGTGAAACGAAGATTAATTGTTGAAAATGTAATATGGGAGTTTGGATTTTGTAATTTAAGAGGATTAACGAAATGATAATTATAGCCTTGAAAAAGTTGGGTTCTAAGTCTCCAAACAAACACTCTACTTTTCTCACGAAGTCCATACTATCTCATCGTCAAATCTGCATGGTCGGTTGTGGTTACTTTTTTCTCTGCCTCCATCAACCATAACCGCTACGAAAATCCACGGTCGTACGTTGTTGGCTTTTTCCGATCTCCCACCTGGTGATGTTCACTGGATTCCCACGCTGCTGCTTATGGGAGACAAGCAGATACAGAGCAACAACGAGGGTCAGCAACGGCGGGACGACCAACCTTGATCCTGACGATCTCCCTCATTGCAGGGATATGAGTTGCTCGGCCTCTTCACTTGCTTTCCAACGGCTTGGTGTCGCTATAGCATTCTCCCGATCAGTTCTCTGCATGTCAAACTTTGGTCTCCGACATCAACCGTCAGCCACAACTTGTCGGCCGCCCCACGTTAACATCACGCCATCGACACCCCAGAAGCCGTTGATCCGCTCATGAGTCACTCCTGGTGCCGGCGTTGTCCGTTACGGGACGGTAATCCACTAACGGCTCAACGCAATCTCTGCTTGTCGAACTCGTGCCAGGGAAGTATTTTCCGCTCTAACTTAATTTTTTTACATATTTTATTGTTCATGGTGGATTAATGAGCGGTTATTAATTGTTTATTGTTTGTTATTTTTCTTTGTTTCAATTTTCTTCCATTGTATCTCCGTCTCTTTGTTCTATATTGTTTGTAAAAAGTATTCCGCCTCCCATATTGTGTTCGTTGACGGGATTTTTTGAACTGTTTGAAGCTCGCAATGTTTAATTTAATTTTGACAGGAAAGTTTTAGATTGGGTGTTTACCTCCAGACTCGAAGACGTGAAGAAGGAGTTGCTCATCTCCTCAGCCCGGCTCTCCATTACTGAGCCACATATTTGGCCTGCCAAGTTCCTAGGCGGATCACTAACACTTATGAAAAATTAGTTGGCGAATTCTGAAAAAATAGCTCTCAACGGCTGACATCATAAGTCCATAAGCTATGGTGACGGTGGCGATGGATGTCCGGCGGCTGTGGTAGAAGTCCGGCGACCCTGTTATTTTTGTATCTGTCACTAGCTACAATAGAACGACTATTTTAATAAACTTTTTTTAAAAGAATCAAACGAACGCAATATTCTAGACCCTAAATCTCAAAATCCAAAATCCAAAATTAAAATCTAAAATCTAAAATTGAAAACCCAATACTTTAAACCCTAAACCTCAAAATCCAAAACCCAAAATCAAAACTCAAAATCTAAAATCTAAAATTGAAAACCCAATACTCTAAACCCTAAACCTCAAAATCCAAAACCCAAAATCAAAACTTAAAATCTATAATCCAAAATTGAAAGACCCGATACTCTAGACTCGAAACTGTAAAATCCAAAATAAAAAATTGAAATCTAAAATCCTAATACTAAACCCAAAATCCAAACACTAAATCTAAACTTAAACCGAAACAAATTAATTTAAACATTTCAATTATTAAATCTAAAATCCAAAATAGAAGGTCAGAATTTTTTCTTGCCGCCCGCCAAGATGGCTGCTTGGCTGATAATCCGGACTCAGAGGTCATAGAGGAGTTGGGGGTGAAAGCCTAAGGTTTGGGTTTGAGATAAATTTTCCCAGCCGTTAAAATTACCCGGTCAAACACAGGGGTTGATATTTTATCGTCACTCTCAAGTCCGGTAGATAAGATCTTATTAATAACCTCTGTTTAATTTGACAAGTAAGTGTATACATCAATCATACAGGCTACTGACATCAGTGACTGGGAAAGCAAAAGAAAGTGCATGAACTACATATGAATCATATACAATGAAATGATGGCAATTTTGTGAATGAAATTATCGCAATTTACAACTATTTAACTACTCATATATGTTAGTTAATTAATAACCGAAGATGCACAGTTTTTTTAATATAAATCCACCACCATCGTTTATTTTCAGTTTGCGATCTCGACGGTTCATAATTATTCGAATATTAAATTTGTAATTCAGATTTTATTTTGATTTCAGTTTGCGATCTGAAATTGGATTGTAATTGATCCAAAATTTCATGTGATTTCAAATAAAAAATTTCATGTGGTTTAATTGAAATTATTGCTGCTGTTTTTTGTTGTCACTTTGGGGTGTCATACATGGTGTTTTGTTTGGTTTGTCAGTTGCAGAATGTCTCAAGTCTTGCTTTGAAGCACCGGGATTTTGTTATCTTACTACATTTTTTCGGAGTTGTGTTTCCTTCATCTCCCTCTCTTGCTCTCTGAGTTGCTGCCTTAACTTGCTAAAACTCCATTGTCAAATTGAGAAAGCAAGATCTTTTGTCAAATTAAGAAAGTAAGATCTTTTGTCAAATTGAGAAAACATATGAGATCAAAAATAAAATGTGAAATAGCAATTTAATATTTGAATGATTGTGAACCGTTAAGATCACAAACTGAAAATAACGGTAGTAATGAATTTACATTATCAAAAAAATTTAGGCACACCAAAAGTTTCGATATATCAAGTATACTGAAAAATTAACATGTGGTATAATGTTTCATTAAAACATAACAACGTCATGACTTGTTTACCAATACGAGGGCTGCAATTAAACAACCGGGTCAAATCAATTAGTATATACTGAATCAATGTGGGCATTAATTTGTCGCGCCAAAAGGGGATGGGACGTTTAAATTAATTTGTTACTCTATTCTTGCTTACTTGGTCTCATTGATTTAGTTGGGGACGATCAATTAATATTAATTAGCTATGACAATGATTTTTAATTTTCAAATGGATGTACAAATTAAGGCTTGGTGTGGTTGTGATTTTTGGTTTGACCGAGTATGTGTCTAATTTTGATTTATCTTTTTGGGTTGCGTAAATTCCAAGTCATATATACTATATAGGTTAGCTTGTGTTGTATTCTTCACCGATAAAATGTAGCTCAAATACATGCATTACGTATGTTATAAGGTGTTGCAACTACATCTCGTCTCACATCATTCCAACATAAAAGTAGATATGGATGAGAACATGCATGAACGCTCAATACCACACAAGAGAAGTTTCTTTGAAGTACAATAAAGACTAATAGACTTTTTCCTTAATTAATGTTACGATCGAATAACCCATTAGAAAAATAAAATAAAGATTAGTTGACTTTTTTATCAATACTTGATACACAATAGGTAACATATAATCAATTGCTTAGGCAATAGTGAAGATCTAAGCTATAATCACTAATGATAGGATAATGAAGAGCTTCTAATGCCATTGTATAGATACCGCTATCCTGATGGAGAACATAAACTATTGAGATGGACAAAGAAAGGTAAGCGCATGCAGTGACATGTTGATAGGAGCAAGCCTAACGGGGATGTCCGAGGTGGCAGAGTTTAACGATCTAGTCACATCGGCATAACCTATGTATGTGACAAGATGTCTCTCAACCGTCGGAGCAAGACCCACCCAAATGGCCATCATGAACTCCATTGACAGTGGCCCGTGATTGAGTTGGAGGACTTGCCCTGCAACTGTCAAACTGTAGTAGTACCATGCATCTTTGAGAACAACACTAATAGCATCGTGACTTGATCAGGGAGGAATTGCTACATCCACAAAAATACGTCACGGACATGGGAGGAAAACATGGTTGGAGAGGTACAGCCAAGGACTAGTGGGCTACGGAACATGAATCCGTCTCATAATCAGAGTCCCTAAAACTCATGTTTTGATACTACAGAACATGAATCTGATAATCCAAGGGAAGAGTATGTGTGGAAGGCGGGAAAAGGATGCTGTAGAGATGATAAGGATTCCAAACATGATCAAGATAAAATAGAATAATAATGTAGGGCTAATGGACCACATTCGTTATTCTAATTCCAAAACTTACGGGTCTTTCTCATCCAATGATTAACACAATCAATATATACAGAAATACATGCATGAGATTCTCTCTATATATATACTCGAGTTTGAACTTCGAAGCATGCAAATTGAGTACTTGGGTTCTTAATCCAAATCAAATTGACTGGCGTTGTTAATTTTTGTTTTTCAAAAGTCCAGAACCTTACGCGTCAATTTTATATTCGCAACCAAACGAATCTCGAAAGCTCAACGCAAGTTATACATTACGACTCTCGACAGCTCAACGCAAATCTCCATACTCGTCTAATGTGTACACTGCTAGGTCAGTATCGCGGAACGTAACAGGGCCTGCTTCGGCTGCCTAGCGTAGACTCATTATTATTATTGCCACCAACATTACATCGTCCTGAGATTCGTGTGGGCGCAGGGCATATAATAGTGATGCAGTGTAGGCTTTCAAGTTGAGGAATATATAGTTGGCCGGCAAGGTGGTGCAAATTGTAGACAGGTATATGATAAGATTGATCAGAAAGAAGAAAATATGTTATTGATCATGCATCTTGAATTGGTAGTCTAATCCGAACGTATAGAAATCTGCGTATTCGAAGCCGTACAAGGACAGTAGGGCATAATTCACAGCAGCCACAAAAACCAAACAAGCAGAGCATAAATAGTACACATCAAAACGTACACCATGCATGTGGCTTGGCTACTGGCAATGGCTAGGCCTAGCTAGCTGCTCATTATAATTTCCCTTCATCGATACGTGTGTATATATATATAACAACTTGATCTGAGTACGTCCTTGGATAGAGTCGAACGATGCCAACTAATCAGATCGTAAGAAAGTAAAATTCAATATAAAATAACCGCCTGAAATTACGATACTGTCTAAATCGTATTTTATTATGAATGAAAAATGTGTGACATCCTAACTTTTTTGTGATAAATTATTGTTCGTTTCGGGTGCATGACAGTGACTTCCCAAGAAGTCACATCATTTTTACTGTGTACAAAACCAAGCACAAACTCGATTGAGTTCAAGCATTATCCACAAATTTGGAATTCCACGGCAGCAGTTTGATGGGTTCGATCCAGCTAGCTAGTGGATGAAGTTGGGAGAGGTTCGAAACTAAAGAACCCTAATCTTTACTGACTGACAGGTAACTAATTAACACCCAAAAGCAGAAAAGGGTCCCCTGCCTGCATTTAACATTAATATAGTCTAACAGATCCCCCCTACGAACGAACATAAAGACCAAGCTAGTCTTGTCCCTTTCGGCCTCTGATTCTGCTTGCTCTTCTTTTCAACTTGCGTTTTGTTTTGGACTGGAGTACCTGCTAACTCTCAATGACCCAGCTAGCTGGAGATTGTTCTTCAAAATCTCCATATTGCATGGATCTCAATCGAACGAGTCACTCATTGGATATTCCCGCAACGAACTACTTTTCCAGTTAACTCCTCTGTTTTTAAGTGAGACATATTCCCTTCCCACCCACATTCCCCACTTGGCTAGCTAGCTCTCTAGCAGATCTCTGCCCCATCATGTTTATATATTGCATGTACGCCCCCCAAGCCTCTCTTCACTACCAAACCAGAGAAACAGAACATCACCCTTTCCCCAGCTCATCATTTATATATATATTGATCACTTTCTCTTTCGCTATGGCATCGAATTCGCTGACTAGTTCGAGGGGTAGTTGCGGCTCCAGCAGCAGCTACTCGTGGACACCGAAGCAGAACAAGATGTTCGAGAGGGCCCTGGCCATGTACGACAAGGACACCCCTGACCGCTGGCAGAATGTTGGTAGAGCCGTTGGCAAATCTGCTGAGGAAGTCAAGTCCCATTATGACCTTCTCATCCGTGACGTCAGGGCTATCGAGTCCGGCCGGGTTCCTTTCCCTAATTACTCCAACTCATCATCCTACTAATAATCAAAGAAGGTAATGCCATGCATTTGTCTACTACCAAACAGACTAGCTAGTGTCAGAATTGAACCATGACACAAAGTACAATTCCCCTCTAAGAAGGTAACAGGCTACTAATTAAAAGACGTTACAATCACTACCTAAACTTACGAAACCAATTCGCCAATGAAAAGGGAGATAATTAGTAATAGTGGTCCTGAAATGATGACAGTAGGGGACCTTTAATTTGCTTTAGTCAAGCTCCTTAGCTTGTCGTTTTCTCTTCATATTAGTGGTGCTCTAATTTTGGATTGGCTTCTTGATGATGCAGATCAGACTCCAACAAGTGGGGGGGTTTTAGAAAAGCACGAGGGAATAATTTTGCTGCAACCAAGTCAACGATTTCTAAAATATCAGGAGGAATAACAATAATAATAGTTACGTTACTGGAAACTCGCTAGTTTTTATTTTCTCTATTCTTTTTCTTTTTCTTGCTTGTCTCCCCAATTGTAATTCACTAATTCTATATGTCTAATTCTCTATTTCCTTCACCTTATATACATAATAATTGAGATGATTAATTACCTTTATAAAAATATGAAATCATCATTTTACAAATGTTCCAACATCAACCAACCATTCAAAATAATAATAAAAAAACATCCCGAACACTAATAAACAAAATCTCCAATACACGTAAATAATTTCTCTCATCAGACACCGCTCCAAGTAAAAAGTGTGTTTACATATCCTGACGCCTATGGAGGATGTAACTTCGGGCACTCAAATTGAGCCATCCCGTACATTTTAGGCTTGGTTTGGCTGGTGTGGATTGAAATGTAATTTTGAACACTTTCTTAACCATAATGCAATAAATCTTTAAATTGGTGAATTTAAAAAACAATTTTTCTTATTATCATCTAAATTTCACCCGACTTTCTCCGTTCTCACAGCATGCCTATTCACCATCCTATCGAGGCCCACACACTTCCAACAATTTTCAGGGGGATTGGCAACCCCCATAGCTTCGTACCACAGTTGCATGAGGCCCAAGAATCATTGCATGAAGGCCCAATAAGCAAGTAATCAACAATATCACCGAATTTAACTCGGACCATTTAGGGTCAGGCCCAATTACTGAATTCTCCTCCAAGCAAAGCCGAAGCCGAGGCCACCGGTGCGTCAATTATACACGCACGTCGATTCAGCCAGTTTCCCGTTTAAACCCTAGCAACGGACCAGCCAGGGTTTATGCTTCTTTGCTCTTCCAATTTGCCAATCCACAGACAAGCTTTCTGCTCACGGTATCCCAACAGATGAGTTGAACTCGGAGATTGCCACACTCTCCTCATTGTCCTAAGCAGTTCCCGAAGTCATGGCCGCGTCGAGATTCTCCTCGTGCGCGGCGGCGGCCGCAGCTGTAGCTGCTGCGGTATCCGTCTCCACCGTGCAGAACAAAGCTTACGCAGACGGTGGATTTCGCTTCAACCCCTTTTCTTCTTCCCCGAAGCAACCAGCAGACCAACCGGCCGATGCTAACTCCGAAGCGAAGCAGCCTGAGCGGGAGGAGCCCAAGGGGTCCGGGTTCGATCCCGAGGCTTTGGAGCGAGGCGCTAAGGCTCTTAGGCAAATTAACAGCTCTCCTCTGTCGAAGCAGGTCTGGTGCTCCATCTTTTATGTCACTGTTTGAATTTGCTTTGAGGAGCATGGTTTTTGGTGAGCAATGATTAGAAGGTAATTGCTAATTTTGCGATATGTGGGGGATTCTAGGTTTTTGATCTTATGAGGAGGCAGGAAGAGACACGATTGGCTGAAGTCGAAGCTGAGAAAGACCATTACGCAGCAATTCAGGCTAATAAGGATATTGTGAGTTTATTTTTACCCAATTTCATTTCTTAGCTATTGAGATGGTGAGGTGTAGGATGGGCAATCTTGTTGTTTGGTTGTTCTTCTATTTAACTCTTTTGACTTGCTTTGTTGAACATGTGTTGGCAGGACAGGCAGAGACAATTAGCTGAAGAGCAAAGAAACCTGGTTCGGCAACAAGCGCAGGCAAAGGCGCAGATTCTTCGCTACGAGGATGAATTGGCTAGAAAAAGAATGCAGGTTTGACAACCTAACTTTCCTTAAGTTTTGGCCTTCAACGGTGAATTGGTTTTGTTAAACTAAGTTCCTTAAGCATGAAAAATAAATTCGTGGTGGGTTTCAGGATGGTAGGGAAGGATATTTATTGGAGCAGTATAGTAAAGCAACTAGCCTGTTAAATTGTTCGGTTTACTGTTGATCATGATTTAGTGACATAATAAATTCACACACTTTCTTCGCATTTTCGATCATTCCTTTTGAGTTTCATTTGTTTTGCTTAGAGTTGAAAAGTTATTTGGGTCATCATTGTTATCTTGACGATTTTCCACAGACGGATCACGAAAGCCAGAGGAAACATAATGTAGAATTGGCTAGGATGCAAGAGCAGTCTAGTATACGAAAAGAACAAGCTAGGCGGTCTACTGAGGAGCAGATCCAAGCTCAGCAGCGCCAGACTGAGAAAGAGAGAGCTGAAATTGAGCGAGAAACCATAAGAGTCAAGGCTATGGCTGAGGCTGAAGGTCGTGCTCATGAGGCAAAATTGACTGAGGAGCATAATAGGAGAATGCTTGTGGAAAAGATTAATGGTGAACGAGAAAAATGGCTAGCTGCAATCAATGCAACCTTTAGCCATATAGAAGGTGAGGAATTGTAAAGCATGGCTACCGGCACCTGGTGAATTCTTATCTGGTTGATATAATGTACCGTGGTCTTGATTTGCAGGTGGTTTTAGGACATTATTTGATGATAGGAATAAGTTAATAATGACCGTCGGAGGAGCAACAGCATTGGCTGCAGGAATTTATACTACTAGGTTGGTAAATTGGTTCTTCAGATTTATTTTATGTTCTTATATGGCCGGTGGAGCATTGATGCAAGCATGCTATCAGTTTCAGTGAATGAATATGATGCACTGGAACCTGAAGCGGTGGTATTATTTAAACTCTGGCTAACATAGTAATTTTTCCCTGTAGAGAAGGAGCTAGGGTTACGTGGGGTTATATAAACAGAATACTGGGGCAGCCATCATTGATCCGTGAATCATCAATGTCCCGATTTCCACTGTCGAAGTTTGCAACTCAAGTAAAGAGCAAAATTAGAGGATATGGTACAGCATCTGTGACATCAGGACCTTTGGAAAGTAAAACTGGCTTCAAGGACATCATCCTTCACCCATCATTACAAAAGAGGATAGAGCACCTTTCCAGGGCTACTGCAAACACTAAAAGTCACGAGGCACCCTTTCGCAACATGATGTTCTATGGGCCTCCAGGCACTGGTAAAACTATGGTTGCCAGGGAAATAGCTCGGAAATCGGTATTGTGCTGACTCTATTTGCTATATTTGTTGTCTATGCTTTGAGAACTTAGTAGAGCTTTTATGTTTCTGACATTGTTGTATCTTGTGATAGGGTTTGGACTATGCAATGATGACTGGAGGAGACGTTGCACCCCTTGGTGCAGAAGCTGTCACCAAAATCCATCAGTTATTCGACTGGGCTAAGAAATCTCAAAAAGGACTACTGCTCTTCATTGACGAAGCTGATGCTTTCTTAAGCGAGTAAGTTCTAAGAAATCTGAAATCTGGTGTAAGTGCGTTAGTATTCTTCTTTTCTAACATATATTTGGATATATCTTTTCCTAATATGACAGGCGTAATAGCACCCATATGAGTGAAGCCCAACGGAGTGCTCTAAATGCACTGCTGTTCAGAACCGGAGATCAGTCGAGAGACATAGTTCTAGTTCTGGCCACAAACAGGCCAGGTGATCTCGACAGCGCGGTGACCGATCGTATCGACGAGGTGATTGAATTCCCGCTTCCAGGTGAAGGCGAACGCTTTAAGTTGATAAACCTGTACTTGAAGAAGTACCTTTCCGGGGAGGGGGACAGTGGAGAAGAACCCAAATGGAGCTTCTTCTTCAACAAGAAGCCGCAGAAGATAACAGTGAATGGCGTGACCGAGGAAGTAATCAGAGAGGCAGCGAAGAGAACTGAGGGGTTCTCGGGGCGAGAGATAGCGAAGCTCATGGCAAGTGTTCAGGCAGCTGTGTATGGGCGGCCGGACTGTGTGTTGGATTCGGAACTGTTGAAGGAAGTAGTGGATTATAAGGTTGCAGAGCATCACCAGAGAATCAAGCTGGCGTCTGAAGGTGGCCAGTCCTAGCCATCATCTTAGTCGCTGGAAAAAAGCGTCGGAAATGAATGGACTCTTCTGTAGAGGGAGGAGGCTGCATTTGTGTGAGGCACGGCTTAGGCTAGGTGCTACCGTAGCTGCTTGATTTGTTGGTCGAGATACTTGCGAGAGCTGAAACCTAATAATTTAATCCCTTTGGGAGAGCCAGATTTTGTTGGAATGAGGGTTGTTCTTTTTCGAGTTCTTTGTAGATGTCTAACCTTTTGATTTATACATTTTTATCCAAGGAAATGAATACGAAAGTTCAAACTTCTCTGGCTTCGCTAATTTTTAAGGGAGTTTTGGTTCGTAGGACCTCAAGAATAGCACACGGCTAGAGAAATGGTGATATCTTAGTGGTACAATTGTATTCGAAATATCTCCCATTAAATATTAAATTCATCTAAAATCGTAATATTTTGAATATTATAACATTCGAGATATTACATATCAAATGAGACGGTTGATAATTTAAAAATGTGAATATGAATTTAGTTACCCCTAATCCTTATATTGTTAGTCTAGGTCTATCATATTTAATAGGAAAATCACTTAATTATAAAAAAAATAACATAAACATAATGTAAATTTTTATTCATGAAATCATGACGTATTATTAAATGAATTAAATAATAAAATATAACTTAATTACTGTAATGATTAAGAATTTACTCTTTTAAACCAACCCACCTTATAATTGAATGGTGAGATTTCAACGTGAACACGAAATTTAATATAAAAGTTTGAGCGTCTTTATGAACCTAATGACAAAAGCTTAAGTATTAGACTAAATTTCAATCTAAACTCTAACCGTCTAGGGCAACGATTTGGGAAAATCACTTTAACACTTGTGCAATGTTCATTTCTTTCTTTTAGACGAAGTAGTTTAACTATACTAATTATATGTTTCTCCCTTATGATCTTATTAGAAAGCATCTTCTAATTATATTAGTATAATCACTCAAATATTTGCTTTATGATTATCTTTAATTTGTCAAAATTATTACCCAAAAAAAAGAAAAATATACCGAATGAATTAAAACGAATTGTTTTATATTGCGAGCACAGATCGCTACCCATCCCACCACAAAATGTATACGATTTGCTCAATGTGTGATCCGTACAAAATTTTGGAGTTGCCATCTAAATTTAGTAGCGAAATTTGAACTTACAATTTGCTATAAATTTCCTTTTTTTTCAGTTATTTTTCGGAATTGTTATCCACCGATGAGAAAGAGAAAGACCGACTCTCCAAAGTCGGAGGACCCGAAAACATCCAGCCGCATGACACACGTCGGGAACCTGGTACCCGTAGAGTCAAAACAACCACTCACATCCTCTAAACAGCCGCCACGTATTACATAACTGGTCATGGTGTCATGACACGTGGAGAACGATGCGACATTATCTTACGGTTAGATGCTCGTCGACAAGTTGTATAAATACAAGAGACCGATCTTGCCATCATTATACATGCTCGTTTCATTGAAGCTTTTGGCAAATTTTAAAGAGTTGATTGAACATAAAGTGCGATGGCGATGACGATGACGATGAAGGTCCGAGACAGAGGGTTAGTGACGATGATGGCGGTGGTGTTATGCCTTGCGTTGACAGCTGAGGTTTGCCACGGGTGGGGGAGCGACAGCGACGGGCCCGGGTTATGGGACAAGACAAAGGAGACAGTGAGTCATGCAGCCGGTTCAGTCAAGGAGAAGACCGGCGACGTCGTGGAGGGCGCTCAGGGCTGGGCTAACAAACACATCTCATCGTAAGTTATTTTCTCTCTTCCCTTTTCACTTTTGCCGGATACGTATGTATGATTCTTTGGTTTCTCCCGGGGGCCGGGATAAGACTTAATTATTTCTTAAAATTGTCCAAGATCATTTTCTAGGTGTTTTTAACCATCCTGATTGTTGCATTGGTGACCAAAATTAGTTAGGACTTAGGAGTATTACTGATGATTGGTGGTGGGTGGTAGGACAATGAATTTGGGAGCGGACACTACCGAAAGTGTTGGCGCCGCCGGAGGGGACAAGGCACAAGGTGCCAAGGAGATTTACAGAGATGCCAGGGACAAGGCCTATGACACCGCTGGCAAAGTCGGTTCCGCCGGAATGGACAAAGCAGAAGATACCAAGATAAAGATGTCTGAGTTGGGCACCGCCGGTCAAGAAAAGGCTGGGAATGCAAAGGAGAAGGTCAAGCACGTCGCCGGCGAGGTTGGGGCCGCCGGTAGAGACAAGGCAGAGGATGCAAAAGAGAAGGTCAAACACGTCGCCGGTGAAGTTGGGGCCGCCGGCCGAGACAAGGCAGAAGAGGCCACAGCGAAGTTGTCCGTCTTGGGCGCCGCCGGTAGGGACAAGGCGGAGGATGCAAAAGAGAAGGTCAAACACGTCGCCGGTGAAGTTGGTGCCGCCAGCAGAGACAAGGCAGAGGATGCCACAGCGAAGTTGTCGGCCATGGGCGCCGCCGGTAGGGACAAGGCAGAGGATGCAAAAGAAAAGGTCAAACACGTCGCCGGTGAAGTTGGTGCCGCCAGCAGAGACAAGGCAGAAGATGCCAAAGGGAAGTTGTCTGCCATGGGCGCCGCCGGTAGGGAGAAGGCAGAAGATGCGAAGGAGAAGGTGAAGCAAGCCACCGTCAATGTCAGAGACAAGGCAGAGGAAGCAAAGGAAAAAGCCAAGCATGTGGCAGGGGATGTTGGCGCGGCCGCCAATGATAAGGCAGAAGATGGGAAAGAGAAGGTGTCACAGGCAGCCGAAGATGCGCGTGCCAACGGCGGGGAGAAGGCGGAAGGTGCCAAGGACATTTATGGGAAAGTGAAGGAGAAGCTGTCGCAAGCGACTGGAATCGGCACCAAGTCGAAGGATGAGAAGGGTGGCGAGCTTTAATTGACTGATTATTAATTTAAGTAGGTTCTGTCTCGTCGCCGGTGACCTTAACTGAGATAGCATGAGTTGCGTCCATATGCATACGCATCGTTGTTGATGTTTGTTGAGACGTGTATAAGCCATCTGGAAAGTTTAATCACCCAGTTTTCACGTGTGTTTCATTTTTATTTCCTGCATGTATGTACTGTAATGCCCCCGTTTGCCTATTTAATTAAGCACCTTATTTTCATTATTAGCTTGATTATATTCTTCACAACATCTTGCACTTTGATGAACAACAGCAACTTAATGTTCAGAAAACAAGTAGAGAATGCCTTCGCCTGCTCAAAAATTCTCTTTGAACATCTCCATCGCCGTAGCCTGCTCCGACTTCATCACCCACGTTGGGGTCGACTTCCCCTACTCATCCATGACGTTTCAATGCTGACGGGAGGTTTAGGGAGGTATACATGGTTCTCCTGGTTTCGGCGGATTAGCATTGGTCGTGGGCTACTACCGGTAAGGTTGTACGCCACATCACTGATCTTTTAACTCGTGAGTTTATGGTCATTCGATGAATATTTGTAGACTCAATGGAAGGTCCCATCTCTATCCATCGAGGCAGGTAGGCTGCTAAAATTCGGGTGAAAATATTCGTGTAGGATTGATGCTAAGGGAATGTCGATCCACCCTCTACACCTTACCATCGACATCTATCGAGTATTAACCATGTTTTTTGTCAAAATAATTGAACCACCGAGTTAGTGGCATGTGAGTTGAGATGTAGTATAAATGTACATTAAAATAATGTATTTCCATTTGATAGCATTTATGAACCCTTGCATATCTGCAAGTCTTGATACCTCAGATAACCTATATAATCAGGAACAGAATGCGACCATACATGATACATCAAATGGGCCAAATTATATCAGTAACTGCCAAACCTTCCTGCATTTGAAGCAACTGCCAAATCTCGACACACTGATTTCTTACAACAGATGTCACAAATTATGAACACATGGTAATCGGGTTATATGCCTGAACAGTTGCTTGCAGTGGCATCAGCAGCAGTAACAACAACTTTCTTAATCTCAACCTTCTTTGCTGCTTTACCAGCAGCAGCCTTGGCTTCCACCAACCTCCACATATACCATGCCCCAACCGACCTGTACGGCCTCCACTTCTCGCAAATCTAGCGTTTACAGTTCGGCGCCGGAAGAGATTAAATCACTGGAGGAAAAGGACAATGATATCAGGTGCGATTCACATGGATTGGTAGAGGGGAAAGGTCACATGCACAAATTACGACGATTGGCGGAGTTCAATCAGCCAAGAAGGCGCCGGAAGAGCTTATTGTCGTGTATCGGAGGTCGCCGGATAAGACCAAAAGTCGTCGTCGGAAGCTCAACGAAGACGGAGAGGGTGACCAGATTCAATCAAATCTCAAAACGACGTCATTTAACTAGCTAGACGAAAAATGAAACAAAAAAAATAAAATTGCTTCTAACAAGACTCAAACTCTGTTTTGAAGGGAAGATGATGAACACACAAATCATTTGAGCTACAACTAAATAGTTGATTATATTCACAATCTACTTTAATTATTTATGTCCCAAGAATCCAATCCCAACACATAAGTCTAATAATTCTCTTTTATGATAAACATTTAATTAAGCATTTTACAAATAGGAATAATACTAGACAACATTAGTATAAATCAAATTCTTACGGACAAGTTTAGAGACTTTTACATTAATATTTTCATATTAGGATCGGGTATTACAAAATCTGAGGAAACAAATGCTCAATCCAAAGGAAGGGATATGTATGTATGTATTGGCATGCGAAAATGCTATTGATCTGAGCCCTTTCTTTTAGATCAATCTGACAGTCAATTTAACGATCCAAAATCATTTTCTTCAATTTCAATCTAACGGTTGGAATTTTATCATAAAGTATAACGAGAATATAATTCTCTATATTTCAAGTTTTCTGTCTTTGTTCTCTCTACTCTTCTTATATAAACTGAATGTAATAATAACGTAACGTGAATATAATAATTTACATATGAAATCAATATAATGAGCTTATTAAAAAAACATAATAAAAACGCATAAAAGACTCGTAAAGTGTATATATCACCGACATAAAAGAGTGTTAAATTGAACATAACGATGCTGAATTCAACTAATCGTAAGATGGACTTAACAACGACATAACGAGCATGTAAAATGGTCGTATTAGTGACATACCATGCTAGTCGAATGACCACACTCATGTTTTTTTTTTCAAATTTTTTGTTTCGAACTGGCCCATTTAAATCAATTCGTTTAACTTATTTTTAACCCTTTGAATAAAAATCGATTCAAAAATAACCTGATTCAACGTCTCATGATTTATCGAATTAATCCGACGGAAAAAGACTCTCTGGATTGTCTCACAGCATTAAAAACTCGCAAGTCAAAACAAGAGTGCTGGCACTATGATCAGTTTCAGATGTTCACCTTTCTCTGACAGTCTGATGATTAGCCACGTAGTTTGGACAACGTGGAGCACGTTGTTGTTATCTGTTAATTTCAGTACTAACCCATCCACCTCAGCATCGGTCCCTCACCCTTTCTTGCAAACCAACTCCCCGACTCACTCGCCCTCCTCTCTGTCCTTCTTCCTCATTTTTCCCTTTCACCGCTCAAACATTTCCTCCACCGATCGAACTAGTTGAAGATTCAGAGAACGGAAGAGTCAAACTTCGTCGTCCTCTTCCTTTATAATACTTTCTTTCAAATTGGATCACGGTCTCGGTTTCCCGTTTTGCTGAATCTAAAAATTCGGAAGTGAATTATTTTGTGTGTTCCGTGAGGCATTATGAGTTCGAGGGAGGACGCCGATGAGGCCAACCTGAAGAAGCCGTTCCTCCACACGGGGAGCTGGTACAAAATGGGCTCCCGCCAGTCCAGCAGCATGATGGGCTCCTCCACCTACATCCGCGACGGCGCCATTTCCGTCGTCCTCTGCGTCATGATCGTCGCCCTAGGCCCTATTCAATTCGGCTTCACTGTAAATTTCGTCTTTCTTATCTGTCTCTTTCCCTCGGGCTATTGTTATATCCAATGAACCAATATAATTTGATTGTTTTGTTTCGGGGAGATAGTGTGGATACTCTTCGCCTACCCAATCGGAGATCATTAACGACCTACAGCTTTCCATTTCAGAGGTTTCTATTCTTTGCATCGCGTTCTAGTTTTTGTTTAATTTATCGTCATTTGTGGCACAAGAAATTGAAGAAATGGACACTGGTTAATTGGATGCAGTTCTCTGTCTTTGGTTCTTTATCCAATGTTGGCGCCATGGTTGGGGCAATTGCCAGTGGTCAGATTGCGGAATATATGGGCCGGAAAGGGGTAATGCTCGATCATTCATTTCGTTTCAATATACTCTGTTATAGCAAATTCTGCAATATGTATTTTGCGGGGTGAATCAGCCACTTTCAGCAGTGAGATTATTTATGCTTCCTTGCATTGTCTGTTTCCAATTTCAGTCCCTAATGATTGCCGCTATTCCGAACGTAATTGGGTGGCTAAGCATATCGTTTGCCAAAGTGAGTTGCCAGTGATGATCATCATGATCTTGCTAATGATTTCTCTATCTCCTGCTTCAACTAGTTATCGACGGTTTACTGTTCCTTTGACAGGATTCGTCCTTCTTGCTAATGGGAAGGTTGTTGGAAGGTTTTGGTGTCGGGATCATCTCATATACGGTGAGCTCGAAGCTATTATTATTGGTGCTTCACTTGTGCCGATTCCTTTATGAATCCTATTTTAATCTTTTATCTCATTGTCAAGGTGCCCGTGTATATTGCGGAGATATCACCTCAGAATATGAGGGGCAGCCTTGGATCTGTTAACCAGGTTTGTACTGTTCCCACATAAGCTTTCTCTGTACCTTAATGGCGTGTAATTATTTTAAACAACCTCTATACATGGCAGCTCTCCGTTACCATTGGGATATTGCTGGCCTATCTATTGGGACTTTTTGTTAATTGGAGAGTTCTTGCAGTGTTGGGTGAGTCCATAGAATTTTCCATAGGCATATTGGATTTTTGCAGATTTACGATGACAACCTGACTGCTCCATTTTCTTGTCTACCTGCAGGAAGTTTGCCTTGTATAATTTTGATACCTGGCTTGTTCTTTATACCAGAATCTCCTCGGTGGCTGGTATTATGCAATACCTTATGTCTATATCATCATTCACAGCTAAGCTTTCTCATTAGTACTTAATCAGTTTGTCCCACTGGTTCCAGGCTAAAATGGGAATGACAGAAGAATTTGAAACGTCGTTGCAAGTTTTACGAGGTTTCGATACGGACATCACTGCCGAAGTAAATGAAATTAAGGTACGTACTTAAAACTCGCCTTCCCTTTCTCTTTCACAGTCTTTGTTTTGGCCTTAAATCATATAGGCCAACTTCAGATGTCCTTAAGTGGTACAAATGAAACATCGGTTCCAAATGAAGAACTGGATCAGTCATGAGTCAATAACCTCAGTAAAGTTTGACAAGGTAACCAACAATGACTGCACATGTATTGCAGAGATCAGTGGCTTCATCAACCAGAAGAACAACAATTCGATTCGCAGATCTCAGACGGAGGGGATACTGGTTTCCTTTGATGGTAGACTGGTTTGTTTTAGGATTTTTTTGTTTCCTGATGTTCTGTTGAACTTTGAACTTTATAACTAATATGTTACCTCTATCTTCTCTCTACAGGTAGGCATAGGGCTGCTTCTTCTCCAGCAACTCAGTGGCATAAATGGGATCCTGTTTTATTCCACTAACATCTTTAAAAATGCTGGTTAGTCTCTATGTGTTCACCCTCCAGTCTTTTTAGATGTTTTCCATATCATTTATCAGCGAGCGAATTGGTATACAAGTCTTTTATTGCTATGTAGGATGTTAGTTAATTCTTGATGTGAACTACTTAAACCAAGTCCCGTCTCTGTCTGCTTGTCTGGTGCTATTCTTCATCTGAAAATAACCGAAGTTCTTTCTTCATGGTCATCCTTGTTGTAAAGTAGTCGCCACAAAGCTTTCGGGAAGAGGAGTTGTCTTGTGTGTAAGCATAGTATTCCTAACTTTTCTTCGACCTTGAGGAGAACTAACTTAAGAGTACAGTACTTAGTTTAAATGTATCTACTGCGAATATCATTTGAAAGAACTTGCTTCAATTGTTCTTTTGCGTTTATGAATGATTTGGTTGTATGCAAAACTTGCAGGGGTTTCCAACAGCAATCTTGCTACAGTTGGAGTTGGCGCAATCCAGGTAATGTCATCCATTTCTTGATTTCTGCTTCTGTTTTCCCATGGATATAATATTCAACTGAAGAATTGGAGAACACGCAAGTTTCCTAGTATATGTTTGTACTTAAACAACCAACCATTCTTATTTATCAATGTTCAAACGGGTGTTCTAGGTTGTTGCTACCGGGATCACCACATGGTTGATGGATAAGGCTGGACGGAGGCTGCTTCTTATTGTGAGTTCCTTTTTAATTATGGCTCGAGGCCTGAAACACATTTATATATAATTTTCATATTTGGTCTTTTTTTCTCAGATATCCACTACTGGGATTTGTCTCAGCCTGTTGCTTGTTTCAGTTGCCTTCTTTGTGGAGGTTGGTGATGCTCCTTAATCTTTGCGCCACACTGAACATTTGTCCTCGTACTTATATATCTGCTTCTTTCGTCTTCGATGGTTTAACAGGGCTCAGTATCTCCAGATTCTGATTTGTATGGGACGATGGGAATGCTATCACTAGTGGGCCTTGTGGTACAATCTCGTGTTTTGGTTTTTGTTTCTGTATATTTTACTGATGTTGGAACAGTTTATTTTAACAATCTAAATGTCTGTTTTGTATATAGTCTATGGTCATCTTCTTCTCTTTCGGACTTGGAGCAATTCCCTGGATTATAATGTCCGAGGTATGCTGCAAACTGAACTGTACATTTACAGAACAAGATAATAGATTGTTTGTTGGGAAAGGGATGCAGACTTGACCTTATCACTGACAATATGATTTGCAGATCCTCCCTGTAAGTATAAAAGGACTAGCTGGAAGTTTCGCAACACTGTTGAATTGGTTAGCTTCCTGGATAGTTACCATGACTGCAAACCTGCTACTCAACTGGAGCACCGGAGGTTTCTTCTCTCCCTTGATCTCACTATCTACATTCTGGTGCTAATGATCAGCTTGTTTCAATTTATAAACAATAATGGTTTATGCTGTGAAACAGGAACCTTTACTATTTACACAGTGGTGAGCGCATTCACAGTACTTTTCGTCACTCTCTGGGTTCCTGAAACCAAAGGAAGAACCCTGGAAGAGATCCAGTCGTCCTTCAGATAGAACCAGCAAGTTGACAGGTCAACCGAGATGTTGTGTGATTCAAATCCTGAATACTATTTTGTACATGTGTAATACGTGAGACATTAAGTTTTGCGAAATCCGCCCTATTTGATTATTTATCCATTCCATTATTAGTGCAAACGAATCAAGTGAAGAAATTGAATTGATATTCATATGTTTTTACTGGGAAAGTGAACTCTGAAATTTGAAGAAAGAATTACAGAAAATTTTCACAAAAGGTGGGGATTTGAAGTCCTTGTCACTTAGTTACTTGGTGTTGCTGTGGATCTCAGAGTGTAGAGTTGCGAGAATTTTTTGGAGACATTTGTTGTAGGCGCAGGGACGTTCCAGGTGAACCAAATGCCCTGCTTTGCTTATGCTTTCCACTGTTGCCTTCTCTCCCAATTCCCTACAGTTGCAGAAAAAAATCACTACTTTGCTTGGAAATCAATCACCTACAAGATGACATATGAGTAATTACTGTTTCATGTTGTGAGCTAGGTCTAGCTGGAAGATTTGATCATTCTCTCCCCACAGCAGATGTATCCTCTGCACAACATAATAGCACACATGATGTTAACAAAGACGGACTGAGCGAGCCTTATTAGTGAGATTAGAAACCCTAATTACCTGTTGGAATTTAGGAATAGTAGTGTCTTGGTTGCTTATCACCAGTCCTTCCAGGAGCTCCCCTCTTTCCTTCCTGTTGCTGAACATCACCTCCAATTTTGTTGTAATAATCCATCTTTAACGAAATGGAACCAGAATACCCGACTGAGTTGAGCAGAGCCGTTGGCTTGGTGATGAAACGATGACGTGTTATCACACTTGGGTAGCACAGCTACTTGGCACCAGAAAATCATTTGACTTACTTATAAGAGGTGATAGTCTCTGATGGAGTTGGGAAACATTTGTTCTTCCCTATTTGGCGGCTTACAAGTTCACACATGACATGAGTGCAGAGCAGGCATTTAATTAACCCAGAATCCTCTCAGAAAAAGTAGGTGAGCTACTGTTTCCAGTAAAAATGGCAACTTGCAATTTACCATTCTGTCACATTTTGTACCGACTTCATTATGGTTCATGGGTCCTTCAGAATCAGACAGACATCAGCAAGAGTTGATGGGCTGACTTCAGAGTTCAACATATTTATCTACTTGCGATTTCCATCCCCAAAAAAATTTAAAAATTTTGAAATTAGATGTTCATGAATTAACGTTTGGTGGCTTCTAATATAATGTATAACCAACCCACGAACCATCTCAGGGTACATCTCAGCCATCTTGAACGCCACCATCCCCCCGTAACTGAACCCGACCACCATACACGTTCCACCCCTAGCTTCCTCAGCCCCTTCGCCAACGTCTCCGCCTGGAACCTCGGGGATCGGTCCGAGCTGTCCGACACCGAACCGCCGAAGAAGAGCAGGTCCGGGACGTAGACCGAGTAGTTCTTGGTCATCGCGCCCACCTGGAACTGCCACGTCACTATTCCTTCCCCTGCGAAGCCGTGGACCAGGACCACCACCGGTTTTTTCGGAGGTTTGGTTGATACGTTCCCGGCGCCGTCCTTATTGTTTTTTGTGTCGTTTTTGGTGGGGAGGGTTTCGATGGGAACCCAGAAGTTCATGTGGGTGCCTGGCTGGATTTCGACGGTGTGGGTTTTGACACCGGCCATTTTCATCATGAAGTTTACCAATGGCTTTTGTGCTGCCACTAGGTTCACCATTTTTAGGATTTGTAATGAATCGTTGATCTCTCTGTTTTTTGTTTAATGCTGAGAGGGTGAAGAGTGAATGATTTGTATACTTTATATAGATTGGGAAAGATGGGTTGGTGCTGGGTTGTTTTTAGTTGCAGCAATTCAATTTGGGGTTTTGATCAATCTTTTAAGAATTCAGAAAATGGGGCTTGACATTGGCAATTCCATTTTCGTATCATATTCTGTGCGTAAATTCATCTTAGATGGAGATATACTTGTTTCTTTAACGTATCATCCAACTTTTAACAAATACTTAGAGAAGTAAATTTTAAAATGAAATGATAGTTTTTTTAAATCGAAGCTCCTTGCCTCATAGTGGTCTTTTGGAATCGTGACGTGCACCCCAGATCGAAGGTCGGAGGTATCGATGAGGACGGCGGCGTTGGAGGCCGCGATAGGAGACCCGACGACCCTGGTGGCGTCCGTCCAAGCGGCGGCGTGGGAGCTCGAAGTTGTCTCTGGGCAACTCCCTCCATCGATGTAGTATGGGCTGGCGGTGTTGCTGAAGTATCGGATCGAGCGCGATGGGTCATGGAGTTGATTGATGGTGGTCATGGATAGAAGGAGGCGGTGATTGATCGAAAAATGACGGCGGCCGTCAGCAACGAGAGCTCTATCAGAGCGGCAACTAAAATTCCAAATAACCTACATAGCCCATCGCCATTATAGTCCAACCAAGCTCATCCGCGAAATGGACTCACAGCCCAAGTAAGGTATAAAACTCATCACTATTGTCATTAAGTAAGAGTTAACTCCAATACTAGTCTAACTTTAATGAGCTTCATTGGTAGATGGATCGCTCAACGGAGTCCCGAACGATCAAGCCCAGACGACTATCAAACCAAGTTCATTGCAGTTAGATCACTACTTGAGGGCATATATAACATCGTCTTAAGGGATTGTTTCAGCTCGATAATATATATAGTGTATGATCAACAAGGAGCCAAGTCCATTCCCAAAAAAACAAGGAGCCGAGTCCAACACAATCTAAGTAATCCCAACTTCGATCTAAATTCGAATTCGGTTGGTGTACAGTTATGTTATGTGTATAAGGTACCATCGTGAACACAAAGACAAAAATTCCTTCATTCTAACTGTTGAATCCAACTCTTATGTGACTGTACCTAGCTAATTATTTATGTATTTATCAACTTAGATCTCTGTTTCATATTTAATATAAAGTCTCATATATCCGGGTTGGAATAAATTTCTTGTTGGTATTAAATAAAATCTAAGCCGACAGATCTAGTTGCTATAATTCAACTGCTCAAATTTCAAGGAATAATAACATGAAAAGTCACAAATCAACTCACTTATTTATCACCCACCAACATCATTAGGACATCTTTGTGAATACGTCTATAGAACACGAGTAGAAAAACCATGTAGACATATATAAAACTTGAGTACATATATTTTGTATCGTACTTAATTATTAATGTTTATATATTATAGGGATTTTCGCGGGCTCCAAATTAAAATGGTGAGACCCACAAACATAACTAAGTCACTAAAATTTGATGTGATGAGACCTAACGAACCAACCCTAATTGTAGCCCTAAAGAACAGGAGGTCTACCACCACGGCGGCACCTCGCTTACACCTGTCAGAAGGAGAATACCCGCTCGTAAACCAAACAAGTAGCATTTAATGCTTGATATGACAAATCTTTAATTAATTATACTCGAGTATATACAAATAGATTACGAACACAAATTCATGTAAACATCTATAATATAAAAACGAGTACAAATGCCCATAAAAAACATATATAAACGAATGCAACGACATGTACATTTGTATAGTAAAAGTATAATTTGCATGAATTTTGTTAATATATATATAAATAAATAAATTGTCTGGCTTCATTTTCCATTTATGTGTAATGATTATAGAAAGAGGGAGAGGAAGAGAGACCCACCAGAAAGAGAGGACGATGAAGGTGGGAGAGTGTGTGTCAGAATGTTTGGTGGCAAATCCAAATGAAAGCGGAAGAGGCCAAATTGACGGTCAAACAAGTATCTCTATACCAACAATTAATAATAATAAGAAGAAGAAAAAAGAGAGAAAACAGGTAATAATAAATGAAGGCGATGGCGTTAGAGGACAAAATCAAACCCCAGAGGAGAGGACGACGACGTAGCTCTCTCTCTCTCTCTCTCTCTCTATGTTTATAATGTGTAAGAACAGAGACAGTAGCCACAGAGCATGGCACTGGTGATCAGATTCAGAACGGAACAACCAACAGCAACAGCAACAGACACACACACATTCATTCATTCATTTCATCGTCTTCGTCTCTGAAAACCCTGATCAGATCCTCACATGCACTCCCTATTTGTTGACAATCAGTTCCAAGTACTGCTGCTGCTGCTACTACGTTACTCCCCCACCACCCACTACTTCTCAAATTTCATGAAACCCTTCCTCTATTGGAAACCCAACCATATTTACTATTTCCCCCAACAAATATATAAACAAAAAACTCCCCCAAAACCCTTTTTACTCCCAAACCAAAATCCTAATCATCCTCTCTCTTGTATTCAAGCTAATGATAGAAAAGAAGTAATTAGATAATTAATTAATTGTTATATATTATGTAAGTAATGATAATAACAAGCGGGACACAACAAAAAAAAAGGAAATTGTTAGGGTAGGAAATTAAAAAAACAGCACCTAAAAAACATAATACAGAGAGAATCACCCACGTACATCTCTTCAGCATTCCAATGCAAAGTGGGGAAAATGAGATTAACGCTTAGAAAACCAAAAAATTTAAACAAAAAAAGGGAAGAAAAGTGGGGGTGGGGGGGGGGAATTTAATTAAATAATAAATATAAGAAAGAGAAAGCAAAAGTGGGGGTGGGGTGGGATTCCAAGTTCAGGGGGGCAAGGCAAGCAAAACCGAAGGCAAAGAAACCAGTCGCCATCATCATCAGTTAACGTTGTAGTTTCTGCCCCATTTTTGCGTTTAATTAGTACGTACTGCTGTACTAGTACTACTATTCTATCTGGTGAAGTCGTGGACGAGGGCGGGTCTATCGGTGATGTTCAATCTCCACGAAAGGAAGCTTGGAATTCCAGCTGTCTGCTCGGACATCACTTGATGATGATGATCATAATCATTACTGTCGTGATCAATGAACCTGAACTCCCCCGCTGGAGAGTAACACCCCATCTTGCTCGACGATGATGATGATGATGATGTTGCGCCGCCGTATCCATAGTACTGCTGATGTTCCATTGTCGGGCCGGATGATGAACCGGCAGCAGCTGCACTTGCTCTCCTCTCCTCTTTCTTGAACCGAATTCCACACGCGTTGCATAGTGACTGGCATCATTATAATAATAAATACAACAATTTAGTTTCATTAATATATATACGGTGGTGGCATAGTGGTGATTAATTAATTCAAGGAATTACCTTGGGGCCACGGGGGCCGTTGCGCCAGAGAGGGGTGGAGGTGGTGTCGCAGTTGGCGCATCGACGGGCCAGCAAACTTGGATCGTTACTCGTGTTGTGGGCCGGTCCACGGGAGTTTGACTTATTATTATTAGAGGAGGAGCCGCCTTTGAGGATGTCCCAGCAAAAGTTTGAGACGTAGTTACCGGAAGAGCGGCGGTTGTTGTTTTTGGAGGAGGATGTACGGTTGTTGTTGTGGTCGTCATCGGCGGCGATCAAACGAGTGGAAGGGGTTCCGAGGGAGAGGGTACAGTCGACGGAGGAGGAAGGGGAAGGGCAGGAATTGTAGTAATTATTAGTTTGGTAGTAAGAGGAGTAGTTGTTGGTGTATGAATGATCAGGAAGAGGAGGAGGGTCGGAATTAAAAAACATGGAGGAGGAGCCGCCGCAATGGTAGGCCATTCCGCATAAACACTGACCTCCCACGCCGCCGCTGCTGCACCGGTGCATCGTGGCTGTTGGCTGGCTGGCTGGAAAATTGTATTCAAATGAATGAAGTTTAGATTAGTGGAGTGGAGTGGAGTGCAATGAATGAAATAGGTAGAGAGGAATGAAGAGGTGGAAAATGAGGAGTTTGGTAAGTAGGAGAGTGGGGAAGGGGGGATGGAATTTATAGTGAGTGGGAAAAAAAAGTGAAAGGGAAAGGAAAACGACAGTCGTTCGTAAACAAAGAAGAGGAGGGAGGTGGGGTCCATAGCATACCAGTTTAAGACTGAAGGAAGTTGAGTCAAAAGATGGCCACGTGACTAACCGGAACAGTCTTCCATGCATACCCGGGCCTCTACTACTCTTTTTCATTTATTTAATATTATTGTTAAAAAAATAGAAATAAAATACTAATAATAGTAGAATGAGAGTGGTGGTGGTGGTGGTGGGTGACTGTTACTATGGCTGGCTGCCTCCCCTTTCGCCGATCACGAGGACCACCCCCCTCCTACATAACAATAAGGAACAGTGAATGAGGAAAACATTTATGTCCCCTTATTATCTATCTATATATTCATTATTCATTTCTTTCTCTTGCCCCACGTTATTAATCCTAAGTAAGTAATAGTAGAATGGACGTTAATATATATAATGTGGGAGTAGGTAGGTAGGTAGTGTTTCAGAAAATGGAAAAATAAAATTAGTAAACTGAAAGTGTCTGTAAATCAACAAAGGTGGTACGTGAGTAATATAATTAAATGGGGAATTGTTGTGTTTGGGTTGACGGTGGTGAAGGTTCTTGGGCAGAGAAATATACCAATGTTAATGTTATTGTTATCAGCAGCAGGTGAGGTCAGAGTAACTCACACACACACAACCTCTCTGGTCCTCTATCTGCCTCTCCGATCCCTAGCCTTATATCTTACCCTGACCCTGACCCTCCTCCTCTTCCTCTCTCTCTCTCTCTCTCTCTCTCTCTCTCTCTGGTCAGTCCTCGTGTACAGTTTCTGAACAAACCATTATTATATATTTATAATCTATTAATCCTTCTCCTATATATATAGGCTCCAGTTTTCTTGCTTACTGATGTCTTAAACCTTATGTTAAATGAAGCAAAATCATGTAAAGGCCGGTATTCAAATACATTTTCAATTTTGTTTTTGTAAGTTGTCATACATTTTCCGTTTCAGTTATTTTTGTATCAAAATTATTTATCTTTAAAAACCGAATTTAACAAAATTCCTATTGATGGTATTTCTATAACTTCCAAACTATTGCTACATTTCCCTCTATTTTTAGTAAATCAATCGGGTTGCGGTTTAACCACTAATCATAAATATACAAAAATTGTTATCCAAAACCAAACCATTAACCGAGCTTGTGGTTAGTGGTTAATCACAAACTGCGCGCGAAATACGGTTTGATTTGCGGTTAAACCCACTAACCGGCCAGAAACCAATTTCCACCCCGGAGAACAAAACCAACCAACCGAGGGGATCCCATTGGTCGTGAAATGATTAGTTGGTCGGAATACATTGTTGGCGTATCTTTTACTAATGATTTGCATTGAAAATAGAGGAATATCTGGTGGTGATATATCTTCTTTGAAAATTGAACACATAAGCAGCCGGATCTTGGGGTTCAAAGAAACAATGAGGACGAGCACTAGTGTAGTATTAGTATAGAGCTATCAATTCATGGGAGAGGGTTGAAAGGCAGAGTAAGTAGTGTTCCGACACCCCCCCCCCCCCCCCCCCCCCACCACCACCACCAAAAACCACGTACAGTGATGAGTGATGATGAGCTGCAATCTCCTTTTCATCGAGTTGTTATGTTAGTCAAGACTATCTTTGTGGGCAATCAATCAATGTCCATATTATCAACTCCAAAATCATCATCCTCATCCTCACCATTGCCAAACCATATAAAAACAAATTGACTTTATTACAGATGCAAGTAACGATGTACACTACTACTGCTATGCGTACCAAATGGAATCACGTGAATATATAACACAAACACACACACCCTGCCAAAATAACACTCATAATTGTAACCAATCACCTCATTACATATATATATATATATATTGATTTCTTCTCCCAGTACATGTCTCTCTTGCAGCTAGATGGATACGCTGCAATCATCAAGGCCATGCTATTGCTCGATTGCTATGCCCAAAATCATGCATCATCAGCACCGTCATAGTCACTTACCTTAGTACGTAGTACAAGAAACCCAACCTAGCTAGCTGCTTCCAAAATGCATGATAAAGCATAAAGGAAAAGAGAGAAGCAAGATCTCTCTCTCTCTCTCTCTCTCTCTCTCTACCTAGTCAAAGATGGAAACTCTCAAAAGCATATATAGGTCAAAGCTCTATCCCTGTTGTAGTTGTAACAATATGGATATATATATATTATTAATTTAAACTATCTATTTATTTTATGTATACAATTTAATTAGTAGTGCAATATTGAGTATTCTTTCGGTGATGACTAGGAGACATAACTATAGACTTCTTAATCAAGATCTCAAACCTTTTTGTTTGCTACATCGCTACGCTAGCTCATAGAATTTGAATGATTTAGGCAACCCGGCCACGTCGGATCGTACATAACTTGTGTATTATATTAGTATCTCCTATCATATTGTGGGTTGTCCCAAAAAAAATTGGGATGATTTTATACACAAAGTAAAGTAAAGTGACCAACATTGCAATTCAATGATTTTCTTATTCAAACTCAATATTTTCATTGTAATAGTTAAATAACCTTAATTATTCGATACGAAATGAAAAGCATGCAAATATTCATTTATAATGTGATTTAAATTCAAATTGAGTAGATTGCCAACGTACGCAATACTATATATTGTGGTAATCCACTTGAACAACTTTCTGATGGTCACTTAACTAATAACATTTTGCTTTCAAACAGTTACAATTGATATAGTTATTTTATATCAAGTAATTACTAAAAATAAAACTGATGGAAGGAAGAAAATGGACCCCACAGCCAGCCATGAATCATGGTATCCAAAAACGAAAAGCCAAAGTGGGGAATACACATCTGGAAGAAGGAGGCGACCCCATTGGATGGAAGCTTTATTTATTATTATTATTATTATTATTATTAAGAGGTATATATATATTCTGGAAGGAAAAGAAAGATGGAAAATAAAAAAGAGAGAGAATGAGATCGTCTTGAGATTGGTGTTGGAAATGAAGGGCAAGGACTAGAACACTTGGACGACAGAAGGGGAGGGACGAGCACCGCTTTCCAAAAGATGCTCTCTCTCTCTCTCTCAGTCACGATATTCTTCTGCTTCTCGTAAACCACAAACTTACTTGATTAAACACACACAGGCTCAACCAAAATCAAAAGAAACAAAACAACCCAACAAACAAACCTACGATTTACCCAAGAACCATCCCGGCCAGGCCACCTCCCCCTTTGTATAATTACCACAGTTTTATATAATTAATACGGTATTATCAATTTATCACACACACACACCGCACACCCTCGCTCCTAATTTAACTTCCATATATATTCCTCAGATCCGCCTTCCCACCCATCACATTAATTAATTAATTAATTAATTATGACTTGGGATTCCTTTGTAATTTGTTGTCACTCATTAATACTACTCCGGTTTACGTGTGTTTAGCACCGTTATATTTCAAGCTGCAAAAACAAAACCGATTCGGTACTGTTTCAACCCAACCTATCTCGGATAATAGTTTAAATTGACGGATCAAAGACTTTTTTATCAAAATCTCAAAACTACTTAGATAATCAAGTCGAAACGTAAATTATACGATTTGGTCATTACCAACACTTACAGCGCTCCGTGCATCCTCGCACATTGTAGGTAGCCTCCAACGGCTACTTTCTAAAGGGTGCTAGATGATCGTTAGAAAGTAATCGTTGGAGGTCAGCTACAATGCGCGGTACATCCTAGGATGCGCGGCGCGTTCTAGATTGCCTCGTCCGGCTGCTATAAATAACCTCTCCCCTTCTTCATTTCTCACACATTCACTAATTCTCTTCTCCTTCCTTCTTTGGTTTTTTGATACAGTCAACCAAATTCCTGTTCTGCAATCAACTAGTTGGTGATATTAGTAATTTTTATTTTTTATAATTTTCTCATTTTGTTGCCTACAAATATTTTTTCTCGTTGTAGGATGGATTACTTGTATGGACCAACACCTCCGTGCGTCGACACCGAGCCGATGGATGATTCGCTCTTTGCCAATCGTGGTTGATCCTCTCACTTCAATCGTCTCTCTGGAACTCCAGCTCTCTCTAAGAGCTTGAAAAATATGTGTATATTCAGTATATCTCGTCCACGGGTCTCGGGGGTATTTATAGACTTTCTGGACTAAGTTGGAGAAGGAAAAAAAACTTGAAAACCCGTCTAAAAATGAGACACGCCGTGCTCCATATAAAATAAAATGAAGAACGTAAATAACCTTTTTAATTTACCACTAGTAATAACTAATAATGCATTGATTTGGAATTAATATAAAAACTAATTAAAGTTGGTTAATTACTTGAGTAGTAAGGAAAACCCAAAATCCTGTAGTGGTTGTGCTCTGATGACAATAAATAAATTCGAGTAATTATTGATACAGAGAGCGAGGATCAGTTTTGATTCAGTTTTGAAGGGATATTGGTCATCGACATCCTCCATGATCCATCATCATTCCAACCCCAAAATGAAATCATTGTAAAGACAAACATCCACATAGATAGAAGAGCCCAAACCAAATACAAAACTTGAAAAGCAATTGAAACAAACAATCATCATCATCATCATGTTATGCATTGGCTCAACTCGTAGGATTTTGTGGGCCCACTTGGGGGTGGGGGTTTGAGATTTTTCCTTTTTCATTGAAATTTTCCTCTTTTCCAAGGACAAGCAAGGAGGAGGCAGATCGTCTACCTCGATCCCCCCCCTTTTAATTAACAAAACCAAATGGTGGCTTTGGTTTAATTAATTATATTAAATTATATTATACAAGAAAAGAAGACACAAATCAAGTTGCCACGTGTGCATGCATGCATGCATCCATGCAATGCCAATTATCTCTGAGCATGAATCATTAGTTTAAAGATACTTCTGCTGATGATCCTGGTCAATAATAATAATTTGATTCGGCGGGGGGGGAAACAAAACACACATAATAAAACAACGAGGTGGGTTGAGTGAGGTCTCTCGTAAGAAGCAAGGCAGTGCTTTTTAGAGCTCATAAAAAATAATTAAGAAAAAAAACAAAACAAAACACAATAAGGACAAGAAAACATAGCCTCAAAAGCAACAAGATACAACTGGGAATGTCTCAATTCTTCGTGGGGAGGTTTGGGATTACTACAAACCCCTCTCTGTCTTTTCCCTTTCGTTTCTTCCTTTTCTTTTTTTCACTTAATTATTTTTCTTCTTTGAATCTTAATGCATCCAAATAAAAATAAAATCTTAAACACGAATATGAAAGGGATTACTTATAAGATGAGGAGAGGTTGGGATCGATCAGGCTACCTAGTTGATCCTTAATTTGCCTTGTCTTTTTCTGATGCATTTTATAAAAAAAATATTATATTTACCCGTACCATATCCACAATGTAAGTGGTAAAGAGCCAAATCAAAAAGTTAAATTTAACGTTTTAACACTTTAAAAAGTATTTATACTCTAATAGTGTCGTGGTTAAATTTGATCCTGATCATTTATATTTTTATTGTTTTCTTCAGTTATATTCGGTCTCTTACATTAAAATTCATCTTGTTATATTCATTTTTGGAAAAATAGAAATTTTGAAACAAAAATTATTCAAATCGAAAATAAAATCAACAAGTTATGGAAAAAATAAAAATGATGGAGGAAACGAAAAAGAACCATAGATTCCCAAAAACCCTTTTTTTGAATACAGATTGTTTGTTTGATCAGTGAGCTAAATTTGACACTTTAACTGACCTTTCTTTATGCAAAGAAACAAACAACACACTTGCTGTTTCGAAACATGCAAGCTAGACTGTGTATGTATAAAGAAAATGGCAATGATCATCAACATAGCTTTGGTGCACTTACTCCAAAAAGAAAAAAAAAGAACAATGTCACACTCTTAAGTAACGTAGCTTCCATATCATAGGTTAGAGACAAATAGTTAAGTATTGAATTTGAAAGTGAAAAGAGAGGACAAGAAGTGTAGGGAAGTGGCTATTCGATTATATTTGAATGGACCAAGATGGATGAGGTAAAGTGGTGTTTGGAAGGTCGCAACTTGGAAGATACGAAAGAATATTAATTGGAAGATACATGATGTTATGCATATGTAAAAGAGAAACAGGATGCTAGAACACAAGCAAAGACCAAATTAAAGTAGCTAGTCCAAAAAAGAAACAACCAAACCCAACCTAACCTAAGCTATTGCATCTCTCAAAATAAGGAGAGTCGTATGATGATGTGAGGAGTCGTGATCAAAGCCTAAAGGGTAAAGTGGGGAATAATAATAATAATGCCTACATGCTAACCCTCTGATTGTCCCCCTCTCTTTAAACCCCACTCCTTCCATTCATTCCTATCTATCTATGACCATAAAGATGTACTTCTCCTCTTTTGTTTTTCTTATAGGAACATCATATGTTCTTTTTTAACTTTGATCTCGTTGAGATGTGTAGCTAGATTTACTATAACAAATTGTCAATTTCATATCATGTTAGGTGAATTTAAAGTGAATTCGAAGTCACATTCGATATAACTTATTAAAATCCTTATAAAATAGTCATGATATATATATATATATATAACCGTCACCGCGGCTCAAACAATATGAAAGCCGTTTTGAAATTTGCATATACCTTGAACAAACTAAGTGAGTGAATTTGTTATAATATCTACTTGTTAAAAAAGTGAAGTCTAAGACTAGTTAAAGTGCCGTGATACCTTGTGGCCCCTGTATACAGATCGCTCTCTGTTGATGTTATGAATGAAGGGGGGCGGGTGAGATGAATAGGCAGAGAGACAAGAAGAATGTACAACATTGACAAGGAATATGCCCAAACTTTTAGGACATGGTTTTGTCTCTTATAGTATCATCCCCGGCCCCCACTACTCAACCAACATACATATTTTACCAGCAACATTCAAAAAACAAAACAAGAAACTGCAGAAAGGCCAACAAGAAGAATGCCTCAGATTTGGGAGAGGTATATCTCGTTTCCCTTTATCTTTTCTCTCTTTCTTTCTTTCTTTCTATAACCAATTACGTACGTACAGATCTCTACCTATCACTGCCGATCGTTTTGCCTTCGTGTTGTGTTGGTTTTGCTATGCTCTGCTTTGACAATCCCTTTACGTAAACCACTAATTCTCTTTCTTTGAATAATATATGCAGGCGCAGCTTTGAATCTTTGTCTGATGAGCCCCGGCCTTTTGCAGGGCAGAGGGAATTAGACATAGATAGATCCCTTACTTACTTATATATATTCCCAAGTAATGCTCTGCTCTACTCTGCTGGCATTGTGTATACATAGTCACTTTTTGGACTAGAGAAGAGAAGAGAAGTGTACCCTTATCATGCAATGCCCAGTTGGAAAAGATATACTGGAGCCAGAGGGAATCTTGATCTGTGATTGATCATCATCACCCCACCCCCCCCCCAAGTTTGAAAATCTAGCCTTGATTGGATTGGGTATATTTTAAAGATGTTTGAATGGTCAAATGTACGTGGATGCTAACTGTTTCTCTATCTCCAAGCAACTAGCTAGCTAGCTATACTATATGTATACGATTCCTCCATATATACTTTCCCAAGGATTTATATAGTAACTTACTCTATATAGATACTTTTTTTATATGTATAGATACTTTTTCCAAAGAATTGGGTTTTTAATTAACATGGTATTAATTAGAGGATATATATAGTCCAAGTTATAAAAAATAAAGAGAGAGGGCTAGAAAGTTGGCTATATATAGTTCAATTGATTGATTGCAAAGTGCACTATTTGAAATGGTTAGTGATTAACCAATCACTGTGAGTTGGCGTCGCTCAACAGAAAACAGGTGATGTCTAATAACGAGGCCTACAATTAGCGTTGGATATATGAAAAAACGAGATTTTACACGCACTAAATAATTCAAAAAAATTTAAAGTCGTATTCCCACAAGTCTACTCAGGTTATAATACTCAATTTTGGTTTACTAGCTACTCAGCAAGGAAAATTTGAGTGTTTGAGTGATGTCTAAATAACTAAGTTACTACAATTAGACAATTATAAACCTAGCTACATATAACAAGTTAACATAGGGAATCAAGGACACTACAAAACAATATAGTTCGAGTGACCATTTCATAAAGGTTATGTATTACATGATCGTTTTGGCCGATTCATAATCATTTTTGGGGAATGTTGTTGTACGGTTTCTAAAACAGCATTTTTTTATAATGATGAGCGAATAATTTTGTTCGAATTTTATATTCTCATAAGAAACTGATTGACAGACAGATACATCACAAGTAAAAAATGAATGACAATTAATTTTGAATTTAGAGGATGGATGTCTCGATTTCTGCTACTTAAAACCACCTGCAACACTCCTTAAAATGTATATAACCAACAACCCAACATGAATCTCAACATAAAACTTATAATAAAAAAATAAAATAAAAATCATTGAGAAAATCAAGATCAAGGTGATAGAATAATAAATATACAGAGATCATGGTTTGTCGTTAATCCACAATCCTAAGCATGTACAGTATTTAAAGCTCTAAAAAATCTCAGTAATAAAGGGAAATACAGAGATAAAACAAAAGAGAAGAACATCTCTACAAATACTATGGGCAATCTCTCTTGGTTCCTTCCGGCATTTACCAGCTCTCCTGCGACACCTTTCATACCAAATGACATTAACAACGGCTCTCAAAAAAAGCCGACCCGACTTAGCACTCACATCCCCACCACCAAAGTGCATTGCATGACTGGCAACACTATCATCCCAGTCACTGCAGCTAAGATCATCACGACCAAATCAATAATTCCACAATCTCCTGCCAAACTCACAACGATGCATCAAGTGCGACAACTCATTCACTAAGGGCAGAGGAAACAGGAGATGTTAAAAAAGATGGGTAGTCAGGCGCTTGTTGACCGCCGACCACGCAATGAAACAGTGCTTCAGGATGCAAGAGGGAGCCCAGATAAGACGATACCAAGCAACCTCAGCATCACAATTTAGGGGTTAATATATAGGATTTAGAATTTATTAATTTTAATTTTTGGTCAAAAGTTAAAGTTTCTGATACAATTTTGAGTTTGAGTTTACGATGTAGTGTTTGAGTGTATGAACAAAAGTAACTATTATGTTGAGACATCAAAGTTGAGTGGTCGGTTATGTAATATACCAGCTAGCACTGAATTTGGAAATCCCTGGGTTTTGAATGCCAAAGAGCTTGCGGAAGCATTCTCTTAGGGAATCCTCGAATTGGGGATTCAAATTCTTGCCAACATATCTGTTTACTAACCAGTAGCTATGATCGTCATTAAGTGATTTGTCCGTGTGTAAAGACAACAACAAAAGAACAAAACAGGGAGATATATAGTTTGTCTGAGCAATGGTTCTGTGATTTGAGTACTCTCTGCTCTGGCCTCTGGAAATCGATCGGATCCATCTTCAATTGAATCCTAGCTACTATTAACTCAAAAGAAAAAGATGTAGTAGGTTTTCACAGTACAATCATGTCGACAGAAGTAAATTAGAAAAGCAAGGGAAATTCATTGAACAAAGCGCAAAGGCAGGCAGCTGCTGTGCTGCTGCTGCTCGTATAGTCACTGGGCTTGTCCCATGTAAGAATTTGTTGCGGGAAATAATAATAAAGGTGGAAGTGTCAGCTGCCCAGAGCTTCATAACAACACTTACCCACCCACTATACAAAAACAAAGGGAGCAACCAAATATCAGCACAGCAGCAGAGCATTACCAGCTTTCTTTCTTCCCCATCCATGCTCTTGACCTGTTTCTGTTTCTCTACAGTGTATCTTTCTTTTTTGAACAGTCTGGTCTGTTCCTCTACCATAGCAAAAAAAAAAAAATCCCACTTTCAATCAATGATTACCAGCACCGTCCGTACAATACATTGCTTTGTTTTTAATTTATGGTTCGTTTGGTTTGGGAATATCACCCAACATGTAGTTAATCGGAATAGTTTCGTTTTTTGGGATGCAAATAACTAATTATTGGGTGATATTAATATCACTTCGAAAGGTTTATCAAATAGGCCTGTTGTGTGCATTTAAATATCACACCCAATAACACTTTCGTATTCCGTAAATATTTACATCAAAAGGTTTGATATTGAAATGATGTTAATATTTCCCCCTAAACGTATGAAAAGAATTGGGAGTCGCAGACTCATAGAGGGTAAAGGTCCCACGATTCAGTATTGAGTTAAGTTAAAATAACATTTTATAATTAGGGTTCGTTTGGGGTCCTACTACAATCATCTGAATGGGTCCTCAAATTGTTGAACAAGATTCTGGTTTGAACGAGTATCACAATGCCCAAAATTCAAGAAACGTGGTTAAGTCATTATCTTGTAAAGAGGCCCCTCTATTCAATTCAATTGCCCAAAAGATGACAACACTACTCCACAAATGAAATTGCGTAGTCAGTAGATGTAGATGAGTTTGTTGCTATCAAACGTCCTTTTCCATGGTCCATAGGCCCACTTCATGAATTCAGGTGGGGTTTCCGATGGGCCTAGTTTGTCGGCCCGCACACTTCGAGTATACTATTTTTGGGAACAGTTATTTGGAGAAGAATAGGGTTCCCCTTCTTTTGCACCATCATCAGAGGCGACCATCGACTTCAACGAAGTCCTACTGATTCGATTCCGGCGAATCGTTGTAGGAGATCGATTCAAAGGTTTTCACCCGGGATCAACCGCAGATGAGCTAAAGAATACTGGCGTTGGGAGAAAGTTCTGCAATGGAGGTGGAGATCGGGTCTGAATCTTCATCACCATCACACAATGAGAGGGATTCAGGACTCCGATATGAATCCTCATCCGATTGGATTTGTGATGGTGGGTCCCAGTAGCGGTTAGGTCTTCATCGGAGAGGAGGGAGAGGAAGATGCGATGGCGGGAGTCATCATCGACAGCGTTCAGATTTGGTAAGGGAGAGTGACTATTTTGCGTTTGTCTGAATTTAAGTGACCGATCTGCGTATTTGCTAAATACTTTTGAACTTTACTTCCGTGATAAGTGACTTTTGAACCTTTTACATAAGAACGAAGGGTTGTTTTATAAAGATTCAAAAGTTAAGCACAGAGGGGGAGATAAGAGGAGTGTAGAACAATTACACTAAATTTTAGGAGTTGTAAACAAATTATTCGAGTAATAATTATAATCAATCATTTTTTTATAACTAGTTATATTTTTTTATAATCAATTATTTTTAATAATCAATTATATATTAAATATATCTGGTTATAAGTAGAGATTATAATTAATTATATTTTAACTAGTTATAAGTAGAGGTTATAACCGATTATATATTTTTTAAAATATAACTACAACTAGTTATTATGAAATATAAATGGTTATAATTATGATTAGTTATTAAAAAATATAAATGGTTTTAATTTAAAAAATATAGCTAGTTATAAATAAAATATAACCGATTAAATTTTATAATTAGTTATATTTAAAATATAACTGATTATATTTTTTAATAACTGGTCATGATTATAACCCGTTATAAAAATATAATTGGTTGTAATTTAAAAAATATAATTGGTTATAATTAAAATATAACTGATTACATTTTATAGTTAGTTATATTTAAAATATAAGTGGTTATATTTTTTAATAACTGGTCATGATTATAACCCGTTATAAAAATATAATTGTTTATAATTTTAAAAATATAATTGGTTATAAATTTGCGTCGGAAAAGTCGTAGAAGACTCACCGGAAAGTGACCGGACGGTGACTGGATTTTCGTCGGAAAATCATTTGCTGGTGACCGGTGTCTCACCGAAACGTCACCGATCGTTGACCGGAGTCTTGCCGGAAAAGTCACCGGACGGTGACTGGGAAGTCGCCGGTCAACGTCGACGATAAGGTGGCAGTGTACTTCTATAAAATTTATAAAATAAATAAAGTTGTTGAAAATATTTCCATACCCTTTTTATACAAACCGTTAAATTTTAAACCAGCAAAATCAAACGATAGGATCGTTTTGAAAATCGTAAAATCCTTTTTCGCGTGGATTCCAAACCTACTCTATTAACGAGAGCTATTCTAGTTATAAAAAAAATTTAATAATAGTAGAGACGTAGAGTGCATTTGGTCAGTTACGTGATATGAGAATATAATTCTATCCCGTTATCCCTTGACCCAATCCTATGGTTCCTTCTTAACTCAAAGGACATATGTTTGGATGGTTAAGAGTCTTACCGTTTACTCCTAATACAAGAAATTTTAATAAACATTGTTAATATTCAAATATTTCAATTAGTATATTGAATCACTATTTTACTATGTTACCATCGGATTTCGGATTGACTCGGATCCGAATACTTCCCATTTAAAACAGGCTAAGTCACTGTTTTACGGGTCAGACCGAGATGGACCCACGGATCACTAATCTAAATTGCCAAATCTAAATATATAACCGAAACAAATAAAATACAAAGGCAGGCTGTGTAATGTGGTAAACAATAACGATAGACTATAAAAGTATAAACTTATACTCCAAGAACATATTAATTAGTCAATTTCAATTTTTCAAAATTTCTCCATTATATTTTTAAAATAAAAAAAATTCTTCATTATCATTTTAAGGTGTGTTCTCTTTGGTGCACCGGGTGCAATGATATACCTCTTTATGTGCGCATAGATGGCACAGTAACGTATACTAATAGGCCCAACGTATCCTCCCCTCACACTGAAATGGTAAAAAGTTTAGCAGCAGATCAAACTTGAGTAGTAGCACTAGCACCATTGTTGGAGGATTCTGTTTTGGACTGGCCCAGTCCTAACTCAGACGGAAACATCGCCCTTAACGTTGATTCCTAACAGAAGGAAATCTCGTTAGAATTAAAATAGTTGAATCGAGAAATGGGAAGCATCTGCAGCATAGCCGAAACAAATTAAATATACAAATTATGGCAGGGTGTATAATTTGACTAGAAAGTACCGACTTTCCCAATTTCCTCATGATGAAACGACAACCACTCTGATCAGCTGCAATGAATTCCACCGCCAAGTACATCCATTTCCTCGCCCCTAAGGTCGCGCCTCGTTCGGCCGCCGGATCGGGACTTAGCTCTGTTTGCTGGCTTCAAGAAGAGTGACGATGTGATCAGAATAATGGTGTGCTTTTAGGAGTAAGCATGCAGTCGATTCCGCGGCTTCGTTAATGCTTCCATGGACGACCACAAAGCTTGCATCGCCTCTTCCTATAACACCCACTTTACTTACTGCTTAATTAATATTATAAAAAAAAACGTTGGTCATTATTATTTATTACTTAATTAGTTACTTACTGATGGCAAAGTTGCGAAAACAGGCGGCGGACAAGATCAGCAAATTAATTAGGCGATCGATCATGATCAGACGGCAGCTGGAGTTTCCCCTGTTACTACTGCTACATACTCTAGGATATTATTGGAGATGAATGCGACTTAATTTGGTGTGTGTTGTTTGTTTTCATTTGTCTTGTTTACCATTCAACTGCTAAACTTTGTGTTTGACCAGTGTGCTTTGATGTAGTTGAGTTTTTTCCCCAAATAAGTTGCGTAGTTTACTATATATTGTGTGAAGTTGTTATAGTTACACATTGGCCAATTCAGTTTAGTTTACTTCTGTTTATTTATTTATTTTATTCATTCCTTCTAATATCGATATAATTAAGATGTAGGTTAAAAATGACTGAATTATTTATGCACAGTTACTACTAGTTAAGTAGCACAACTGACTTTATCGATGCAGCCAGCAAAAACAAAATTTTTCAAAATGTGACAAGACAGGAGAGTAAATAATAATATTCGGTCAACAATGTCCTAATTAAGTGCAGTTCGAGGATCACTTTGGTCCGTCTCAAAAGATTAAAAGAAAACAGGATATTAAAATGGATGCAATTAAGATATTTTCTTCGAGTTGGCCTAGCTAAGCTAGCTAATCCAGCTCCAGTTCCTTCAACCTGTTTGCCAAAACCAAAACCGTTGAAACCGTTAGTAAGAAAATTTGTTAACTGAAAGTCTGAAACCGATCGATGAGAAAATGGGAAAAAAACAGAGCTCGTAAGAAGAAAGAAAACAAATATATACCTATGTTCCTCGTCGGATGTGTCCTCGTCGACGTAGTAATCATCATCATTGTCGTCGTCATTGGAGCTTTCTTCGTCGTGGTAATCAGGGAGTGAGACTTGGTCCATCTCAATCCGCTCCAGATCATCAACGAGGAGGTCGTACCTGGTCTCAACTTCCTCGGGAGTAGTTCCGCCGCCGACAATATCGGCTATGACCTCCCATCTATCAGGCATATCCTCATCGTACATGGCCAGGGCAACCTCGAACAGCTTGTTCATCTTCGGAGTCCAAGAAGACACTACTTCTTCTTCTGCTCCCATTTTTTTTTATATAATTAACCAGCAAAAGACAGAGAGATGCAGGGGAAGAGAGATTTAGGAAGTAAAAGGGAAAGCAAGTTGTGGTAAGTACTGTAAGTTGATATTAGGGAGAACTAGTGTATATATATATATATATATAATGTGAGTGAGTCGGCCATGGAGAATAGCTGTGGAATATCGATGACAGTGAGAGAGACATAGATCATTGTTTCCAATAACCACGCCCCTAGCTAGAGTAGCAACTGTGATCTGTCCTGCGATTTCGAAGTCTTTTCTCCTTAAATTTGTCTATCTATCCATCTCTTTCTTTTGTCAGCTCTTGCTTTGTTTATTACACACCTGCAAGTACGATGTTCGGCGGATTTTTATCGTGGGACTCACAGCCACTGCCTTCCGTTGACATGTTCTCTTGGGGGGAATGAGAAATGCCGTTTCCTATGCAATGTAGCAGCTAGCTCTTTGATTGGATGGATATCTAACCTAGCTATGATAAATTTAAATTGACATATAATAATAGACATATGAATTTCATTTTCAGTTTGGCAAGCTAACCTAGTGATCTACAAAAGAAAAAACTATTTGCAAGTTGAGGGGCAGACAGTAGACCAGACAGATAGCAAAACTGCATCTAGAGGTGAAGTGAGATGTGATAATCCCACGCTAATTACTACTTAAATGAGGCTAATCACCCTCTTCATAGTTAATTGTATGCAGAAGCACAAGTTGAGCTACCTCGCTTGCCAACTTGTTAATGAACAATCACCATTATTAATTAATCCTATGCAGTTTCTTGTTTTTCCTTTTAGTGTTAGAAACCTTTCAGAAAGCTTGTATTCTAGCTGTAAAAATTGATCAATAAAATTCATCTCCTTCTTCTATGGAATAGTCGATTATTCTCATTAGAAATCACCTGAAATCTTTGTATTGGGTTCATAATTTTTTATATATTTTTACTTATTTTGTAGGTCGATAACTTGAAAAAAGCTGACAAAAAAAGGACGGGATGAGATCAATAAGGCCAATGAACCCGTCCACACACCAGCTGTAACGTGCTCATTACGGCACGCTCTTTGGATTGATGATGAAGGCTAACTTTTTAGAATTTTTGGGGATTTTTTAACAAAAAAATGTAAATTAATTGAAAAATAACAAAATAATTAAAACTTGAGTTTTTTTCTTCTACCTTCATCCGCAGCTACAGGAAATTTTATATAAGCTTGTTACCCTACATATACTAATAAAACTAATTAATTAACCTCTCAATTATCTCAACTAATTAAATAATTACTAAGATAATAATTCTCAACCATACAATAATTAATATTATTCCAACAACAAATCATTAACTTTAGGCCCGTAATACCAACCTCAGACAGTCCAACTTGGTGACAGGCTACCAAGAAGAACAGAACGGGATCAAAAGGAAAGGATCGCAGAAAGAAAACGGGCTGGTGGAGACCCAATCTCCACCCAGCCACACAGAGGCCCAACCCGCCCAACAGCGTAAGAAACCGTTCTAATGAGGTTGTCACCTGAATTCGAGCAAACTATGGCACTGGTATCGGGGAGATATTGGGCGACCTCTACCGAACTCAAAGACAGCCTTTGCACACTTGATGATACAAATGCATCAAGAACATGATCTGTCTTCTCGATATGTTACATCAGGATCCATACAGATTCAATTTCCGGGTCGATGTAAGCTTAGGGCCCATATCTGATTCAGCCGAGTTTCGTCTCTGTAAATATTTAAAATTGACTCTGCAATTCAGCATTCCACTCCACCATTGTCTTCTTCTTCTTCTTCAGATAGCTCCAAAGAAAAATAAAATAAAACCACTTAGCTTAAGAGCCACACCGTCCCTCTCACTACTACTCAGCATTCTCCATTTCCCCAGTGACCCACTACGGCTAAAAGCTAACTGAAATAATACGACAAACTTCTTCGGAGACAATCACCGGCGCTCCTAACTCGTACGTCTAGGAAGAACTACGGTTATGTGGCGACGGAGCTTCAGCACCGGACCGGCCTCCGCCTCCATGGAACTGGCAGGCAAGAAATGGGACGCATTAGTGATCGGTGGCGGCCACAACGGCTTGACCGCCGCTGCCTACCTTGCTCGAGCTGGCCTCTCTGTCGCCGTCTTAGAGCGCCGTCACGTGATCGGCGGCGCCGCCGTAACGGAAGAGATCGTTCCTGGATTTAAGTTCTCTCGTTGCAGTTACTTGCAGAGCCTCCTCCGCCCTTCCGTAATCAAGTAATCGTTGAAATAACTTCCACTGATTTCCTTTCTGTTCTTCCTCTTTGTTATGTGCTGCATTGTTTCTTTTCAGTCGGAGCGAATTTTAATATCCAGTTCGTCGTTTTTATTTCCCTTTTGCGATTGAGGGCAGAGAGTTGGAACTGAAGAGACATGGTTTGAAGTTACTGAGGAGAAGCCCGTCGTCGTTCACGCCTTGTTTGGATGGACGCTATCTTCTACTGGGGCCTGATCAGGAGCTTAATCGCTCTGAAATCTCCAAGTTCTCTAAACGCGACGCCGAAGCTTATCCCAGGTGAAAATCACGACTTTATTTTCCCATTATGAACCCTCCAGTTTGAAATTAATTTGTGAAAAAATAATCCTGATCCTGATATGTAGGTACGAGAGCCAACTTGAGAGATTCTGTAAGATCTCTTTCCTGTCTTAGTCCCGTTAGTTCTTGCTAGCATGAAATCAGGCTTTTCTTGATGCTTAATATATGCTTCAAACTGGGCAGGGATTTCATGGACCTTCTGCTGTCGCCGTCTTCAAAAGTTTTGAATAACTGGTTTGAGGTAATAACTTGTCACATCTCCATTTCTCTGAGGTTTTAAAGATGGGCGGACTTGAAGATATAATTTTTCAGCTTAGTTTTCGTCAGCTTGTTGACTTTCTGCAACTTGATTATAGGCAGATGTGTTGAAGGCGACCTTAGGAACTGATGCTATTATAGGTACTACGGTAAGACTCCACTAATGTGGAGATGCATTAGTTCCCATCAAGTTTATTTTTATGCACACCCACAAGTGGAAGAGTTTTTTTTATTAGTTTTATGTTACAGGGTAGTGTACATACACCGGGTAGTGGATATGTTCTGCTAAATCATGTGATGGGAGAGACTGACGGCGATCGTGGAATTTGGTCGTAAGTACTGTTTGTTGGTCGTTTGATATTATAATTCATTGTTTTCCAGTGGTTTCAGTGAGTTAAGTTAAAGATCTTATCATATCGTAGTTATGTTGAAGGAGGAATGGGCTCAGTATCACTGGCTATTAGTAATGCTGCTAAGGAAGCTGAGGCGCATATATTGACAAGTGCAGAGGTAAATAATGGCATCATAGTGAGAGCGCTCTAGGTCTCTTAATTGACATGTTCCTTTGTGGATAACATCCAATCATACTTCTTTCCCTTTTGCTGGATAACTGGATAGCTATCGTTCTATTTATAATTAGATGCTGGAAGCTCAATCAGAACTTGTGTATACTATACATGGAAGGTGATCGTGATTCTTGTATCGATGGCATGCAGTTCTTTCCAATTTGGCAATAAGCTAAGAGTAGCTAAGATAACGGGGGACATTGTCTTAACATTGTCTTACTTTGGTATTTCTCATTGGTGTAGGTTTCACAACTGGTTATCAAGGACTCTGGTGCAGCTAGTGGGGTTTGTTTCAGTTTTGGACTTTGTTAGCAAATTCATAAAGAGGACAAACTCCATACTAATTGGAGATGTCAAATGTTCCATGTTTTTTAGGTGGTGCTGGCTGATGGTACAGAAATCACCTCTTCAATAGTTCTGTCAAATGCTACGCCTTACAAGACTTTCATGGTAAAATCTGTTCACTCAATTATAAGTTGTTATGAAGTTGACTGAACGAGTTGCATGATTGGATTTTTCTGATTCGATTTGTACATTGTAAGATCTTATGTATTTTTCTTCACAGGAATTAGTGCCCCAAAATGTTCTTCCTGATGAATTTACCCTTAGTGTGAAGCATTCTGACTATAGTTCTGTAAGTTTCAATTGGTTAATTATGGAATCTGATCTACTTTTCCCCCCCATGCTTTGATAAGAATTTGCTTGTTTTGTTCTCACTAACTGATAAGGCAACTACAAAAATAAACCTGGCCGTCAATAAACTGCCTGAGTTTCAATGTTGCAAGTTGAGCCATCCTGATGCTGGACCTCAGCATATGGGCACTATTCATATTGGTTCGGAGAGGTATGCTATTGTTTGAGAGTTAACTAGATTTAATTCATCCATATGCTAACACAGTATGATATGCTTAAAGGAGAGTTAATGGTCGAATGGACCCTAAAGATTAGTATTCTAGAATATCACTGGGCATAAATTTGGCGCCAATAATCTCAATACTTATTATCTGTAATGAATATTGATATTTTGCATGGCATTCCTTTATGCTTTTGCCCAGTTCGTTTCAATGGCTCACAGAACATTTTGCACATCAAGAAACTTACTTAGCTAGCAATTTTGAGTCTGTTGTTTCTGCTATATGTCCTTCAGATTTCAGCTTACGAACTCTTTTAAAGGCTCTACTAATAGAATCAAGGGAAAGGATTTCTCAGAGACCATTAACCTTTAATTGTATCCTATTCTGTCAGTTAAATGTCATATTAGTTAATCTTCTCTTGATTTACATCTGCCCTTTCTCTGCCTTAATTAGCATGGAAGAAATTGATTCAGCCTGCCAGGACGCTTTAAATGGAGTACCGTCTAGAAGACCAGTTATTGAGATGACAATTCCTTCCGTTCTCGACAAGACTATTTCTCCTCCTGGTATATATAAATTTATCCTTGGCTATTCTTCACTGCTTTTGAACTACTAATCCTAGACAAGGACAAACGTGTGATAGAATGTTCACCTGATTATTGAAATCTGAAATGATCTCTGAGGCTATATACTAATTTTTTTGTAGGTAAACATGTAATCAACTTGTTTGTGCAGTACACTCCTTATAAGCCATCAGATGGGAGCTGGTCGGATCCTGCTTACCGGGTACGTTTTAAAAGTCTCTGTCCATTTGGTAAAAAGCACAATGCATGGTCACCTGAATTGTGTTTGCCTGAATTAGTTTCATTAACTTGAGAATCTAACTCGTCATCTCCCCTTTTTCGTGGTTGAGCAGGAATCGTTTGCACAAAGGTGCTTCAGCTTGATTGATGAATTTGCACCTGGCTTCAGCTCATCAATAATCGACTACGACATGCTGGCACCACCTGACCTCGAAAGAGAAATTGGTTTGACAGGTGAAAAACATAAATATGGTTAAAAACATGGCCGCAAATTAGAGCTGCTAATTCAATAGTTCTTACCTTAAAATCTCTCTTCTCAGGAGGTAACATATTCCGCGGCGCTATGAGGTTGGATTCCTTATTCCTTATGCGACCAGTAAAAGGATGGTACGTAGCAAGTTAACAGTTTGTTTTCGTAGTCAGGACCATATTCGCAAAATCTGGAAACAGTCTTGGGTTGTTTTTATACAGGTCGAGTTACAGAACTCCTGTGCAAGGGCTGTACCTTTGCGGCAGTGGAACTCACCCAGGAGGTGGTGTGATGGGCGCACCTGGACGTAATGCTGCTACTGTGGTTCTTCGGGACATCAAGAAGACGCCATGAAAGGGCTTTAGAATTTCCGCTGTAATCAGCGTTTGCATTCCCACAACATTCTGTGTTTGTTTGGTCATCAAACTTCCGTATTGTTATAACTTTTCTGTACTGGGAAATATGTAAAATAATCAAAGTGTGTGGTTACCCTAGAGTCCAATCAATCAAATCCTAGTCTGGAACTTACAACATTTCATGATGCTATCATTCAGTTTACAGGGCAAGAAACGGTCTAGAGCTGGACTGCGACTCCATTTGTTTCTTACAAATCACTTCAAAGTCATATGTAATGTATCATTACAGTCATCAATCATGCATACACATCTCTTTGATTGATTAAAAGCTTAAAAGCCAACCCAAACTCCAGGCTTGAACAATGTCTGTCCAGAATCCACTACTGTTCCCCATATATTGACTGTTTCGTTCGTCCACTTGTTTCTCATCAACTCATTTAATTACGATAACATGCTTAATAACAATGTCTCAACTCTTCCCATCGACGGAATCAATGCCTTGAGACACTATCGGGTTGTACAGGTTTTCCTCGTCGAATTCTTCAAAAATTTGCGCTACCTCCTCCAGCCCGAAACTGTTTTGGTGACTAATCCTATAGAATTTGAAGCTGATTCTTGCCTGCACCACACACAAGTTTGTTACTTGGTAATGTAACAAGAGAGCCGGGCGGGAAAGTTTAACGCAAGTGTGTGTGTGAGAAAGAGGGGCACCTTGATATCTCTTCAACTACCTTCATAACCTCAGCAGAACTCGTCTCCAGCACTTGGCCTCCGAAGATGATCTCATCTAAAATGGTATGCAGCTAGCCAACAAAACAAATTGATGCTCAACCGTCAAGTACCAAGGAGTTGCTAATTTTATAATACCGGAGACTAAAAGATGCACATCTTTGACACGATGATCAAAAGTTAAACACAATTCAACGTTAAATGCAAATCATTATCATATCAAAATATTGATCCAGTAGATGACACAGTTGTATCGATCAGCATTTATATCGAAAAGATCCACAATAGCATCGACAGGTGATAAAGCCAACAAATAAGACTTCCCCTGAATGAAAACAGGTAATATCACATACCTTGCTATAATTGAACACTATATCAAGCTGACACACATTTCTGAAACATTTGTCTAGCGTCTCCACGAAAACTGCAAGCATGGAAGTCTAATTAAGCATACAGGTATTACCAAAGTGGAAAGAGTTGCAATACTGACACGTGGTCTCAAAGATTTACTTTGGTATCCAGAGAAGTCCAAATATAGAGAAGGGCTATGGAAAACATTTTCAACAAGGTTAAGCATTCACCAACTTAGCAAACAGTGGACTCCAGGAATCAAGGCTTGCCTCCATTTGGCTTAAAGCTGCAGAGACGACCCTTTTTGGTAATCGTAATCAACTGCTTAACCTTCTCTCAGTACCTCTCTATTAACCCACTCGAGTGTTGAGATTAACAACATCCCTTTTGCTCATAATTATTGATATCCCCTAGTTCTTTTAGCCTCAAATACCTAGATAGACAAAAATTCCAAACAGCAGTTTCATTTGGTCCAAATGATATACCTCACCTAAAGCACATTGGTTCATCAGGTTCAGCAATTAGCACTTCACTTCAACATCCTTGAATCATGACCAAGCAAAGAACGGAAACAGGATTGGTGAACATACCTTGGATGAGATCAAGCATGGCAAGCTCGTTTTCTGAACTATCGAACACAAAGACGAAGTAGAGAGTTGCGAAGTGCTTGTACACAAGACGACTATCCTGCCGCAGAATTCAAAACCATAAAACCGATACTAATAAGATACAAAAAATCAGGCAGCAAAGTTTCGAGAAGTTCAATAATACCACTCGGAATTAAAGGAATTACCGGGCCGAAAATTGAATCCGCATCCATGAAATTGCTAACATTATCTGCTCTACCGCACAAAACTACGCACCAGAAACCCTAAATCAAAGATCCAAACCACCACTCACAAGATCTGACAGGAGTTGAATGAAATTGTCAAGCCCAGGAAGGACCAAAATTACCTCCAAACACCGTCCGAATAATCTCCTGCTGCTTCTCCACGGACTTTCCGCGCCAGAATTCGAGAGAGGAAGCGAGATCATCAGAAAATGAAACTATAGACAACTAGCTGGCAGACTTTCTTCGTAACAAACAGGAAAGGGAACAGAGCACATTACTTGTCCTGTTTCTTACCATAAAATCGTAGAATTTCGTGAGCCGAGGCTTCCCTTGAGTGTTCATCACCATCGTCGCTTTTATCATCTTCACAGTTCAGAGCAAGTCGATCTCTCCTCTGATTCTGAGCACGTCACCCAGTCACAGAATGTATACAGAAGAAGTGTTTCAATACAAAGACCTTCGGCTTCAAGCGCAACCACTCCATCTTCCTCACTGCCGCAACTCTCAATGATTCACAGAACGGGCCATCTTCCGGATTCAGACGCTGATTTACATTGCATGGGCCCTGCATGGGGTTATTGCATGGGTAAGGCCCAAGTCTATGTTCTCTCACTCTATCTGCAGTACGTCCTTCTTCCCTGCTAAAAACAAGTTTCGGCCATGGCTGGCTGGCCAAAGGTGACCAACTCCAAGACTCGGTATAGTTTTTTTACATAGCATAGTAATCAACAAGTACAAGAGACAAGGAAGTCGTGAAAACCACGGATAAATGAGTAATTAAGCAACATAAACATGTGGTCAGTGCTAAAAATAACAAAACTACATTGTCGACGAAGCTGGATTAATTGCTCCATTGGAGTTTTCTGACAAACATAGCATCCATAAGCCGCCCATGTTCTCTCTATATAATCCAACTGAAATTGTACCACAAAGAGAAGCCACACAATCGATAAACAAACAAACAAACAAAAACCCGTAACAACTAGGTCGAGAAAAATGAAGACGACCTCGGCAGTCAATATTGCTTTCCTGACAAGTGCACTTTTTGTTCTGGCGGCCGCCACTTTCGTAGACGGAGCTGATCCCGCTGATCTGTTCTGCAACAGCAAAAAGTTCAGTGGCGATGAAGGTGACCTCGCCATAGCCACGAGGGACAAACTCCTCGACCGCCTGGTAGCCAAACAACGATTCTGCACCAAGCAAAAAGGCGACACTACGCTTTTCGGATTAGCCAGTTGTGCCGCCAAATCCACGACCAGTCAGTGCTCTGTTTGTCTAGATACCGCTCGATTTGTTCTGAAACATAACTGCGATGACCCAATCGGGGCCCGAGTTACTGTGAAGATCCCAAAGACCAACAAGAGCTGTTTCATGCAATTTGAGACCACCAAATTTTGCTAGCTCTCACTTTCAGCTTGCGTCTTTCGTCGTTTTATTTGGATATTGAATTATGCCTTACGTGTTAGCTTGTTTCCATGATCGGAATTCCATATCTTTATTTTCCGCAAGATCATCAATAATAATTATAATTCCAAACATTGAATTTGTTTGCTTCGACTACAGAACTGTTCCTCATTTCGCATGGGACTTCTGGGCCATAAGAGGTTTCAATATCTGAATGCATATGTATTATATGGTAGTTGGGTTCATTCATTTCGACCTCTGCCCATTGGTGATAATAAGATACCCTACATTCTCCCTTCATTCTCATTCTTTATTCGAATGACTAACATGATATCAACGCCTCATAATTCAGTCTCCGATTTACCTTCTGTCCACTTCAATGGTGAAAGTTCGTCTCAAAACAATTCTGGATCGATTACGAGCAACTGAACAGAACAAAAAGCACAGTTAACAAACTCACTCTATCCGACTTCGCTAAGAATAAATCGAAGTTATAATGAGTGAACAAAAAGAAATCAGCCACCGCAAATACTTTGATTTATATCGTTCCCCTGTATTAAACTCCAATCGCGCGGACAGCAAAGAACACACGGCGATCAACTCGAATTTTCAGATAGATGCCGGCTGATATAACCGGATGCAAAGCCACCTTAAACACACCGCGCATTATGGTTGATTGTTGTCGCCGATAAATCAGCAAAAAAATAGGGAAGAAAACATTAGATTACCCTGCAACTCCCGCAAAATTATTCCATAATCTTCTTTATTGCAAACAGCAACCAATAATACATAGGTTGATGTTCTGCATGAAAGGAAATTAGTCTCAGAGCCTACTGCTCTCACTACCATTAGACACGACAAAAAGGAACCAGCCCAATATTAAAGTATCAATTTGATCAAAGCCAATTAAATCGTTCAATACCCGACTCAGCTACATCAAATATTAGAACCCTAATATAAATGAACCCCGATATAAATTTAGAGTAACACTCCGGGTAGAAACACAACATCAAATATTAGTACCCCAATATAAATTTATCCACGCTTAGCAAACCCCAAGTAAAACTGTTCGCCATTATATTTATACATTTAAGCTGTCCCCGTTTCTTTCAACAACAAATGTATCATTTTCAATAATTGAACTGCAGAAAACAAACATCATTTTGAAAGCTAAAATAGACTTCTAACACAGACTATGTCGATAAGTACAAGCCAAGAAAAAGAATGGTTGACTTGAGTGGATTCGAACCACCAACCTCTCACATCGCCCAAAAGGAATGGAGCGCTCTACCATTTTGAGCTTACAAGTCCATATCAGCATTAATTAACCACCGACGTATTGCATAATAACATTCCAGAAAAACAACCAGTGTGTGAAAAGTAAACAGAAAGAGTGAAGCACCACAAAATATAACAATCATCCCCAAAAAGAACCCAAAATTGAAGTTTTACCTAAAAATCTCATGGCTTAAATAAGAGAACCTTTCCATTATTACATAACGAGATATAACATGAGCAGCCCAGAAAAAAGGATACTTGCAAAGGATCAAAACAAACTATAGGCATAACCATGACTAATTGTAGAGAAACTACAGTACTTCGATAAATCAAAAGGAGACTTCAAACCAAAAAATCAAATATATGCAAACCATACAACTGAGAGAACTGGCGTGTTCAGATTCATAAACTCCATAACCAAAACAATCTTCACCCGGCATCACCACCAAATCCTCGAGTGCAGCATCAAATGGATCTCTGAACTTAAAAACAGGATTCGTCCCGAGATACTAAAGAAAATACATGTAATCAACAATACAAAACCCGGTAAATAGACTAATAACAAAGTCACCACTCTCCGACTCACTCGAGGTGTACAAACCTCACTACTACCCCAATTGCAGTGTATACGACAAACATAATATAGAAAAGAACATCGAAAACTTTTGGCTGCCCATTCACGAGGCCCGGTTAATAGTTAACAGTCAATTGAAATGAGATTATACTTAACAGGCAATTGAAAGGAGATTATAGCCGTTCCAGCACAACAAAGTGAAGACTTCCGGAAAGGGTTGGCTTGAGAAATACAGAACACAGAATCGGAATAGGAAACTTCCGGCGCACAAGTTAATAAAGTACAAAATTACCTGGCAGGAGTGATGGATGGATGTTTCCTCGGGTATCCAGGATAAGTATTAGACAAGTGATAAACTGTTACCTTCATGGTCAAGCGCCTTGAAACCCTGGCAATTAGAGCAGGGAAGGAAGAAGTAGTATGCTCCGATCGGTCGCTTTTGGAGCATAGGAGTATGGAAGCGATGGGACACAAGACACAGCAGAGGGAAGAACCCGGGCAAATCCCCGTGCGATCTCCCCTCTGAAACAAACGGTTGTTTTTTTATTCATTGGTGACCTGCCATACGAGCGCACCCTATATGGCAAAGGTCGGATGACAAAGATACTAACAAGGACACCAGGCCACCGAGCACAGCGCCATCATCCCCCTCATATCTTATACACCCACAATCGAAGATATCCAGCTCCCGTCACTACGCATCATACTTGGCTCCAGCGGCAGACAAAACGCCTCGACATACCTGATCTGTGACTAGAGGGCGAGTACATCTTCAGATCCGAACATATGGATAGATCTACGATATCACACGCAGAACAAAAATTACAACGGCTCTTCGATACACGAACCATAAGAATCGCATAAATACATGAACAACACCTTCCCTATTGCACCAGCTGGTCAATAACAGACCATGTGATCACAAATCGCCTCCTTTCCGATCGCACCAACTGATCAGCAACAGGCCGTGTAATCGCAAATCTCTGGAAAGACGGAAATAGAAGTCATGTAACAAACAAGTGCAGATATAATCAAGAAAATGGAGATTAGATCGAAACCGGTGGACAGATCTATGTTACGCCATCAACATGCGAATGAGAAGCCGGAACGACGGCTCAGCACGTCTCCGCCCTTGGTAGGTACCTCATTGCGTAGATCGTCGCCTGATCTACATGAGTGTATCATCCACGCGCCGTGTCGAACGACCATGGAGAACAGATCTGGAGAAAAGACGAACGGCCAGAAGGAGAACGGAGACAAATAAAACAACCAGGGCGAAAGAAGCAATAAAGAAAAGGTTAAGTATGATAAAATAATCATATCGAAAGGAGAAGGGAAGGCAGAGGGACTTCATATAGGGAAGAAACGAGAATGGACGAACGAGATTCGTGGTAGATAGTTAACCTGAAACGGTATGCAAACACGTGGCAGATGTGGTCCTGGTTTCTGAGGCGGTGTTTATAGGCAAATAAATAATACACGATAAATTAGCTGGCAAATGCCGAGTGGTTGGAACATTTTAAATTTAATTTATGTAGTCATTGCGTTAAAGATAAGCGAGAGATAAACTTTGTCAAAAGAGGACCCAGCTGAAATTAAAGTAAGAATAAAAAAATAATTGCAAAAATACATCTCATTTATTTATAACTGTATTTTTCAAAAAATTTAACATTTTTTAAATAATTTAAAATTACTCGTCACAAATTAATTTTAAATTAATTTTTTTTTCTGTGTTTCAAATGAATAATTTAAAATAAAAATTTTAAAAAATCAAATCATTCATTCAAATTATTTACATCTAAAAATATAAAAATTATAAAAAAATAAAATATAAATGTTTATATAATATAATAAAATTAAAATTATTTAATTTTTTTAGTAAAAATTTATTATCACTTTATCAGCTTTAATAATTCAATTATTTAATAAATTTTTAATATCTCCATCTTTATAATTCTTTCTCAAATTCTGTTAATAAAATTGGCATTATATTTTATCTATTTTCTATTAATTTATCTTTACAAAAATTAACTAAATTTAAATATTTTACTTAAAAATTTGATTCATATATTTATGCTATCTTGTTAATAATATTTTTAAATAAATGAGGACTGCGGAAAAGGCAGCGTTCTGGTGAAAGGACCGGGGTAAGATTGTGCAGCACATATAATTGAGATGCTGGTAAAAAGAACATGGGTTCTCCCACATGATTGAAATGAGATATATATTACTTGAAAAAATAAATAAATGAATTTGTATCAATCGGGAGGAGAAGAGGTATACTGCAAAATACTGCAGCACTGTTTTAACTTTGTCAAACTGATCAGAACTACTCTCGCAGAGGACTAATCTTGTTATCACTTATTACCAGACTTGTCCTTTTTGTTCCATTCCTTTCCCTGGCTCTTGTCGTAACCTTCACCCCAAACCAACAAATTGGCAATATAATGAATAAATATTAATCTTTTGGCTCCCTCCCTCCCTCCCTCAATGGAAGAAAACATTATTATTATTATAAATATAAAACATACCAGGGTGATCTTTGTTGAACTGCTGGTCCAACTTGATATTGTCCTCTGCATTTCCTCCGAATTCCCCAGCGCCAAATCCAGCCTCATCGCTCCTCGTCGCGTACCCATCTCCAGGTTGATTCGAGATCGCGTTTCTACGTACCATTCATGATTAGATTCTGAAACGATTCAATTATAACAGTCTAATAATTAGTAATTAACAGAGAAAATAATGTAGAGAAACGTATCGATACCCTTTGTTTTCCTTAGGCTGCTCAGCTTTGTCCATGTTGTGCTTACTCCCCGGATCGCTGCTGAGGGTATTCACCCTCCTCCTTAAACTACCACCCCCTGAGACCACCCTTCTCAAAGATCTCATTGCCGCCTGATTCATTTTTTGGAAAACAATGCGAAACAATTTTCTCAATCTAAAATGCAAAGCTAAGAGCAATTTAATTTTTAAACGAGAGATGAACTGTTTTGCCTGGTTTCAACACAATAGCGACACGTGGCGGACGGGACTACGCCAGCGCTGCTGAAGACGCGCCTACTGGTTGTCAGGGGTATTCAACCTTGACACGTGTCCAATAACATGGCACCACCACAGTACGTAGCGAGCAGATGTCTATGGTGGGCCGGGTTTATTTTTTGTGGGTATGCTGGTCCAATCTTGTGATTAATAGATCTCGAAAGCCCGTTTTACTGTACCTATTGTGGGGTGGACAGCGAGTCCGAATCTCGAGCCGTTTCCGGCTCCTGAAACTACTTAATATTTAGTATTAATAATATATATGAGTTTGTATAAATTTATATATATGTTTTGTATAAAATTATATAATTGATCATTGAAAAAAAAAATTACAAAAAAAAATTATTTCTATAAATATAAAATTAATGACAGTGATTACATGGGTGAAAAAAATTTCTTTAACGAGGACCGTAATGACTAGAAAAACAATAAAAAAAATTAAAATGATCGGAAATGGTGGTTTAATTACTGGAGGGAATGGTCTAACTATTAAGAATAACTAAATTATTGTCCAACAAAAACATCTAAAACAATGTGATCATATTATTATCATCTCTATTAATATTAGGCTATGTAAAAATCTAAAGGCCTGAATTCTTGTCCAACAAAAACATTTAAAACAACATAACCATATTATTATCATCTCGATTAATCTTAGGCTGCGTGAAGATCGCAAAGGCCTAGATTGCTGTTAAATCAGGCACAGTTAGCAAGGAAATTCCCCCACTCCAGAATCGAAGTCGGGACGAGCCATAAGAAAGTAAAGCAAGTTGGTGGAGTGGTGGGGACAAGCCGACCGTTGCAGAGTTTTGCAGTACGTAGTCATGGAACGTCATTGAGACGCACATTCATTCAATCTTCAGTCATGAAAGAAACGAAGGGTCCTGATTTCTACACTCTGTATTATAATACTATACAAATGTCCGCCCATTCTTCTGACGCACTTCTCAGCTAACGTCTCATCCCTGCAACTTGCTAAGGCAAGTAAAAATTGAACTTGCAGGTAATTAAGACTTGCTCTATCCAGCCCAACACAAGCTAGGATGCGTGAAATAATAGACTGATGAAACAATTATATATGTACCACCACAGGTGGATACTGGGATTCGACACACTGCTTTTCACCTTTGTCGTTTTACTTACTGCTAGCTACTACGAAAGTAATAGTAATATAGTATGCGTGAAAACCAAGTAAAACCACGCAGGTTACCTTTCTTTTTTACCCTTATTGGCAAAAGAAAATCGGACGCCAAAGTGAATGGTGACCCGTTGTTTGCTCCACCTTGTTCGTCCTCTTCTCAATGTTGCGTTGGTGTCTTTTGACCTAATGGAATACTACTGTATGTTGTGTATTAAATTTAACTGGTTTCATCAAACTCTACTATCAGACTCTATACAGAGGCCAAAAGGGCTAATTTTCCCCTTGTTTGGAGGCTTGGCTGTTCTAGGGCATATTCAAGTACTATATATTAATAAGGACTACCAGTTTCAGGTAAATACTGGACCATCTCCCCTATATTAAACAAGAGAAGGGTAAGCAGTAGAGGACCCTTTTAACTTCCCAAGACCAAATTTATTCATGTAATGTCCACAAAATATAATGGTCCAACACCCATCTTAGGGTGGCTGATCCTCGGAGCCTGGTATTAGTAATTAATCCTTTCAATTAATTTTACCTGTGACTACTCATATAGCCTTCAACAACCTGACTACTCAGTCTTATGCATCCACAAAATCGCAACTCAAAACCCATACAACAAATGATCTGGCTTTTTGTTTATGTTTCAATGCTACTACACTAGAGCTCATGCAGCTCCTGCAATTATGGTCTTTATGAAGCCAAACACTATTGTTGAATTCCTAACCCTACCGTTTCCATCTTTAACTAAAGTTACTTCAGGTTTTGCATACCAAATTTTGCTATATTTTTGTGCTTAAAATTATGATTTGTAAAGTCGAAAGTTTGTGTTTAGGATTTAGGGTATAGTGCTAGGGGATTGAGTTTGATATCAAGGGTTTAGGATCTATTAATTTTGATTTATGGTCAAAAGTTAGAGTTTGTAATATGATTTTGATGAGATTTTTAATATAGAGAGTATTGGTACCTCAGGAATAGTAAAGCGTTCACCACATATACATATTTATAGCTTAATTATATGTAGCCCGAACGAAAAGTTTGGTCTAAAGGTAAATTCGGACCACACTCCATAACGTAAAGTGTCATGATGCCAAATTTGAGATGGTAAATGCAAATCAAATTATATTTGAATAAGGAATTTGCTCAACCGCACAAATAATCCAGCATTGGAGTCCCGTCTGTAGAAATTTCACTCTCCTCTGCTCTGCTGAGGCTGCCGAGGCAGAGACGATCGACCTCGCCCCACTGAGGCACCATCACCAGTCACCACCCCCGGCAAACTTGGTTCAGAAAAAAGAGAGGGAAGCGTTTTGTTTCTTTTCAGAACCACGGCTCTTATCTCTAGTGTCTTTCTATTTGCCTCAGAGGTGAAGTCCCTCAGAATTGCAATCTGAAAGGGACACGCATTAAACCATTTGAAGCCCCACTATCAGATCAGAGCAAATAGTAGTGGTGGTTACTAGATACAAGGGCAAGGTTATGAGAGAGAGAGAGAGAGAGCATTTCTGAGTTTACAGAAACCCAGCATTTCTGTGGGGACCAAACTCTACAATTTCCAGTCGTTATCAGTTTCAAGGGAAATAATGATGGTAGCAAGGAAACTCATATGCTGTATGAATAGGCGTTGTTGGAAGTTCATAAATATGAAAAATTAATTAACTAAGAGATTTCAGAGATGCAACACAGAGATGGGAGAAATCTGCACGAAATTATCTTCATCATCATTTTCATTTTCTCACCGATACACATCTTGTCGCTGTTGCCTTGTGGAGGTCTCTATCTCAAATCCCTCATTTGGTTTGCTTTTAACTTGTTTTCACCGCTGTTTCTCTAGTGGACTCTTTCCTTACGTTTTTCTTACCCGCTTCACAGTAATATACAACTAAATCTCTAAACTACGCTCTGGAATTTGAATTAGACAACGCCTTAGATATGATGAATTACTGAATTACCCTTCCGTAAAATTGAAACCAATATAAGAAGTTCAATCTCTAAAGAACTCAAACACTCTCAAATTCGAAGTTCAGAAGTCCAACGGGAAAGCGAAGCTCCGCAGTGTGTCTGATATATCAGATACGAATTACTCAAAAATCGACAGCAAAAGGGCTAGACGGACGACGGATCCGTCCATTGGTGGAGCCAGAAGGACGACGGATCCGTCCTCCACCGTAGGACGAACCGGATTTCTCATCTGACGGACGAAATCCGAATCCGTCCGGTAGGTCGAAAAAAATCATTTTTTTACCTTAATTGGATCGGCAGAGGTTCATCACAAAAGTTTTCGATGACTAAGACATACTAAAAAAAGTTCAATAGAGTAAGATTATTAAGTTCTCCATGTTTTTACAGTAAGGATGGTTTAGTCTTTATATAGTTTATAACGTCGTAAGGATGATTTAGTCTTTCTATAGTGTAGGGATCGTTTCTAGGGCCAAACGCCCTACGATGGTAGCAGTAAGCTTTAGTCTTTAGATGACAATTTATCTCTTGGCGCCAAATATTGAATTATGAAACAAGGACAAATTTCCTCCCTGTTCTTTCTCCCCCGTATTCATCTGAAGCTTGCAGAAATGGCAGGCTCCTTTGTCCGCACTCCACACCCAATAGTGAGAGCGACTTCTGAATCTGAAAACAATGTCCTTTTCCCCTTCACACTGTTGTGTTTTCTGTCTGGGAAGATGAGAATCAGAATCGATTAGAAAGATAGGAGTTTTGTTCAAAGACTGGGCTTTTAGTTTTTACACCTGCAACCTTTAACGGCAAGAAACCTTTCCTTTCTTCCACAGCAGAAGAACATCAATACATAATATTCGTATAATAAGAAAACACCAATGGACTGATAAAATGACTCACAAATTAGATCCATGGCAGTAGTAGAACAAGTCTGGAAGTGGTAATGGCAGGTAAAAAGATTCACAACTGCAAAATGGAAGAAGAAAACACTATAGACTAGCTTAAGCTAAAATACCCCCCAATTATACATCGTCTTCTAGAGATTTGATGAACATAACCGAGGAAAGAACCCATCACAGATTTGACATCAATTTCTCAAGCTACGCGCACCAAACAAAACAATTAGCAGGCACGGGAAACTGGTTTCAGCTACACCCAAGAAACCAACAAAAAAAAACCAATTATGTTGCTTGCTAATCAACGCCATGAAGAAACAGTGAGGAGAGGAACTTCTTTCCAGGCTAATGAGATGAACCCAGGTTTGGATTCCACCAGAGAGTACCGTGGGCTGTAGTTATAGTTCCATAGGAGGATCTTAGCCTGACTCATTGCGTAATTGCTCAGTGCTACTGGTTCGAAACCGCACATCTCCATCAGCAATCGCCACTGCTCCCTGTCTTCCATCCGCTCCCTTTTGACGACTCCGGGTTCCTCGGGGCCAATTACTCCGGCGATTCTCCGACCAAGCAACATCCTCTCGACTTCAAGCCTCTCCGTCGAGTCTCTGCTCAAGCTCGGCTCCAGAGACTCGAACACTGCGGAGTAGTATCTAAGTGCGTTGTTGAACCGGGTCAGGTACCCGATTCGGTTCAAGCTCACTTCGTACTCCCCAAGAGTAACGATCCTCGGGTTCAGCGATTTCGCCATTCTCAGAGCCGTCTCCACCGTGGCCGTACTCTCGTCCAGTAAATTGAATAGCTGAAGCATGAAATTGACGGCTAATACTTCATCTGGTTCGACCCGGAAGCAAGATTCGTTCAGGTCCTGTGTTGGAGTAAGTATCGGTTCGAACTCGAAGTTCAGATCCAATAGCTTGGCGAAATCCAGAAGCCTTTTCCCAGTGGCGAAGAGAGATGCAGCAGGTGAACTTCCCAGAGCCGGGGCGGGTATACCCGAAATCCGAACCAGAGCGGGTTTCCCGGCCGATCGGGTCGCCAAAGCTTGCAATAGAGCTGCCCATTGAACACCTTGAACGACCCCGAAATCTACTATGTGAATCTTCGCCGCCGTTTCCGTTGCCTCGAGAATGGCTTGATTCGCCGTCAAGTGAGCAAACTTCGAATACGGGCAAGCGTCGTTTAGTGATTTGTAGGACAGAGTGAACTCATCGCTGGTGGTCTCGAACATGATAAAGTTTTCCCCTGCTTGCTTAGAAAGTCGATTGTACAGAGCTTCGGTGAAGTAATACGCGACCCGCTCAGTCGGATCTCCGTGCTCCGACACCGACTCCCGGATTTTAACCAGGGATTTAACGGCTGATTCAGTTTCTGATTCGGAGAGTCGCGCACACTCCAGTAGGGATTTCAGAAGCGGCGGTGACGACGGCTCTATTTCTAGTAAATTCGAACATACTGTGGGACCTGCTGGGGGTTTCGGTACCGGCGGTGGAGGAGGAGGAGATGTGTTGGCCGACTTAACTTCTTTCACAGCCGCACCCGCAGCCGCCTCCGGCGGCGGTGGAGGCGAGGATGGGGGATTCCAGGTAGGAAGTGGCTGGATCGGGTTTTGGGCTTTAAGAGCGGGTTCGGGGAAAAGGATCCGATTGAGATCTGACGAAGGCGAGCAGGCTACATTGAGTCGAAACGAATCGGAACCGTAGAGACAAAAATCAGCAGGGTTGCTCTGCCACGTGTCGCAAGCAGAAGGAAGATTGGAACTATCCGTTGAGTCTCCACCGCCCATTAAACTATCCATCCACTCGTCCGAGTCAAACTCACCCGGGGCACCGCCTCCGAAATCCGAGAACCTAAACCCGGTTCCGCCGCCGCCAGCGTGGTGGTTGATTTGGGGGAACGGGAATCCAACCTCGGCGGCGTCTGTCGCTGGAGGGACTTGAAACGGGTCGGAAAACCCAGGGGCAGCGGATAGCCCGTAACCTAGATTGGGATTGGCAGGGGTTGAAGCGGGCCAAGGAGTCAAAGGAAAGGAAGTCGTCATCCCCAATATCTGTTGCTGCTGCTGCTGGTTGTGGTTTTTCTGTTGCTGCTCCTGCTCTCTCTGCTGCTTTTGCTTTATCACTTGTTGGGCTATCGCCATCAGATTTCCACTGTCGGCACACATATAAGCCATCCTCGGGCAAAAAATCTAGCCGGGTAATGAAATCTTGGGCTGCAATTAGAATATCCCCCAAAAGAAAAGCAATGTTAGTCAACGATAGCAAGTGAGCTACGAGATATACAGCGAATGTAGTGAAGATAGAAGAGGATTGATCGAAGTACGCACAGTGTTATTTGTAATAGGCTGAGTGAGCAGGAGAGATTGCGATTTAGGGCTTCAATTACAGAGAAAGGAAGGGGGGGGAGTGGGAGAGGGGGGGAGAGTGAAAGGAGTGGAGGTTTACAGAGTAAAAAGGTGCAGACGTTATTTTTCGCATTAATATATAGAAGGGGGGGCTCGAAGACCTGAATGAGGACAAACGCCGATTCAAGAGACGAGCTCATCCTGCAATAATAATGTTAAATTATGCAAAAATAATAATAATAATGTTATTATTAATAATTAATTAATTACATAATGTACAGTTGGGAAAATGGGTAATTAGACTGAAACGTTGCGCACTAGTAGCAGTGGAGGAGGAGGAGGAGGAGGAGAAGAAGGTAGGGGACGAGGTTGTTGACTGACGTGGCGCCCACAAGGATGGGACCCATCTAGTAGTCGAGCCTGAACGCATCAGCTTTTGCTTTCATTGTGAAGGAATGGTTACTTCCTTCCTTCCCAGCCTGTTGGATCAAGGTCAGGTAATTTAGTACGGGATAATTTTGTGAAACATGTTGACTGAATATTACGATCGAGTAACTTAGGAAATAACTGTCGTTTGGGTGCGGGGTTTTTTTGGGTTAAGAGAGTGAAATTAGGTTTGAATTTTCAGCATTATTTTAAAGATCCATTTTTCGGGCATTTAGGAAAAATGTGTTTTAGGTGATAAGTATTGACTAAATCATATGCAAGGAGGATGTTATTATTAATCGTTATGTCTTTAACGAAAGCAGATTACATGTTATTGATAATTATAGGAAGGCAGACGATAAGTTTTTTCGAGAAAATTTTCACAATTACCTTATATAGTATATTGCAACAGGTAATAGATTGGTAATCCTTTGACATTCACAACATTATTTTTCTTTAAAATGAAAGGTAAGATAGTTGAATTCACAATCCTAGACAATCTCCCTGTTTCAAAAAAATTCTTCACAGCATCCACCAGTTCATCACTAATTAGATTCCAAGAATTTAAAAAAAAACAAGCAAAGAATTCGTCTCGACCCGGATTTTTGTCATTAGAGATTGAAAACAAAGCATTTCTGACCTTTTTAGCATTTGTTTTGAAATGTATTTAAATTTAAGTTTGCATGGTAAAGATTTGTAGCTCGTTTAGATTAAGTATAAGTATTTGGAAGTGATATTTCGTCTAAATACTATATTATATAGTATTTGAGTTAGAATATTACGTTTGGCATTCAAAATAAAAAATATGGTATTTTGATTTAAAATAGGGTGATGCTATATACAGTTTATATTTTACTTCGTGCTGTCCGTATTTTACTGTGAATGGACTAATATACCCCTAAATAAAAATACTATTATATACGGACTGCATTAGTAAGATACTAGTTTCTTTAAACAAAAAATAATTCGAACTGTATTAAAAAATCAAAACATCAAAACGAACAAAAATTCTTAATAGAAAAGAAAGATACAAGTCCTAAATCTAAACAGAAAAGGATTAGGAACATGTTAATAAATACAAACCATTCATCAACTAAACAATCCAGAATTAAGTTCTTCATTCAAACGAAGTTAAAGTTCTTGATCCCAAATAATCCACCATTAATTTTTTCTGAGATTTATTAGGTTCTTCATTTTTGGTAAGTCACTTACTAATTTACTTTTCAATCTTGTCTTTTAATCACAGCTTTTCAATTCATTACTTGTCAACTTTTCATTCCTACATGTTGTGTTCAAAATATCCTATGAACTATAGTTTTCATATTTATATTTGGAATATTTATTTATAATAACGGACTACGCGCAGTAAAAATGGACTGCACGAAGTAAAAACGAAATGTATTAGAAAAAAACAGACTGCACGAAGTAAAAACGGACTGCACAAAGTAAATACGGACTGCGTTAGTGATTTTTTAACTAAGGGTATTTTAGTTTATTCATGGACCACGCGAAGAAAAAGACGGACTGTATATAGAAAACGCCTTAAAATAATGGGTATTTGTGTTATTTGAAATACTTAGGTTGAGGGGTGGTATTTGAATTAATAGGTTTCATAACACTACATTCTTTTTTAAACCCCAAATTAACCATTGATTTGTTTTTTTTGCACAACTAGACTAAGCAACGAGGCAGGTTTCATATAGGGTACATACCTATACAATCTTCATAATTATTCATAAATTTCATGAGCTAACCGTAGACAAGCAAAGATGAGAGCCGATATAGAGAGAATGATATAAAAAAATTATATTTAATTTTCTTTCAACAATTAAAATTATTGGAGTGCAACTTCACTGACGGATCAATCTCGTATGATGTATATATTGCTCGCCCTCCTTGGTGGATCGGATCTTACGTTAGTCTAAATTCATGTAAATAATCCGTATGTACAAATTTCAGATACAATCACATTATTGGGTTTTTATTTATTTAGTTGTTAATTATTCAATTTTTCTCTCCCGCTATAGTCGGGGAACCGGTTTGGCCTATATCACCCAGTTGCGTGTTTTGATTTGGCAGTTGTAATGGGGAACATGGGGCCCACCTTCCGTCTCCGTCACAAATACAGTAACATGGTTGGTTGTGTAGTCCCTATAAAGTAAAATAGTTGGTTGTGTTAGTTATTTGTACGAAGATTTAAAATATTGAGTTCGATTTTAGTCACATTTCACTTATGAGCATTCATTAATGTTATATTTATTTTCTACTTTCTATCTTATAATGACCGAAAGGTCTATTCCGGTGAAAAAAAAAACATGTCCGAAGAGACAATGTTATAGCCCAAAGAAGCTAAGGTTATAAAGTTGCTCAAGACTCTTCGTTTGGGTTGTGGACTCACGTCTTGCAATTTGTAAAATGTTGTTTTAAAACGCGACTCCTAGTCGTTGGAGATGGCTCTGAAACAAAAAGAGGTAGACATTTCCAAGTATTTAGAAAGTTATTTTGATGGGGTTGTAGTTTTTGCCTTGATGTTGGAGCAGACACCATGTACAAAATCAAATTGAGTAGAACTACACAACTTGTGCTTGTCATGATGCCTTGACTAAGTAGAAATTTGCTTCTCCTAGCAAGCAGTGACTATCATGTTACCGTTGTTAGTAAAATGCTTGAAGTTACTTTTATGACCAAACTTTGGTTACCGTCTTTAAGTTTACAAAGTGGAAAGTGGGTTGCTTTGCCAATCAAGGGCCCGTTTCTTAAGGGTGGTTGATGGGCCCAAATTAAGCCTCAAACGGGACCCACCAAGAAGGAAATGTTTGGACCAACCGATATTGTTAACGACCCTGTCATTTTGTAACCACCCCTGTTTGACAAAAGTAACGACGAACCAACCAAGCCAAGTGGCTGCTGTGAGTCTCCCCCAACGTCCATATTTGAAATTAGAGCCTATAATATCTGTGAATTTATGTACATAGTATAGCACTGTTTACATGTTTATTAGAGTGCATGAATTGGGTTGCGTATGGAATTGTAAAGCCCCCCACCTTCATATCGCCTATTCTGTATACCATATTTGGTTGTTCATTGTTTTAGGTAAACTTGGGATTTTGACGATCCGTGTCCGATTCAATTACTTATGAGGATTATGTCTTTTTTCTTAGTAGTCGTTTAAATAAGTGGAGAGAAAGGTTCCGCGGCTAAAGGTGTTATTGAAATTTTGTCGAGGTCATTGGGCTATACATTTAGAAGTAGTATTAGTCATTTGGAGGTATCGATCTATTTATGTTTCGGATTTATATTTATGTCGGGATGACATGAATAAAAGGAGGTATAGCAACGATACCTAAAGTAGAGATGATACCACTTAACATAAGAATGTGATTTTGTCTCGTGATATCGTAATTGCTTCTCATAACACACTAATTACTTGAGGAAACATAGGAATAACGATCAAACAAACGTAATAATACAGGTTTTCGATTTTCAAATTGGCATTGGAATTTAAGCCTATAGATTAAAAAGGATAACATAACTATGATAGATGAAAAAAAATCAGCAAAAATACTTTGTTAACTCATAATGAAGCAATTCAGCACCTGAATAGGTAGGGTGCCCAAAGAGCTTTCAAGAGAAGCCAAAACATGACCTTGGACCAAATGAGTTTAAACCATACAAAATTATAGATACAATGATTTCAACTCATCTGGTGGGTTTGGTGAGGAACTACGGAAGTTCAGGCACAACTCAATAGTGGTTATTTGGTTCTGAAGTGCATTTTTCTACTGAACTGTTCTTACTTAACAAGTAGTAAAATAGGGTCAAGATATTGGTGAGGTTCAAGAGTCAACAACAACTTGCAAGGCGAATGGGCGTAGATTTGTTGGAATGAATATGACTGCTGTGCTCTTCATTAAAGAAGGAAAGCATCAACTCAGTGTGCAAAGAGAACAACTTACAACTTATGCTTTTTTGATAATCTTGAAAGATGAAAATGAAAGATTTTGCTTTGGCAAGAGAGATCTTTTCCTACAAATTATTGTATTATTGCAGCATATTCCTTCTGTATGCCAATTTAGTAAAATGTGTTCCTCTCTCAGTACACACGAGCTTTAGGAGGGAAGGTTTCAACCTCGTCATCCAATGTGTTCATATGGACTGGCCTGTAATCCAGCCGGACCTTTTCGTTTTCCCAATATCTGGACAAGAAGAAAAATTAGACATTGATCATCCATCATCCTATTTATTGACAGACTGTAAAGAGGACTACTTACCCTAAAGTATGCTTCATCCACTTCTCATCGTCTCTTTTCTGCACCATTCCAACAAACACAACATGCAGAATGAATACAGGCTCACATGAGATCTCTCGAAAAATGTAGGCGGCAAGAAATGAATGAATGAACTCACGGTGAAGTCCTCGCGGGCATGTGCACCTCTGCTCTCTTTACGAGCTTCAGCAGAATGCATTGTGACGCATGCATTTATTAGCAGGTTTTCCAATTCAATCGTCTCAATCAAGTCAGAGTTCCTGTTAGTCAGATCAGACTGGATATTAGGATCATTTAGATGGATTACCAACCAAGATCCAATGTCCTTTGAATTAAGCATACCATATCAAACTCCTGTCTTTCAACTGAACGTCATGGAAGCTTTCCCAAGTTTTGTCAATCAGCTGGCAACCTGCATAGGATATCAATAATAATAAGTCCCAAACAGGGTTACACCAGATTGTGCCCTAAGCCGTTCAAGTCCGAGAGATTTATTTTCAGCTATTGGTTCAGCTCATTATGTATCAGGTCTTAGACAAACGAAGGAAGAAAGATGAACCATTTTAAGTACACACCTTCTTCCAAAGTTTCCTGTGTACGGAAGACTGCAGCATTATTTTGCATTACTCTCTGCATATTTAACCGAATTTGGGAAGTTGGAAGTGATCCATTTGAATTTCTTATCTTGTCCAGCCATGCAACAGTCTTCTCTCCAGCATCTGCTTCTAAAGGCTTCTGTTTCTCCCCTGTTGAAGTAAAAAGTCGGAAATAATAATGTATTCAAAACTACCGTTTTATGTGCTCAAAGTCAAATCATATGTAACACTGAGACTTAGAACATGCCAGGCGTGTGGATCTCTGCCACTCTGTTGGCACATGCACGGCCAAAAACAACAATATCAAGAAGAGAATTTGCTCCCAGACGGTTAGCTCCATGAACAGACGCACAAGCTGCCTCTCCAGCAGCCATTAATCCAGGAATTACAGCATCTGGATCATTGCCTTTAATAGTAACTACCTGAAAGTTAAATATAAGAGGGATGAGAATCATGTTCTTACACAAGAACTAAGGAATCAAGCAGAGTCTATATTCCTATCGGTTCAGTGGAAATTTAATTGTAACTCAATTTTCCTGGTGACCAATGTGTAATTTTTTACCACAACTTTTTTCATTGAGAGGTATTGATGTGACTTGTGAGCAACCATTTCCAAACAAAAATAAAAACAGACGCAATTTGCTAAATCGTACCTCTCCATGATAGTTTGTGGGAATTCCACCCATATTATAATGGACAGTAGGTAGGACAGGGATAGGTTCCTTTGTAACATCTACACCAGCAAAAATGGCAGCAGTTTCAGAGATACCGGGAAGCCTCTCCTTCAGTACTTCTGGAGGCAAATGATTTAGATGCAGATATATATGGTCCTTCATAGGTCCTGACAGGAAAAAAAGAAGCATTCACTATCAGCTTCCAAATGGGACAAATATCCGAGATCACGTACTTATAATGACTTCAAAAAGGTTTGAGAGACTCTCATCGTGCTAGTTACTTTTGAATCAGAACTGGCCATGAAACGAGAAGTAATGACACAACAAAAACAGAATGACTGAACATCTGTCCACCAATCCACTTAAGCGAAGACAAATTAGGTCCAGTACCGTAAAGACATCCATGAACAGAACTGCATACAAACAAGAACAGAAGCCCGAAGCATGAAGTTAGGTAGTTACAATCATACCTACACCACGACCCTCCCGGATTTCCATGGTCATGGATCTTGAAACAACATCTCTTGAAGCAAGATCCTTAGCTGTAGGGGCATATCTTTCCATGAACCGTTCCCCTTCACTATTTCTGAGAATACCACCTTCACCGCGAGATCCTATATATCAAGATGTGAAAAGAAAACCAGTTGTTTCAGCCTTCAAAATTAGACCATCCCCGATCATTAGTTGATATTGCTATTAAGGGATGCACAAAAACACATCAGTGTGATTTCACAAATTTCAATTGTTTGAGAGCGTGCCAACCTTCAGTAATGAGGCATCCAGCCCCATAAATGCCTGTAGGGTGAAATTGAACGAACTCCAGATCCTGCATGAAGTGCAATTTACCAACAATGTAAACTTATTGGCAGGCTGAAGACTCCATATGAAACCATTCGCAGGCATAGAAACACAGGTAACCTCAAGAGGGAGTCCAGCTCTCGCAACCATGGCATTTCCATCTCCCGTGCATGTATGAGCTGAGGTCGCCGAGAAGTATGCCCTACCATAGCCCTGAACTCAAAAGAAGAAGAAATATATTCATAGGCTTGAATTACCTTCTAATTGAAAACAGTGATGTAAATTAAGAAAAATACCCCTGTGGCTAGAATTGTTGAAGCAGAACGGAACCGATGCAATGTTCCATCTTCCATATTAAGGGCAATCACCCCCTGACAGCTTCCTGAATAAGTACAAAGAACTTATGAAATGCCTTGTCAGACAAAAATCATCAACTCGTACATATGGAAAGACAAAGATCAGCAAAAGAGACACCCAGTACAACAAACATGAAATGTACAACATTCATTAAGTTTCAGGATGCATGGTGCTATATTATGAAGCCAGATGACTGTTGAGGTCCTTCAGCCAAACATGGAAGCATAACACATCTATGGCTGTAGGTGCCGAAACTAACTAATTATTGGATGACAACAGACCAAGTAGGATGCATCATTAACAGAACCACAATGTCCTTAAAGGGGAAAAAGAAGTGTACCGTCGCTGTTCATCAACAAGTCCAAAGCAAAATATTCCACAAAAAATTGAGTGTTGTGTTTCATTGCTTGGCCATATAGAGTATGTAGCAGGGCATGTCCAGTTCTGTCCGCAGCACATGCACAACGGTATGCTTGTCCACCTGTAATAATTACAACAAGAATCATTGTCAAAAACCTATAAACAAGTTGTCAGTTCATGCAGTTGTTTCACTTATGAAAAATCAAGGTTTTCCGTTACCTTTTCCAAAATCAAGACTTTGACCACCAAATGCTCGTTGATAGATCTTTCCATCCTCTGTACGAGAGAATGGTAACCCATAGTTCTCGAGTTCAATTACAGCCTTTGGTGCTTCCCTACACATGTATTGAATGGCATCTTGATCACCTGTAATACATTACAGGATATTAATCTACAGAAAAATAGAAGGAGGAGAGAGGGGGGGGGGGGGGGGGGTTAGGAATATTAGAGAAGGAGTGTCTCTAAAATTGCAAAGCACAGTAAGTACATGCTTATTCCAACCGTAATGCTATGTGTTAAGCAACAATAACACTATGGAGAAAAGGGGAGGAGCTTACCTAACCAATCGCTACCCTTGACAGTGTCATACATGTGCCATCTCCAATCATCCTCGGACATATTTCCCAGTGCAGCATTGATACCACCCTACGCCAATTACCACATATGTTATTAAAAAGCTACACTAGCAAATATGGTCTCATTAGTCAGTGTTTCATCATTAACTGAAACCAATTATTTACTCTAGAAACAGCAGATACCCCAAGCAATCAAATTCTAAACACTATGAATTACTGGAAAAGAATATTCCACTATCATTGACATTCTCATATTGAGAGCTTTTCCTTCTGAATGCATATTTCGCTATGAAGCAACGTATATTCAACACAGATCAAAATATATTCAACACAAGAATAAAGAGCATGGAACTCCATTTTATGCGTAGGTTTGTGTGTGCTTGCTATACCTTTATCTCCGCAAGGAGCTATCTAAGACAAAAAAAAAACCACAAGAATAAAGAACACAGTTCAAGCACACCTGCATTCATCACAACAGAATATGGTTTACCAGAAACTTATACCTGTGCTGCAACTGTGTGTGAACGGGTGGGGAAAAGTTTGGTGATGCAAGCTGTGTTAAATCCATGCTCTGAAAGACCTATGGCAGCTCTCAACCCAGCGCCACCAGCGCCTACCACAACCGCGTCATAGGTATGATCGACAATTGTATATGAAGCAGTCTGCAGCACCGAGATCACAACTCATTAATTTATTGAACCAAAATTCCACGCACACACTCAACAAAATGACTAAATTACGTTAAACTACAGTTAGTCTTTACGAATCAATTAAAGAACAGCGAACTCGAGAAATGAAGAAATTAGAATTCCACAGAACCAAGTACGAAAGGCACTTCTGTGTGGGCATCCCAAGGGACCCGCAACGAGAGACTGCCGAGTCGCGCTTTCAATCTTCTAGCAAGTGTTTCAGCATAGAGAATATTCGAAATCGAGATATAGATTATAAGAAGAAAGCGATCATTGGAGGGAAAGGCAAACTGTACCGGGCTTGTAGAGAAGAATCTGGTAATGTGAGATCTAATGGAGTCGTTTGGGACGGACCGCTTTGAAGAAGAAGAAGAAGAAGAAGGAACGCGAAGGCCGCGAGCGACACACCGCCACATCTTGTCCGTTACAGATCCAACTATCTTCGTTTGTTAGCCGCCGGTAATGAAAAGTCCTATCGCCAAATGAAAGTTAGCTCCAGCGGTTGTCGGCTCACCCAGAGAAGAGGTCCTTGGACGGAGGAGGATGAGGACAGTCGAGAAAAATGAGAAAGCTTAGCTAGGGTAGTCAAGTGTTTTAATTTAGCAGAAACTGAAAGATGATGCATGTGATTCGGTCTCCAGTTACTAAAATCCCTATTATGTTTCATGGTTACTACTGAAATGCCACTATGACGTATGCCCCCGTTCCGTTTCACTCTCAAGTCTCATCCCTTATTCCCGAACCATGTTTTTTATTTATTTAATAATTTAATATTGTTTATGATTTGAGTGAGTTCATTCTAACATGAAAAGACATTGTTTACGCTAAAAATATAATGTTGTACCCTTTAATGATAATAAGATGCATAAATTAAACTTAAGTTTGAAACGGGGTGTTTTATCCGTGTAGGTCCAAGTTCACGAGAATTTTATGTATCGAATAAGGATGAGCTCGACGGTCTCTTAGTCGACAGTCTTTTAGTCGATTGCCTTTTGATTATATGATGAATATTAAATGGTTTTATTAAATCTGCTGCCTACCGGGTCGATGGTCATCCAGTCGACAGTCATCCTATCGATGGTCACCAGGTCGACCATTGCCTCATGTCGAATGCCATCCTATTGATGGTAACCATATTGACTGTTTTTTTTATCAATTTCCACCTATCGACGGTCATCTAGCGAATCACCTCCTATCGACTGTCATCTCTTCTTCCCATTGTTTGCTTACTGATGGAAACAACTGACACCACGCGAGAACACCAAGGAAGTTGAAGAAAAGAAACTGCCAACAACATGATCATAACCACGTCCATGAAGTAGGAGGTAACTTCTATGGCAGTTGCTTTTAGTGGCAATAACCACCCATGACTACCTATAAATGCCAAAAATCACCAACGGAGGAGAGGGGGGCAAAAATCTCATCAAACTAACACTCTACCCAATTTAACTTTCTTTGTAATTTACTTTTCCAGTAGCCATAAATGTAGTTTTTAACTCATAGCTCTTTCAGAATCTCCGTAAGAGTAGCAATGACTTTTAATTTGAAGCTCTCTCAGAATTTCCATAGGAGTAGCCGTAGATAGCAGTAGATAGTCATCATAGACATCGAACACCTTTATTCGAACTTTGTTTGAAAAAGTGTCAATCGTGTTATTAGTCCTTTTTTAAAAGTCAATAGAGTGCATTTATTAATTCAAACACAAATTTTGTACAGCCAGAAACACATATAGTTCTAATCTGATTACAACATCATTTAATTGCTATTGTATTGAATGTTTTTTTAGTTTTGTACTGAATTTTTTTTTTAGTTTTTTTTTCATTTTTACTATGATTCTATTTGGTGTTGTTATATGCAATCCATTTTTTATTGTGTATGATTTATAACAATACATTCCTAATTAAAAATTATTAACACAATTTTATTTTACTTCATGTAGTCCCTTTTTTCTAACATGCAATCTATTTTTATTTGAACATAATCCTCGTATTTCTCCTTATTTATAAATACGACGAACATCAAGGGAATTTTAATGTTAGTAAAAATTTACCGTCTTCCATGGGCATGTGCCCTCTCTTTCTCAATGTCCAAAATGACAAATTAAGTTATAAGTTAGGAAATATTTTATTTTAACTTAATAGTATTTCAAATTTGAGTCAAGTATGTATATTCCATCTTGTCTTGGAGTTTGGTTAATTTGGTGGTAAAAATGTGAACATGAAGATTAGGAAATGCGAACATGTACAATATATATCGTATTCAAATAAACATGGGTGGCAAACTTGAGGATTAATTAATCATATTATATGCTTTAAAAACTAATCATATACAATGTAAGGACCGGAAAGAGGCTACGTCGTCGGAAGCAGCTGCGCAGTGGTGGTGCCATTGTAGCCACCGCGGATTTTGATGGAAGGTTGATGCTGCCACGTAACGTACAGACACACCACTGGAGAGCACATCACAAAACATATGATATGTGCGGTAGGCGGCGAATGGAATTAGAATTCCATTTGGGAACGATAAAGTTATTCAGGGACTTATTCTCTCCATGTCCATCCTTCTCCCCTTGGGCTCATAAGACCGGGCAGGGGAATCGGGTAGGATAAGTTGGGCCGGAGTTTTGTTTTTGCGATCACTGTATTTGTTGGGCCTCTTGGAAACACTCGATGAGGCCAACTCTGACAGAGGCTTCGACGAAGCACAACAAAGAAGCTTATCAGCTGGCTGCAATTTTCAAACTCCCCCCCACCCAACATCTATGCAGAAATCCAATGTAACTAGAGGTTATTAAAGTGCGCGATACCGGCGAATTTTTATCGAATTTTATATGACGTTATTCACTCGTAAATAAAGTGACAAATGACTTGATATTTTTATGTATAAGTGAAATTAATACATAGATTGACTTTATAAACCATAAAATCACCAACACTGTAGATTTGGCATTGGAGGTGTTGAAATCAGGTACTCACCCGAAACCCGTTCGGTTTGAGCAGTTAAAATCCGGTCAATGCGGGCAACTAATGGGCAAACTCGGTGCTCGTTTATATTGGGTGACGGGCGGGGATGGATTTGATGGTATCCACCTCTTTCCCGACCCGCATAATACATTGTGCATTTAAACTATGTCGTTTCGCTATATAATATATTTTAGTTTTAATTTTTTAATCAGCGATTCTATATTTTAGTTTTAGTAGTTTGAAATTCTTGATAAATTTGGGAAATTGTTGCGGTACTCTGGAAATTTAGAATCTAAAACTTTTTCCACGGAATTTAATTAGGAAAAATAGTTGAGAAGGAATTTTCCACTAAGGTAGACAACTTTGTGCGGATACAAATGGAGATAAATTAAAACTGGGGACTGTTTGGGTCGCCGGTTCGCGATAGAGATTTGGTGAGTGAGAGTACAATAATTAATTAATTAATTAATTAATTAGCGCAGTGGGGCTCAGCTGTAGCTGCTGGTTACATCGGCTGACAAGGACAAACCCCAGATAAATTAAAAGACCTGCTGGTTAGTACTTTCGGATCGTCATCACACGAACTGCATCCATTATTTTATTTAATGAATAGTAAATACCTGCTAGCTTTATATATTTTTGATTAATAATAATAATAACTTAATGAATAGTTTAGTCCCTTCTATCTTTATATATCTTTAATTAATTAATATGATTCATAATAAAATTAGCAAAATAATAATTAATAATATATGAAATACCATAGATATGGTTGTTAGGTTTGGTAGTTATATATCCATCACACAATCATTTCTATATGCCTTATATAGATAGCTGCAAGGGCCCAAAGTCCTTGGACCGTACCAATAATGTGTGTATTTACTTAAAATAAATTATTTTTGTTAGTGAAGAAGAAGAACTTAAAATAAATTATGTTCAATGGCCACCGTCGAGCCACAAGCGGCCAAAGTCCAACCATCCATGAGTATATTTAGCTTGCATGTACACTTGTGTATAACAGCGGATTTTGGGTGGCCTCCATTGCCCATTGGACACCAACTCACCCAAATTCTTCGTAAATTAAATACGAGACTTTTAAGTATATTTGGAGGTTGAGATATAGTATGGTTTTTAGTTTAATGTAAAACTAATGCAGTGTATGTATTTTCAAGTCTATATAACCGGCTCAATTTTAGATGTAGGGATATTTATGTTTCTATTGTCGAAAATAATATATGGAAAAAATCGCTAATGCGGTCGTGATGATTGGCCGATCGATATAAATTTACTGAACTATAAAATTTATGTCCAATATATAGTGACATCTATCTATAACTTTAGTTTTGGCTTGACGAATTTGGAATTCTTGTACGTGAGAATATTAGTTATATCTACCTATAATACTTTTCATAGTTATTTATGAAGTAGTTGTTTTCCAAGGTTATGAAATCGTGACACTAGTTTTGGTTTGACGAATTATAGTGAGGTAACATCGATTTTAGGGTTATATTCACTGAAACTGAGTCCACCGGCCAATTCATGTCCTTTATTTTTATTCGGTTTATATTAGTATCGATGCACCCAAAATAGACCTAATTGACATTCTATAGCCCTCTCTCTCCCCCACATTTAATCTTACATATCTCTGACGATAAAGACCAACAAAATTATATTCGTTCTACTTTTATCATTTTAAATTAAAAGGGTATGAAGTACTATATTAGTTGTGATATAAGTAAGGATGAGTCATACTCGTAATTGCGGTTATCCAGTTGAACCTGGTCCGGTCAAACATGGTAAAATTCATATTGAATTAGGCATCTTTCCGCGGGGAAAAGATACATCTAGTACTGGTCCGATGATTTGAGCGATACGCTCTGATATTTTTAAAGTATGGATAAATTAGGAAACCGTTATGTGCATATATGAACTGAGTATGAACAGAGGCGGAGCCATAAAATCGGGCAAAAAGATGCTTTTTCCGTAACATAAAAAAACAACCACATAACAAAAAAATCAACTTTTTTTATCACAATACTCGACCTCTCGATTAGTATCAAATATAAAGGAAATACACATTATATTATTATGTGTTTGTGGGGTGTATCGGTGTACATGTATTTTGATATTATTCCCTAAGTAATAATTTCAAGACGGGTAGTAAGATTAAAGAAAAGAGTTTGTATTATAATATTTGTCTAATAAAGATGGTAAGTTTAATTGGTGTAGAAAGATTGTTTTGGTGTTTCTATTCCCACTACACCCAATTATGGGAAATATACCTTCCAGTCAAGGGGCTTAGAGGTGAAATTTAGAGGTTTTGCTGGAAAATTTAAATCGAGGCCTAAAAGATTTTATACCCAATTTTTATATACAAAATTTATTAAATAATACAAAATAGATAAATTCATAAAATAATTTTACAATGATATCATCAATAAGCATATTTTTATATTGTAGATATTTACGAACTAAATTTATTGTATACAATATTCATAAAATTTATTGTAGATATTTACGAACCAAACTAGTTATAGTGTAGCAAGCCCTAAATCCTAAACACTAAACCCTTATACCCTACCACTTATATCATAAACCCTACAACTTATACCACAATTTGTACACTGAACATGTTCCCTACAACCATTACCCTAAACGTTAAACTCTGAACACTAAAAGGTTTAGAGTTTTAGTATTACTACTGTTTACGCTATTTCTAAAATTTTAATTCGTAAAATCCATAAACCCTCTACCTTAAACCCCAATGTGTATATTGATCATTGATCAACACATTCTTTAAAAACAGTTATCCTAAACCCTAATCCTAAACCATTAACCCTAAACACTAACGGGTATAGGGTTTAAAGATTAGTACTGTTTACACTATTCTTAGAAACCAAAAACCCTAGACCTTAAACTCCAATTAGGACACTGAACACGTTCTAGACCGTTTTAATAGTTGAATAAATATGTTTAGTTTGCATAATGTTTATTATTATCAACTAAATATGTAATTTATGCAAATAATGATTTTAATGGAGATGGTAATTGTTCATCATTTCTCCTTAAAGACTAGGGTTCAAATCACACTAAATAAATAACATACGTGCCGTCTAAATTGAGCGACCCCATGTCTGATACTAGCCGTCCAATTTAGATGGCCAGTGTATCGCACTAGCCGTCCGAAATGGACGCTCGCTACCTGGGCCATCCAAATTGGATGTCTGGTCTGTGATATGTTTAGCAGCTAAAAAAAATCAACCTCGGCTCTTTATAGAGCGAAGAAAAATGAGGATTTGTAACATGGGCTTTTCTTAAACCGAAGGGAAAAGACTGATATGGTTTTAAATTGTTACCGAATAAGATAAACATTAATTATAATTTTTAAAAATAATTTTAGTTATGTAACGGTTCTTGATATGATATCAAAGCCTTACATGACTGAGAGGTTTTTATTTTAAATCTCGGTAGCCTCCAATCTGTACACATGACTTATCGACGTTGTGCAAATCTCAACTCTTATAAGAACTTTGATTTAAAGGGCGTGTTAGTGAATAAAATAAATATCAATTAAAACTTTTTTCCAACAACTCAAGGTATTGAAATGCAACTATTTTTATAGAAATAAGTGCGAGAAGTTTATTGAAAATGCTATATATATTACCGGAAGATAAACTCTTACACTATACCGATACAAATCTCTACAAAAACAAACAAAAATAATATGACATATATGGCAAAAGAAATTTCATATATATACTTTCAGGTCGAGGGAGGGGGGATATTAATATTTTTGTAGGGCTTATTATCATTACTATGTGATGTTTCGACGCTTAATTCTAATAGGTAAACCCTTAGGGAAGTCAAGGTATGGGAATGCAAAGGCTTGATCATCTTCCGCCAACTCCCACTCGTAGTTTAGTACCAAATGGTGTATGAAAACCGCCATTTCTAGCTTTGCCAACTCTGACCCTGCACACAGCCGCGGCCCTCCTCCGAACGGCATGAAGGTGTTGCTGCTGTTCGGTGCCGGAGACGTCGTCGGAGAAGATCCTCGACCGTTGATCGTCTGTCAATTCATTAATTAATCAGGTAGATAAGATAAATGAAGTTAACTGACTCAATATGAGTTTGACAGATACCAAATACTTTTTTGTCCTACACAACTTAACCATCCAGGCATCTAAAATATATATAAACTATAAAGATCATAATACACTACGTGATACAATAACTTGTTATAAAATACGAAAGCAGAATAATATAAACCCTAGTTACATCACCAACTCGAGAGTGTAATCTGCTTAACCACTGGCAACTACATATCATAAATAAAAGAAGCTATTAAGTAAATACTTCGATGTCCTAAGGTTCCGGTGCACTTTATATAAAAAATCTTATATATATTTTAGATTTAAAATTTAAAAAATAATTTTTAAAACCTTATCATAAACTATAAATACTAAAAATTGATGTTAAATTTTAAATTGCAACCTCTAAATATTAAAGAATGATGCTAATACCTTAAATCTTAATCAAATACTGTATTATAAATTCAAACTCTAATTAATGAAATTATAAACTTTAATTTCTAATGATAAAACCATAATTAATAAATCCCTAAATTTTAATTTCTAATATTATATTTAAAACCTTAAATATAAATTTATAATCTAAAAAATTAGTCTAATTTTAAGTATAAAAAAAGACAAAATGTGATATAAAGACTAACAGTACCCACAAAGTGCTCAAGTGTTGAAAAGGAAAGAAGAAAAGGGGAAAAGGGGTTTTGTCATGCCCATATTAATTGGACGGGCCCAGAAATGGCAGGGGGAGTACTTATAGCTAAAATGGGCCCACAGAGAAAAAAGCACAGAGGCGCACGTGCAAGAGAGAGGTCCACAATCCACATGGGGGCCTGGGGTAAAGCCATTATTATTATTTATTATTATTATTAATCATTTCCCAAAATTCCCCACCAGACCCGAGCCTGGGGGAGGGGAGGGAGAGGAGAGCAGCAACAACCATCCTTCTTCCAGCGATCGCGACACTTGACACCGTTTGGTGGCCTGTTGTGGCCAGAAGAAGGCATATCTAACCCTCACGACCGCCCGTCCATTTAATCCTACGTCCCCCCACCTCCTTCCGCGTGATTTTTAGTACTTGATTGTCATCTTCTATATGTACGTGAACTAAATTATTAAGCTTTTTAAATTCGAATTTTAGCAAAAACAAAATAAAAGAAAGATAGTAGAGAGTAGGAAGGAGGGAGGAGTGACCTGGAGCCACCGCCATGGATTGAAGGATTGAGGGTCATCGAAAACGGTACCGTCCAAGTGCACGGCCGCTATCACCGGCAGCACTTTCCATCCACATGGAATGTCATACCCTTTAATTTTAACGTATACGTAACTTCAGAATCCACTTCATTACCAGCATAACATCCAAACCCCAAAACCAACCACTGTTCCTTAATTCAAATTCATCGTCTAATTAACTTACCTTTGTACCGAACGTCCTTCAGAGCCTTCCTGTGTAGAAACCTCACCACGTTCCCAAGTCTCAGCGTCTCACTGATAACCTTTCAAAACAAAACTTCATTTTACTTCCCCCTCCCAATTCTGATATCTGAATGCTTATTATATATAAGTACATGTACTGCCCACACAACTTTGTACTTTGTGGCTCCAACTTACGCATTGGGTGAACTCCATTTTCTTGTAATCATCCCAGTTCAGTTCAGTCTCCCCTGCATGCTTCTTTGCCTTCGCAATCCCACTGTGCTCCTCCTTTTACCCCCCAACAAAAAAATATCAAAAGCCTGAAAATCTACAACTACTAAATTATTTATGATCTTTTTACTGCCAGTCAGTCAGGCAGTGGAGTTAAATTGTTTTGACCAGACTATTATTATTATTATATTGTCATTTATTTGGGCTTGCCTGTAATTGCTGAAGAGCAGCAGGGGAGGACTGCAAGAAGTAAATAGCTAAAGCAATGGAGACGGAGGAAGTTTCGTGTCCAGCAAACAGCAAGCTCAGAACCAAGTCAAGTATTTGCTCCGTCGATAGATTCGAATGCTTCAGTACCCATCCCAGAAGATCGTCGTCTTCCCCAACCTCGTTGCTCCTCTTTTTCCTCTCCTCCATTTTCCTCTCTATAAACTTCAGAATCGTCGACCGTGACTACCAACAAAAAAGATTTAAACAAATAAATATATAATAATGAAGAGAATAAAAAGGAACGAAATATCTTCTGGTTGATTGCTTATAAATTATATTATATAATACCTTCAACGCTCGCCTGTAAGCAGTTCCAGGGAAATTCAGGGGAGGAGAAACAACTCCTTTCATGAAAGTGATGTATTCCGATTTCAGCTGCTCTGTCTCTGGCTTCCCAGGATCCAAACTCATTATATGCTTCGCCATTAGATTGAATGTGAACTGTAAAAAAAGTTAATTTTTAATTACTCAAAAACTAACCAATCAGAAATTAATTTAATTTAATTATATTACTTTCTTACCTTCTTGGCTTCGTCCTGAGCGGAGAAAGTGGAATTGTGGTTCCAGGAAGAGAGAACAAGGAGAGTGTGGCGCTCAACTTCTTTGAGGAGATGCGTACGGATCCTAGCGTGGCTGAGGAAGTTGAGGGATATGATTCTCATGTTACGATGCATATCTCCAACCAAAACAAGCATCGACCATTTCCCCAATATCCCGCCGATGCTCCTCGGGTAGCTGCACTCGAACAGCCTGCCTTCGTTCTGGAGAATAAACCGGTTCAGACCGGCGTCAGCGGACACTATCGTCGGCTCCCCGAACAAAGTCGACCGGTATATCTTCCCGTACCTGCGAAAAGATGATTTTTTTTTGCGATTGAAAAAATGCTCTGTTTTTTGTTATACTCTGTTTTCATTCATAAAAAAACAGAGTACCTAGAGACGTGGTGTTCCATGAAATGACCAATGGAAGTAGCGGAGTAAGGGCGCAAGTAGCCGATGGTTTCGCCGATGAATGGCCAGCCGGAGCTCCCCGGAGGGAGATTGAACCTGTGGTGGTGGTTGTTGTTTTTGGTTTTGAGGATTAGGATGAGAAGCAGAGTGAAGAGGGAAGGGAGAAGGAATAGTCCGGTAAGAAGAAGCTCCGACTCAGACATGGAGCTTAGCCTTCGCTTTCTCTCAAAGCTCAAAGTCGATCTTCTTTTGCTTTAGCTGCTGCGAATTTTAACATCTGTTTTTTTTAAAGGGATGAACCAGGCCAGTTGGAGTATTTTTTGCTGTTGTTTTTATAAAGGGTAACGAATCAAGAAGAGGGGAAGGCCAATAGGTTGCTTTTATAGTATAACAACTCTATGATATAAGTTGGGAATGATGCGGTGGCGTTTTGTGATTGGCTATAAAATTAAAATTTATAACTTAATGACACCCCATGCATATTTAAATAATGTTGATTCTCTGTTAATAATAATGATAAGATGACATCTTAATGTGTTGTTTTCTTTCTTTCTCTCCCCACCCATTAGTTAAGTATTCATATGATATGTTGATGTTGCATGTGATTGTATTGATACGATTCTAAAAGGTATTCTTCTAATCTATATACTATAATATACTATATTAAAAGTTGAGACTGAATCAAGTGTTTTTTCTTTGTAAAGCATCATTGGAGTTATACTTTAGGAGTGTTGGTCTCAACGTCATTATTGTACTTAATGAAACAACGATGAAAGAAATTTGTGCCTTAATTTAACTTAGAAGATGATGTTAGGGTTGCCTCGTTATCTCTCGTCGGAGACGAATAGTTGCACCGTTTTTGTCTTCCTTTTTAAACCCTAATCATGCCTCCTTGCCAACCAGACCAACCAAACCGGAGCGTTATCCACCTCCAAATCAGCGACCGACGCACCTCCAACGATTATCTTCCAACTGTCAGCCGTGATGCAAGCCGCCTTCGCTTCCATGGCAGCATTATCGACCACGGGAACAACCCTGGTCACACGCGAGCATACGCCAACAGTGTATGTCGGTCCAGATAGAGCTCCAACCGTTTCTCTATCCCTCTGACCAGTAGTACTTATCCCAGAGTTAGCTTTTGTGAAACCCCATCTTAGGAATCCCGATCGAACCACTGGTTCAACCGTGGAGTCCTGCTCGGGTTTCAACTTGAACTGTTCTCAACTCTATACTTCTAATAAAAGCGTAAAAACAAGCATTAAATGCAAACTGAAATACTTAAAATAACTGACCAACTATGATCTCAGATCCCAAAACACAACAAGACGAAGGAGGTACAACTCCAGCCAGAAAATGCATCACAATGATATCATCTGATATCAAAACTCCGACCAGCTCTCTCTCCATCATCATCAGCTCTAATACCTGTGGCTGAACACACATATATGCCAAGAAAAACAAATTCTAATAGGATCAGTGATAAGAACTGAGTGACTAAACTAGACTCGCATAAAACTGTGACTATACCTCATTGTACTTAGAGTCGAGAACCGGGCTCATTCAGACTAAGTCCGGATTCGGTGCAACCAGAATATTGAACTATCTGATTGGTAATATGGCAAACCCGACCAAATATGATAATCGGATAGCCCAAAGTCCAATTGATCAGATCCGTACCACTCGAATATTTACCGGATTCACCTATCATACATAGTTAAAAAATGAACTGATCAATACTAGCGTCCTGTATGTTTTTAGATCATATGATAATAGTATTTTTACTCTCTCTACTTTTCCAACTTAACAATTAGGCCATTGGGCTATTCAAAATTATTTTTACCCCTCCCAAATTACGAACTTGCTAATGCTTCCTTCGTTCTTTTTGTTTTGCCAGCAATGACACGTCATCCTGGTCGACACATGATTGATGAGCGTGCTATTTATAATTATAAATTTTATTTTGTAATCAAATAAATATCTTTTAGTATATAGTATTTTAACCTAATTTCCAATTATCTAATTAAATTCAGTTTATCGATCGATTTAGTTTGTCTTGTTCGACCGACTAGTCAGGTCGCAGACCTTAATTTGGACCTGCTATTTTTGTGAGCAGGCCGTTGGGCATGGGGCATCACCTATCTTGGGGAAAATGTTAGTCACCCATATAGGTGCGTGAAAAATAACATATCTAAAAATCGTTTGGTATAATAAAAATTTGATTGAAAATTCTAATTAAAACCCTTATGTAGCAAAAAAATTCCGACTTGTCAAATTAAAACGGTAGATCTCACATATTCTTCTCATGACACGAACGATTTTTCTCTATTCTCCTTTACGCATGTAATTCCTCCATCTTTGTAGTGCATTTTTATCATGACTTGCCTTAACTCAAAGTAAGGCAAATTTGAGTTAGTGATTTGTTATAGCAGATTTAGCAGATAGTGTTACGTAAGAAAAAACTGTCGTTACATAACGACCTTTACTCTTACGTAACAGGTTTGATTTTGCCTGTTACATAAGAAACAACTCTCTTTACTTAAGTTTTACGTACCTGAAATAATTAAGGAAGCAAATTAATTAAGTGGACGTTTCATTATTTTCTGGTCCAACGTGTTCTAAATCCCCATGATTATGTCTCCCAAAATTTGAGGTCTGGTGTAGTTCTAGTGCTAATTTAACTGCATCATGCATCTGGTCTTACTAAGATCAGGCGATGGAGGGGTCATCTTTCGACACACCAATTCCAAACACCATTATTATTATTATTATTATCATGCAAATGTGTTCATGCAAATGAGTTTAATTTGACTTGGCAAAGTTAGAAAGGGGCCTCGCCTCATTGATTGATGGTCCTAATTAAGTTAATTTCATACAATCTGGATAGTTAAGTAGCACTATTTTGATATATCTTCCTTTGAAGCTTGCCTTGAACCTCTTGTTATAATCACATTATCTAAGAACTATTACCTTGTCGCATACGTATTATCAATTTTTTAATGGTTTAAGGATGCGTAAAATCATTTTTTTTTTATATTTTTACTTTTTATTAGATTTTAATTTAAATTATATCCACATTTTAATACATGTGTGTACTCAATACACCATATCATTTTTTTTAACATACTTTGTACTTGAAGTTACAAATTTAGATGTTTTGTTTAGGTTTTGGCTCTTTCAAAACCAAAAAAAGGGTTTGGAGTTTAGGGGGTTTATAGTATATTTCTTAAATTTATAATTAATTAATACGAATTTATGATTAGACGTTAGAGTAGTGATAGTTAATTTGAAATATTGGATTTGTTCCTAAATGTTTCGGTAAAAACATAACTTTATATTCACAAATATCCTAAGTACGTAAACCTCTCGAACGTATAAATAATTTGAAAAACATTGAATATCTTCGTATTTAAAAATAGAATAATGGAAATATAAAAACTCACGGTGTGACTTAATAAAATGAAGAAGAAACATGCTGAAATTGGGAATCAAGAATCACGTGGTGGCCGAAACTTTCCATTCTGGACACGAAGGAGCCGCAGCGGAAATATAGTACAAATAAAGGTACCAAAAAGTAAATTTAAAAATACATTAGGAAGACGACGAGTCACAAGGATGCAAGTAATAAGTACAACACCAATGTGAAGTGAAACAAAGACAGCACGCACGCACGCACGCACGCACGATCGGCAGAAGCAGACGAAATAGTCAAATGTTGTGGTACCTACGTGGTGTTCTAATAAACCCGACATAAACAAACACGTTAAAGCAAATATCATGTCTCCTTCTTCTCTATTCACAAACAATGTCCTTGTTAATCTGGTTTATGTCAAGTTAATTAATTACCTGGTACTAATTCTGTTTAGGGTTTTAATGATCATGAACATAATATTGTTTGTGTGCGTATAATTTACTTCTAGTTACACACCATGCATCTACTCTACCCAAAAAAAAACAACAATCAATGATCATCAAGCTAAGTGATTGTTTACATAAAACTTGGATGTTTATTGATATCATTAGAGGCAACAACCACTATTTTAAAACATGTTTATTTTAATCTCATTGCTGTCTAAAAACGGGGAGCCTAACTTTTTACTCATTTATGTATTAAGGCTTGTGTGTTTGATGAGTGGAATGTTGGATGAAAAGTTCTTTTTTCGAGAAAAATTAAATTTTGATAAAGTGGTTTTGGAGCGTCCAATATTTTCATCTGTGAAACCAATTTTAAAGGTAAAATTACTGATGTTTTGAAAACGGCTAGAGTTCCTCCAACCTATTAAAAGTCTTTGTGGTGTTGTTCTAGAAAATGTATATGTTTTGTTAAGTGGTCGTCATATATAGAACAACTTCTCCTCTCTCCAATCATAATTTGTTTTTACTTTTCCTTGAATTTTGGATTATGTTCCTCACCAAGTATGATAAATTAATGGATGGTTTGATATGGAGAATCAGATGGATTGTTGATATTTTTTAAACGTTTTCAAGTTTTTTAAGACGCTCTCTTACAAGATTTATGAGTGAGTCAGTAAGAGGTCGAGCGTGAAGGGGTTAAGGCGTATATATTATGTGGAGATTTTGGCCGAGTCATTACATGTCGTAATTTATTGGTGACTCGACTAAATCGGTTATGGATACTTGGTGAGGAAGAGATGAGATTGATTTTAATAAGTGTTTGAAATTTCAGTTCGTTTCCCCTGATCACAAATGACGGATGATCATAACCCAGGAACGTCCGTTTTATGGTATCGACCCTATCGGGGCAGCTGTTAGAGCCATCAATATATATGTATGTTATCATGCTTAATCAACCGTAATCATTATGTTAGTCCTGAAACAACAAACTTGGGCTTAAGTGCAAAGGTAATCGATTGTTTAATTGGCCAGGAAATAGTTTGTCTGTCTCTTTTACTTATATATATATATAAATCATAAGTTTCTTTCTCCAACATACAGACAAACAATTGCTCTAAAATAAAAATAAAATTAAAGGATTTAAACGGGTGAATTTTACGCGTAATTTAATGCACCAATGAATTGAAATAGTAAGTGCAATTTCAAAACCTCTGTGAGTTGTTCTTTTTTTTTAAGAAATTTGTAAGTTGTTGGATAATAATAGTAGCATATTACGACAACCGAGCGGTGGACTACTAGCCTGCCCTACAAAATGACAGACTCGTTGGTATTTATTTAATATTTAGGGAAGATGATTAATGAGTTGTTGATGTAATGGTGTTAAAAGTTATATTTGGAAGGGTAAATTAAAATTCGATTTCCGATTTGATCCCACTATAATGTTGGGAAAGGAGTAAAATTTTAACCCTGAGATAATTTCTCAATTAGATTAGTCACTAGTGGTCGAAAATCAGAATACTAAATTAATCGACTAGTTGTCGAAAATTAGAGTTTGCACCTAAAAAATACTCAAAGCAGATGCAAGGGAGCTGGAGCTCACCCCAATTTTAGTCCAAAACATTAAACTCAATTATATATTTAATGATTTTTAAAGTACAAGACCATAAACGATGTATGAGATTAAATTTTAAAATTACATTATTGTCAACTGTCGAGATCATTTAGTTAAAATGAATGTTCATGATGGATTTACATTACCCATTAAAATTTTGACGCATAAAAAACATTTCGGCATACCAAATATAAGCAAGAAGTGGTCCAAGCCATTGGTGCGCAAAAAAGTGATGTTTACGATTTATTTTGTTAAGAGAGGTCTGAATGAGGCAGCTCATGCTTTGGTTCGACACTCTATTTCTTGTGATTCACCGACTACGGGTACTACCTCCCCGGTTTTGGTTAGCAATTTGCTGGTCGACCGTTGTTAAACGAGTGAGGATTATTGATATTTCAGCACTTTACTTAAAAAACAAAGTATATATTCATCCACTCTTACCAACTTTCATTCTCTCCTCTTAAAAACAATGTATATAATCATTTATATTTGTTTTTTTTATGGGATTTACAACGTACGTACAAAAGTAGAGTTAGTAAACAAGGGCTTGAAAGAACACCAAAGTATTGTTTTTTAAGAGTGGATGAATATATACATTGGATCCTTGCGGCGATAAAGTTCCCAACTTGGAATCATCCACTGAATGCATGAAATAGCTGACGAGGCTTAGTTAGTTATAATATATGATCTTCAACTTGGTACAAGTTGTTCAATCGAACTTCCCATTTAAGTAACTAAAAAAACACTTGGAAAAGATGCAGAAATTCTGGGATTTGTTTCTACTAAACCTGTATTGGCTGCTGCTGCCTGTATATGTTGGGATTCGCAAGCACATGTAGCCTTTCTCAATAACACCATTGACTGGAGGAGAGGAGTAGAGAAACGATATCATGGAAAAGAAAAGGCTAAAGAGACAAAGTAAAGTATGTTAATTAGAAATGAATAAACCAGCAGATTATAAAATCGCAGACAGACGGCATGTTCCATGAAACCAAAAAGCTACTTTCTTTAAATTTTGGGCACCTCAATCAAAGCTTACGCCACAAACTCAACCCATGCGTGTGCTTTTATCACTAGTTTCTTCTCCCGGCCCCATTTTCAGCAATGAACAGCTCATGAAATTTTACGATATCATCACCACCTCATGAAACTTCATGATTGAGCCAGCCACCTCCTCCATAAATGAAAATGGCACTTTCATCATCCTCATCATTTCAATTCACAGGCCCCCCCTCTCTACCAATATCTTCTGCGGAAAGAAAAAACCCCCTTTTGGGGTCTTTATTATTCAAATGTATTTCTTTTGACTTACCCATTCATGCTCTTCAAACACTCATCCAATGGCTGGCTGCCTCTCTTCCAGCTAGGGGGATTACAGCAATCACACCATCTGCAATTTAGATATCCATAGGATTGAACGTAGAAATGTCATGAGCAAAGTACTATACTAAAACAGTTTAAAAGCTGAAAGAGAACAAGTTCCAGCTGGTGGAATTCTATCACATTTTTAAACATCAATACTGTTAGGTATCAGTCATTCAATCTATGAAATTGTACCAACAAAGCAAACAATGATAATTTAAACTGGGTCACTCATACGGCCATCAGTCCCTATCAACGTTCTATTTTATTCCTTTTGCTTTCCCGCCTCTTCCTTTGAGGATGACAACTGGTGTCATTCATCCATTTAGTTTTCGAGGAAACAGAGCGAAATCGGTCCCCTACTCTTGTGGGGGGACCATACCATACAACAACCACATTGAGGCTCATTGAAGATAGGGAAAAAGATCATAGAAAATAGACATGAAGGAATATATATTATTACACCATCGCTTTTGCCTAGCTAAATAAGCCAATTATGCTTCCTCATGTTCCATCTGGGTTTCTCTAGTTGACTTTGGAACACAGAGAAACTAAGCAAAAAGGAGCAAAAAAGAAACAAAAAGGAGCAAGAATGCATAATTAATTACCAATGAGTGCACGGTTGTGGACGAGGGACATCATCTGAGGAACACAGTACTTCATCTCATCATCAAACAATTTCCTTCTTGTTTGCCACAAAAACAGGTTCTTGATGACAAATGAAATGATATGAGAAATCCTAACATCTGGCAGTGCATGACAACCTACTTCTAGTACTGTTCCGACAACAACCAAAAGTACAAGCAGTAGGATAATTATACAACTAACATGTCCTATCACTAGAAAACAAGTGAAAAGAGGAATCCGGATAGAAACAGGGTTATGGAGAAAGCTCAATCTAATCTTGCAGTTTATTGCCAAACATCCAACTTTGAAAAATTTACTATGCTTTTACTACTATAACTGTTTTCATTACTATAATTGTTCTGACAGCATCTTCCAAATGTTCTGTTTCCTCACTTCAACACCATAGATGATTCAAGGTAAATTATTGAGGTGGCTAAACAATCTAAGTAAAGCGGGCTACAAGAAAACAAGATGATATTCAATTTTTTCTGGGAGCCGAGAAGGAGAAAAACTTACCCATATATTGTATCAGCAGGAACTGCACCAACTTCTTCTCCTGGAATTGTTCCGTACTCAAAGAAACACCTCCTGCCACTTTTTCCAATAGACAATAAAACGGGAGGGGGACAACCAGTTTAACAAATAAAAGCAAGAACTATTAACTATAGTACGGATTTCCAATATCTCACATGAAGATTACATAATAACTTGGTTGTCAATCTTTGTGGACACCGGAGCAACTTAACCTTAGCTGCACGTATAGAAACATAATAATAATTCACGTAATAAACCCATTCGCTCAAACTAAAACAAACAAGACCTTCCAAAATGAAGACTTTAGCTCATAAGATGTGTCAGCTGGGGAGATTGGTCAGTGGTGATTTAATTACCATATTCGATCAAAGGACAATGGATACTAGCAATCATCTTTGCCTCCTCAGCCATAGCTCCACCTGTAATAAGTACAGTTCTAACAATAGTAGATTCAAACCCCAAGCAAAGATTCCACTATGAAAAAGGTTAACTAGCAAGTGGAGTTTATGCAGAATATCGTAGATACGTATCTTGCCAAAGGTGTCAATAAGAATACATAGATCTACAAAATTAGGACAGTCACTATAAACAAGTTGATTCTACAGGACCCGTTTCAACGGATTGTCTTAAAGTAAACAAATTTACAAGCCAACTACAGAAAGAAATTCCCAGGTTGCTGTCCTTCGCTGAAAGGGTGGTCAATATGTTTACATGTGACAAGAGCATTGCAATATTCTCATGGATCTGCGTATTGGAATATGAGAACATCGTTTCAGACCATAGAAAATGCATACCATCCCTGACTTGGAAAACAGATTTTTCCAGTTGACTAAGTTCTCCAAGTCTTAGAAATCTTTTTAGTATAAGCCACTTGATCTAGTCGCGAGCAAGAAACTCTGGAACAAAAAGCATTATAAACTACTTTCTCTCTTCTGCGAGTTTACATCGATAAAGGTAGCCCTCTTTCCCTCTTCCTGGCTAGTGCTTGCCTGGAACTTCGAAGGCGTATCAGCAGAAACATAGCAAGACAGATTTCTGGAACTGATAACCAAAAGTGCCAAAAACAAAAGGCTGCATAGGATGAGACAATAAGTATGCTGAATACCGATGCCCAAAAGAGAGCCACAGCAACATCAGTCCTGCACAAAAACAATAGAACATGTTACCAACAGCCCGCTTGACCCATTTAGTAATTTATATATGGTCGTTGACTAGGAAGGATGGAACTGTAGCTCTTTGATACTGATATTTACTTTAGTTTCATAAGAAGCAATAAGCGAGAAGAAATGAAGAATAAAGAACATCTTTCTGCCTTTCTGTTCTGTTATCTATATATGTGACAAAACCATCAATTGGACATTGTACCATAACAAATACAGTCAAGAAACTCGGTACTGTTCCATTTGAACTATTTGGGAAGCATATTCCTCTTCATGTACCAATCTCATTATTGGAGATCACAGCTTGCTTTTCGTATCAAAACAACGAGCTCTCAGTCTTAACTGCCGAAGCTGATGCAAAGATCCATTCAACAAGTCTAGTAAAGCTAAGATAATGAGATTGTATCCACGCAGAAGAAAAAGAATCAACATTCATTGATGCTCCCTAACTAAGGCCATATTAACTCCAGCTTCACCTATCATCAAAATAAAGGTCCATATGGCTAACAAGGCCATTGACCTTTCATCCGCAGCTCATCAATAAAAAACAAAAGCAAGTCTAGACTGAATGATGGAAGCCAATGTCACAGTACAATATTTTCGGAAATCAGAAGCTGCTACCAGGCTGTGACTGGGAAATAACTGTGGTTGTTCTTCTACTGTCCTAGCTTTGATCAAAGAGTACCCTGTCTCTAATTGTCTCAATTGGACATCAAATTCGATAGAACAGTAACTTCACAGAGTGACTAACCTATCTCATACGAGAACTGAAAACTATGACCTCTCCCATTCCGTCAAGAAAAGACCTAACCCCCCAAAATGTAAACAACGTCAGCAAATTGCACTAATAACCAGGTCCGTCCCTTTCAACCGTCACAACATTTGGAACTCCCGGATCCAAATAGGGCAAGCTAAAGCTCCAAATCCCGGAGCAAGACTATACAAATTATAAAATCGCAAAGCGAGTGAGGCCCCGAGTTGGGATACATTTCTTACCAGGAAACAAGATGCGGCTTGGGGGAGAAGATGGTGAGCGCAGGACACTTGTGCTGGGCTCGCATCCGGTAGTCTTTGAGAAGCTGCTCCGCGAGTTTGGAACGAGTTATCATTTTTATTTTGATCAGAGACTCACCTTCTCCGATCGTCACAAAATTCAACCAGATTTTTCTTCACGGAGCTGAATATCACGAGGAAGTCGCTCTCCGAGCAGAAGCTAATCTGGCGGCCCCGGATTAAAGGAAAGGGATGCTGGAAGAGTAAGGATTCATTGGAGGAGTGGCCGCAGAAGAAAACAACCACCCAACAGCAGAAAGAATACGGTGGCCTTAGGTAGACGTTAGGTACCAGTCTGCAACTGCGTCGTCAGTATTCGTTCAGTAGTCCATAGACCGTAGTGTATTCTTTCACTCCTGCCTTTTTATTTTATGTTTTCTTTTTGAAACAAAATTTGAATCCAATCAAGTATTGGGCTTTACGATGGGCTGAAGCCCAGTGTGATAGAGCTGGTGTTGTTATAATCCTAACCCTAGGATAACAACGTCTTGGATTCCTCTTATTTTATTTCTTCTTTTTATACAAATTCTTCTGTTTGCTTTTCTTCTTCTTCCGGTGAAATTTCAGATAGCTAGAGCCATCGTAATCAATCATGTCCATCGTAACCACAGAGGAGGAACGAGACTAGATGTGGCTTCTCGACCTGGCTTTGGCATCAATATTATCGTATTTGGTCAACAAAAACAGAGATTACATCTGATATAACATTGTGTGTAAATATTGGACATCCAGAGTGGATGTGGCTTCCCGAATTGGCTTTAGCAACCGATACTATCGTATTTGGTCAATTACTCAAACAAATATTACATTCGATTCAACATTGTGTATAAAAATTGGCATTCGGCTTACCAGCTAGACTACTGCATTATGCATTTTATCTGGACATAATAATTTTAATGAGCATTCAAACAATCAATTCGTTGTCGTCCAACGGTTAAAATATCTAACTTTCACCCAAGAGATTCCGATTTGATTTCCGGCCACAAATTTTTTTTAAACTTTTATCACCCTTATTTGACGACGTTGGCTGATCATTGCCTCGCAATAAAAACATTGTTTCTTTTGTTTGAATAATGACAACAACATTCTTATTTCACACACTTTTTTAACACAACTAATTTGTACACAACTATTTATTTTAACATAAAATACTTCTCTAAGCTTTGCAATCTCTTCCACTCATTTTCTAAGAACCTTTTGGATATAAATGATAATTTTTTATTCATTAATATTTTAAAATTGACAATGTCAATTTAAAACATCATGTTAACACAAAATAGTTAAAACATCATGTGTTTTTTATTCTTGCATTCCTTAATAAGTTTATCCCTTCATGTATAAATATTAGATTGATTTTAGGGTTCATCAATTTATCTGCAGTTCGTCAAACAAAAATCCAAAAGACAGAAATCCTAATCTCTCAAATTTAAAATTTGAGACTTTGGCTAGCTAAATATAAGACCAAAAGTCCCTAAAATTTAGAATTATACATTTATAAAACTCTCATTGAAGAGCATTTGAGTCCTATAAATGGATTTGTAGGACTTTAGCCTCTTCTATTGGAAATGGACCTTTCCAATTCTCCTCTAGCATTCAAAGCCGAATCAATGAAAAAGCTTATGTAAAAACAGGATGTGCAAAATAAAAGTTTATGTACAAAGGTATTTTAATCCATTCATATTAAATATGAACTACACGAAATAAAATAAAATAAAGACTACAAATAACAATTAACTTATAATATTTATTTCATTTTTATCTCATAAGAACCAACCAATCCAGTACTATACCTTATTCATTTTTTCAGTTTTCTAGTTGATAAATTTAGTCAACTCTAACTCAAGCATAGTTCAACTTCGAGAGTACGATATACATACTCTTTTTCTGTTTCCGGAAATATAGAATATGAATCAATTTTGGAGAATCGTGTACAGAACAAGAGTTCACCCCTAAAACTAAGGTTTTCTAAAGTCACAAGCTGAACTTAGAAATCAACCTACCCTACCATACCAGCACCACAATCTTCCCAACTTCTAAACTCCCCTACCCGCCTGTCATCACACCCCAAAATCAAGGGTTTGAATTACATTATATAAAACCCTAAAGGGTAGTAGTTCAACAAGCATTCCTCCCATAGGTCCTGCTGCCCCAAAATCGAACATGCCGCCTCACCCACGGCACATCCACCTCCACCTCATACAAGCTAAAGATTAACTATTGAGGGTGGAGAGCACACCTCCGGTAGCCGTCGGAATAACCACCTCCCATCCAGGACCCTTGAGAGGCAATGCAGCAGCAGCAGCTGCGCCATTCCCTATCTTGCCCTCGGGACTGTCAATAAGATCACTTCTATTCATAATTCTCTCCAAATCTTCATCACTGACGTCTGTTTGTATCAGTTTGTCTTCAGCGCTTTCCTCATCACGTAGAAGTGCCAGAATATCCTCTTCCTGCATTCAAAGGAAGTAGAAATTACTTTTAGAGGCTGAATGAAAGAAAAATAATTTGAAGAGCAGGGAGATGAGGTGGAATAATGCAGCACCTCCATGTCAGCTAAAGGGTTAGCCTTGGTCCGTTCTTGATGAAACTGTCCCTTCCCGATTACAACATGCTCCAACTTCAGCTTACTAAAAGCCCTTTTCAGCAAGCGACCCTGGCACGTTAGTTCTCTAGTCAGCTTTTGGGAAATGGTTAACTTGGTACAAGTAGAGTGTAGAAATGGGTACCTCGACAGATTGAGCTGTTGCAAGCCTGTAAACATGTACAGGTTTGGTCTGTCCAATTCTATGACACCGGTCCATTGCCTGCAAATCCACTTGTGGATTCTGGAAACATGTGGAATTTGGAGAATCAGAAAGAATCCAAAAGATAAAAGTGTAGAATGCGTGAAGAGGAAAAGGGTATCAAGACAAGTACCCAGTCACTATCATAGAGTATGCATGTATCCGCTGCAGTGAGGTTGATACCTAATCCACCAGCTCTGGTGCTAAGAAGAAATATCCTACAAGTGCTGTTCAGGTCATTGAATTCCGCAATCTGTCAATGCAATCTAATCTTGTTATGCTCTGAAATGAACCAATGGTTTTAGTACAAGAATGTAGACACAAGGTGCACCACCGAGGAGCCAATGATTATATTTGAAGAAAGCTGAATTGTAAGGGACAGAGATGAATAACTTAGGCAAGATGAGTAGATGTCAGAAAAAGATTTGTTCTTATTTCATAGCTATTCCTGAAGAAAATCTTAACGAATGAGTGACACTGTATCCATCACCGGAGAATGTGAAATGAGGCTACAAACCTGTCTTCTTCTGTCTTCCAGTTTGACACTGCCATCAATTCTACACACCTCAAATCCTTTTTCACTAAAATAGTAGTCCATAATATTCAGAATCTTAGTCCACTGGGTGAATATCAGAACCTGCTCATGAAATAAATGAAGGTTAGTGGAGTTGTTGAGAGGGATCACCACATTAATTTCTATGCAAATCAGCTGCTAGTCATACTTTATGCTTATCTTCAAACAACCGCTTCAGCAATCTTTCCAACAACTGGAACTTGCCACATTGCTCAACAATCTGCTCAACAGGTGGGTACAAATCTGCAATGTGCAATAAATATATGATCATTGAGTAAATCTTGTAGCTCATGTCACTAACAGCACTAATTGTAAAGCAGAAGAGATACATGAGCCATCGAAGGCAGACTCCAAAAGATCTGGGTGGTTGCAGTTCTTCCGAAGCTGAATCATCAAATTGTTTAGCTTCAATTTCATGCCACGTCCTGTTACAAAATTCAGGGTTTAATTAAACATAAAATTGCCGCATGTACGGAAAAACATATAACTGGAACTTTGAATAATTAAGTACATCAACTTGCTATTACAGGACCATGCACCGTATCCATTTCAGAAATTGACACATTATGCAGAAATTTAGCAGCTTCATTTTTCCCCTTAAAGTGCAAGCATACAGGCAGACTGCTATATTCCAGGTCCCATCTTATAACCTGGTGTATGCAATTATCAACGAGGCAGCAGATAATTAAGGGCTTCTTCACAGTACCTATATCCACCTTGTCTAGCAAATGTTTTTCCAATGTCCTATTAATCAAATGTTCCTGGAAGTTCCTCTGATAATCAGTTAAGGTTGCATATAATATTATCTCTTTCTTCCTGGGAAGCAGGAGCTCAACATCAGCCTTCAATCTTCTGAGGAGAAATGGGCGGAGGATGCCATGAAGTTTTGCCACAACCTGAACAACAGAGCCCAGGTAAAACGGGTGTAGTCGATGGATGATAAAACAGCAAAAATGTCGTACCTGAGATCTCCTCTTTTCTTCAAGTTCTGCTACTGTGGCCTCGCTGTTGCACTTTCCTGACAGATCAAACCTGAGAGAAGCCATCAATTAGCTAAAAAGCACATCATTCAGTAACGAGTATGCTAAAAAACTGCATCAGCATTATGAACACGATTATAAAATGAAAAAACAGGATGATAATCTATGACAAGTGACAAAAGGAGAGAAATCCAAAAATCATTCTAACCATGACTCAAATTCTTCATGAGACTGAAAAATATCAGGTAAAATGAAGTTTAGCAGGGACCAAAGCTCAGCAAGGTTGTTCTGCAGAGGTGTTCCAGTTAATAGAAGCTTATTCTCCATCGGAAGATACTTCAGATGTTGCACCAATTTACACTTGGCATTCTTCAATCTGTGACCCTGAAGTTCAACATAATTGGTCAGAATGCGTGTACAGACTAAAACTACATTAAAATCACAGGATATAGTAATCAATGGAAACAGAGGAATCAAGTACAAGGACAGATATTATCAGCACGTTAGATAAGAAGAGAATACCCACCTCGTCAACCACAACATACTTCCAAGTGTAATGCTTCAGAAACCTTTTTGCATCAAATAATGCAACTTCATATGACGTAATAATAACGGGAAATTTCGAGCCTATAGATTTAGGCATGTGTTTCCTCCTTATCTCATCTCTCTGCTTCTTGTCACCATGGTAGATGACTGCATTCAGAGATGGTGCGAACCTGCTTAGGCATTAAAGGTTAATAACAGACAGCTATAATTACATTAGACCACGAATCCTTGAAATTATCAGACTTCCTGGGAACAAATATGTTGAATACCTTGAAATCTCATTCATCCAATTTGCCAGAGTAGAAAGTGGTGCTATTATTAAATAGGGACCATCCAAACCCTTCCCTTTAAGATGTGCAAGGAAACCAATTGTTTGAATGGTTTTCCCAAGCCCCATCTGATCAGCAAGAATCCCATTGAGCCCATTCTGCCACAAAGATATTAACCACTTCACACCTTTTAGTTGATAAGCTTTCAGCTTGCCACCCGTCAACAAAGGCACCAGCTCCCTCTGCTCTTTCTCAACCTTATCCTCAACACTCAGAGTTGCATCATCGGCACTTTCTACTTCTTTTGATCTCGTAATCATAGCTGCAACTGCCCTCTTGGCTCTTCTCTAAGATATCGGGAATAGAAACTCAAATAAGTAAATCATAAAAAAGGATTAAAAAAAGAGAGACCAACCAGTGTAATGCAATCCCAATAACACAGAAGACCATCTCCACTCATTAGTCATTACCGTATTGCATCCTGCTCCAGCTTTTCTCTTTGAACCACAGCCTTTCTTGTTCCCGACGGTTTCATTGTCTTGCTCTTCTCCATTCTGCAAATCCATTCTCACACAAATAAGGGGGAAGAAAATACAAAGTTCAGAAAGAATCAGACTTAACAGAAATCTGTTGGAAAGATACATTTGTGATGTCATCCATCTTCTCTAATAAAAACTCTGAGTAGAGCTGTGTCTGAGTAAGGAGCTCATCCAACTTGTTAAACTGAGAATCATTCAAGTGAGGTGCCTCTTCCTTCACATTTCCTTTTGCTTCTTCTCTTTCCCTGCTGTTCATCAATTTTTCTTCCTCCTCTGCCATGGCCCGTGATATGGGCGAACCATCTCCAATACTTGCCGCTAGCAGATGATCTTCCTCGGACTTTACATCCATTTCGTTCTGGACATTATCCTTCAAATCCCAGCAAAAATGCTATGTAAGTTCAAGAATTTAAAATAGGATTAAACATAACATTAGAACAATAAAAAACCACCTATAGCATCTTCCATGGCATAGGTGTGGGTAACAAATTCTACACGCACGAAGCATTTTAACCAACACCTTTTAGATTAACATATACCATCCACATTCCTCATAAAAAGACAAAGTATCTGAAAAGCCCGAAAGGTCTCCCAAAAGAAAAGCGAAAATTTCCAGCATGTCAAAAGTGTCCATTATCTTGGAATACCAAAACCCAGGCAGTCACTATAACAATCCACGAAGCGGTTTCTTTTCTTTTAATACATAGAACCAAACAGAACCATGAAACCACAAACTAAAGCACAGGGGAAAATATTATAGAACAGCGGAAGAGGGAAAAGAAAGGCACCTCATCTTCGAGAACCGAGGTCGGAGAGTCGGCAGGAGCTTCAATCTTTATCTCTCCCTCAATGAGGGCATCGGGTCCTAAAAAACACACCGGTAACACAGTCAGAGACGCCTTACACAGCAGGAACCGCTCACAATTTCAACTAACAGGTTCAGAAAACTCGAACAATGAGCTACATCGGAAACCAAATGTTCAGAACCATAAACCCTAGGTACAAAAATCACACAAAATGAACTCGCTCCAAGGCCAAAGAAATCACGAAACTGAGAGCGACAGTATAAAATGAAGAAACGAACCATTAGAGGAAGCTTGGCCTGCGACAGATTGCCGAGAAGTGGGCATTGGAGAGGCGGAGAGGAACAGGAGCAGAGCAGTGAAAGAGGGAAGGACTGGAGAAGAGAAGTTTTAAACTTCAAAATTGTGTCTCGATTAGTGGAGGCGGTATATTAAAGTATTAACGCCTTTCCAGGAGGTTTGGGCGGGAAAATGAATCTTTGTTCCATGTTTAGCCCTCAGATTTGAAAGAATCACGACTATAGACACAGCCTTCAGCACGAGTTAGCAGAATGTGTAGGGGTATTTGTTGAAGGAAAATGTGTGAGCCTGCAACCAATGGAAGGAATACAGGGAGGCGGTCCCACGAGTGTTAATCAATTGAAGGACCGCCATATTTTTAATTTATCAACTATTTCCCCCTTACTGGTCATTGGCCAGGCTTTTTAGGGTGCACATAACTTTTAAGTGGTAATTATATCACCAAAAGTAAATATTAAGTTCAGTAACTTTTTTAACTAGTAAATTCTTTTTACATGATAAAGGAGGTAAAACATAATAAATTCCCATTATCAAATTTCCAAGAGGTTTGTTAGTTATAAGAAAAATTAGGAGGATTTTGTGAAAATTTAGAATAATTAAAAAATATTTGTTTGTTTGGTTTTAATTGGTTAGTGTTTTACGAAAAAAAAAATTCTGAATCTATATTTCCTTTCAAATACATGGTATTGAGGATGTTTTTTTCAAACTCTAAAGTTTCGTAAATAATGGATAGATATTGTTATTATTATCCCAGCTTCCTTTACGGTTATAACGACAATAAAAACTGAGGTAGAGAATAAAAGTGGGAGTTGCAAGATCCAAGCAATCCATGAATAAAAGGTTGAAGTTGCACGAGAATATGTTCCTCGATTTCAATCGTCTTCCCATGTACTATATATTCCCATATTCCGCTGCTGAACTCGTACAAACCCACCTCGATTTTCTACAAATTCGTAGAACTCAAGACGAATTTCTTCATAGACTCCGTCTAGAGGATGAGTTTCGGATACGGAAAACGTACGCTAACTAAATCACATTTCATGCCACGAAAAGACATTGAGACAAATTGTTGGAGTTAGCTCACAACTATCACCATAATTGGTCGATGACCTCGCCACTCTTCGTAGAATAAACAAAATCAAATAGATTTTGCACATGATGAAGGGAGAGATTATTTTGCTAGTATCGATATAGTTTTGCAATCAGGAAAATTCTCCAACGATTTTGTTGAGTTAGTTAATAAAAAAAAAATTAGTCAATTAACAAATACACATTTATTTATTTATTATTTCATCATATGGAAAGTTGTCCAATTTATTATAATCAAATAATATATGTGAACTTCCTCAATATTTAAAGAGACTCTCATTTCTTAATTCTTAATTTCCACATTTTTCTTTATTTTTCATTCTCCAATTAATTTAAATAGTGATTAATTAGAAACGATAAACAAGTTTCTACAATTTAATCTGAACGGAGTTTTTATAAATCTGACTTAGACCCCGGGACTCGACAATTACATTGGTTTGTTTTCCCAACGCTGATGGTCGATTATTTATCAGGACTACCACCGCGGCTCTTGGTGGCGGCAATACATAACTCTACATTCGCTGTCCTAACTCAACTATATAGTGCACCTATACCTTAATTATAGTCATTTTTTGTAATTTAAGATATGATTCATCTAAATCCTAACTCAACTATATAGTGTATCTAGCTTAATTATAGTCATTTTTAGGATGTCAATAGTACATGATTTGGAGAATGACCTAGACCAGGATCTTCATTTTTTTCAGAAAAACAGGAATCGCTCGAACGAAGGTAGGGTTGAACTCATCTTTACTCTCCTAGAGTGCTTATCGACATACTGAATTCTGATGTTTGAGTCACAGTGATGGCCCCCCACGAAGAATGAAGGTGAATTCAACCATTATCTATTAAGAAAGACAGAGAGGAGAAGCAAAGTAAAAAAGTAAAGTGGAGACAGTGATTTCAGAACTTTTGAGTTGTCTGCAATAGAGGATTGTAATTAAATAGGTGGGAGGAATAATACTACTGTAGAATATGCTACAACATATTCCCTCCACTAACATATGCCACAAAATATTCTTTCTACTCATTTGCAGAATCCCCAACCATACATAGCCATTTGCAGTTTTTTACCTCGAGGCTACAACTTTGGACCATGGGTTGTATAGCTTTCGGCCAAAAAATTATAGTTTTATGCAACTTTCAGACTGTTTTATTATCTTTTGACCAAAAAATACAGCCTTCCATTTACTCAGACAGTTTTATCGTCTTTTTATATAACTTTCAGACATCTTTATCATTCACTCAACTTTTGACAGTTTGGTTTCAATTAAATTAAATTAATACAACAATTTGAAACACAACTGATTTATTAAAAATAACCAATTCTTTTATTCAATATTGCATAACACGTACATTAATATTACACACTAGTACCTTCTCAACTTAAGTCTTGCATCTTTCAACTCTTCACCCAGAGCATCGATGTACCTATCCTCTCATGTTGTCATTCGGAACGAGCAGCTGCCAGCTCAGCACGAACAACTTCAATCTCAGCATCCTTCTCAGCAAACTTCGCATCCATTGTAGCTCTCATCTCGCGCCTCACCGAGTTCTCAGCCAACACCACCTCTAACTTCTTCTCGAATCTACACTTATAGAATGGCAATTGAAGTATTTTTCGAACTTCAGCGACATTAGTCTCGATGCATGAAATCCAATGGCTCTTCACTTTTTCTCCAAAGTAGGTGAACAAATCATTTGACTCATCGGGGCAGCGAAACTTGTTCATAACATTCTCGTTGGACTTGCTTGAAGACATTTTGACGAAGAGTAGGAGGAAGTGAGGAGTAGAGAAACTGTTAGGAGGGATTAGTTGTTTCACCACAAAATGCACGATTTATATAGTGCTAGCAAATAGTCGTTGGATCGACACTAGGATGCGCCGCGCGCCCTAGGGTCGATCCAACGGCTGTATTCAAACGACCGTTAGAAAGTAGCCTTTGGAGGCTACCTAGGACGCGCGGCTCGATGTAAGTCCGAATAATGGAAAAATCGTATAATTTATATTTCAACTTAATTATATACGTAATTTCCGATTCAATCTTGGCTGAATTTTTTTCCATCCAAACCTTTCATAAGCCGACGAATGTTTGTGTAGATGATTCCGGTTTCGGTACGATCCTGATCTGTCTGGCGTTCATGGACGTAAAATATGGAAGAAAATTGAAAGGGAAAAGTTTGTCGAGTTAGTTGGAAATTAGTGAATTACAAGTAGAGCCCAATATATTCATATGTATCCGCTTGCCTTTGTTTTCTGTTCTTCTCTCAAATATATATGTTTTCTATTTCTCCTCTTCCTTTCTACAATACACAGATACAGATTACAATCTAATAAATAAATTTCTCATTTGTTTTGGCAACAAATAACCCAGATTAGTGAAACGATCGACTTGGGTTAAACTACCTAATTATATGCGAACCTCTCATCTTTTTGTCAGCCCTGTTTTACTACTAACGATCCCCCAATTCCCCCCTTACAACCTTTGTGTGTTCCATACCATTTTTCACAGGTTATACTTGCGAAGAGCTGCTGGTGCAATGTCCCGGGAATCGCTAGTCGTTGTCGACGAGGTTCCATGTTCGCTGCTATCGAATTCTTGGCTCGACAATGCCACTTGCCTGAACCTTGCCATGTCCGCGTTGTAAGCACCCATGTCGTACTCTCCTCCGCTCCCGCCAGCTACCCCAAAGACAGAACTTTGACCAGGCCTAACCCCCTCATTCAACTGCTCTAGTGATGCATCTCCTTCTAGCGTGTGTACTATCTGTTTCGCTCATATCATTAAAGAGAAGTCACATACTAGTAGAAATAATATATGTCAGGTCTATTGTTTCACTACTCGTCATTCACACATAAATATAACATTTTAGTTATTCACACAAATGCACTTTTATTCATGCACATAATTTAATTTTTTACACAGCTTATAGAAGGATGTGAAACTGTGAATAATTTATTTGGCTAATAAGAGGTAGAAAGATAGCATTTGTGAGTGAAAAAATAGGTTGTGTGTGTAGATAATGGATAATCTATGTGAAAATATAACATTTTAGCGTGAATAGTGAGACAGCAAACCTTTTTCATATGACAATTATGCACACAGTGAGTATATATGAAGGGAACAATTTAACTGAGTGATTTCTGACTGATACCTGGCTCATCTTGGGGCGCTTCTTAGCAGAATGGCGGATGCTAGCAGCAGCGCAAGCGATCATCCGCTGCATTTCGTTAGGATTGAAGTTTCCTTCGAGTCGGAGGTCGACCAACTCGTGGAAGTTCCCTTCGTCTAGTGCTCGAGTCAAGAGAGGTCGAGCCTGTTCCATCGTATCACACACTTAATATGATGAGTACAAAATCAATGTCAACAACAAACAAGATCATGGGAGTGATTTTTGAAAGGACTACAAACCCAATCGACCAAGCTATCTTCCATGACATTCGTAGGATCAACGGGTCTCTTTCCAGCAATGAGTTCCAAGAGCATCACCCCAAATGAAAAAACATCAGATTTCTCCGTCAGCTTGCCGCTGGATGCATATTCTGGAGCCAGATACCTTTTGAATACACCGCAAAGACAAATCAGGGGAATCCGAAATGGAGTAGGAAACATGTTGTCAGGTTTCAGTTCTGAAGAACTTACCCGAATGTGCCCATTACACGCGTGGAAACATGAGTGTGATTGTCAGTAGATAGCTTAGCCAACCCAAAATCAGCCACCTGAACACAAAGAGGCAGATTGGACCCAAAATTTATCATAGTTTTTTAGTGTTCATTTCAACTGCTGAAATTTTAATACATCAGCAGAGGAATGAGTATTTGGGTTACGTTGGGGGAAGTTTCTAATTGAACATAAGCAGAAACTAGAGAGGCTTACCTTAGCATCGAAGTTCAGATCCAAGAGAATGTTGGACGACTTGATGTCACGATGAATGATCTTTGGGTGACCTAAACCACAAGGAACAGACAACATCCCGATTCAAAACAAGAAACAAAACTATATATAAATTTTAGGATATGTTGTTTTTGAGTTTGACTTGTCAATGTTGTTTAGTTTGAAACTTTAAGTTCAACTCAAATTTGACTTATCGAGTCATCATATGGTTTTGATGAGCGAAATTCGAGTTTGGTTCGTCAAAGATAGTTAACGAGACAGGCTTGAGCTCGACACGAGCTAAAAAGTTTATAGCTTTAGCACAGCACGAGCTAAAATTTTCTAGTTTGAATTCGAGTTCAAACTCGTCTATAACAAACCAAGAATGAGTATAGAAAAATTCAACTCGGCTCGGTTTTTGGTTGTACATACAATCTTCATGGAGGTAAGCAAGTCCCTTGGCAGAACCCAATGCTATTCTGAGCCTTGTAGGGAAATCCAAAATAGGAAGACCCCTCCCTGCAAATTCCAATAACGATTAACACAGTAATAATCAATCATTATGCTATACTGAATTCACCTCCAGTGCTGTTATTTACTACCATGGAGATGATGTTCGAGGGTGTCATTGGGAAGAAACTCATACACCAAAAGCCTCTGCTGATTAGTAACAGAGTACCCAACCAGCGACACCAGATGCCGATGATGAACTCTGCTAATAATCTCAACCTCCGCCATGAATTCCCTCTCCCCCTGCCCGCTACCCGATTTCAAGCTTTTCACCGCTACTTCCTTCCCGTTGGGCAAAACCCCCTTATGCACATACCCGAACCCTCCTTGTCCCAACAGATTCGACTGAGTAAACCCTCCGGTGGCCGCCATCAGCTCCTCGTACGTAAACGTGCTCTTATTGAATCCTAGCGAGATCGTCGGCGGCGGAGGCGGAGGCTGGAGGTTGGAGTAATTCTCGCTCGCCATGTCCCCGCTCGACATCGGCGGCCCACTCTGCCACCCACTTCCGCCGCTGTAATTCATTCCCATCGGCGGCGGAGGAGGATGACCGGGAGATTGCTGCCATTTCTGCTGCAGCGGAGGCCCGGAGGGGAATTGGCCGCTGCTCATGTAATATTGCTCCGGAGGAGGCGGCGGCGGGCCCATCGGATACTCGCCGTAGTAATGCATCTGATTTTGATTCTTATTATCCTTGTGTTTCTTCTTCTTTCTACAGCAGCAGCAGCAGCAGATGCAAATGATGATGAAGATGATAAAAAAAAGCCCCACCCCGACGGATATCCCGATGATCAGCTTAATCTGTTCTTGAGAAATGCCGCTGGTTGCGCTCTTCCACATTTCAGCCCCCGGCGGCGTCAGCGCCTTGACTTCGTCGATGAACTTGGTCGTCGTCCGCAAACCTGGCGGCGTCCTAGTGTCGGGAATCCGAGTCGAACCGTTATCTGGTTTTGAGTTTGTGGTTGCCGAACCGGTTTGCTCATTGGATGTGGCCGACATAGTGAATTTCCGGCAAATAAATCAGAAAAAGTGCCGGAAATTTCACCCTTTTCCCCTAAACCGGCGAGGCCACTCTATGAAATCAATTCCAAGTGCCTGAAACAAACACCATTCGAAATATCTAACAGATGGGAATCCTGAACATATCAGGATTACCTGAGGAAGGAGAGGGGAAAATGTAAAACTGTAATTAAGATGTCTGTGGAAAGGATTAAAGAGAAAATGGGGAGAAGAAGAAGGGAGATTGATTGTTGTAAGAAAGGGAAGCCCCAAGGGTTTGTTGCTGGAGAAGGTAAGGGGGGCTTCCCAGCCTTGCCTGTATCTCAACCTCTAAAGTTGTCAGTTTTTGCCTTGTTTAGAGATGAATCCAGAAAACCAAAAACCAACCTGTTTTCCGTCTGTCATTTCGAGAGTTTGTTGCCATTGTTTACTATTCATGGATATATGCCTCAAAAATTCCATTACAGGGCTCCCCTGTTTTCTCTGCCTCTGCTCCCCTATATCATCGCTTTCTCAATCACACATTGACTTTCTAGCTATAGCCACCAGACATGGTTTCAAATGAATGATGCCAGAGATGTGAATCTGTCAAAATAATCTCTCCATATCAAAATACTCCCTGCGACGTAACACATTCATCCATACGCGTTTTCATTAGAGAGAAGAAACCATCACTAAACATCTCTGGAAAGTGAACAGAACAGAACATGCTTATAATTCTTTATCCCCGCATAAATCGACTCTGCATGGTTTCAAAACCTTTAAGCTAGCTACCGACCCGATGAGGCGTAACAAAGCGCAAGCACCAAACAAAAAGAACAAACAAAGGAGCACGAAAGTGTAGATCATTACCAAAAGATTAACCTAAACATTATAATCATCAGCTAGAATAATATTCATCCACAAAATGAAGAAGCAAATGTACAGCCACTACTTTACATGCAAGATGCACAAAGAACCAATAGGACAAATAGAACAGTCTGCAAATTCAAAAAAGTGTCCATAAAGCCAATAGGATCTTCCAAGTTCCAGCATGCATTTCGCCCACATGAATCCTGTCAGGACCAGTTGCAACTAATTCATGAAATCCATAGCTGTAGTGTCAAAAAGACCCCCAAATCCACCCTCCTGTTCAGCAGGAACATTCACCAGGTTATTCACATACGGCACATACTTTCCGAACCCATCAACGCTTGCACTCCCAAGCCACTTCTCCTCCTCAGCTTCAACATCATAAGCCACAATGCTCCTCCCTCCGAATATCGCAATCAGCAACTTCTCGTTAGCGAAAGCCAGAACTCGACACTTCCCCGACATGCTGTATGCACTTCCTGTCAACCGGATCACACGCTTAAGCCTCATATCCAGATTCCCATAAACTTTCACCGTCCACTCCAACCCCTCATCATCAAAGACCGGCACCAGATAGCATAGTTCATTGTTCATAACCGACAAAGTTCCGTCAGGTCCACTGTTATATGGCAGAGTCAGGATCCCAAAGTCTTCATTCTTCACATCAAACGCCAGCACGGTACCAACTCCGGTCTCCCAGTACAAAAATCCATCCAAGTACAATCCATCCCCCAAGAATCCACCCAAAGCAGAGCAAGACATACTATCACACACCCTCCATTCAGCTGATCTCGAGGAGAATACCTCGAACGAGACGACTGGAGGACTGTAATCGTCGAGAATCGAGCTAACGACAGCGCAAACAAGCTGATAATGCTCAGTGAAGTTGAATTTGGAAGGCTCGAAGGTGAGTCCTACAACTGTCTCCGGTCCATGATACAAACTTGGCTCGGGAAGCTTCGTCCAGAGCTTTGTCACCGGGTTGCATATGTAGTAGGAACCTACATGGCTCCGGCAGCAGAGTAAACCGCCATTAGTGGCTCGAACCTCGACCGGTTCGGGTAAGAATCCGAGGGAAGGGTTCGGTACACCACAAGAGTCTCGATGGAGGGATACGAAGGATGGGGTTTCGCCAGGGAGTTGGGAGAAGAGGCCGGAGATGGAGTTGAAACATAAGGATTGCTGGTGGGCGAATAAAGGACAGGAGATCCAACTGTCCCAGTTTTTCGAAACGGCTTTGAACCTGCAAACTGACTTTGCAGGAAGGAAAGTGAGAACCTGCCGTTTGATCACTTCTTTGATGTCTTCTTGCTTCGCTTGATTGTTAGTTGCGAAACGTTTCCTCGGTGAAAACCTTACTCCCTGTCGAAAAAGGTAATGGAAAAACGCGACATCAAATTGGGATATTCATCAGAACAAACATAGGATCGAGGTTTGAAGAGTAAAAACTCACATCATAGTATGCAGACTCGTCGCCAGAAGAGAGATGCGCTTGTTCTTCTTCATCAGATTCTTGTTCTGAGGGTTCTTTGATGTCTTCTCGCTTCGCTTGAATGTTAGTTACGAAACGTTTCCTCGGTGAGAACCTTACATCCTGTCGAGAAAAGGTAATGGAAAAACGACATCAAATCGGGATATTCATCAGGAAACATACGATCGAGGTTTGAAGAGTAAAAACTCACCTCAGATTCGTCGTTAGAAATTAAATGAGCTCGTTCTTCATCAGATTCTTCGATACCAACAAGAACAAAGCCGCCATCCACATCTTCCATCTGGATTTTCTCCATCTTATCACAAGTAGCCATATCTTCCTGCAAAAAATTTCACAAAAGAGGAGAATTCAAGACTCAACAAATTAAATATGGTTATGTAGATAGAACATGAATAGAAACTAATAGCATATAGAAGAGGGAAAGAAACGATGAAATCAAGTCAAGTCAAATGAGGAAAAATCCACCAGTTAGGAAACTTGATCGTACTTTCCTTTTGAACTAGTATTCGAAGGAAAAAGAGTAAAGAAAGAGCTAGGAAATTTAAGAGCACTTCAGTCCAGCTTTCGCACAGTTAGAACTTTCCCAGTGACCAAGAACCAGCACAACAAAGTCAACAATATGAAAACAAACCCTACTACACGCATAAACAAAGACTGAAAATGACTCTAAAAGTCCCAAAAGCGTCTCCAGGAGACCATCGCAGAGAAACAGAGCAAGAACCGGCGAGAGCTTAATTTTGTTGGGCCCCGCGTTGTAAATATATTGCACTAATAAATCATAGATTGTAAATATTTTCCAAGCAGCCACACTTAAAATCACTATGGATGGGTGATTATCACCGCAATACCATAATGACGATAATTAAGCCAACCTCTTTAGACCAATTTACCGTGGTGATATTAATAATGCAATATATAACAAATATTCCCAAAATTGTCAAACCCAAAACGGTAAGTAAATAACACTAATATTTACGTAGTTCCCCTCCAATACGAAAAAAAACATCAATTTTTTAAACTACGAAAACAGAAAATGAAGGTAAAGGAGATGAAGAGAGGAAGAAAAACGTATTGCAGATTATCGCCCGCGAAGAAGGAAGTTGCTTGTGAATGGTGATGAATAGCGTGAATTGTACCTGGTCAATCCCCAAGGGTTTTATAAGTCCACACCTTGTGTTTACTACGGTTAAAGAAATAGCACTAAATGAGAAACAAATTAACTTGCTTGGTAAGAATGGGAATTGTATTCATTAGGATGGTTATTTGGCCAAATTTGACCTAATCAAATAAGGTAAACTTTAATCGTATATTTTTTAGAGCGTGAATAAATCAAAAAATTATTACGTAAATGTATGGGTATGCATTATATGTTGGATACTGAAATATTCCAACAGAATTAAAATTTCACTGTCTTTTAAATTTTCGATCCTCCATTTCATATTATTTTCATCAATGGGACCAGCATATACAAAATATCCATATATTCTTCATATTATCTCTATCATTTTAACAACAAATGTGGGACGATGAATTAAATAATCAAGATTTAAATATCTAGGATGTCAGTTTATTTATTACCAAAATAGAGAAAAATGATTATTTTTTTGATGGGTACAAATCTGCTAGCATCAGCTTCACCGTTTGGATCACACCATGTCTAAACTCAACTCGAATCCCGAAACTAATATAAAAGAAATGACTAAGCATTCATGAGAGGATGGAGACCATTCACCTACGCCAAATCGCCTAAAACCCGATCGTCCTATCCATTCGAAAAACTCTTTAAATCCAATACTCTCTTAGAGGTACTTGCTCGATACTTCTTTGTCTTTCTCTCTCTTACTTACGTCTTCTTTTTTATTTTATCTACTCGAGTTTGCAGAGGTATACCCGAAATTAAGGCTGGAATTTCGATCTCTGTTAACCGACACTCGATTAGAGGGACAATTATTAACTAAATTAACCAACTCTCAGGCCTGCCCGAAATACCGTTAGCAAGTTTGCATACATATTACGCATATATGTAGTGGGGTAAGGAACTAAGGACTTGTCCCGCATTCGAATGTGCAACCAACGGCATACTCTTTATTTTTGCAAAGTTACGTTAATATATTGAAAATCTTAAGATAGTTTTGATTCAGTTTAAACGGATCTTAGATACTCAAAAGAATGTTATTTACGGATTAAGGTTAATAATCTTTACTAATGCACGAGACTTGTGGCGAGTATCCTTCACGTTAGCTGTTTAGGCAGAATTTCTTACACTGGAAAGATATAAAAGTTAACCCTACAATTCAACTTCTTGAACCACCCACTCATTATTCACCAGTCAGTAATCAAATACGCCACTTGCCATCTCCACCGGTTGCAGATTTACCTCCCTTCTGGTTTCCAACAGCTTTAAGTTCTGCAAATCCCGGCGCCAGCTTAGGCGGGGGCTGAACGATTGGAGAACCAACTGTAGAAGAAGTTGACTGAAATGGCCAAGTGATCGTACTCACACTCGACGAAGAAGGCGTAGTTGGAAATTGGTTTCCCCTAACGCCAGCTGAAGTGTCAATCTTGTGCTTATCTTTTTCATCCAGCTCCAAACGACTAGACTGTGAAGCACTGGTATCTCCTGGTGTTGTAGTAAACTGAACCCATGGCTGCCTGAAAGTATGCCATGCAGGGCTAGGGACACCCTGCGAACTCCCATTGCCTTCATTCGCTTCTTTACCACGGGACATCGCCTCATTATTGGGCTTGTCTGAAGACAGTAGGTCGATTGGCTCAGCTCTAGCCCCCACTGAACGTCCTGAAGTAAATATAGTGGTGGGAAAGGCTTTCTCTGGAGGGACAGCTGGAGTATAATTTGAAGGGAGCAGATCATCCCAGTTCTCCAAAAGTTCCTTGTATACTTTCCTCAGTGTAACCTCAGTAAGCCCTGTAACCTTACAAATCTCCGCTTGTGTCTTTCTCTTGTCTTCTAACTGGCATGCCAGATATATGGCTGCAGCTGATATGCTAATGGGGTTTCTTCGTGTGCAGAAACACTTGTTTATGACCACCTCCCCTATGTGCGTGGCCAATTCCTACAATATTCAGCAAGCACACCAAATTCACGATCTTTCAATTCGTTATCAACTTTGTTCAGCGCCATGTTAAGTCTTTCCAGCAAACAGATAGAAATAACATTCATGAAGTTGAGCATAATTATTACCTGAGCAGATTTGTTGAGTTGGAGAAGGGTGCAGAATCTGGGCATATGAACAGAGATAGAGTTGCTGTTAATGGGTTGGCTAAGCTGCAGAGCTTCTCCTAGAATCTTGATGTACTTCCCAATCTCCTTCTGTGGCACATTCGCAGCAATCGAGATTTCCTGCCACATTCATAAATTTCACATATGTTCACAAGACTATTCTTAGAAATGAAGGCTGAGGGGAAAAAAAGAAACAGAAGAGAAACCCTAACCTGGAGAGTTCTAGGTTCCTGAGCCTCTCGAATGGCTTGAACGAGGGCGGCGGTGGCAAGCGCTTCTACGCTGCGGTTTCTCAAACAAGTAGCGGAGCAACAATCCCTAAAAAGCTGGAAAGCGTGATCCGATATATCTGAATCCAACCCTAGAATGGAAGCTACATCGATTATCTGCATATAGGCTCTCAAATTATCAATCACTACCGTCGACGAGTTGGAATTGTTTGGCGCCGAGGCCGCGGACGAGGATCCCGTGGTCAATTCGAGGATGCGCTCGAGCTCCGCCAGGTGGCCGGAGAATGAGAGAGAAGAGCGGACAGAGAGCGGGGTTTGCTCGAGAGACCATGTAGAGAAGGCGGTGATGAATCCTGTTGGTTCGAAAGGATCTTCTTCTTCTTCTTCTTTTTCATCTTCGGGCGCTTGGTCGGCTGTTTTGTGGTGGCGGTGGAGGTGGTCGTGGGGGACGGAGGGAAGGTCGGAGGTGACTAGGCAGAGTGGATTGTCTTGGGCTCGAATGTGGAAGAGATGGTGAGTTTGAAATTGACGCTCCTCGACAACGCGGCCACAGGAAGTGCACTCGGTGATTGATCGGCCGGTGGACGTCGTCGAACACCGGCCCTGCGGAGATGAGCAGTAGGGGCACTTCATTTCTTTCCAGGCGGGAGCTGAGCGGTACTGAGGAAGAACGGAGTCAAAATGGCATGCCATACCTTTTCGAAGGGTCAAATACGTTGGCAGTCTCCAAAGTTGCAGGGTTGTGACATAATGGTCACTCAACTTTTAAATTTAACACAATTGTCGTAGCAATACTTCTAACTTGTTTCTATTTCCATCACTTTCCCCATCATGACTTTTCTTTTCGAAAAATGGAGAATCTCATTAATGAATCAAAGTACAGATTGATGTTACAAAATCAAGAAAACTAATTCAAAATAATTAAACAGATTGAAAGTGCTACTTAAGAAATACGAACGCTGATTCATGGATTTGGGACCAACTCGTCGACTCGACGATATTTCTTCTTCTTACAGTCTATACCTCGCAGCAACAGAAGCCGGATAACGAATCAATGGGGTGAGGCTCCTTCTTCTTCAATTTAGTTTCATGAGTCGGCTGTTTAGGATTGGTAGTTTTGACCGTTTCTTATGTTTCTTCTTTGGAGCTGGGGAGAACGGAAACCATGAGGCAGAGCAGAATTGAAGCTTGATGGGATCCAGAAGTAGAGGGACCTTGGATCCATGGATTCAAGCGAGGGACTGACGGGTAAGGACACAGGAGCAATTACAGTGTCTCTGCATCCATGTTTATTTTTATGGAATGAATATACTATTCTATCTCTGAAAGAATATATGATTACCATGATGCATGTATGCAGTCTAGGACTCGTAAAACCAATTTGATCCAAATGGACATTTATATATTAGCATTAACCCATCATATGTATTTACCAAACAGTCTGAATTACATGTTTTGATACGACTGTCAGGACATTCATTTGTATAAGCATGCAGTGAGCCTAATCCACCAATCATCTAATCAAAGCTAGAGTTTATTTCAGCTAGATTCAAACGCTGCCTACTATTAACTGAAGATGATTTCACCATGTATATTAGCTGTTGAGGTGTGCATATTAGACCAGTATAATCATTCAGATTTAGCAAGGCACAAACTCGAGTAGCAATCTTAAACTGTTCTCATGCCATATTCATGTTTGTCCTTTCGAAATTCAGTATCTCTTGAGCAAACAGAAATCCTAGGACCGAAAGTATCAAGGTAAATATGTCTTGTTTCAATCTTTGATTTAGTATCTAGGATTGAAAGCATGCTACAGTCTAATTAAGGACATTTCTTATAACTCGTTCTCTTGGCATAGTTGATCTAAAGTACTTAACCATCCTTAAAATCATACCTAACAATCCATTAGATTAGTTTCTGCTTAGCTCAACTAACAATCTATAAAAATTAGACACAAGAGCAGTATGTAGATAACGCATGATTGTCAAATTAAACTATAGTCCTTCACCTTTGAATGGCAATTGTCTACAAACAAATTGCTAATTTTAGTAAAACCGCCTCTATAAAGTACAAACAGAAGGTGCACTGAAAACTCTCCTAGCTCAGGAATAAGGATTACCATCTGTGGTGAGTACTAGCCTTACAAATTGCATTCATCTCAAAGGCTATCCTTGCTCTAGTTAAACAAGATATAGATCACAGAGCAAGCAACAAAGCACATCCATCCAAAAATAACTTGAAATCTAACAATGTAGCAGCTCTAGTCCTCCACCATGCCCTGAAATGCAATCAATTAGGGACGAATGGGTCAAGAGGTCGTTGTGTAGTGGGTAGTACCTGGGTCGTCGTCGTCGTAGCTAGGTTGTTGTCGTAGATGGGTCGTCGTCGTCGTAGAGAACAGAGGCTAGGGAGCTTACTATTGGAGCTCGTCAGTCGTTAGATCGAAGAAGCCGCCGTCAGCAGTCGGAGATGAGCTACAGATCAGAGAATGGATCGTCGACGGATCAGAGAATGGACCGTCGACAGATCGGAGATGAGCTACGGATCAGCAGATCGAAGTCACCAGTCGCCAGCCTTTAGATCGGAGTCGCCAGTCGCCAGTCGCCTCGTCAAGAGGTCATTTGGGTGTCTAGGTCAGACTTCAGATTCAGAGGCAGACTCAAAATTGGGCTCAAAATTAAAGATTGGGTTGAGTTGGGTTGTTTCAGGATTAAAATTGAATTAGCTCAATTTTGATTGGGTTGAAGAAAATCCAGCTCATATTAATTTATCTTATTGTGAACCCAACCCGATATGAATGAATTTGACTAAATTGGGTTGGGTTGATGAGTTGGTAGGTTAAATTTTCAGCCATAGCTAGCGAAATATGGTCTCTGGACTTAAGAATCAGTCAACAAATCACATTCGGCCCAGCGGTTAACACAGCGTAAAGTTTTGTCTAGACATGTCATATAATGTGGCAGAGTGTGTCTAATGACAACAAAAACAAAATGGAGGGAACGCATGCAAATTAGTGAACTTTTGTCCCAAGTTGTCTGTCCCTCTCGGAGTCGTCTAGCTTCTTGTTGTTGTTGTTGTGTGTGATTCATTAGAGTATTTTCAGTTTTTAGTAATTATTAAGTGATAAAAAAAGTAATATTCTTTTAGTAATTATTAGAGATAGTAAATATATTTTTTAAATTAACAAATTTTTTATTTTAGGAAATCAATTAGCAATGTTATATAGGTAAATTACTACATTTTTCAAGAAGTTTATTTGTGAATAGAAAATAAATTGAAAATAAATAAATTTATTCAATTTTATTAGTTTATTTTCATTGTTGTTTGTAAAAATAATTAATAAAAATTATGGATTAATTGTTAAGATAGAGAATGTTATAAATTATTAAATAACCTAATTACTAAAGTTATTAATGTGGCGATAAAATTTCTATTATAAATATTAATCAATTTTGGAAGCGATGTTGTTATTTTGTACTCTTTTTTGTTTGTTTTTCTGGGCATATATCTATCTATTTTGTCATTCATAATTGGACCATTTCTCTTTTATTATTATTTTTCCAGTGTTTTGTACCACTGACCTTTGCTGACCGTCACATGATAACCCAGACTGTTGTTTCTAAAACCCACTCTCGTTATCAGCGGTACATGCTACCCACTATTTTTTATCAATTTATATTACAATTAGCTAGCTACTTCCATTTCCATTCCAATCAATTTTAAACTATATTAATTGGATGGTGAAATTCGTGAGTAATTATTCTAATATATTTTTCGATAAATAAAAAATTATCCTCATGTATATTTCATTCAGACATTTAATATTAATTAAAGATGAATTCAGAGGAAACACCATACTGATCTTAACATTAGTGCAGTTTATAACTACAACAAATATGAATATTGGTTGCACAATTCAGTTCGATTAGCTATTAGGTTAAGAAGTTTTTGATGGACTTTACATTCGGATTTATGAATGATTATTGTAACGTACTTTTTATTATGACATTTAATATTATAGGTAGATTCAAAAAGAGCTCAACTACAACAATTAACTGAAAAACATGATACAATTGCAAATCAAATGTGAAATCATCATCAAACTATTTAATTTGTATTTGTTTTAGTTATTTAGTTCTTTGGTAAAAGAATAATTTTTTTCATCCCAAAATAGAATTCAGAAAGTTGTCAGCTAAACGTGATGCCATTTTTCAAATTTAATTATATTTGTCACTTTTTTTTATTGCAAATATCAGAAAATATCAAACTTGTATAGTGGATTAGTGGGACAAGGAAGCCCCAAAGTTGTAGTTTGAATCCAATTTGAATCAGTCGGTCTATATTCTTATGTTTCGAGAAGGATGATTGAAAACAGAAATGCTTCTGCAAGTCTACTCCATCACATGAATCTCCAGTAGTTCTACCCTTAAGATTTTAGCACCCACAGGAACTTGTTTCCTTTTGCAACACTCACTCACTGTCCAAATTAAAATAGTAAAATGGTCTTTCTTTGGGTTGAGGATGGTCAGAGCTGTACTAACTTTTGAAACAAAATATTGGTCGAAGTGAAGCAAACTATCTACTACTATTATCTTTGCTAGCTAGGTAGGTAAAGAAAAGTTTTCTTCTTTGGCTATGGCTGGACCCTCAAATGCCTTGTCTCAGAGTTCCACTGTCTTGCAATATCTTCTGCAACTTTTTCTGCATCCATGGAAGCTCCCAGCAACCCTCTCCTGTTGAATCCAATGCTATAAACTCCATTGTTTCCTTTCCAATTGTTTGGGAATGCCATTCTTGGGTACCCATCCTTTTCATTGAAGAAGTGCTCCTCCTTCTCAAATACAACATAAAAGATGTAATTAATTAAGAATATATATAATAGTAAAATGAACCCGGGATAGGATTCCCTCCAACCAATTCTATGTAAGGCTCATGCGTACCTTGAGCCAGGAAGTTACGTTGCTTCTGTACCCTGTTGCTAGAATAACTGCATCAAATTCCTTCACTGTTCCATCCCCAAACTCGACTCCATTCCTAGTGAATCTTCGGAGCCCGCCCGCAATCTGACGAATGAAGACACAAATTCATGGAACATATATGGGAAGAACAAGCCATGAAATAGTGACAAGTTTTGATATAACATGATTTTCTCTTTACCTTGATTTGGCTAGATTTGATTTTGGCAAACGCACCAACATCCAGGACAGGAGTTTTCCCAGTTGAGTTCTTAAGTTCCAAGGGACCAATTTCAGGTCTTGTGATGCCAGCTCTACCAGTGTCCCCAAGAACAAGCCTTGAGACAAGGATAAGAAACTTGTCAACTAGCTTCACAGGGAACCACTTGAGGAGCAACATTGATAGAGCAAAAGTTGAGATTCCTAGAACCTCTCTAGGCAATATATGAAGCTGCAACATAGAAAAAAAGGAATGCCAAGAAGTAAAGAATCAAATTTTGATTGGCAACCCAACTGAAAATGAGGTAACTTTCTTTATTACCTTATTTCTAATTGAGACAGAAACATCAGCACCATTGTTAAAAAGATCCAAGCTAACTTCCATGCCAGAATTCCCAAAACCCACGACCAGAACTTTCTTGCCTTTGAATTCAGCACCATCTTTGTAGCTGCTGGTGTGTAAAGTTCTTCCCTTGAAACATTTCATCCCTTGTATATCAGGAAGAACCGGCTCAGCATTCTCCCCAGTGGCGACAATCACCCACTGGCATATGAACTGGTACTCACTGGCTTGAACCTGCCAGATTCCCATGGTGGTATCATACTGGACGACTCGAACTTCTTGATGAAACAATGGTTTGATGGTGAAGTCCTTGGCGTAGCCTTCCATGTAAGATATGAACTGTTGCTTTGTTGGGTATGCAGGGAAATCAGGTGAGAATGGCAAGTAAGGTAGTTCACAGAACTTCTTAGGAAGGTGGAGTTGCAAACGGTCATAAGTTCCAAACTTCCACAAGGACCCAATTGAGGTTCCTTTCTCAAGGATTAGAAATGGGATTCCTTTGGTTTTGAGGCATGCTGCTGCAGCTAGGCCTGAAGGTCCTGCACCTATGATCACAGGTCCAGGAACCCACACAATTGGCTGCTGTATAGTTTCTTTGGGCTTTTGGCGCATAACTTGGATCAGTTTTTTGGTTTGGTCTCTTGGAGTAAAGGGAGAGTCTTGAAAGATGAAGAATTTGGGAGGCTCTATCCTAATGAAGGGAGCTCACATGCATAGTGGATAATATGGGGAAAAGGTGGAGGAAGAACAAGACTTGGCTTTGTTGTTGTTATGGAGGAAGAAGATATGAGGGAGGGGAGTTTTGGTTATGGTTTCTAGTTGGGGTTGGGAAATATAGGCACAAAAGAAGTTTGATCATAACAAGACTTTCCAATTCTTGGCTGCCTATATAATATGGTTTATTTATGGCCTAAGAAGAGAAGAGAAGACCAACATTCTTCGATTTTGTCGATAATAGTCCAGTTCTGGTCTGGCAGTTTGTGAGCATGATTCTGAATATGCCAAGTACAGGAAACCAACGTTTTTTGCGGGTCGTAATCAGATCATTCAATGGATAACTGAAGGAACAAATAAAGAATAAGAAATAAATGGGGGGTAAGTTGTAAAGAGAGGGAAGTTTAATTGCCACACATCTTAAACTCCATCTCTGTCTTGTGGCTGATCAAATGAATGAGAATGAGACCTTGGTCTTGGCATTTGGCCAGCCTCGCGATGTTACACCATTTTTGGTATTTATGGCAGCGCAGCAAAGTGGGAAGCTGAATTATGAGTTATTTCATACTAGAATTTAGCCTCTGCCTATTGAGTTGTTACACTATGTTTGAGGAATTAGATATCCCGGAATGAGGAAACTGGTTGGTTAGTTCCATGGGCACGTCAGTTGACCAACAAAAGCATGAAGATAGACTTTGATGATCCCTAGGTTTGCGAAATGGAGACTACGACTACATGACATCTTCTTGGGACACGTTGTCTTTCTAGCACCAGGGGATTAACGTCCATCACTCTATTCTCCTATCTACTATCTATGGCTGGCACTCAAGCTTTCACCGCACCTACACATACAAATCCTATCAGCCCAATGTACTTGATGTTGAAATCAGTGTTGTGCCTTGCTCATCAACACTCGTAACAATCATGAACTCCCACCAAACACTAGATACAAGATTAGGGCTTAATTTGGCAGGTGGAATGTATATCTCAACAAAGCATTTTTTGAGAGCTAACTTTTCCATTTTGTGCTCTTTCTACCATCTATCTACTGGCAAACTACTTGTGAATTTGCAATATCAAATACCTCTGATTATCTCAACTTTGGGTATACTTAAAAGCTCCTCAGAGACAAGAATGATGAGAAGTGTCAAATTTTGTTAGGCAAGGTTGGACAATGAGCAAAGGACCCTTGGAGTACGTACATACATGTACTCCTAAACAACGGGGCCCAACCCTACACTCAGCTCTCTAGCTTCGGGTCCATTGTAGTAGTCTAATGTGCAAAAAGATAAGTATGCTTGCACCAAATCAATGAAGAAGGAAGGTAGCTACTGCGAAACCAGAAACTCTGGCAATGCCGATTCATTGTATTCACGAGCCTTAAAACTGGTTTCCATCACATTCTCAAGTACGTCACCTTCCACACCTACAAGACATGCCACATGTCACTAAAACATAAAATTCCCAATCATTAGGCTCCCACTAATTTCCAAATCACGAGCAGGGTAACGGATGAATCAGCATACAAAAGGGGAGCTCAAAGCTAACCAGATTTGGACTAAATCAAATAAAAATTTCTCCTTTCAAAAATGCCAATCCGACACAGAACACCATTATCGCCAATGTGCAGCAAACCCACTAATTCTAACTATTCAGTACACAAACTAACTTGGGTACCTTATAGAGGGAGGGAAAAGGTTGTAGGGCTGACTTTCAGTTAAAGGTAGTAAAAGTAAAACAGCAGCACATGATTTTTAAACTAACTTTACTTTACCCCTTCAAGTAGGATCTGGGGTTTCCACTCACATTTGCTACCATGCATGGTTCATTTCATCCCACATGCCACCAGAATGAATGCTTTATTACTCAACTAAAGCTTCTCTGTTTAAGCCATCTTTGCAAAGTGGCCAACAAGTAGTACTTCAGTACAAAGAATAGATGGACAAATCTCCTTGATTTATAGCAGCCTTATAACCAGGTTGATACCAACATGTTCGGAAAAAGCATATTCAGAGCCTGACGGAATTTTACCACTTACTAAGCAAGGCCAGAAAGTTAAAGCTTTAAGTGAACTAGATACATATGGTTCCTAGAAAATTGTTCACATATTATCATCCGTCTTCCTAACAATGACTGAATCTTCCAATATTGAAATAATGGACGATGAAAGAAAGCTTGTGGCAAAAACCTGGAGCTGATGAGAGGGTCAAGTGCAATAGCTGGTGCAGTTAATTTGGAGGTGGATGGTGCATGTTTGGCGGTGGAGGTGGCTGCATTTGTTGCATGAAGGGCCTCCCAGCAAACTGCTGAGGAGGAGGTGGCTGCTGCCACATTTGTGGCTGGCCTCCCATTGCCATTGGCTGGGGTGGAGGTCTTGGGAGTCCTGGAATTCCCTGGGGAGGAGGTGGTGGCATGTTTGGAGGAGGTGGCCGGTACTGAACTGGAGGTGGAGGCATATGCGGCATGCCTTGTGGAGGCTGGCCTTGCCAATGGGGTTGCCCACCCATCTGCATTTGGGAGAAGGCTGGATTTGGTGGGGGAGGAGCCCGTATTTGAGGGACTGGTCCTGGAGGAACAACACCATTTCCAAAGGGACGCGGAGGCACTGGCGCACCCATAGCACCATTTGCCTGCCCTACAGCAGCTAGTGATGGAGGACCACTGGCAAACATAGTATGAGGCCGGCTTTTCTGAGTATTCTGATTGCTGGCAGCCAACACTCTCTCTGCAATATGAAACAAAATTTACTAGGCACACTCATGGGTGACACAAAGAACCAACAGACTGTAAGAAGCGTGCCTCACCTGCCACGGTACCATGTCGCTCTCCTTTAGTGTCTTTCTTATAAGCATATGAGACTGTGATTTGACGGTTGCAAAGGTATTGACCAGTCATTGCCTGTTAAACATCCGCACAAAAATTATCAACCAAAATTTTATGGAATCATCAGCCCATAACAATGTTGTACAAGAGCCTTTAACTACGAAATACAATTCTGGATTATATTTGACAGAGGAATTTACCTCGATAGCAGCATCTGAAGCCTCGAAAGAATCATAACTAATGAAACCAAATCCACGAGAATTCCCCGTTTCTGGATCTCTCATAATCTAGTAATATGAAAGAGTTATGAATTAGTGCAAAAAAAGATGAATAAACATATTGTTTCAGAGTAAAGAATAACAATGGTTAATAAAATTGTGACATCCTAAGAGAAGACGACCCAGACCTAAAAACGAGGTACATTAATAACAAGATATAACTTCTATCATATCAGTAGCGGTCGTTTGGATGAGGTATTTTGGATATGAGGTATATTGAAACAAAATAGTGAGTTATTTGAGAATATTGTATTTGTGTGGTACAAAAGACTTGTAGTATGAAAATTATCTTGTTTGTCTAATTCAAAACAATGTATTAATTCAAATGTGGTATTTGATGAATAAAAAGGTCTATTACTATATTACCCTCATAAAGCTCAATTCCTAATGAAGACTATGACAGTGTTTGTGAGATTATTTTGTTATGTTTTACTGTAAAATGATGTTTTATGTCTTAAATCTAATGTATACCATTAAAATCAAGCTCTCCTAGTCTCATTTCAAGCAAAATTAAGAACACTTATAACTGATTCATTTATATAAACATGAACCAATTCAAGTATTAAATTCTTTTATGAATTATGAAAAAACTCATTTATACAAAAAGCATGAACCAATTCAAGAGAAGAGAGCTACACAATGGATGCAAGTTAGGAAAAAACTCAAATCTAGTCATTGAAGTGAATAGTACTGATGGATGTGGAGTTAGCTCAATCTTAATCTATTCCTCATCTGATTGTTTCATCACTCCATATTCCAGTAGAAGTCTTTAGAGAATAGTAGTACTTCTTTATGAATTAATTTGAACTAGGATACGTAGTTCTTTTTAGTTAGGATTACTATTAATTGTTTCTACTAGTATTCTGAGTTATTTTATCCTTTCCTAGTGGTAAGAATCACTTAGCTTCTTTATGCAACAGAAGAGTTTCTAGTTCAATTTCGAGCCTAAGATTCCATCTTATATCAGTAGAAGTTTTTGCAAGAGTTATTCTTGTGTTTTCAAGCCACGTTGTAGTGGTTCTTCCTCCATCCTATCTATCAAGACCTCTATTTCTCATTGGTATTCCGAATGCACAAGTATATGAAACATCAGAAATGAAACTACAGGAGTATAAGTGACCTTGGGATTCGAAACAATGACTCCAAATGCACTGAAAGTATCATGCAAAAGCTTTTCATCAACATCCTGCAAAATGACAGAAAAATAGCAACGGTTAAGTACAACATGTGTATGCTCACAAGGTACCCGTTTAAGAAATCAAATAAAAAGAACCTACAGGGTCAAGATTTCCGATGAACAGATTTGCCCCAACATCCAAGCTCTTTTTATCTTGTGATGCCTGAAACCACAATACAAAGTATAGGCAAAGGTGTTCTGTTAGTGTCTAGCTGAAAACAAACACAAACAAAACATTCAACACTGACTAAACACTCTTGAGCTCCACCAACATATTGTAATAATGTGGCTCCAAGTGAGAGATAATAGAAAATGAAAACAGAATGCTTACCTTGTTCACTCGTATCGGCTTCCCATAGAGCTTGATCATGTTTAAAACCTTAATTGCCTACAATTGATATAACTTCTAGGTTAAGGAAATCTAGCCGAAAGTAATACAATTGGCTATTAACTTGAAGGGGAAAACACAGACAGGCAAAACGGAAACCAGCTTACATAGTCAGCATCTTCTTCGCTACGGAATTCCACGAATCCATAACCTTGGTGCAGATTCGTCACCCTATCCTTTGGTACATACACATTAACTGAAGCAAGATACAAAAAGGAGATTCTCAAAATCAAATTAGAGCCTTAAATACTAAGCTGAGCATTATATCAAAGCGAAGGAGGAAATGCATACCGACGGGGCCAGCTTGAACGAACAACTCCCACAATAGCTCCTCAGAAGCCTAAGCAGAACATGAGAAACAACACATGAAATTTCAGCTGAGTAAAGAGTAAAAGGAAGCTGAGGGAAAAAAGGAGAAGGTTAATGAACCTGGGGATCGAGGTTGCCGACGTAGGCGGTGGCGTCTTGATTCCTCTCGGTGGCGTGCTGGCCCAGCAAATTGGCTCCCACGCCGGGCGTGATTCGAGTAGTCATTCCGTGAATCTGTTCAACCCTTGCGTTCCGGTTAAGGCTCTCTGCAATGTATCTCCCCTGTTTCACACAGGTAAACCAAACCCTAAACCCTCTTCTTTTTCCTCTGTGCTACCCTTTCGCGAACTGCAGCTCAAGGTCTGGCGAGAGTGAAAAATCCAAACAATACAAACTCGGGATGGAAAAGCAAGATTTTGAGAAGGAAGCTTTTTGTGTCAAACGGCAGGTCGTTTCTAGTTTTTGGAATGGGCTCCTTCTACGAGCTGGCGTCCCACGTCTGTTTGTCCAATTGGCAACTGCCCATGGATTTTTTTCCACAGTGAAAAGGACCATTCATCAAGCCCAAAGAACGCGAAGTTCTTGGGAGATTATCGGTGCAATCATTAAAGATTATAGTGATATGGGTTGCATTTTTTATTTCGAAATTAACGGATTTTCTGTAGTATGTAACATATTTTGATAGTTCTGATTTCTTGTGTTGTGTGACATTATTGTTGCTTGTATGACCTTCACTATTTCGATTTTTGTGTAATAAAATAAGAAAATTACATTGTAATTAGACATACACCCTAAAATATATGAGAAAATATTACCTCCAGAATCATGACTCCTATCTAATTTTGAAGTTTCAAACCGTTCAAGACAAGATTACCAAGGAGGGAGAGATTGGAGAATTAGACAAAGCAACACTTACATCCCAATTGGTAAATAAATTCTTAAAAAACTTGCATCATTTTACAATTCAATTTTATTTTTAAGAGTAATTTATTTTGAAATAAAATAAATTCGTAATTCATTTGATACGAAAGGATATATTACCATCCAAGTTCCTAATAAATTAAATCATGTTAGTGGCCTTTCAACCCTTCTTTTCTGTATATAACCAAGGAATGCTGAAGAGAACAGTGTTCATATGCAACAGAGACTCCGCTTGCCCAGCCCTGTTCTGCATTTTCAACCCTGTCTGTTCTGCTTCTGCACTTGGGTTGCCAAACTGTCGTCGTACCAAAACCATCATCATCCATTTTGCTCCGAATCATGGAACTGCATTGCTGGTTTTTTAAATATGGAGTCGATTGACTGTTTAGTAAAGAACTTATATCAAATTTCCCATAGTTAAAATTCCATAAAAATGCCACCCCTTAGCTTTATTACTCACATCCAACCAACAAAAACACAAATCAAACAATGGAATGCTTCTACACAGCACTTCCCCTTCCACATTACTCGAATGCACTTTGTATGCACCATATAAATGAAGCAAAAGAATTTGCAATGAATTACAAATCCAAAACAATGACATTGAATATTGCATATGAACAGAGAAGACAGTTCCATATTTGCTTATAGAAGTACTTTCAGATCAAACAAAAGGTTCGCAAGACTGAAGCTCATTGCTTCTCTTCTGTTCTTGCTTAATCTAATAAGCCAGAAAGGTCAAAAACTAACTAAAACACATAGCCATAATCAATCAATACTTCAATAGTGAGAATAAATATAAAAACTTACACCCTTTCCTGGCTAAGCTGTAGCCTCTCTACTCTCATTCTCGTCTTCCTCATTATCATCATCCTCACCACTTCCATCATTACTACATCCAACGCCAAGACTTTCCTCAACTTTCCTCCAGGCATTCAAGACATTAGGAGGGAACTTCTTCTTAACGGTGCGAACTAGCCCTTTGGCATCCTTCATCCTCTTCTTCTTCACCAAACCATCCACCAAATGCTTCAACGTATTAAAATCCGGGATCTTATTATGCCCCACGCTCGTCTTGAACACCCTGTACCCAGCCTCAAACCTTTCGTTCCTACACAAGTAGTAAATCAAAGACCTGAAAGTAGTCGCATTAGGCTTGCACCCATATTCCTCCAAGCTTTTGTACACATTCTGAGCTTCCTCCAACATCCCATTCTTGCAGTAACAAGTCATCAAGTAATTATAGCTGATGGTATCAGGTTTCAACCCCGAAATCCCCATTTCTTCGATTATTTCCTTCACCTTCTCAGGCTCCTTATCGTGTGCGTTCATGATTCTAACGTTGTAAGCTGCAACGTCAACCTCGCATCCTTTCTTCGCCATTCTATTCCACAGCCTATCAGCATCTTCGCTTTTCCCCGTCTTGTACAGCGAGTCTAGAATGGTGGTGAAAGTCACAGCAGTAACTTCCACACCTTTCTGCTCCATTTCCCTCAGTATCTCCAAACCTTTCTCGGGATTCCCGGACTCGCAATACGACTTGACCAGAATACCGTAAGTGATCTTATCAGGCTTGACGCCGTATTTGGATTGGATCTCGTTGAAGAGAATCGGAACCTGATCGAACTGTCTGGACTGATTGCAAGCGGAGAGTAAGGCGTTGAAAGAAACGGACGATCGGCGAGTACCTAATTGGTCCATCTGGTGGTAAGTGGCGAGGGCGTTGGAGAACATCCCTGCGAGGCCATAGGATCGGATGAGAGTGGAGAGGAAGGGCTCCTGCTTGATTTTGGGGTCGGATTTGTGGGCTTCGATGAGGGCCTCGATATCGGAGAAGCGGCGAGCTTTGGCGAGGCGGCGGACGGCGAGATCCTGGGCGTAGCGGGAGGAGACAGGGGAGGAGTAGTGAGAGGAGACGGAGGAGTAGATTTCAAGGGCTTTGTCCGGATCGTGCTCTGATCGGAGCTTGGATTTCGCCTTGGATATAGAAATCGAGGAAGCTGCGGTTGTAGCGGTGGCGGCGTCGGAGGAGACTGCGGCAGTGGACAGGTGGCGGAGGTGGCGGAGGGGAAGTGAAGACGCCATTCTTTTTCTTTCCTTGGTTGGAATGGAGGGACTGAGTTGAAGTGTGTTGAGAAACTGGGTTTTGCTAGGGTTTAGTTACACTTTACCCTCGCTCCACCTGTTCTCCCCATTTCTTCGTATTCGAATGCGGCTCATTAACTTTATTATTTTATATTTTAAGTTAGTGCTGTTATATTTAAGATTTTGTATGGGATGTTGTTATAATAGTGATTTAAATATTTTTTTAAGGTTCGGTAAAATCTAATGGATTACCAAACTAATGTTATTATCACACAGGCTACAAATAAGTTTGGATATAAAATAAAATAATTAAATTAAACAATAATATGTAAATGATAATCATAGCCACTACCATTCGTTGCCAATGTAGATGGTTGCTCTCGTCACCGCCGTCGTCGATGCGAGCGGACTCTTTTAGCACCGTCTCCTTCACATATCTTAAGAATTTAAATTTCGACGCTGGCGAGCCATCGATGATTCAAACAAGAAATTGAATTCTCGATGTTATAAGACTTCGAATAATTCGAAGAGAGTAAACAATACCGTCGATTAGGTACTCTCGTTAAACTATTGGAAGAGAGAGATTTGCCGCATTCTTCTTAATTTATGTTTTCCAAATTTTTATTTATTTATTATTTTAAGACTCATTTGTAGTCTATGTGATAGTCATATCGGTTCGATAACCTATTAAATTTCACAAAACCTAAAAAAAAACACTCAAATTACTATTATAATAACCTCCAATACAAAATTTTAAATATAATAATATTTGATACATTAACTTAAAATTATAAAGCTATTGGCTGCATTTTACTCCTTGCCATTTCCACTACCATTCGCTTATTGAAGGACCGTAACATTCGTAACCAAAGGGTCATGACAACATCCAAGGGTCCAAGTGGCTCGACCAGCAACCAATGGTGAAAATTAAAAAATTCTTACTGCAAGTAGAAAGTACAATTAAAATCTACCCATGTACCAAACAAGAAACATGAGAGACTCTAACCCATGGAAACACGTATCTGACCACTAGGACTTAGTCTTGGTTTGGTGAAAAGTCGGATAGAATTTAGATGGTGATAACAAAATTTGTTAAAAATACTTTGTTAGGATCTAATTTTGTTGGGTGAGATTGATATTGAATTTAAAAAATATGAATATTATTGTTTGGTGTAGGATATTGAGTGATAGCGTTTGTGAATAATTAAATATAGTATGGGTCCTGATTTGTAATAATAAAGATAAAAAAAATTACCATTGTAACTCTCGTCCCTTTATTTGTAATAATGATGTGGGGGGGTTAGCGTCGATCATGCTTGTCGTCTGTGTGCTACTAGACAAGAGTCTTCCACATCTGTTTCTTGCTTGCCCTTATACTACTCGTCTAAGGGTGAGCTTCTTCCGCTGTTCTGTGTATCCCATTGAATGGGATGAGGAATTTGTTGGATGACTGTCAAGTTCTCAAGTCTTTTTCCTGCTTCTCAAGCTACTGATTTGGTGTGGAGCCGTCTCTTTAGCCATAAACGGAAGAAACGTTGCCGCCAAATGTTCTTTGTCGCTCAGATGGATGCAAACCAGCTGGATGGTTACATTTGTTGGGAGCTTTCTGTGGTCAAGTGTGGCTCCAACATTAGCCGTTGTCTTTCTACTTACATTAACTTTGTATAGGCATTACTTACAATGAATTCTTGTAGTTTAGCTTGTTGATTTTGTACAGGTCTGTTTTGTTTGAACAACAGGTCCTTCCATTTTGTACAGCTCGAGAAGCAGAAACCCCTTTTCCCTTCCCTTTTCACTCAATCCGACATTGCCGATCGGAAGGCATCTCCGACCAGCCCCATGGCACATTCTGTTGGTACTGCCAAGTGCAACTTTTTCACTACCAAATACAATAGGTTCCTCCATGCCACATAAACTTTGCGTTCAATCTTATACATCCAGGAGAGGAAAACATTCAAAACTACTAAACTAGTATTCCACAAGCTACAGATAAATAATATCACCTGCCAGAAGAAAATAAACACAGTCGATCTTCAGCATAAAGCTCCCGCTCAATTGCCTAACTAGTAACTATAGAATACACACTTTCAAACACCATAATAAGGTCTTCGTCCGAGGGTCTCCAATCCCATTTTATCTTTTAGCCATCATACTCGGCTGCGTAGTACTTGTTTTCTGGATAGAACACGGCCAACACCTCATTCCCCCCGAATTTCCTACCGTTCATGCCTGCTCTAGCATTTGTCGAACCGTCAGTATCTGCATACTCCAAGAACACCTGTAAAAATTCCATGATTGTCCATCAACCGCTACAATAATCTCAAAATACAGCAAAGATGTTTATCATGACAGTCTTACTGACCTTTCCAACACCCGAGGATACACTACCATCCAGTTGTGGGCGCGGGACAACAACGTTAACCAATGTACCTGCATTAAGAACATGAATATATATGCCAAAACCCAACAAAGAGATATTATATTGTACAGGAATTTATTATTAGCAGCCTTCTGTCGCTGTGTCTTAATCCTGATTCGTTATAGCGGACCGTAGGACTACAAGATTCTGGAAAACAGACATATAAGACACCAGATAAAGAAAGTGAATTACTACACTTAGTAGGAGATTCTTTTACCATTAAAACAAAAATTAATACGTTCAAAAATATACCAAATTTACTGCCTTCTGTTCTCATGTCCTCCATTATCTCTTCGTACTCATCATCATCTTTGAGTTCATCAACAGTAACTACTTGAGTTAGGCAGACAACTTTAGTAGTTGGAGGTTGTAACATAAACCTCTGCAAGAAGCAACAAACATCAGCAAACCATGAGATCAATGGCACAAATCAACATAGCGAACCAATTATATGCCAATAGTAAAATCAAATTTCAAACCTGTATCGCAATCTGCTGCTGGGCATGTAGCAATACACTTTCTTGTTCGGGTCTAGGTTGAGTGCCGTTTTGGTTGGCACGTCTAACTGTGAGAGTTTTGTCACCCATTTTAATTCCGTTCAGTGCCGCACATGCTACATCTGTAACTGCAACATCTTGATACACACAAAAGGCATAGCCTTTTGAATTTCCTGTTTCTCTGTCTCTCACTAGATCAAAACCTCTAAGAGTCCCGAAAGACTCTAATAACTCTCTTATCTGTGGTTCTGTGAAGTAGTAAGGTAGGCCACCCACAAATACCCGATCTGGACCCTCAAGCGCTCCGGAAGAACCAGGACTCAATCCAACCGCAGCAAGGTTAAGATTAGGGCTGGGCTGACTAGGACCTAAGGCTGCAGCCAGGGATGGGTTATAATCACTAGGCCGTCTTACCTTAACAGGAGCACCCTGAAATTATAAATTTAAATCAAAGGATTAATGATTATTTAAACAAGCCATATCAGCGGCATAGTTCGGAACTCGAGACAAAAAATGAAAAGAGCACATTTACCTCGAATATAATTCCATCTACAGCCATAGCATTACTGGCCTCCTCAACAGATCTCATCTCCACAAATGCAAACTTCTTTTCATGGTTTATATAGACGTTTACAACAGCATCCCCTTCGAACACGAACAAACAGATTCAGGTTCTTGGAAAAGGAAGGCAAGTTCTCTGCTTTATTATATTAAAAAAAAACATACCTGGGCCAGCAGTGTTTCCCCCAATCGCAGCCATGACCTGGCTGAAATAAGTAGCTACAGTCTGCAGTAGGATACATGACGTTAGCATGGAACTATGCCTATAGACCTAATTGAAAGAAAATGAAAGAGGACAGTTACCTGCTCATTGGCTGATGGTGGAAGCCCTCCAACATACACCCGCCGAGCATGCCTAGTAGCCTGCACGCATGGAATAGAATATATGAAAAGGGAAAACTGGAAAGATTAAGCGTAAATCAAGGTATTTACACACTGAAAGTAAGCATCTGGAACGAACGGACCTGCTGAGTCATTGCTTGAATTGGCATCATGGGAAGAGAACCAAACTGTTGAGCCTATAGATCGGCAACAATAAATAAGGTCAAACTACAGAGTGCCAGAGAGATATATAATCACGCAATAACGAGAAAGCTATACCTGTCCATTAGGGGCCTGAAACAAGTTTGGAAACATTCCTGGAATGGCAGGGGCAGATCCAGGAATTTGGCCTGCAAAGGTAAACAGCTCATGATTAGAGCATCCCAAGTATGCTTTCAATTAAACAAAACTACCACATGCTAATCCTTTTTGGTACAACAGACTAACCTTTTATAAAAAAAATTAGAGGAAAACTGTACATTAAATATTCGGGGGAAATATTCACAAGACTACCAAAACAGGCAATAGTTGCCGGTTGGAGACGAACAAAAACCATCAAACTGTTGCTCAGGTTTCTCTTTGTACATTAAGATACGGGTGTCAGCTCAGCCCATGGTCAGCAAAGTGGGGCAACCAGCCCAACATTTCCTTCTTACAACAAAGAAAAGACGCGAGAACAAACAAACAAACACCAAAACACAAGAAAAACCAAAGTCTCTCTCAGTTCCAGAATTATTTCATGGTAAGCAAGAATATAACATAAATGCAGTCCAATCGGCAACCAATGTTTTAAGCACTTATATCTATTTCTACTTTTTATTCTGTTGGAGAACAAGCCAGAGACTTAAGTTGTACAAAATAAAATAAAAAATCCAAGTGAGGTAAGACAACTAATATTTAGAAGAACCAAGACAAAGATATTCTGAAATATAAGGGTTCGCGTACCTGTAGTAGCAGCATTGACAGCAGCAACGGCAGCAGCCATTGCAGATGCAGGAGGAGCCATATCAAAGCCACTGACTCGTTTGCTATAAACATATCCAATTACAAGTTAGTATAGGGGCCGGGTTGAAATCCATTGAGTAACGAGCATAGATTAACGAAGCAGTTTACAATAGTTGCTCAAACAAACCCTATACTCTCAAGACCCCTGTTAAATGATTATCTAATCCAGACGTACCTCTTAGAGCGTGATCCTGAACTCGAGCGGGATCGGGAGCGAGATTTTGATCTATACCTTGATCTACCCCTTGAAGGAGACTTTGAACGATGCCTGGGCATATCTTCTCGATCTCTATCATTATCTCTTCGTCTGTAAAACAATTACACACCAATGAAGCAACAAATTTGAATACAATAACAGTGCATGAAAACATGAAACAAGAAATGTACCTGTTGTAGTCTCTGCCACGGCGATTATCATCCTCATCTCTATCTCTGCCTCTTTCCCTCCTCTCACTGCCATCTCTATCACGATTTCGATCACGGCCTCTATGGTGACGATCTATATCCCTACTTTTCTCCCTTTCTTTACCATTGTCCCTATCCCTATCAGTACGGTCACGGTCTCTCCCCTTGTCACGCACCCTTTCTCTATCTCTATCCCTACTTCTCACTGAATCTCTGTCATAGTCCCGCTACAATCAACAAGTTTTATAAGAATACATTCAAAAGGAAACTACAACATCATTATAACACAAATATAAAGCTAGAGAAAATGAGAAATAACAGAGACAGATGGGTATATAGAAAATCCACCAGAAAACTCATAGCCAAAGCTTAACAAGCTGCATACCTAAACAAAGGGGGAATACGAAGGAATTTCATTAGATTTGATAAATTCCACAGGCTAGCAAGGCAAACATACCACAAATTCAAGCAAGTTGCAAGAGGAATCAATTGTGTCAAACCCAAAGGCCAAACCTAATGGGGGTCAAGAAATCTGATGGTTCCCTAATCTAAGAGCTCCAGGAGCCGAATAAAAGTAAGGCTAATTATACCTCGTAAAATTAAAGCTAAATCATTAAAACTAGGGAAGTTAGGTGGATGCAAAGACCTGGGATTTGGAATCGCCATGATTTTCAGGAGCACCACCGGCACTGAATTCATCTTTTTCGTAATCCGCACCATTGCGTTCGGACCTACTTCCTCCGCCTCCTCCGTGGTCGCTCATATTGCTTTGTCGGAGCTTTCAACCAATGAATCCGTCCCTTGTCCTGTAACCTGAAGTTTTACCGGCGGAAAACAGAACGCAGTGTGGGCAACTGATAGATATCGGTGTCTTAAGGAAAAGAAAGACTGCAAATTGGGAAGTCTAATTTTTAAGCTAGGGCGAAGCCGAGGCGGCGGGTATGCGAGGAAGACTTCTGGATTTTGTTCGCATAACGTACCCACCCACTGATAGGCTTGGTAACGGGCGGGTCCTTGGTAATGCGGCGAGTTTGAGACGGAATATCTATATTTATTTTCGTATTTATTTATAAAATTTATTTTTATTTTCGTTCAAATATTAATATTAATATTCATTTTTAAATTGGTGAGTTTTGAATATCCGTAATATCCCATCCCCGTACAACTTAATTTAAAATTTAAAAAATAAAACTACCAAACACATCCATTGTTTCGATTACAATATTAATAAGACATAATATCATTTGAGTTCTAATAGTGAAACATAATACAATAACCTTACAAAACATGTTCATTGTCGCGATTACAATACTAATACATAATACGATTTCTTTAAATTATTGAAATAACTTCAAGTTGTTGAACTTGTTAAAATCTGAATTGATAATCCACGATCACTCCAAATCATCTTCAGACATAGAATCCGATCAATTCAAACTTCAATGTGGGATGTGGACTATTGGTTCTGTTATTTATAGATAGTAATAGGTAAGGATTCAAATGTACATTTACATATTGGTTAAGATATGGTATGGGTATGGGGCGGATACCTAAACCCATCCCCGATTATTTTTTGCGGGTATTCTCCGTACCCACCCCGTAACCCATTCAATATGGGTATTCCCCGCTTCCACCGAATCGGATATGGTCAAATACCGGTGGATACGGATATTATTGCCACACCTACCCACGGGTATCATATAGTCAATTTTTATATCATACTTTAAGATCATTTTCAATGCTAAGTCTAAACTAATCGACCGAAATCATTTTTATGTTTGGATCAATTTACAAACCCGTCCATGTAATATCAAAAGTAACCGCGTCGCCCTTTTTATTATTTAAAATTTAACTATTATATCCATCCGTCTATCTAAATGATCGTTAAATTTGCCGATGTGACTCTTTTACATCAACTCTAACCAAACAGATCCGTAATTTAAATTTCATAAACTGAACTTGTTTAAACCCCGACTTTTTTCCCAACTTCAAACCCCAAATCGTAGTTGAAAGTCGAAAAATTTAAAAGCCACAAGTTTGGGAAATAAACCAGGGTTTTGGAATTCTAGCAACATGAGTAGAATTCTGAATTCTGAAACGGCTATGTCTGTTTGTAAAAGTGGAAGAAAGCTTTTACTGAAAAAACTAGTTAAGCTAAGTCTACTAACAACTTGTTAAAGAGGCTATTAATATACAAACTACAAACTAAACACTCTAAAACCTAATCCTAGCTAAGCTACTACGAATAGTCTGTACTGGCGGGAGTGTGCTTCAGAATATGATCCTTCATTTCCATTTTGCTTCCTAAATGTCTCCAGATACACAGCAAAATTCAAAGTAAAAAATAGAGTCTCAATGCTTTTGTTAGCTTCTCTGGCATTCGTGTTGGCTTCCCATCTCCACTTTTCAACAACCAGGTTGAAGCTTTTGATTCGCAAATATCTGCAACTACCTGAAACATATATCATTGTTATGAGCTCACTTATTTGAAAACTATGAAGAAACCATCCCTATGCATATCTGACAAGACTTTTCTACTCGATCATTAATGGTATTTCTTTCATCATATCACCTTGTATTCAGCGTTGGTCATTTCTCTTTTCAGCTCAAAGAGAACTGCTTCTTTGATTTCAGCCCTCTTTAGCTTTGCATCAGGACCCTTACCTATGAGAAGTTTAATGACAGTTTTCCTGAAAATCACCGATTTAGTCTCGGTTAAAAGTATAACTATAGAGACTAAACCACATCTCTTAACTTAATTATGAATGAAACCACATGGAAGACAGTTGGAACCTTATCGAGTCATGTTCCGGGTGGTCAGGAGACGAGTTCAAAACATAGAAACCATGAATCTTGGTGGCAAGTTCATTTATCACTTCTTCAGCTCCTCTGGGGGACCATCAGCAGCCGCTGCTATTGCCTTTGCTATTCTCGGATCAGCCTTTGGTAGAGTAGACTGTGATATAGCCTGGTCCCTTAAATTTTGACAAATGAACTGGAAACTGCGCAGGCAATAGAGAACAGTTCAACTTTAGAGTACACTACTTTAATTAACTGTAAATCCTCCAAACCCACGAGGACTTCAGAGGATTCTACAACAATTGCAACTATTTCAAATGGTTCCCACGCTAAAATTGATTGATTTTAAGTGTGAGGATGATCGACAAGGATTCCTAGTGTCCTGATACAATCCCATACATCCAGAAAGTTGTTCAACGCTTGAAAGTACGATGCCACGGTAGTAATTAAACAACAGGGAACTGAGTAACTAACCATGATGGCAACAACGAACAATAACAGGACCGACAAGTAGGTTTTGAAATGCCAAACGTAACAATCATACCTGCAAACTTTGTGAGTGTAGATAATCTTCAGCAGGAACTTCTTCAGACCTTCTCGAGTTTCATGTGTTATGGTGCTCTTTGTACTTCCTGAAGCTGTTGGTACTGCGGTTTTATCAGAACCTAGAGGTTTTGCAGGGTTCTTTGGCACATTTGGCTTTGCTAAGTTCCTACCGCCAGGCCCAACCTTCATTTTGTCGAGCACCTCCTCGAGACTTTTGTGCACGCTTTCGCAAGTTTTCTTGGACTTTTCAACATGTGGGTACTGTTTCATAAAAGACCAGTCTGTTTGCTCCTTAAACTTCCAATCCCGCAACGAAGGTCGTTCGACAGCAAATATCTTCAGAAAGTCTTTCATATGGGTTTCGGATATTGTTTTGGTTCTGAAAAGGGGATCTCTATACTCTTGCTAAATAACAGAAGAACTTTATCTCTAGCCACGCGTTTCTGTCCATCACTTGGAGGGATCAGCAAAGAAGTTTTTGCAGCCCAAAGTCCCTGCACTAATTGCTCATACTCTCCAAGGACTTCTAAGAGCTCCTCATTCGAGCTGTCAGGAGCAAAATGCTTGATGGCAACAAACTTCTGAACTGGGGTCCCTATAAATAAAAGCCGCACCATATTAAGGAAAACAATAGACATAGAAGTCACGTAACATATTCACAATAGACGTAGAAGTCTCGTCGGCTATAGCTTGGCTGGCAGGATGCAAATTAGCTCAAAAAAATACAAGCACAACAGACAAGCATGCTGTGTTCATACATACCTCGAGAAACAATTTCTCTATGCGCTTTTTCAACGACAATGAAAGCAGAAGCCTTTAATGGGTGAGGGCAGCAGGGATTTAGCAACCACGACAGCGAATTCATCCACTATTAAGTTGGGTTTCCATTCTCAAGGTTTAAACATTGCCCACCAGGTGTTTGACGAAAGTCCCCAACCAACTTTTGAACCTCCCATGTTCTCTGGTGATTCTGATCCGTCTTCATGGCTCAAAGCTTGTGTTCGGTATTTCAACGTCTCCAAGGTCCCTGCTAATGAGATGGTAGATGAAGCCGGGTGGTTTCTTGAGAACGAGGCTTACTTCTGGTTTCTCGATTGGGAGAATGGCCGATTTCCAATACCGTGGTTCGAGTTTTCTCATGCCATATTGTGTCGATTTGGGTCTTTTATGCCCAACACCATCACTGCAGCTAGTCCATCGAAATTTGGCCTCCCGGTGTTCGACAGAAATCCCCGCCCTAGTCTAACTTTTCCAACGTCCCTGACCTCGGTTGCTTCCCTTGTTGGATGCACCAATACATTTCCACAGCTGGTGGATTTCATTTTCCCATCTCAATCGAGTACTTACTCCATGGGAAAGTATCTTTCTCATACAGAGCCATATGAGGAAGTGCATCCACAGGTAGCTTCTTCTTCATTTGAAGATTTGAAGTTCTGTGCTTCGGTGTTTAAGGTTGGTGGTGAGTTAATATTCAGTATAGGAGGCTGTGCTATAACACTCTATGTGCATGATGTGAAGAAATGGAAATTCTCTAGTCATTATGGAGTAGAATATAATCTTGTTTGTTGTTGTTGGGATATTCAGCTTCTGAAGGGGGGAAATTATCACTATTATGCTGTGGTTTTGTGGGGAAGGCACCAAGATTCTGATTTTCAAACACCATGCACTAGAAGTGTATCTTCTTTCCAAGAGTCGTACAATGATGATTCCTAAACAAATCACATGGCAGCTACTTAGGATAGTGAAATTTGGGGTTTGTTCTGAATTTAAAGGAAGTGGTTCAGATTTAGAAAGAAATGGTGTTATACTTTCCTATTTGATTCATGAATTTGGTGATGATAGCTTTTGGAATGAAGAACAGCTATTCCATTCTCATGCGGCCGGGTCTTATTTTAGAGCTGTTTGGCTATCATACAAAAACTGCATAGAACCATCAATCTCAATCTTCAGCTTATTCATGATGCGTTTCAATCAAATACTCTCATAAATTCCAAGTGTGAGACCTCGATACTCAGCCTATGTGCTACTTTTATCCACGACCTTTTGTTTCCTACTTTGCCATGTCACAAGATTTCCCCATACATAATTACAATAACTAGTTGTAGACCTTCAATCTGTGAGTTCACCCGCACAACTTGCATCGGTATATACAGTAATTCCCCGTTGAGCAGTTCTCTTGAAGTAGATTTCCTTTCCAGGTGAACTCTTCACGTACCTTAGTGTGAACCATTCCCATGTGTTCTTCATTAGGACAAAGGCATGTGCTGGCTGACAATCCCAACTGCAAAAACTATATCGGGTCGAGTACTATTTCCGTTACCCAAAATACCCCTGGAATCATAAAGCATACGAGCGTATGCTTCTTGGTTCCGCGTTCCCCCTATATATCGTAGTAGAATTTTGGGTAACGGAAACAGTCTATGATAGTGGCTGAAGTGGCGCTTGAACTAGTCTATGATAGTGGCTGAAGCACCTTTCCGCTGTAGAATTTATTCCCATCAAGATTGGACGAAAAATCTAATAAAAAGACGTGATTGGTATATTGTCTGCAATAAACAGGAAAAATAGTTTTTTTTATACAAAAAAGCGATTACCACTCTACTCTAGTAACTACATGGAGCGAAATGCCATTTTTTTAAGAATAGGTCTCAATGGGAGGAATTGAGATAGCAAGCACAAACAATATTGAGAATTGGTCCGAGTTGTGAGATCGGTGTCAACACGGCCCATGCGATACAAAGGACTAAAGGAGACTTTCTCGCCACTTAATGGGCAGCTCCTGCAAATGCAAGCTACGACAAACCGCCAAGAATTCCAAGATTTGCTTATATATTAAAAAAAAAAAGAATTCCAAGCCTTATACGATGACATGCGCTACCTGCTATCTCAAATATCGTAGTATGTAAAGCACCAACTTCGTGTCTACTCAAATATCTACCTGCCAAACCCCCACCGAAAGCACCAAGTAGATATTTTAGGATAACCAACAAGTCTATAATGGGCCATGTTGATTGGGACAAGATCATACAAGAGAACGCCGAAGCGGCACAAAGCCTGATACAGGCGAAAGGAAGGCAACACAAGGCCGATAAATATTATATATCGATAACATATAAAGTATAACTGAACCCAAACCTTTAATCTTCAAATCATCAATCACAAAACTTTACCAACTTAATTATTCCACTTTATACTATTTCCTTTTAAATACCTCAAAGATAGTCTCTTTCTCAAAATAAAAAAACTTCTTTTTATTGGTGTTGCATGATGGATGGTGCGTCCCCAGGGATGCAAGTTGACTTTATAAGAGCAAAGTGGGCAACATATATAGAGAAAGCTCTTTAATTTCTTTTTCCTTTTGATCTACTAATTCCTTTAAGGCTAGCTTTGGGGTTGATGTATACAACTCAAATCCTGATGCTGAGGGATTTCGATCTCAATTTCTCCCAAGTTGATCCATCCATGTCCTACAAATATCATTCTACTTTACCAGCTCTATACAACTAGGCCACCATTATTATTGCTTTTAACCCTAAAAATGAAATGGAGGAGTAGGTCGTGTTCAAAATTGGTGAGGTGACGGTCCCCTACACACGCATGGAAAAAAGGATTTGTGAATGCATGGCCACGTATTAATAGGTCGTTTGGGTAGGTGATTTTGACGGGTGATTTGAAGGTGATTTGGACCTTTGAAGAAATTTCGTCTCGAAAAGGGCTCCCTTGGAGAAATTTGAAATCACCTTGTGGCCCTAGAGAAAATTTTGTGGGTGGTTTCAAATCATCCAAAAAAGGTAGAGATTTCGAAAGAGAAAGGGAGATTTGAGCATTTTAATCAAAATTACCCCTTATTTCTGTTCGTAATTTATATGATCATAAATAAACTGGATGTATTTTTTTATTATTGTTTTATTTTTCTCTTTTTACAATAATTGCATTCAAAATCACCCACAAATCATCCATCCAAACACTCTATTTCAAAAATAGCAAGTTTCATTCAACTATCTTCCATTTTAAATTTTTAGCCATTTTAAATCTTTTTTATTTCAAATCATCTACCCAAATGATCCATAAATAAAATCAATGGAGCATGAATCTTAATTTGCTCTAGTAGAATAATTACTGGGAAAGCTCATCAATAATTGTGGTCAGATCAATCCATGTTTATCATATTGGAAAGAGAAAAATATATGACAGTTTTATCCTTTTTGAGTTTTTTTTCGGGTCCACAGTGTAGTTCAGGGCCGAGATTGTTATAGATCCGCCAGCCATTTCTTTCGGATCAATTCAACAGTCGATCCAACGGTCCAAAATAATTTTTGCTAATTTCAATATGGTATTTGGAATTTTACTAGGGATATAACGGAATTAAAAAACTATTCTCTCTTTCAACGTTTCTTTCTCTCTCCTCTTCTCACATAAACTGGATATAATAATGATATAACAATGATGTAATAATAACGTAACGTGAATATAAAAATTTATATATGAAGTCGACATAATGAGTCTATTAAAACTACATAATAAAAAACGCATAACATACTCGTAAAGTGTATATATCACTGATGACATTATAATATATCGTAGTATTTGACACTAAACTTTCTAAACATCATGTCATAATATCAATTGCAAACAGAAGTTTTGACGGAAATCGGTTATATTGCACTTAATTCCGTCAATTCAACCTTGGACCTTCACAATCCAATTTTATGTTATTTCTAGTGTCTTTAATGACATTTCAAGTCACACAATTATAAAGGGGTGACTTACGAATCCAGCGATACAAACCGGAGTTAAATCAGATTCTGAACAAAGAAGTTATGGTCGTTTTACGATCAGCCGCTCACCGATCGCCAAAGGACAACCGGACATGGGGGAGGACGTCCAGCACATATAGGACTATCCATAATCACTCTAGGGACATATCCAGCTTGCATACAGTTGATGGAGTAGGTGCGCCCATGCCGGAGGCTTTAATACGACATTTTCCGAGCCTATATAAGGGCAACTCATCTCCACATCAAAAACACACCATACACACACCATATCAGACCGCCAACCCTTGTTACTATGTCCTAAGACTTCCTCCTTCAACCCATGAACGTGCCACTTCAAACAACACGCAATTCAGAGCCCTGGAGGTGAAGAAATCCATTCCGGAACTTTCGTTCGGCATCGCCGACATTGCTGAGTTTTACGACGGCGGAGAGTTCTTGAATCTCGGACCTCCAGGTTCATGTATTGTCTCCATTTCTGTGTTGTTAAGTTGATTACCATGTGTAGCTAAGCTCTACCTCTATCCGGAATTGATGAAACCTTGATTATGTGTTATTACGACATTATTTCGATTGTGTTATACGGAACGATCGTTAATTTTGTTCTTGTCTTCCTCTTGCAAATAGCTACTGTCATATCTTGCAATTGTCAAATTCTATATGTAAGATTATCGTTGGGACTTGGTTTAGATACGAAAGTGCGACTAAATCCCCGAATGCCAAGGGTTAGAATCGCCGTCTCCGCTACACTCGAGAGAGGGGCGGAACGTCAATCCGCTTTGGAATTAATTTTCTGATTAATCATTATTCTATATTAATGCACTTGGTAATTAACTCTAATTAGTCATGAGAGAGCGGTTAGATTAATATCAAGTAGAGAATCTATGATACGAAAGTGCTTAGATTCTAATTCTGAATTAATTGCGGTAAATACTTTTTAACGTATAGTTAAACATAACACTTTCGGAATAATTTACTTAATTATCATTGCTTCTTGGCGAATTCATTTCCGGACATGTTTCGCTTATCCATTAAACTTGATTATGGTTTTCATGCTTCTATACCCGCTATTCCAACGACTAGACTTTCATCCTCACACTTTTCGTAGTAATACTCGGAACGAAACCCCGTGAATACGACCTCGGTATACCGAGTTTATCTTTAAACTCGCCTTCGGGTGTGATCAATCACCGACATTAAAGAGTGCTAAACTGGACATACCGATGATAAATTCAAGTACTCATAAGATGGACGTAAGAATGACATAATGAGCCCGTAAAATGGTCGTATTGGCGGCATAACATGCTCGTACAATGATCACATTAATGTAATTTTTGTCCAATTTTTTGTTCCAAAAGTACCACTATTCAAGTCAATTTGTTTGACTCAGTTTCAACCGTTAGATAAAAATTGACCCAAAGTAACCTGCTCCAACTGCCCACTATCGGTCGGGACAATCTCTCGGAACCGTAGCCCGGTTGCAGACAGGCATATACTAATCCCAAGAATGATTCCCATTTCCGCAAGAAACTTAGCCCTACACATTCTTTTTGTAATGTGAAAAACATTTGACATGGGACCTTGATTTAAAATTAATTTTTTACTTTTCCTCCTCAAAGAAAAGTTATAGTTCGTACTCGCAACCAATAGGTATTCGTAATTACACCAGTCGATATCCTTACCCAGTTAGGTTAAGAACGTTTTGATAACTTTTTGAATAGAAATTAAAAGACCTAATTTGGTTTATATACATGAGCTCGAGCTGAATGATATCGGTGTATACACCGATTCGAATGAAGTCGTTAGCCTTTAGCTTCTTCATGTTGATATCCCAGCGGGCAAAAAGATTTTTATCTACACTGTTGGAAGGAATGCTAAATCATTGAGTAAAACGGTGTGTTCTGCTCGATCGGTTGGCTTAATTCAAACGGCTAGTAACAGATTTGGCAGATTCCAATTCAGCTTTTCAACAAACAGCTCCTTATGCTTGTTAGCTGAAAATCTGGAACTTCCTTCCGCCTCATCGTCAATGATGATGATTTTCCAGGAGAAGATATCTGAGTTAGTTGATTGGATCAGGCTCCTTTAAATGGAACTAAGCTGAACCAATTATACAGAGATCAGTCTTCTTCCTCTATCTGAATCGTAGTTCTAAAGTCAAGTTCCATCTGTCTTTTTGGTTACACCACCGATTGAGAGTTTCGGTAATTACCTTCAGTTGTATAGGTGTATTAAAAAATAATATTGCTCGATCACAAATACTGGGATGGACACTGGCTCTTATAATTTCTAGTAGCCAGAGCAGGTAGGTATGGAAGTACTACTGGAAGGATAACTTCAATATTATAGCACCATGCACATGCCTAATACCAAACCAAAAAGGTATACCTGTAAATTAATTAAAGAACATGAAAAGATCCTTCATTCCACTGTTAATTTCCTCCTCTTTTCTTGTATGTTTCAACTTTCCAAGGGTTAATGGAGAGAAAAGAAAAGTAGAAAAAAGCTATCTTTAAAATAAAAAAAGACGAAAAGAAAACAGAAAAGCAAACGAATGATTGAGATTGGAATCTCAGAAAAACCAGCAAGTAAGCTCCCTCTCGATCTGTTGATTTTCAATTTCTTGCTTGCATGCTTTTGTAAACTAGAAGCCTGCCTGCTAGCTAGCTCGAAATCGCGTGTGCTTCCACAATACCTTCACCCCTAAGTATTTGCTTTCCATCGGACAACTGATTAAGATAAAAAGAATCAGAACCTCTGACTGAACTGATATTGTCTTTTGTCCTTCATCTTCCATTATTATTTGCCAATAATTATCAGCTACAGTTCACTGTCATTTTTTTATTCACATAATCACACGTGGACCTAATTAAAATTCATTGAGTGACTGGTTCAGGCTAAGAAGGTTCTATGAGGATGATACTTAGCACCAACAACCATTCGAGAAGGTGGACAAAAAGCAAACAGTAATTGTGTAATCAATGCTATTATTGATTACATATGTTGAGCAGTGTTAATTATCATTAACACGGATGGACTGGTACTTCACCCTCTTCCTACTTGCAAACTTTTGGCACAGGTAATCATACCACGGACATGAGTGGAGTTGCTTAGGCGGGACGGGATGCCTCCAGGGGTTGCATCCATGTTGAAAATGCAGAAAAAAAAATCAGAATCCAACATTGATTATTGTCGAATTAATAATCCATCTTCCAAGTGGTGCACGAAGGTAAGGATGCTCCAATCTTGACTCCAAGCTTCTCCAAGTGCTTCAACTTGATCTTCAGTGGCTCCAATTGATGATGGAAGAGGGTGGAATTTCGGACTAGGGTTTGGTTGAGAGAGAATTGGGGGTAATCGATCAATAGGAGGCCAAGAATGCCCCCTCTCTCTTCAAAATCAAGCTTTTATATTGCTTCAGCATGCTCACACGCCGTGTGGAATTAGATGGAATCCCCAAGTCGTGTGGACTCACACAAGATCCATTAGCCGTGTGACCTCCTTTTCAGACTGGGCCAATTTTCTTCTTTTGCACGTATCTTGCTTGTCCGACCTCCGTTTGACTCTTGATTGGTCTCGTTAGCTTCTTATCGACATTCTCTTTCTAAAGAATACCTGAAATCTCAATGAAACATGAGAAAACAAGCCGAACGGATCGAAATGGTCCGCTCGAGAGAACAAAATACGAATCCCTTACTTTCATCAACCAATCACCACAGGGGAACCAAAAATCGGTCTATGTAGGAGAAGCGTTTCAGAAAATCTGATTTTTATTTATCTTATATATTCAAGCATCTTCCGATCAAACTTATTGTTGGGTTGTGTCGATTAAGCCGGGAATGAAACTAGGGTTAAATAGTATCACGCACGGAACAGGGTAATTATTAAGCAAAGAATCTCTGCAGAATAAGGGAACAATTAAATCGGGAGATTATCTTACCTTTTATGACTGTGTTTATCTCTCGTCTACTTGCAGGCCTTTGACGAAAAATTTAGATCGATCTCTTGATGTCTAAAGATTATAAATACAAGCAACCATTATATTGAGAAAATACGGGCAAAAGTGTGAATTGGCAGGGAGCTGATTAGTACTGGATAGACATTAGTAATGGGTCGTATAAGTGTCCAACCGAAGGTACAATCATCACACGCGAAACTGTATGGATCGTGGGTCCTTGTAAAAACAAGAACCTCAATGCTTTAATTTATCTCCTGTCCACGGACAATGCCACTAGATAGTCAAACAAAAATAAATTTAACAAAGCCTGTAAAAACTAGCTAATGGACAACATGTCTTTATTGGGAACACCACAACGCTAGTACTATGGTTCTCCTAGCGACCACCTATTGAGACTGATCGGCCGCCTCTGACTGGCCGGTCGCGGGTTCTGGAGTCTTTCCAGAACTGAAGTTGATCTCCATTTTTGTTAAGAAGATACCAACGAAGCAAAGCTCATAACTACATGTTGGAGGTTGTTCGCCGACGTCAACGAGAGAAAGGGCTGCCACCGAGGGGATGATAGCTGTTGCCGCCGTGTTTCGGCAGTTTGTCGCTCACCTAGCACTCGTTGTGTACTCTCCAACCTCGCCCCGCTTTCGATTGCACCAATTGCCGTTGATGAAGTTTCCAGTTGAAGGTTTCCTTGCGCAGGTCGAGTTGCCCTTAGTCTTCAGGCTTCGATTTGGCCAACCGCTGGCCGCGTTGATGGTGGCATGTCACTCATGGAGGGCGATGAGATGGATTGGTGAATGGAAGGCTCGAGCAGGGATGAGGAAGGGCGGATTGCATGTAGAACTCAAGGGTTTTGTATGATTTGGTGACGGCTAGGGTTAGGGTTTCGAAACCTCCTAAAAGAGTTAAAACAGCTAGGCACCTTTTAATTCGGTTGATTTATTGATCACGCTGGTATGTTTTTTGCATGTAGTGATTTTTAATGTTAGGACATCACAATATTAATAAAAAAAGGTCAAAGTGAGTGGTGGGCCAGAAATTGAGTCAAAATAAAAAACGTTACACAAAAGGAAGAAATGAAACGAAAGCAACCAACCACTTAGAAAGAAAAGAGGACTCCCTCGGAAGCAGAAGCATATGGACATGGTTGCCCTTCTTCTCACAATCTTCTTCCTTCAACCCAGCTATGGTTCCGAGTGCGGGATTTAAGAGATGATACCCGATAAATTATGGGCCGTTGGATCAGTCTATTTTTTGAATTAATGTTCCTTTAACGATTAAAAATGAGTCAAATGAATTGACTTGAAAGGGTAGTTTCGAAACAAAAAAATTAAAAAACACATATGTGTGTGGTCATTGTACGAGCATGTTATATCGCTAATACAAACATTTTACGGGCTCGTTATGTCATTGTTACGTCCACCTTACTATTAGTTTGATTCATTATCATTATGTCCAATTTACAGCTTTTTTATACCGGGGATATATACACTGTACGAGTCTGTCGTGCTTTTTTATTATGTCATTTCAATAAATTAATTATGTCGACTTTATATATAAATTGTTATATCCTCGTTATATCATTGTTATGTCATTATTGTATTTCGTTTACGTGAAAAAAATAAAAAGAGGAGAGAGAAAAAAAAAAATTTTTAATTCTCTTTATTTCCCTGATAAAATTCCTACCATTAAATTAAAAGTAACAAAAAATAATTTAAAATCGTTGAATCAACTATCAAATATATCAACAAAAAAAAGCTTTCGGAGCGGTAACTATTTCGCCTTCGTTTTATCTTCTTAGCTTCCTTTATTTTCTCGGCACGTAAACTTATCAACGGACAGATTTTGATGATCATGATGTTAACTTTCGTTTTGCTTTCCAATGATCAATCAATCACAGAATGCATGGTCCCACCTCAAAAGAACAGATTCTCCTCCAACCCCTCTCCTCTTTCCTTTTCTTTTTTCTCGCTTCTTCGTCCTTGACAATTCCTTTATCAGGTCCGACATGGGACGTGGTTATAACGCGCCACCCATGATCCATTGCCCATCTCCTCCACAAAGCCACCTGGCGCGGGACCATACCCAATCAGATATCCACTTGTACTGGGCAGGTTATCTCTCTGCCGTCAGCAAGAATTCTCTGTCAAACTTAAAAAGAAGAAACAAAGATCACCCGACGAGACGAGATGGGGGGAAATAGAAAGCCAAGAGAATTTTTTACCAGAGAGCTTTCCTTTCTGCTTTCTTAATTTCTAGTGTGAACGATCTCAGCCCTACTATTCAATATTCTTATTTCTTAATAAACAATCTTTGGTGTTTTGCGCCTCATATAATTAAAAGTAAATGTCGTTACATAATAATAATTATTCCTTATATAACAAATAATATGAACTCGTAAGTTTATATTAATCGACATTTTAGACTAGGAATTCTATCCAATTTCTATCATAATAATGATGGGTGAAAGATAAAAGCTGTGCAATATCTGCACCTTGTTAATTCTTTCCATATGCATATTGCTGGATTTAATTAAGTTAAATAAATATACTACGTAAAGCTGCAGGAAAGGGTATATATCTTATCAAATCTCTTTTGATGCCACAACGCTTCTCATTAAAAACTTGCATGCTTTATGGATTATTCTAGCATTTAGAACGGTGAAAAAAACTATATACATAATTAATTTATTAGCACGGTGAAAAAACTATATATTCGAAGTGTTGAATTATTGGGGCGATTAAAAGGGGAACGAACTAAAAAGAATGCAGAATAATTAATCCAGAGACATCACACAAAATGGATACTAGTATAATATTTATTTTCAATTTTTTATTTTCAAAATCTCGATAAAAAAAAAACTAAAATGAATGCATTGCATTTTACTAGCATGGAACTTTAAACTAAAAACTAAAAAAAAAAACTATCTTTCTGTGGAAAAAGAAATAAAACTGTATGGAACTTTAACGGCCACAAAATTGATTTATGTTTCTCGGTGGAAATCAACCTGTCAGTTAGAATTCCCAACTAACTTAACTTCTTTTCCCACCAAGTTTTTTTTGCAAGTAAAACCATATGTAAATGAATTACTATAACACGACTCCAACTCTTTCCAAACGTTGTTGTGGTTGAGGTACAACCCCGGATGGCTTGTTTGTACGATCAGGTGGGCTGTGCATGATATTGATATAAAATGGCTAGCAAAACTTTCATCAATCGTCAGTTTTTTTCCAACAGGGTGTAGATTGGATTCACATATATCAGTCCGGGAATTTGAAACTGCACACTCGACTGACCAACATTCTCTAACCTAGAATTATTTCCTTCGCTTTTTCCTCCATTAATTTTTTATTTGAGGAAGAAATAGGACGATAAATAAAAATCATGATCTCCCTCCGACATCACTTCCAACTATATATGCAATTTGAATCGTACTAATATTAATTTCCAAATGAATTGTTACTATATTTACTAATTCACCTTAATTAGCATGACTAATTACTAATTTTAAAGTATTAATTAAATAAATATTCAATTACCAAGTATTTAATTAATAAATATGTAATTACTAATTCATTAAACTAAATCATACTAATTACATTTTAATAATTAAAAAAATTGAAAAAATATACGTACAGTCACCATTGAATGGCGACCACCACACGGAGAAGGGGAATGTTTTTCAGAGAGCTGAGAATTTCGAATTAGGTAGTGTGTTTGATTCGAATGACCATATGTATGTATTTAAATATTAAATTCAAAGGACATTCGCATAATTTTACTCACTGAATTCAAATATCATGACATTTTGTAGTAAAAAGTAAAGCGTCTTATAACAATCCCAAAACCTGGCGAGCTAAGGTTCATCATTGGGGCTGAGAAGCTAGCTAGCCATATGTATATAACCAGCCAAGAACAAACAAAAGAACATTTTTTAAAGACAATAGGTGCAATACACTTATCTTCAATCACAATCAATCTCTTCTCAAAAATATCAAATATGTATATATTATAATAATAAATATGAATAAACTTAATATTCCAGCCTACATAAACTCATGAATTTGATCTACAAATAGGAAATTCAGGTTTAAAAGAATTGGAAGGAAGAGACGGAATAGTTTGACTCCAATCTCAACTCTTTATAGTCTTTATCCAAATTGATTAGACCAAACCAACCCCCAAGTCAAAAGTATCATGACATCTTAATTTGTCACAACCCAATCTTCCAACCGAATGCGTACCAACAAAAGAAAGAGACATCAACGACACATAGTAATACAAGTATCCAAACATAGTTATGACAATATAATTAGTTAAGATCAACACTTTGACCCATCAGTCTCATGCATGCTATAATGATCAACTAATGACAACCAGTTCCCCATCAAGCTAAGGGGAAATAATTAACGTGGTCAATCACACTGTACGTTACGTGTCATACTATATATTAAGACAAAATAATAATATGATCTTAATTAACACGTACGAAGAGAGATATATAGAGTTGAAATAAGTAGACAATGTGTTGTAGTGAGTGGTGCTCTAGTACTGTAGTCACCAAACATCCAATACAGCCAAAAAAGCAGAGGAGGAGGAGACGAAATATAATGGCGGGGGAGGAAGGAAGGCAGAGAGGGAATCCTGTAAAAGCTTGCGCAAAGTAAACAAAAGACTGCCTTCTACTTCAAGCTTCTTTCTTCTACACACCCACATCATTTAAATCACATTAAAAACAAAATCCAGTTTACCCAAGGAAGGCTGTGTGCATGGGTCTGACTTATCAACACCAGCAGTACTACTGCACTTAAGTTGTCCACTAGTTTGTCTAACTAAAAATATTCCGACGTGTTGTTAACTTTTCATTAGAAGAGGAGGAACCGAGGAAATGAGGATTAAATTTGGTGGACCAATGCGGGAGTTGACTTTAGCCCATGTGGCATTAAGTCTGATAAATATAGGCTTATCATGATCTAGACAAAATTACTAATTTGAAATTGAAATGTTGTTTGGAGATTTTTATTGGGAGAACTGTGTTCACACATCCTGTGTGGGGACCTGTTTTTGCATATGATCCGAATAGTGACTCACCGGATTGAGTGTTCTCAATTTTTTATTATTAATATGTTTTTATACGAAGAATCCTTTAGGAAGGGTGTCATGTAGTGATTCCGTCGTAAGATAAACTTCAGGGTTGTCGACCATACTAACCTAGTTGAAGTTGGTGATGCCATTATAAAAGGACGCTGAAAGGATTGCACATTCCTGACTTCAAATTAGGATCTTTAAGAATAAAGTCAGGCGCTACGATCTGTTTGACTTTATATTATTGATGTTGAGCGCACAACTAATTGGCTAGTAGTCGAAGCCATTCAAAGATAAAACAAAACTACTCTCGAATAATTTTGAGCACATTGGTGTCTTGTTGAATTATATTTGAAATTGCCAATGACGTTAGTAAGTTGAAGTCGAATTAAACTCAAATTTAAATCATGTGTATCCTAAAAATTATATAATAATATTTAATTACCACATCACTAACTTTAACAACCGACTATTTCAATAATTTCTAATCATTCACATCTCTAAAATCCTTTAACAATTTTTTATTTAAAAAAAAGATTTTAATATACTTTTATATCATGAATAATATAAAAAAAATTATCTTAAAAAATTAATCAATATTTTATCCTTGACCCTTACTGGACCGATAAGAGAACATCTTTTCTTTAAGGCCACAGGATGACATGAAAACAGCTAAATTATCTATCTCCTCACCATCTATTTCTACTCTAATGCAGTGGAAAGCCACGTCACGCAAAGATAATAAGCCCCCCCTTAACCCACCCACCCACCCCCCCCCCCCCCCCCTCTTCACCTTCTAAAAGCCACCATTCTTCCTTCTTCCTCTTCACATTTCCACTACTACTAAATAACCTTCTTCTTCTTCACCTTTTCCCTCCTCCTAAACTCCTCCGCTATGAAAGTTCCACTTCCAGTTTCCTGCAAATCCACCCTCCTCAATTCCGACTCATTAATCCCACCACCTCCTCGCACCACCACCAACAACAACAACAATAATAATCTCTCCCTCGCTCCTTCCATCTGCTACGAGCCCACCTCCGTCCTCGAACTCGGCCGCACCCCTACTAGCCCCGTCGCCACCAAACCCCCGCCTGCAGACCCCATCGATTGGGATGATCACGTCCTCGAGAATTTCAATTGGGATTCCATCATGAAGGAATTGGATTTCCATGATCATACTAACAACAATAACAACAACAATCCAATCAAGCCCAGCAACCTCATTAATCTCCCCCACTTCGACACGCCATCAGCAGGGGATCATCACCACGTTTTCGGGTCATCCCTACCCGGCCTCGACCAATCCACCCAGTTCGTCCATCATCCTGACTACGCCGACGTTTTCCTCAACTCAATCCCTAACACCCACGATTTCAGCACCTTAGAGCTCTCTCACCACAGCTTCCCTAATTCCAATTCCAATTTCCAAGGGTTCGATTCCGTACAGGAGCTGATTCGAGCCGCCGACTGCTTCGATTCCAACCAGTTCCAGCTCGCTCACGCGATATTGGAGCGGCTCAATTCCCGACTGCCCTCGTCAGGGAAGCCGCTCCACCGTGCGGCGATCTTCTTCAAAGAAGCTCTGCAGTCTCTTCTCACGGTTTCGACCCGGCCTCCTGCTTATCTCTCGTCCTGGTCTGAAACGGTGGAGACGATTAGGGCATACAGAGCCTTCTCCGGGATATCTCCGATTCCGATGTTCGCTCACTTCACCGCCAATCAGGCGTTGCTGGACTCGTTAGACGGACCTTCGATAACGTTCATCCACGTCGTGGATTTCGATATTGGGCTAGGGTGTCAGTACGCTTCCTTCATGCGGGAGCTGACGGAGCGGGGGTCCGTTTGTGAATTCGGAGCTCCTATTCTCCGGGTGACAGCGGTGGTTACAGAGGAGTACGCGATCGAGACGAAGTTAATTAGAGAAAGTCTGACTCAATTCGCCGACGAGTTGAAATTGAGGTTCCAGATTGAGTTCGTGCTTCTCCGGACTTTCGAAATGCTGTCGTTTAAGTCGATTAAGTTCGTCGACGGGGAGAAAACGGCCGTTCTGTTATCCCCTTTTATTTTCCGCCGTTTGAGCCTGACGAGCGGCGTGACAGTGTTTATTTCGGATCTTCGGCGGGTGTCTCCAAGCGTTGTCGTTTTCGTTGACGGGGAAGCGTGGGGGGAATCCGGAACGTCGTCGTTCAGGCGGAATTTCGTCAATAATTTAGAATTCTATTCGATTATGTTTGAGTCATTGGACGGCGGCGGCGCGGCGATGGGGAGCGGAGAATGGGTGAGAAAGATTGAGATGCTGCTGATGAGACCGAGGATTTTGGCGGCGGTGGAAGGGTGCGGACGAGGGGCGGCGCTGCCGCCGTGGAAGGAAGTGTTCGCCGGGGCGGGGATGTGGCCGATTGGTTGGAGTCAGTTCGCGGACTTTCAAGCGGAGACGCTGCTGGGGAAAGTTCAGTCGAGAGGATTCTACGTGGCGAAACGGCAGGCTGAGTTGGTGCTTTGCTGGCATGATCGGCCCCTCGTTGCCACATCAGCATGGAGGTGTTAGAAGAGTAATTAAAGAAAATTATATTAGATAATTAATTAAGTCAGAACTACTAATGATTAGCTCGCTGGGGGGTTCATGTTTTGGTTGGTTTTTTTTATTAATCCGGGGGTTAATGGGGATTTTAATAATTAAAAGCCATCCCCTAAACCTTAAGTTTACTCTGTTTACTGAATGAGTGAGGTCTTGTTAAGAAAGAAGAGCCTAAACTTTTGTCAGTTAGTTCTGTCGGCCTTTCTCTGTTGTACCATTAAGTTAACACTAAAATAATACCAGAAGAAAAGGAGAAAGAAAAGCAATTTACAAATATTTCTGTCACTCTCTTCTTTGTCTTAAAACAAAAAATTGAAACATGCAACCGTAGTAAAGTAATCAAGCCCGGCTGGGCAGCTCGTTAAAACTGTGGTATGTTCATACTTCAGGTTCGAGAAACTAAAAATTCGTAAACAAGATAATGGGCTCGTTCGATATGGAGTAATGAAGAGTTGGGAAAAGTGGAAATAGGAAATTGGGAATAAAAGATTATTATATAATTATTGAGGAATTTTAATTACATTGTTTGGTAATAATGTTTGAAATTGAAATATAATTTTAATTTGTTAGGGGGGTTTATTATGCAATAACCCTAATGTCTTTATTTTAAATTCAATTTCAAAACTCATTATTTTCTATTGAGAAGAACAAATCCGAGTCTCATGTGAAGCAATTAACAAAGAGGGGAAAATGTCTTCCATCACTCTCTTGCAAATTACAAATACGGGTAACTTAAAAGATGAGAAAGACTGGACGGAGGAAGAAGATCAAAAGGAAGAAAAAGAGTTGGGGGCAATAAGGTAATATCAATCAATAATGAGTGAAAACTCTCTGTTTTATAACAAAATATTATTAAATCATGTATTTCAAAATAAAAAATTATGAAAAAATTATGGGCACGAAAAAAGTGTTTTTGTAAAACACCAACCCATTTAACATAAATAAACAAATATTCCTTAGAGATTTTGTAAAATTTTCTCTAAATTCCCTTTAAACAAACATATCCAGTATAGACTTTCTAATTTCTAGAGAGAAATCGCTCACAACCCTTTATGACCCGCTCTAGATATAATCATATAATTGAAGAGGATTGTTATAAGTGCTCTACTATTTACTATCCAACGCCCTGACATTTGAATTTAGTGAGTAACATTACGTGAATTTCTTTTGAACCTAATGTTTAAATACACACATAAAGTAACTCGAATCAAACACACTACCTAATTCGAAACTCTCAGCTCTATGAAAAACAATCCCCTTCTCCTAACAGTTGGCCACCACCGATCGCCGCTCGACGCCGCCACCGCCGCTCATAGCCACCCCGCCTGTTGGAAGCCGGCTCAGCTCACCGTCGCCGCCACTCCGTCGCTGTCTACGTTAGTTCAGAGGGCGAGAAGAATTATGTGACGCAGCTTGCCTCCATGCTTAATGTTTCAGGTGATGAGATCAGAGGGAAGTGCTATGTAGCAAGTGGTTTTCATCTAGACCACTTACTGGGAGCTATCAAGACAGGTGATCTTGACTATGCGAGCACGGTCGTCTGCTACTTGATTAAGCGAGCAGGTGGTTTTCATCTAGACCACTTACTACGAGGGTGGATACGGCGTTGGCGACGATGACAACGGCGGTAATTTTGTTCGAAGAAAGGTACCTCGTAATGGCGGCAATTTTGTTCGAAGAAAGGTACCTCGTAATGGCGGCGGCGGCATTTAACAGTAGATTTTGATTGGTTGCGGGATACGAGACATTCATTGGTTGAGGGATTTTATAAAGAAGTGTATTAGGGGCATTCACGTCATATCATGTACCAAATTAAAATTCTAAGGTTTGTAAGTAAAAGTTAGGGGATCATATAGCAATTCAGTAATTGAATAATACATATATTTTGTGCATTGTAGAGAAGTTGAAATTAAAAGTTGATTTATTATTTATTTGTATTTTTTAGATGAGTTATTTTGCAAATGAGGTATTTGGAAGCAAAATTATGTATGTTTGGAAATGTGTTATTCTTGAAGTGTAAAACATTTGAGTTGTAAATTTTACCTTGTTTGGTTAACCCAAAATAATGAGTTATGGACTTTAAATTGAGAGCTTAAACTTGAGTTATTTTAAATACCACCTTCATAAACAAGTATTTAAAATAACTCGATTTGAGTTATTTCAAATATCATAATTTGAATACCGTGATTTGAGCCAAAATACCTCATTTAACCAAATGACTTGTTACAGTTTTGGTGTTTGTATTCTTGTACGCCTTTAAATATTTTTACAAACAATTTATGCTATATTTCATACTTGTTGAATTTTGTTTGAAAAGGAGGTGCAGTAACTACAAACGGAGTTGCATGGGCCGTAGGTCTATACTTTAGTAGGAAGACCTCGGTCCTTTTTTTTCGTAACAGACATCATGGCAAGGAAAATTAACGGAACAAACAAAATCCAGCTCAAAACGGTTAAACCAAAGCAAACACAAGTCCAAAATCGAAGAAAACCTACAAATCGTACTGTCACAAAAGAATACGGGATCGTAACCTAGCAAGCATGGATCTTCGATTAGGTCTGCTGGCGAGAGAGCTGCTAGCTCCAGGATCATGGTCGCGGGGCTAGGTGGGGTAATCGTCGGCGGTGTTGGTGTGGTCCTCGCTGCTTGGTGCAGCTGCGGCCGCTCCCCAGGTTCGGCTTTGGCGGCTCTCGTGGCTCCCGTGAGTGTGCAGTCAGGAGTCTTGTTGGCAGTATGGTTGCCGGAAGACGAGGGTGAGATGATTTGAGACATGACGTCGCGGTTTGATTGCTGAGGCAGTGACCTTAGTATGGGATTTTATTTTCATGATATTGGGTAGATCTTAGCTCGTCAATTTGGAAAACTACAAGTCAAACACAACTTATATGTTTATGTATTTTACTTGTACTGGTTCTATATACTGATTTCTCAATAATTCATCTCCGCTTGTTCTTTAACCCTCAAATTATTAAATAATCTAGGTTAACTTCTCTGTCTGTGTGCAACTTGAGGTATTTAAAAATGATTCATGATACGATATTAAAACGTTTTTCAAGGTCCTATTAGATTGAGGTCCTATGATTAAATTTTTTTAACCCTTTATATAAAATCTTCACTTGTGTTTGAACCAACAAAACTTTTGGATGGAAGAGTTCACAAGTTCAAATTTTTTGGGAAAATAGCAAACCACGGTGACCAGGAAAATAAAGGATCCGATGATGTCATTTGATGCAGGGAGGGACACTCTAATTATAAGGATGGTCAGCCACCCGGTGCATATAATGCAGAGTGCAAGGTTGCCATCACCGGCGTGTAACAATCTGGATCAAATTAATACTTCTTATGGGAAACGTACTATCGCTCGCAAATCGATCTTGAACGGAACGAAAAAAAGGCAGACTGGGAATCCACGACAATACTAGACACATTGCTATTGGGTAACCCCACCTGGCGATGCAGACTTGAGTTCCAGGCTCAATCTTCATTCAGAAGAAAAAGGATGTTGGACTGCACGTCTTTCTACCAAGGGCCTCACATTTGCACATCAATTCAACTTTCCTGGATTGCTGATGAGAGAGACAAACTACTGTATTCAATTAATAACTAAGCATGGCTTTGATCGGACATGCCTGATCAATAATAACAGCACAACGATGCAGTTCCAGGTCCCCGTGAACTAAGTTTCCAGCTCAGTAACAGTCTCCCTATAAGGGCAAAAAATGCTAAAAAAACAGAACTATGACTACAACTAAAAAGACGGGGTTAATAAGGGTGTAAATCGTTCAAGAGAATCATGGCCTTCCTATGCTCACTTTCGTTACCAGTCAATACTACTACTTTGTCACCTTTCAACTATTCTCTTCATCAGCCGGCGACGAAGTCTCCTTGTTTCCTTCAACTTGTTGTATTGCTTCTGGCCTGTACGATTCCTCTAATTTCTTCTGAAACAATGGAACAACCAATTTCCCTGTTAGTAACATCATCAACTTGGTATTCTGCATCACTATGCAAAAACAGCACAAGAATGCAAACCTTGATGGACTCGTTCTCAGCTTTCAGCTTCTCGCACTCCTCCGAAAGTTGCAGCACATCATTTTTTAGAGTCTGATTGTCTCTGGTTAAGTTTTGTACCCTGTGTTGTAGCTCTTCGCATTCAGCCTACCAACAGATTTGAAGACCAAATTTCGAACTGTCAATATATCAGAACAACTAGAACCCAAGCATTCAAACAAGGAATTTCCATTTCAGAAATCATTACTTAGGACACACCACTATCTTTGCTGTAGAAAACATCCACCCCAAGGAACAAAGGAATACGTACCTGCTTGCGTAATCGAGATCTTCTAGCTGACTCCCGGTTCGACTGCTTTCTCTTTTGTCTTTTAAGTTCCCTTTCATCCTGTGAATGACATTACTGATACTTCAAAGGCAGCATACCAAAAAATAAACTGAAAGATACACCTCCGAACAAACAAAAGGAACCTTCTTTTCCATGTTTCCTTTACTTTATCTTCTCAAAGCAGATGAAACTAACTGGTGTGGTAAAGCGTCACTTTAATGTCAGGAACAGTTTATGTATATCAAGTCTATGACAGAAAGTGATCCTAGAATACTTGTCATGCTCGAGATGTGTAAATGAAAACTAGAGGATGAGTACCTGAAGCCATGGTTCTGGCATTGCTCCAGGAACAGGAACGATTGCAGATGAGCCACCAGGGGGATTCGTCCTCAATTTTGCAGGTCCAGTCCCTGCAGCAGCTGGAGAGGCATTCCATAATTCTATCCCAATATTTAGTTTGGTTCCAGGAACAGACACAATAGGAACAGCACCTTGGGCGCTCGCTGCAATAATGTTGTGTGCATTTGTTATGTTAAAAGATGAAATATCACAGACTTATTCTAGCAAACGAAATAATAACCATTAAGATGTGGAAACATACCATCTGCAAGCATCTGGTTGAAGCTCCCCTTCTTACTCGCACTATAATCCTAAGAGAATGAAGAGAAGCACAGAAAACTGTCATACAATTACTTTGTGGTTTATGCATCAGCATTACAAAAGTGTAGCTGTTCTTCTTTATCAAAAAAAAAGTGTAGCTGTTCTTTACCCTAGAAATGAAAGTATAGCACTTTAAAAATCAGCAATGGGAAATACCTGTTCATCGCTAGCGTCTGATGAGCCGCCATCACTACCACTTTCACCACTGTTTATGAGTGTTTCAAATCAGCCACAGATTCAACAGACGGGAGAAAATCTACAACTCAATGAAATTCGAGATATTAACCTATGGGAGACAGCATCATTCCCTGAACCTGATTTTCCACTCTCTCCAGCTTTCTTTGCAGGTGTTCTCTTGGACTTCTTGGAGGAAGACTGATCTTTGCCATTGGCCCTCTTTCCCTCTGTGTCCGTGCTTGGTGCTACTGAGTTTGGTGTCTACAGAAGGTGAGGTAACCGGTCAAACTGATTTTTAACTGCTAAATTAGAACAATGATAGTACTAAATCACTCCACTAGCAAGGAACATGAAACCAAAAGCAATAAACAAGAAGTCAAGAACTTAAATATAACAGAATCTATCAGGACAAAGCATGCAGGAATTACCATGGCCATACTAGGATGAGGATACACACCCCCAGGAGGATACATAGCTGGGTATGGAACTGGGGTTCCATAATGTGGCACAAACGGATGCTAACAAGTTGAAACAGAATCGACAATAAGATTGTATCATTAGTAAATCAAAACTAGAGCCATACATGAGTCTTGTTGAAACACGCATCTAACTAGACTTGTAACATTTCAATGACCGATAAACTCACTTGGTGATATACGTAAGGGTGGGGTGAAGCGACAGTTGAAGGATAAAAAGGTGGAGTGGCTCCAGCACCGTAATAAACCTGAGCACAGTAGCAGCTATCAACATTTAAATCTAAATTCCCATAATAAACCTGGACACAGAGTTGTCATTTAACCTGCATGGAACCTGGCCACTCGGGATAAGCGGGTGCTGATGGAATTTCCTGCAAGGGTTCACCAAGTGGTCGGTGAGTTTTGATAACTTAGCAAATCAACTCGAACGGGATGGAAAAATGGAAGTGCTTACATTACCTGAGTAGAAGAAGCTGCTGCTTTAGATGGCTTTGCAGGTGAGCTCTTTTCACCTGTTCCCATTTGGATAAGTAGATTGGAACCCCTAGCTTCAACACTTTGTCAGTAAACTCAGCTTTATGATAGTATCTTGAAAAGACCTGCAAACAGCATTCCAAACAACTATGCGAATCAGATATCTCATCTCTTTCTTCGCTTTTCCTCTCAGATCTTCTTGTAATACAATAGATTTCAGCTTCCATACAGCGTATGTTATCTACTGCTGACCGAAATACGAACTGGTCTAAGTCTGCAAACATTGACCAGAAAATAACCAGCATATATTCATAAAGCACCCATCACCCATTGGAGCTTACTTGTTTTCTTATTCCATCACAGGTTTATATGATTCTAATCGCCAGTAAAACGTGAGATCAGAAATCTATAAACTACGACGAATTGTAGAGTTTTTAATCTTAGTTCTACCAACAGTTAAAATCCGAGGCAACATCGACTATCCTTCCATCCGTTCTGTCAAATACAACATAAAAGAATCCGTCCGTCTACTCCTCATCTAATTCTACAGTTAGTTATCAATAAAGTTCCATTAATTGATAAGCATAGATGATAACCATCAAACTTTGATCATTCCTCCCCGAGACTTGCTTACAGATAATTACATCAGCAAGACAACCGTTACAATTGTCAATTCCTGAAAGGAAAAAACTCTGTTCCTGAACAAATTCATAAATTTGGACAGCTGAAACAGCTCGATTGGCCCTAAGCGAAGCGGTTACTGCGTCAGTACCCCCCAAATAAACAACACAATCCAAATACTCAAACCCAGCTGAGAAAAAGGTCCATAAAGAAGTCAGTCAGAGTTCCCCAATTCTGCGGCATTGAAGTACAATCCATAGATCCCCAATAGCGTGAACCAACAAAATTGAAAACTGAGCAACCATCGGCCAGGCAGAATAAGCATGCAAATTGCAAGACGCAGTAAGAAGCAAAGAGAGAGGAAAAGAGAGAGAGGGAGAGAGATGATCTGACCTGTTATCATGGCACGGCAGAGAAAGAGAAGTTAAAAAAGAGGTGAGGTGGAAGTCCTAGTTGGATAATTATTAATTTAAACACCTCGCCCTCGTCTCTTTTCTAATAGATCAACGGCTCAGAATCGAAGGGAGGAAAAAAAGAAGAGCCCACAGGAAGAATATGCAACCAGCTACCCCGATATCGTAACCGACTCAAATTTCCCGATTTCCCTCCCTTTTTTTCGCCGGCAAAGAATCTCAACGTAGAGAGAGAAAGAGAATTGTCCGGGGGAGGATGAGGGAGATGATGTGGTGGGGGCGGCGGCCAATCGGGTGACTGGTAAGTGGTGGGGTGAGATTAGCTGAGGATGATTAGGGTTTTATTTTATTCTGAAATGGGGGGGAAAGTAAAGACACGTTCGGGGAAAGAGGAGTCCAGGTGTCAAGGATTATGTGGATTAGGTATTGTATGAGCTGGCTCTTCGTCGGCCTTGCCTTTGTCAACAATGACCCCCGCCAGCCCATCTGTCTTCTCTGTCAGGCCCAGTCATCCTCTCTCTCTCTCTCCTCTTCTCACTTATGGATATCATTTAAAAATAAAATCCAATTTTCAATTTCTAAAATTTGTTTTCATGTGAAATTATCACTCGTGCACATGATAAATTCCAGATGCGTACGTGGACTCAGATAAGATTCCACGTTTGCAATTATGCAGCTATTAATTAATAGCTAAAACTGTACAAGTAAACAAAATTAATTTGAGTTTTGATACATTTTATTTTTAAAAATAACTGATAATATCCTCGTCAACATTTGAAAATACTCGGTTTTATATGCGATAATTTTTTGGTCCATATCCAAAAATATATAGTTTTTTCACAAAATATCATAGTTATGAATCAGCAGACCCCAGTCGCTTGACCAAGAGAGCAAACTCTTGGATTTGACGATGAATATGCTGATGTTGAAAATAGAGGTTTGATTTATTAATTTAAGTTTGAAATATTAAGATCCAAAAGCTGTAACTGGTTTTAAATAGGCTTAGCCATTGGTTCGGTTGGGACCAAATTCGCTATACTCATCAGCTACGTAAAGAGCTATCGCCTTTCGACGCTCTAATCTTTAGGCTTTGTTTGGTATCAATGTATGAATTTAAATGTATTCAAAGCACAAGATTTGAATATACATGTTTTGTTGAAACACTGTGTTCGGTTTGATGTCAAAGGGGGGCAAAGGGTAACAAAATATAACAATTTTCTTCAATAACTCATGTCCTAAGCCTAAAACTAGGGAAGGGTTGATGTTGGAAGATAGAAGAAGAAATTGGTGGATGCGTTATATATATATAGCTGCTTTGCTGAGGGAGTAGAGAAGAACATCGCTTTGTGATACAATAAACGTAAGGTAAAAACTGGATTTCGAAAGGCTTAAAATCCCAAAACCATGGACTAATAATTTGCTTGGCCCAAACCAACACAAACCGTTTGACTTTATCCAGCCCAGCGGGCCCAGGCCTTAGCAACTCAAAGTCCGTTCAATGTTCTTTTAACAAGCTGCCCAGCTGCAAAGGAATTTTAGGATCTAACGGTGACATTCTCAATTTTTTCTGACGAGATTCTGTCTAGGGATAAATTTTTACTTATGACTCATAGATCTTTCATATGTTCTGTCGATATGAAATTTGTATAAAAGGTTTTCCAGCCTTACAAGCCTTGTCTTAATTTTCACCTTAGATCGAGATATCGGTCAAAACCACTCATTGACGACCGACCCTACAAACAAATTCTATTGATGCAACGACGCGCCAGATGGAACCGTACCAAAGAAGAAGAAACTACAACGAAGATTGGTTATGCGGAAAGGCAGAGTGGGATATTTGCTGTTCTAATTTAAGCCCTGGGTTCTCTGAACCTGCAGGCACCCATCAAAGGGTAAAACAACCATTAATAAAGCGAGTGAGGTGGCATCTTACCAATCACTTTCAGAATCTTATTAGAGGACTGTCTGTTAGTTCTGCTTTTAACAACACTTCAACTATTAGTTTCCTCTCCGATTTCATGGGACAACAAAAGACGAAGATGAAGATCGAAGGTGATGTGCTGTATTATTTTGCCATTTCCATCGCACCCAGCATTGAACCTCGTTTTCATTCTTTTCATCTGTTTGGCAGTCACATGTCATCTAATATTATATAATATGCATGAACGAAAGTTACATATATAGGACGGGCCACTGATCAGTTTGGGATGACCCTGTTGGAAGACCGATTTCCGATGCCGTTTAACTAGCCGTCAGGAAATATGTATAGAGAAAGTTGAAGCAACTCTGGGATAAATCGAGGACTTTAATGTAGCAGTTTCATAGTTTGTGAGTATGAAAGAAACTGTTTGGGTCGTCGTGCCATCCTGAGTGGAATTACTTAATTTTGCATGTTTAACCAAATTAATCTCATACATATATAGTCATAAAATATCCATCATGTGACATTATCTGTTCACAATTTTCTTTTCCAAAAATAATACCAAAAAAGAAAGTTATTAATTGAAGGAAAGCATAGTCCACAAGTTTGGCACGTCATCCAGATTCTAGACAGATGTAATCAACAGTCATCAAAATTGATTGGCTACATGCATATGATTAATTAATTAGTAATCGGTATACTTACTTAACAGCTAATTAAACAATAATGGTACTAATTTTTGTTTCTTTCTTCACAATAGCACAACCCCCAGGAAGATGGAAGATTAACTTTACCTGCGAATATTTACATTCATTAGGAAAGAGTAGATCCATCAACATCATACACATCAGTACTACTGCTGCTACTGCATGATCCACCCTAGCTACTTGGTTGGTAGGCTTGGCTAGCAATATCCACAACAACGATATATATATATAGCTAATAATAATAATAATAATCTTGTCAATTACTCATTTTGTTTTCGCACTAATTTCACATGTACACCCATTCCATCCCATTGACAACGTATGCACTCTCCGGCATGCTGTATAACACATCTTGATACTGATCTTCAACCCCTCCGAATCCTCCCCCTCCACCGAAAAATTGCTGCTGCGGATCCATCGTCGTTAGCGAAGAACTCGGGCTGTTACTCGAAGCCACGTCAGCGGAACGCTCCGTTATCATCGACAGTCGCTGAATCTCCTTCTCTGCCTCCGTTAGCTGCTCTTTCAGCTGCAATACCTGGAAAATGAGACAGTAGAGGTTTAAGAAAAAAAACTGAGACAGAGTTGGGCCCGATGGAAAAGCCCAGCCCAAAGTGGAGAGACCGGGTTAAACTTCTTTTAAAAAGGTAAAACGACAAGAGAAAAGACAGTAATAGTACGGAGAGATGAGTGGGACTGGACTGATGATGGGTGCAGTAAATATCAACCGCAATTTTGAGTTGCAGCTATTGATATTTTAACGTTAGTACTGTCTTTTCACTTCACTGTTGTGAGTGGGAGCCTTTTAAAACCACAGTAAAAAAAAAAACACTCTGTCCATTTGGTTTTTGATTTTCATTAGGACCTCATGCACGCACATTCCAAAACATAATTCGAATTTGGAGGACTAGCTAGCATACACAAATTAAAAAATAACGAGATAAATTAAAAATTAAAATTGGTACCTCGGATTCAAGGCGACATTTATGGAGGGTAATAAGGTCATGGGAGGATTTCAATTTGGAGTATTCTTCCTCGAGCTTCTTGGTCTTCCAACGGGCACGGCGGTTTTGGAACCAAACGGCAACTTGGCGAGGGTCGAGTCCGAGCTCGGCAGCTAGCCGGTCTTTACGCTCGGACTCCAATTTGTGCTCGTTTCCGAAGTTAAGTTCAAGTGAGGTGACTTGCTCGTCGGTGAGCTTCCTCTTCTTCAGCATGGAGCCTTCTCCACCGGATTGTTCCTTCTTCTTCCTTCTTCTCCTCCTTCCTGCTGCTTTCTGATTTGGCTCCTCTCCTCCTGTAGACAGATAACCTTGGTGAGGATGAGGGAGGAGGAGTGGTTGTGGATCATAAACGGCAGCGGGATAGATGAGGATGTTGCAGGACAAGTCGTCCATGTGTTGTTTGGTTAATTTGGTTTGGTTTGGTTTGGTTTGGTTTGGTTGAAGGGAACAAATGGGGGGTGAAGGGAGGAAGGGAGACGGATGGCTTTTTATAGACTAGATAGATTGGTAGAGAGGACAGTGTCTGATTACCATGTGAACTCCCAAACTAGACTGCCTTTTTTTTATTTCCTTTTTTGTTTTCTTTTTCTTTTTCTTTTTATGTTATTCCACTTTTTCTATTTCTTGTAAACTCTCTGGACAAGTATCATTTTAAACACTGCAAATAATTAATAGAAACATCCTCATTAATTATATATATAATGACGTGGATTAATTAGTAAATAGTAATAGTGAGATGGGTTTGAGTTGGGTTTACCAGTTACGTTGCTATCAGATTCTTTTTTTCATGTGCATTATATAAATTTGTCTTCTTTTCTCATTCTGGTAATAATGAGCCAACTAGTAGTTTCTTTTCACAACTTAGCATCCATCCATTCATCCAAATATTACTGTTGGAGAGTTGTAGTAATTAACTTTGCTGGAAGTCAACCAGGATATGCATCACTTGATTAATTAGAGGTCATCGATGTAACAAATTATTATCGTCTTTGTCTCCCACCTCCACACTCCACCATTAATTTGTTTACTCAAAACTTGATAATGAAACAACAAGCTCCAACCTTTCCAATTTTGCCCTATTATCTATCAAACCACCCATTCTAATATTATCTAATCACCAGCATCTGTGTATCAATAACTTCATTCATCACTGGACTTTGGGATTTTCACCCAACCGTAGCTGAAATCATTGGATGATACAACCACTCGATTATAACTTGTTTGGCACCGTCATATTAAGCAAGGCGGGATAAATTAATAAATAATAGTAATGTTGACAAATGGGAAAATGGGGGTGGACATATATAGTAGCTAGAGTGTAGCTTTGTAAGTTGGGCATTCTTCTTGAACAAATAATAAGTGGATAGAGAGAGTGCAACGTCAATGCATCACTTAGTTCTTAATTCCAATCAGACCAATAATAAAACAACAGTTAGTACGTAGTTAAGGAAAGTAAACTACATTTGTTGTTGGATAATCTCTGTACTTCCAACTAGCAAAACTACAAATATATATGGTATATATGGGGAGGGCTTTGATATCCGACAGGTATCGATATCAAAAGTCACATGACGTATTTTAGTTGGTTGAAATTAAATAAATTGAATACATACCTGATAATTTCTTTAAATATTGAATCTGCATGAAATGCTCATGTTTGTGTTCGTCAGCATGAAATCAACTGTTGAATAGATTTAACACTAAGAAATTGTGTTCTTACTCGCATCAGATTATGTCGTTGGTATTCAGAATTCCCCAGAATTCAAAATTGATCTAGATTATGTATTTTATTTGTTAGGTAAATGGTTGAGATATGAAATTTGAAAAAAAATAAAGTGAAATATCAAACAGGCCTTCATTAAGATGACGTTGAGGAAACGGTGTTAAATTTTATTCTTTGACAATTTAGGTTTTGAAATATTGAATGCTTAAATTGTACGATAAGGCTAAGCTTAATGATTCTAAATGAAACACCAATATACTAATTACAAAGACCAATAATATTATATCATGTATCAAAGTACTAATACCTCCAAAATATCGAAATTTTATCCAGTTAATTATTATATTGGAATCCCAAAACAAATATAAGAACGAGAAGAATGCCAAAACTAATATATATTAAGATATGTGTGTTGCCTGAGTATTGGGGTACGCAGATGACTTGTGTTGTCCAATTGGGTGGCACCTTCTCTTCTTTTCAAAATGCACAGATACCATTTATATAAAATTAAATTTTTTAATAATAAATAATAAGACCCCCCGTACGTAGTTATTTTAATATATATATGTGTGTGTGTGATGAAATGTAAAAGCAAGCTTTGATTAATTTATGTTATTATTATAGACTTAAATAAATAAATAGATTAATTTCAACACTCACACACAAAATTAAAATGGAACGAGTGAGTAGCTAAGCTAGGGCCTCTCCATGCGTGGCTCGAGATGGGTGAAGTTTGTAAAAAAGATTGTCCACTTTCTTATCCTACTACTTTTCTTCTTTGCTACATAATTAGGGCAAAAATTACTTGTGTGATTAGGATCCATGATTCGTAAACTTTATTTGTCTCATAAATGAATCAAATTTGAATTCAACTTCTAAAAATCTGTTTGAAGCACCAGTGATATTTAGTTAATTGTTTATCTTTTTTTATTAATTCATCCATTATAAAAAAAAGAACAATAACTATTCAATTAGTTCGTAATTCATCTTCTTGATTCAGGCTTTGATATCATACATAACAGATAAAATAACATATATGATGAAAAGTTATTCAAGCTAATTAAGAGCCATTAATTGTATTATTTATAGAAGCTCACAAAAACATAAATTACAAGAGTGGTCACTAAACTAACTACAAATTTAATTTACAGAATTGTCCTTACATTTTTACGTACACTCGCTATTTTATTTTGAGTCGAATAGTTTTAAAGATTTTAATTCAATGACTTGATGACATCAAACCAATAAATATAATCTTTTTAAATAGAATTTTTAGTCGATCAAACCAGTCTAGCAAAATTCTCAGTATTTCAGAGGCCAGAGCGCTAAATGAGTAATAGTAAAATAAATATTAAAGATTTAGAACCGAATGATCTATTAACCGTTTAATTATCGGTATTATGAAATGTGATTTTGACATTGTTTCCTTATCATTAATTAATCGCCAAGTTTTTTCATGCCGCTTAAGTTCTGCGTGTTAGAAAGAAGGTTACATTTCGGTTCAATTTTTTTATACCGAGTATTTACATGTTTCAATAAATAAATAAATTACATTACATTATGTAAAAGAAAGTTATAAAACTAATTATATATAAAAAAATTAACAATTTAAGTTATTGAAATATGACGATTCACGATATAATATAAGAGCTAACATCCTCATAGTTCAATTTAAGATTTGTAAACCGCCGTAAATGCATAGAGGGGAAAAATATCAACTAGTGAGTGGTGAAGGGCAGCAAACACATAGCTAGAAAGCTGGTTTGTTGGCATCATGGTACGACTGGCTAGCTAGTCATTGATTGACAGTGTGTGTGTGTTTGTTGTTTTAACTTTTAAAACAGTAGTCCTCCATCAGAGTTTGCCCCCCTAGATGTCACGACTACTACTCATTCACTACTTCACATTGTTTTTCTGGATGATTTGACCTTCCCATTTAACACACAACAACAAAACATTTAATTTTGGGGGGTTTAATTTATATTATTATTATTATTATTATTATTATTATTATTATTCCAGTGTATGAAAAGAATCAAACGAATAGAAAACAAACAAAAAATCCGATTCGATTTCAGTCAATTAAGAGTCCAATCTCTTCTTACATTTGTTGTTGCTGCTGAGAAATTAAGTCCATTAGGAGTGGTGGGCGTGGCATTCACTTGTACCAATATACATTCATTCATCCATCCAAACCCAAACCTAATTATTGTCGTCAACAAAAACACTAAGGGGTCGTTTGTGTAGGTAATTAAGTGGGAGATTTATTTTGACTGGTTTCATTTTTTAATTTTTAAACGTTGAGAGTTGTTTGAAAATGAAATAAATTTTAGGGATTGAACTTTCATGATAGGTTTCAGGTGATTTTCGCATCAAAATGAATTAGAAAACAATGAGTAATTTTATTACAATTCTTATGAATATGTAATTTGTCTCGTTCTGAAAATTACAATCAACGTTAGTCACTATTTCCTTTCTCCGGTCATTTTTCTATTTTTACATTTTTATCGTTTTAAAAAATTACCCAAATAAAAATTTCACTAAAACTTATTTCTGTTTGTCGCTAAATACAAACTAATGATGATATTGGGACAAAATCAAAATAAGATCGCATGAGCGATCTCATTTACGAGAAAAACCATGTTTCCGCCGTAGAGAGGCCAATTTGTTGCAGTGCATACATACAAATTATTTTTCAAATAAAAAGATACCTTAAACCAATTTATAACCAGATAAAACTCGAAATCATCTACAACAAAATCACCCAACTCAACACGACGCACCCTAAAAATGAAAAACAAGGAGCAAAAAAGCAAGGCAACTTTAATTTGTCTGTCCCCTCAAACTAAGTTTAATTTCCACAAGGAGCCACTGTGGGTCGGGGGATCATACAATCTGTATCTGAAGCATAAACATGGTGAGGGGAGGGGAAAGGAAGGAACCCAAAAATAGAGTTTTATCTGTTACATATATATTTACTTTGGGCAAATTTCTATCCAATCCACCGCCGAGGATTTGCTTTTCCTCCTACGTACGTTGGATAATGGTCGCACTTTGTAAATGGACGGCCGGGGTTTAGACACACAGTACAATTTTGTTTATATATATAAATATATGTTAGTCAAAGAATGTAGGGACCCATGTAAATGAGGGTAACTCTCTTTTATTTTTACTTTTATTTTTTGTAGCTCAAGCAAAACAGTAGTGTGATGTGTCGTCTGTCTGTCACAACTTCACGAGAGTAGCTAGAGAAAAACACTGGGGAAATTAATAAAGTAAATGTATATATATATATATATGACCCTATCCTATTTGCCTTTAAATAGACCGGACAGGATAAGGTGTGATCCAACACCACCCCCTCACTACTATCTGTTTTTTTTACATACATGGATAATATATAGCAAGGCCATGAATCATTATCATTCTTTCCTCTAAAATAATTACATTTAATTTATACAGAGAGTAACAATTAATACGCCCGATATCTATTATCGACCTGAGCAAAACAGTTGGTTGTAACAGCTGGCTTTATTTTAAGAGATTTTGGGTTTGAAATCTGTTTTATTGCGAAATGGTTTTAACGCTTTTGTAACGTCTTACCTGGGTTGACGATTAGGAAGGGTTTTTCGTAGAAAAAAATTATATTATCCAAATGGGTATATAACAGTTTTAATATTATATTTTTAGAAAATCAGAGTCTACATATTGTAAAAAGGATAAATTAAAAAATATAATTGTGTTGGATCTATGGTTTTAATGAATAAGTTAAAGAAATTTGAATGTATTTTATATTGTATGCTTAATTTTTTAAGTGGACTTACGATATAGAATTGACATGAACAAATCTATTAATTACGCCATGTGGTTTGTAAAAGTATCAATTTTAAATAAAATAAACGGTACTAACCTAGGTTTAACTGTATGGAATGTGCTCATTCATGAATCTTTCTATTTGTGCCACACATGTTTCGTTAATTTATTCCGATGAATATTCAACCTACTAGTTATCTTCACAGATTTCGTTACATGTTTTTATCTCTTTTCCATTTGTAATTCATCAAATATTAATTTTTTCATTGTATTTATTCTTCTTTGCAGTGCAATTAAGTTGACATACTCAATGAACTAATAGGTGGTGGCTATTGGAAATTTCGTAATTATATATTGGTCGTCTTTTTTCCCTTGTAGTAATGCTAGCTAGTTAACAAACAGTTAACCCACTAAGCACTGGGGTACGTATAATCGAGTAAAAAAGGTGGGAAGTGAAGTGAAGTGGATGGGGGGGTAATGTAATGGGAAATGAGAAATCCGGTGGGAAAACGAAATATGATGGGATTGTTACAAAAAGAAGGAAAGAGTAGGATGTGTATAGTTAGTTCAACTTGATGGGAAGAAGAAGAAAGATCACTAGTAGTTGAAGTGGGAGCGTGCATGATGGAATCGACTAGCTAAGTGCCCTGATTGAAGGAAGATGAACCAGCGAACCAGGCGGAGGGGAGTGGGGGGGGGGGGCCCCCCCCGCCAAGCGAGACTTAGCGAGAGAGAGAGAGAGAGAGAGAGAGAGAGAGCATGTTCAGTTCAAAAAAGTACGGACACGACAGGCTGAAGTGCCAGTGGAAGAGATGACGATTGACGAATGAGGTTTGAGTTTTTAAGGAAATGTTTGCAGAGGTCACATGGGGGGCTAAACATCACCAGACTCTTTCTTCCTTACGTGTCACTTCCCCCGCACTCTTAGGCCTTCCTACACATCCGGGGACCACTTCTACTCTCCTTCCACGTGTCCCCCCCATTGGCTCGTATATATGTTGTTGACACTTTCAACTCCCACCACCCACAAAACCTAATCATCCCTCTCTAGCTATTTCCCACTAAGCTAGCCGCCATTGTATGTTTTTTATTTATTTATTTATTTTTATTTTTTAATAACTAGTAGATACTTCTTCGGAGCTCATCGATGCGGCGGTGACTGGCTTATTATTCGTCAAAATATCGGTTAAATTATCTCAACAACACAAATGTTTTTTGTGTTTAAGGGTTCTTTTCATTATGAAGTAAGCTTGAACAAAAGAAAAAAATAAGTTTTTGGAAGGGATGATTCATCAAACTCAACTTCCTATTAGTAATCGGATCGAGTAAACATTGGATTTGGATTGAATAATATAACTCCTCTCATCACTCGTATAAATCCACGGCACGATCATGCACGCGGATTACCACTACTAATTTCCTAATCAAGGTTGGAATCACCTCAACTAAACTAGCTAGTAATGAACACCGATAAGTTCTACAAATTGATAAGGTGCTCTCTTGGAATTAAAGAAAATCACAAGCAATTGGAAATAGTGTTAACTTGGTTCATTAACACCTAAACTACTGATAAATACACCTGACATGGTCCAGTAGGTGCAAACAAGAGCACCCGCCAATTACCCGATGAACAACCGTTAAAACCAAAAGAAACACAAAAGGTAGAATCGAGCTATTGACTCACTTCACTGATAACTTTCTTCTATCTTGGATAGTTAATCATATGAATTCCTAAGTCGAACAAATAAAGGATTTCACAGATTTGATATGATTCAAGTCGTAACAAGAACGAGGTTGAAATCCCAACAATCAAAGCAATCTTTCATTCAATTTCAAATATCCAACAATCGTCGATCCTATACTTTTCGAGAGAGTATCATAACTCAAATTTTACTTCCCAACCAAAAACTCTAACGATTTAGCTACTCTTATCACAGGAAGAAGAAAAATCAGAAAAAGATCTAACCACCATCTTAATGAAGAGATAATGAATCGATCTCGCTTCAATCTTCGCTTTTAGCCTTCTAGCTTTAATCCTACCTTCAATCTTTAATGGGAACTCTTTCGGATCTTCAGTCGTTTTTAGGGATGAATAGATGGTGTTTTTGATAGGAGAACTCGGGGAAAAATCAAGAAAATTTGTTGAAGAAGACTTCCTTTCTCTTTCCTCAAATCGCTCATTTTATATGGAAAATATTGGAATAGGGGGGTGCAAGGCGCCCATGAGTGCACGACGTGCACCCCTTTTTCGCCGTGAGATTTTTCAAGTTTAGGGCATACACGGCGTGCAACCCTTCTTCACCGTGAGCTATTTCAAATTTAAGGCATGCACGACGCGCATGCATGGAGGGTAACCTTTTTTCTTCACCAAATTTTGCAATGTCGTCTCATTTGAGCTCTAACCGTGCTCTAATCCACGCCTGTAGCCTTGTAATCAAACCAACTGTCTCTAAAGTACATGTGAATGAAAAATACTACAAGAAACACATCAAATGGACCGAAACGGTTCAACTGAATGAGTATAGGCATACAATGCCAATATGCAAAACCCACACGGAATTGAAACACAAACGAGCTAGTATTCACTAAAAAAGCGTGCAGATAGAAAGAGATAATCACTAAAAATCCTACCACTACCACTTATTAAAGAAAACCAACAATCGATTAGAGTGAGTTTTTAATTTTCTTCGGTTCGATTTATTAGAGAACTGGTTTAGATATATAGGCAATTGACTTAAATTAATATCAAATTATATTTAAATATTGATGTGACAGCACCTAGGTCACCGTTCTATTATAATGGTGAATGACAAAGCGGGACGGCTTTACATCATTTTGAAATTATAAATTGATTTGTAATTCTTCTTTCCTTAAAAAAATGTGCAGATTAGCCTTTTATAGACTTTACTTCTTAAACAAAATTCTAATTAATAACTTAAACGAACTGAATCACTGATTAAATAATACCATATTTGTATATTTGGTTTGAGATATACAGCGGGCAATTGAGACAAGTCTCTTAGATCATACATATGATTGGATCTTATCTCAACTACCACATGCATGCACTGTATTTCTTCCAACACACGCAATCGATCGATCGACACAAATGGTTTCCTCTAATGAACGCAGACGTGGGGAAGCCAAGGAGGAGAAGCCTTTGTCCATATTTGAGAAAGCACAAATTTTAACGAGTTTCCATCTAACACCGCGCGTCACTGGGTGCATGCATGCTTATCTTCTTCAATACACTATATGCAACTCTCAAGGGATAATGTATGCCTTCGTGTGCAAAAACTGCCTTTGCAATGGCTTTAGAAAACAACTGCCTTTTAGTCCATTTTTTCGTGACTCGGTTCTAATTTAAACTAGTTAAACTTGAGTCGGGATATGTTCAACTTGATAGATTCGTGACCTGGCTTGAACTCAAACTCGAGAGCCAACTCAAATACTAACTCGAATTTGGCTTAATAAATCAAACATAAATATAATAAAGTTCAACTCAACTCGATTTAAACGGTGATGTCCAAAGCATAATTAATCCTTTTGCTTTTGCCTTGAATAGAGAAGATCATTAGAGCAGTGGATTTAGACGGTGTTCTCTGTGGTGGCATGCCTTGCGATTTGTGGAAAAATAGTTCTCCATTGGTCTCTCAAACCGACACATTAATTATTGCTTTGTATTTATGGGAGAAGGCAAGATAAAATTCAGATGGACATTTATGATCATGCATGCATGTACGATGAAGAAAGTAGTTTGAACACTCTAGACTTATTTGTTCGAGCCTGTGGGCGAATTCTACGACTTAAATAGCAACAAAAAAGCAACAGCTAGCATTAAATGTCAAGGTAAGTAGTGACAAAATAGAATCAAGGTTTCCCTAGGGAAATGGGTTACTTCCAAATCAAGCCGATAAAAAAAAGAAGTTTGAAGTGTTTACCAGCTAGCTAGAGTACTTAACCTACTGGGTTTAATAAAGTAATCATCAAACATGGTACTTACAGAGATAAGGATGAAATCCTCTTGGTGACGATTGGAGTCTTCTAGAACATTAATATATACTCATGCATGTGTAGGGGTAGATATTATTAATCTCCTAAGCCGGCTAAGTTTGGCGATGAAATTCGAAATTATAAATTTATATGAAATTAAGTCTTGAAAATATCATTGTCAGACTCACCGAACGATGTTATTTTATATATTATAATATTTACCTAATTAATAATTATGTTATTTTCTCATGAAAGTATAAAATATCAATTTTAAAATCTCAAATTTATAGGATTTTTCCAACTAGATTTCACTAATTAGTTAATAATTTGCAACGATAAACTGAAAGAATATTTGGTTAGTTTGTTTGATTATAATAACCAGCGGTTAAAATCACAATCTGATCAAACTTGATAATTTTTCACTAATTTAATCATTATTAAAGCAATTAAACGGTAAAAATACACTAATCATCATGGATCTCAGCCGTCCCCAACCCCAAAAGTGACAGGTTACTAGTTTAATTGTGTACTAATTTGATTTAATTTAATCAAATTAAAAGGAAATGAAATGGAAAAAGAGGAAGCGGCATGGCATTGATGGGATTCCTTTTGAGTGCCCATTTTTAATATAACTTTTAGAGTTGTTTATGTGTTCCAATGTGCAAAATTAACTTTCTACTTTTGACTTAAAAGCAACCATCCACCCTATCATAAAAAAATGAATAATAATCATGAATAGGGTTTTCATTCCATCAACTTAATTAATCAAGCTCTTTAGGTTATTAAATAAAACTAATTAATGGGGATGCCATGCTTATTCCGACACCTGCAAGTCTTGTTTCCCATTCTCCAACTTCCTCCCTTCCTTCAAACACTAATTATCATAGTTTTAATTACATGTTAATCAACAACCATTGGTACATTAATGCCCCCCCCCCCCCCCCCCCAAGACATGATAATGTTGTTTTTTTGTATATAATCATCAGATTCGGGCTAAGAAATCAGATCCCCCAAAGCTGAACTAGCTATCTAGATGATCAAAAGCTCCCATATGATTTGGAGCCAGCTCGGTTCCATATGACGCGACATAATTAATTTGCTAATAATAATGAATCTCAACTTTTTTTTTTGTCTGAAAAAGAAATATAATTAAGATAGCGGTCCATGGGAAAAAAGAACATGTTTTTTTTACACGTCACCTAATACGTGTAATAATGACACACAAAGTTAGTATATTATATACGTCCAGCTGAAAATGCCCTGTAATAATTTTGATTAGTTTTTTCACGGCTGAAATGCTAATTAAAATGCATACCTAGATGAACGACAATAATTGGTCACCAGGGGAATACAATCTGCGAGCATGAACCTTAAACTAATAGAGTTGACCACACATTAGCATTGTTGTTGACCATCGGTCAACACACACTGATTGATAAATGAAGAAGAAAGAACTAACATGCCAATTAACCAATAACGACAAAGGAACAGGGCTTGCTAAGAATAAGATGTAGCTAGCTAGCTAGGATTAATGTTTAGTTTAAATTAATTAATATATCGACTGGCTCGATCAAATGAGCTAAGGTAAGCTAGCTAGGTCTTCAATTAATGAAATTGGCGTGGGTTTAATTAGTCCATGAAACAGTCTCTTTCCGTGTTTCCCTCTCTTCCCACATCAGTTTTTATTATTATTATTTTTAATATAAAAACCCCATGCCCATGCGTACGTCAATTCTCGGTTCCTGCAATCTTTAATTTTGGACCAACCCAGCTAGTGGCTTGATTAATTAATTTTTATGATATAATACTGTATGTACATGTGGTATCCAATTAACCCTTGAATTCCGCCTTCATTTTAGCGATTATCTCGCTAATCCATATATATATGATTCTGCAGAGTTTATTACACCAAAATTTCCCCAATTCCTGCTCCTTAACCGAGGCTAATCCGTGGACACACTGTGGATCAACAACTCCTCAGTAGTTGGCTAGGGCTATAAGCTAAACGCGAGTAGTCCTGCAATCAAGCGAACTCGACTCCACTCATAGAACTGGGTTTTGTTCATAATTTGATAGAGATAAGATTAGGGCCGGATCAAATTACCAGACAGACTAATGTATTCAAAGCCTATCTAAATTTTTTCCGACTGTGGAGACTGAATCTGGGGACAGATTGAAAACACTAAATAAATAGATCAGGTACTGTGTGTGTAATATGCCTCTGCCACAACAAGCCCACAATTATGATAAAAAGTAACGTAAAAACAAACTAGGTAGTAATTAATTTAATACTGAAAAGGCAACAAATCGCTGAGATTGTATCAAGATTAAAAAGATTCCTATCGCTGGAGTTACAGTAGCCACAAATCGGTAAGCAAGTCCATCTGTTTGGTTATATTAATTAGTACACTAATCCATCTGTTAATCACATGCTGGCCACTAGTAATCCCCCAGCCAGCCCCATACTAAAAAATATAATTCCTCCTACAAATGTTGGTGGGTGAATGGATCAGATGACACCTACATGTACACTTTTGAAACTAATTAACCCAACAAAAGAAAAGAGTCTAAAGAATACTACAGTGGGAGCGAGCACACGTGTTGATATGAGAAATGTGGCCCTGCAGAGAGAGAGAGAGAGAGAAAGATAGCCCGGTAGCTATTGTTGTGGAAGTGAGTGTGGGTCTGGTCTGAAATTGGTTGGTCTCTGTACTGATTCTCACTCACAGAGTCACAGTAATAGACAGATAAAGATGATGATGATGATGATCTGGCCCCCAATGGAATATGGATAAGCAGAGAGCAGAAAGCAGAAAGCAGAGTGCCATCGATCTCTAGGGTTAAATTTAGGCAGTAGCTTTTTGGTTTTGGCAACTCTTTTTTATCTCTCACTCACTCACTCATCAGGTGTCCTGGATTCCAACCCACATGCACTAACTGTATATTGGTTTTCTGACATCCACTTCTGCAGCATTCTTTTTCTTACCCCCTGGAGCCTCACTCACTAGCTTACTTTCTTGATCATGCCAGTATGTATGTTGTCCGAGTGTTAATGGAATCCTCCTGGGACGTTGAATTGGTCATGTTGTGTTGTCTATGCGATATTTGATTCTGCAGCTCTCCTCAGACCTCTATTTCGTCATTTAGCACTTGTGTTTCTGTTTCTACGTGTCCTTTTTGTATGGCACACGGCCCCGCCCTTTAGAATGTGCTGTTTGGTTCCTACCGGCGCAGACTCGGCCCAGCAAGACTCTTCATATCTGGGCCCCTAAAATATCCATATTATAGTCGAGCCCATTTAGTAGTACAAACAGGTCCAAGTATATTCACTCTCGGCCTATTTCGGTAATCTGTCGCAGTTTGCATAAAAAATTAATAATCCACTGCCCCCTCCACCGCCGATGCCACCACCTTCCTTTCACCGGAGCCTTCCTTGAACAACAATCACCCGACAACAGCTGAGGCCGGAATTGGATCCGCCTCCTCGCTGAATTTGAAGGTATTCATCGTGTTCTACTCGATGTATGGCCATGTGGAGTTGTTGTCCAGGAGGATGAAGAAGGGAGTCGACGGAGTCGAAGCGGTGCTGTATCGGGTCCCGGAAACAATTCCGAACGAATTTTTGGAGCGGATGAAGGCGTCGCCGAAGGACCCTTCCATTCTGGAGATTACAGCGGCGGCGGAGTTGGTTGAGGCCGACGGCGTCCTGTTTGGGTTCCCGACGAGGTACGGGTCTATGGCGGCGCAAATGAAGTCGTTTTTTGACTCCACTGGCCAATTATGGAAGGAGCAGAAAATCGCCGGGAAACCTGCTGGGTTTTTCGTCAGCACCGGCACTCAAGGCGGCGGTCAAGAAACCACCGCGTAAGAGTTTGCTTCCTTTTCACACTCTTACTATGAATTTATTGCCTGATTGATTAAAAACAATGATTCCACCGCAGATTGTTAGTATCATGAAGTGATTTAATAATCTCTGAATTGTGTTATCCGTAGTGCTCACACTCGATTCCTTTTCTGGAAAGTGCTCACAGTCGATTGTTTCCACTGCTTGATACAGATGGACAGCAATCACGCAATTGGCTCACCATGGTATGCTGTTTGTTCCTGTGGGTTACACATTTGGTGCTGGTATGTTCAACATGGAATCTATAAGAGGAGGATCTCCATAAGGTTCTGGGGTTTACGCCGGTGATGGTTCGAGACAGGCAAGTGAGACAGAGCTGGAACTTGCAGAACACCAGGGCAAGTTTATGGCTACCATAGTTAAGAGGCTCGCCCAAGCGTGAAATCATATGTTTGTGATTCATTGGTTGGTGTTATTGAATGGTGTGCTGAATTAATATTAAGCAACTTCAGTCATTACTGACATCAAACATGAGAAGAGCAGAAATGCTGAGAGGAAGTGAGGACAACAATCGATCATCGTATAGTCTCTACTCTCCACTACCGCTAGCTACTGTGTAGGTTTGATCAGTTATCTTTTCTTTTTTAACTTTGTTATTGACAGAACCTGCAACAAAAATGCTGATGACTGGCTAGCTGATGAGTGAATGAACGAATGAATGATAGTGTGATGATGTGATATAGTACTGCAACAGAAGCAGCAGCAGAAGCAGCTAGACCTTGAGAAACTCCAGTTGAAGCATAGGCAAACACAGTTGCATTTAGACCTTGAGAAACTCCAGAGATGCGTGATGATATACAAGTGGCATAAACCTCCTGAATTACCGAATGCTTAGTGAAATATTATCAAACAACAAGAAGCCAATTTCAAACAATATTCTACCCAGACTGAAATTTCAGCAAGGTATTACCTTTTAAATTCATGAGTCATCATCTACCGTGATAACCTTCTTATCCAAATCAAACTCATTTAACTCTGTTAATATAAAAGAAAATTTTTTTTGACCTAAATATATATATATATTTAGGTAACATTCCATAAGAGGGCTGAGAGTTGCTTTGGGCATTAACGTATTGCTACTGAAGAAGCGTCCAGTCACAGTCCATAAGGGTGTAGAGATCACCTATATGTATCAATATGAACGTTTATCTAATTTCTATTATATTTACGTAATTATGGGGGCACATGAAGAAAAAGTGTGAGTTGAAGCTCGAATTCCTAAAAAAACAACTAACTTTTCAATGGGATGACTCAATTAGGATACCCACTTGAAAAGAAACTCAAATCAAAATAGCTAGTCAGTGGGATCTCAGGAAGCCAGGAGATAGAGATCACAAGGTGGCAACCCATATGGTAGGAAGGAAACTGACAACTCCCAAAAAAATGGCAAACCGCCATAAGGACCGAGCACCAATGACCCAAAGTGAGACATCAGTCACTAGACATGACCTGATCACAGATAATGACACAACTGAAGCAGACGCTAGAAAACGACGAAGATATGAGCTCACGACATCCGACTCAATGGAAACGAAACTCAAAGGACGCTTCTCGAAGTCTCCAAAGAAAATCAATCAAGAGTCATCTTCACCACCACTTCCAATCGGTCCACTGCAGAGGGCAGGTCAACCACACCAAAATACTGGTACACAGTTCAGGTCCTAACCTCCCTTCACTATGTCCATTTAGGATGACCTCATCCATTTTTTATTGGCTTCTGTTTTTCTAGTTTGTGTTCCTTTCTAAATATTGTTGCTTTCGTAAACTTTCATAGTCTTTTGTTGTGACGGGTAAACCTCGTTTGGATGTTTGTTTGTTGGAGAGAAAACATTGAGGTATTTGTATTTGCAAAAACCCGCATTTCATGTTTGCCTCGTTGGTGAGGACTACACCTCCGATTGGACTCCCTATACTCTCACGTTGCTATAACTTTCAAGAAATATGATGATACTGATTTGGTAAAAAAAACTTAAAAACCGACAAATATGATTTCAAAATAACATCTCCTACTTAAAAATTATATAAGACCAGTATTATTGAAACCCGAAACTACAACGGGTAACTATCCAAACGGGTCAACCCCGACCATTACAACGACCAATCATCATGTCTGTCTTTAGAATGCATTCGTTTAAAACTCTGTATCTGTTTCGTTTCTGTCTTATCCCCCCCTAACTATGGACTTATCCGACAAAATAACACTACAGCGGCCATTATTCATCGTGCAATGCAATAATACTAAGACATTAAATTGCAGTCACAAGCTAGCACCTCCAGAATCTTCGAGTGTGTAAATAAACATATAGTCCCAGTTTAGACAAGAATCCTATAAAAGATAATACTCCGATGATTTCACATTCTGTCGGAAGACATATCTCGCCTTCCTTATCCAACTGCACTTACATCAAAAGCTTCGGCTAGTGAGAAGACTGCAAATATGATACCTATGAGCACCTTCACTGCAAACTTAAGTCATATCCATCTCTTCATAGCCATAAACTCATCAAGAACGTGACAGAACACCTTTTGAGCTGCACATAATCACTGGGTCAATCCAACAAAAATTCCACAACTTTATAGGATTCGTAGATTGAGATTATAAGAAAACAGACCTCGGCACAGTCCCAAGGCGCCGTGGATCAGCTTCTGTTGCTTGTCGAAGCGCCCTGGCAAAAGCTTTGAAGGTTGCCTCAATAATATGGTGAGAATTCTTCCCAGCAAGCTGCAGATATCCAACCCCAATCCTAACAGCTCAAGCACTCTTAAGAAGAAGCTAATGTATCTTGGAAATTATTTTTTACACTATTTTACCAGTGGTCGTTGAATTCTGGAAACTCGGGAAGTATTTACCTGTCGTATGTGAAGTGTCATGCCAGAAGTATTCACCAATGATTGGAAAAAATGCTCAACCAACTGCAATACACACATAATCACCAAATATAAAGTATAAGTCAAGAGGAGATTGAGAAGCCACAAAGCTCCAAGCAAAGGCTATGTGTATGTGTGCACAGCAATATAGAGAAAATCTTTCGCTGGGAGCTAATAGATATTCAAAAACCAAATCGAAGTATCATATGAAAGAAATGAACCCTTGGCACCTGAGTGTCATAGGTTCCAACTCTCTGAGTGGGAATCTGCAAATCATAATTTAAATGTGGTCTTCCAGATAGATCCTGGAATAAGAGAAACCATAGATGAGCAATCTCTTACTGCAAAGGAGACGATTCATGAATACAATACCGACATCCATAAGCAATACAATTTGCAAGTAACCTATTTGTGTATCTTCTACTTGTGGCTGAATAGATGGTTGTGTACGAGATAGAACTATCTAAAGACTATCCCACAGCAAAACCAAGTCTTCATGCTTCGCGTCTCCACCAATTTTCCGATCCAAAAAAGAAAATCACCCAAGAGCACACACAAATGTTCATTCCAATAGCACTCAGGACAATCTCCTAGTGTCGTTCAAAAGGTTAAATAAGCTATACCAGAAACATACCAAGGCAACGTGAATCAATGCTTCGTCTAGAGGAGCTGAAAAATCGCCAAATCTGTGTATACCTTTCCTATCGCCAAGAGCCTGTAGCAAAGCCTACAAATACCCATAAAAAACTTCAAGAGTCATTTCTTACTCGAAAAATCGAACTCGGATCAATATTTCTAGATTAAACAAGCCTTCCATTGGAATAATGGAACGCAAAACACTGAGAGAAGTGGCCACATAAAGGTACTGAAGGGAAGCACTGACCGAGCCAATAGCAAGAGCAACATCTTCATTGGTGTGATGGTCATCAATATGAACGTCACCAGTTGCCCTCACATGAACATCAAATAGCCCGTGTGATGCAAGTTGCTGCAATCAAACAAAATCAAAGCGGGGAATATTGGAGCAGGAACCGGATTGAAAAAGAAGTAGACTTACATCTAACATGTGATCGAGAAATGGAATCCCCGAGGAGGAATCAGAAACCCCAGTACCATCCAAGTTTATTCTCACGAACACGTTGGTCTCCTTCGTTACCCTCTTCACCTCTCCGCATCGAGCTCCAACTGAAACAGAAATCAACCTATAGGGAAAGCAGTGAAAACCAAATAGAAAGTATGTACCCGGGATCGAGGGTTTACCTGATTCCAACTGTGAAGCTGTGGAAGTGGATGATGAGCCGTTGTCTCCCATTTGAGTGGCGGCGCGTGAGGCTGGAGGTTTTGTTGATACTACCTGCGGGTTTATTCTTGAGCGGCTCGAAGAAAAGATTGAAGAGTTAATTCGAGAAGATGGAAAATGGTTTCTTTGAGAAAGCGTTCTGAGCCGACGGTGCGTGGAGCAGGAAGAGCTGGGGATGGCTGATCGGAGAGTCAGCTCCATTAGGTCTGTTTTCCTGGACAGGGATTTTTAAGAATGGCGTTAAAGTACCAAAATCCGGGATGAATATTCGTTAACCAAAAGTCCAAAATCAGGGATGAACATTTGTTATGGTTAAAATTGAACTTAACAAACCGATATTGTTCAGTTCATTAGTTAA